>CM045986.1:129278447-129903447 GCA_025175895.1 Wurfbainia villosa | reverse complement strand
GTCAAAAGGGTTTAACCAAGGCTTAGTTGACCCAACTCTCTTTGTAAAAACCTTAGGTAAAGAAATATTCATAGCTCAAATTTACGTAGACGATATAATTTTTGGAACCTCTAACTCAGCCTTACTAAACGAGTTCGTTTCGCTCATGGAAAGTGAGTTCGAAATGAACTTGGTAGGCGAGTTAAGTTTCTTTTTAGGTCTAAAAATTAAACAAACTAAGGATGGTATATACCTATATCAACAAAAATACACTAAGGAGTTAATTAAAAGATTTGGAATGCAAGACGCTAAGGTAATAAACACCCCAATGGCGATAAATGTTAACATAGGAGAAGACCTAGAAAGTAAGTCCATTGACTTAAAGTACTATAGGAGCGCAATAGGAAGTCTTCTATACTTAACTGCGAGTCGACCCGACATCCTATTCGCAGTAAGTATGTGCGCCAGGTTTCAAACCTGTGCTAAGGAGTCTCACCTAACCCTAGTTAAGCGTATCCTTAGATATCTAAAGGGTACACTTAATGTCGGTATTTGGTATCCTAGATCTACCGAGTTCGAACTAATCGGCTACTCCGATTTGGATTATGCCGGTAGTAAACTCGATAGAAAGAGCACGAGTGGTTGTTGTCAACTACTCGGCTCGAGTCTAGTGAGTTGGTGCAGTAGGAAGCAACATTGTGTTGCCTTATCTACCACCGAAGCCGAATACATCGCGATGGGTGAGTGTGTCACTCAACTTCTTTGGATGAAGCACACTCTCCGCGACTTTAAGTTAGACTTTACGAATACTAAACTTCACGTAGATAACATTAGTTCAATTAATCTTACCAAGAATCCAATATGTCACTCTAGGACCAAACATATAGAAGTCAAACACCATTTCATTCGAGAACATGTGGCCAACGGAGCCATACAACTCCAGTACGTCGAATCGAAATCTAACCTAGCAGACCTATTTACTAAACCCCTACCCGAAGCCGAATTTAGTCTATTAAGACGAAAATTGGGCATGTGCGTAATAGAATAAGAACTTGCAAACTATATTTTCTGACTACTATTTCTTATTTTTCATTTTGATGGAACTAGCATAGGACATACCTTAGATATTATGCACCTATAGATTTAAGGAGCCAGTACATCTCACAACACATAGGACTAATGTGTTTGTGTACTTAGCCAATAGATGGGCGTGAGATGTTAGGACCCTACTCCAGGTTCCAAGATGTAGATCAAGTGCGTCAATATGAACCTTGGAGTATAAATATGCAACTAATATTAACCAACTCTAATCAGGACTTGTTGATAATATCATTTCAATCAAGTCAAACTAGAGTTGAACATTTAGATGAATTATTTTCACATACTATTTTCAAAATCATCATGCTTGGACTTAAGGTTTTCTTAACCCCCACTTTTCCTGATTTATGTCAAAGGGAGAAAGAGCCAAAGTTAAGGGCCAAAGTTAGGGTTCAATTTCAAATTTTAACTTTGATTACGGCCTAAGTTAAGGGAGTAAGGTTTAGGTTTCAACTCTTGGAATTAGAAAACTTTAAAGGCCTAAGTTAAGTAATGCCATTTAACTCGTTATCTTTTGTGTTTGGAGTTAAGTAATGTCATTTACTTAACTCATTACCTTTGTTTGGAGAACTAAAAGTCTTTTCAAGTACTCACCCTCGTCAAGGGAGGTTTCCTCAAGAGTACTTGAAGAAAATGAGTACTTGAAGAAAATCCTTACTACTCACTTAATCTTCGTTTGTTTCTAATGCACATTATTCTTTATGCTTATTTACTTAACTTTGTATGTGGGTTTGCCATAAATCAAAGGGGAGATTGTTGGTGCGTGACACCTAAGTCGAACTGAGTTTTGATTATAGCGATACAAAGTTAAGCTCATGTCGTTATCTCACGAGCTGAATCAAGTGTGCGAAGATTGCTATAGGCTGGAGTGAAGGCTAGCGACACGGAGGAAGCGCGGTGGTCGGCGACACTTGAGTGATTTGGAGGGCCGATGGAATCAGTGGAAGGCGGAAGCAAAGCAACATGTAAATGTCGAGGTAGCTCGTGTGTGTGGCGTAAGTGAGGTCGTATCCTCTTTCTGGGGATGATCTTAGCGTAGATCCGACCAAGACATCTCATAGATGGTCTAGGTCGAGATCGGACGGATCGAAGACCGTCGGAGTATGTTTTGTTGAGCTAACTTTGACTTGCGGCAAGCATCGATCATTGCCCGACTTGGAGGACTCATTGCGTGTATCGATCGGCTAGAAGGTCTCATCAATCGGCCCGATCTTGCCATCGATCGTGATGGTCAATGATCGAAGTCCTCCACCTCAAGCGGTTTGGTGTCCATTTGTGATTGGTTGAAGACCCACTCGAAAAGGGCTCAAAGGCTATAAAGGAGGAGGCCAAACCTAGGGTTTTAACAACAATTCTAAGCCTCAAAAGTCTAAGATTCTGTTGCAACTCTCGACAAGCGAAGTCCTTCCATTAGCGTCTAGGTTTAACTCTTATTATTCTTATGCGTCGGTATTAGTTTTCTTGTCATTTACATTTCGGGCTTTTATCATTATCACGAGGAGAGAAGTGTCCCTCTACCTCAAGTTTTTGTGGTTCTTTCTTGTATCGATTAACTCCTACCTCTAACGAGGAGGAGTTCCTTTAGTGCTTTTGCCCTCCGTACGTGGTCAAGGACCACTAGGGCCTTGGAGTAGTAGTCTTCGGCTACGAACCAAGTAAAACCCTTGTGTCGATTGTTTTTTTTATTTTTACATTTCCGCTGCAATTAACTAATTATCTCTAGAGTTTTAACGAAAGAAAAAGAAAAGGTTTTTCGCTATTCACCCCCCCTCTAGCGAACCACATCGATCCAACAAAACAGTCTACCATAAATAGACTTACCCCTTCTGCCATCTGGGCAGGAATACTCAACAAAATCCAATCAAACCAAAATCCGAATAAGGTCCATAAGGACACCAAAAATCCAAATACAAAATCAATCTCCAAACCTACACATGTCCTCTAACCAAAATATCCAAACCATAAAGCAAATACCCAAATAAAACATTTACGACGAGTGGGGTCCGACAGTTGCACTCTCCTAACAGCTTCATCCTGAAATAGATATAAATCAACGGGGTGAGTTCAAAGAACTCTGCGGGTATAGTAGATATGCAAAGTAAGGTATAGCTAACAATAAAAATATCATGTCAGTACAGTCTCACATAAATAGGGTATGTAAGCAAGAAATACAAAAGGACTGTACTTACCTGAATCTCCTACCCTGATATAGGAGCATGTGCCTGACTAGAAGTAATAAAGTCCTGACCATATATAAACATGTATCCTGTATGCATGACAATCATATGCACATCCAAGGCATCAATAAAAATATAGAAAACACAATACAAATGCAATCCGTGCAAAGTGCATGTCGTGCCAATGACATGGTCACCCCTGACGCTAGTCAGCCGCCTCACACGCGATGGTGAAGCCGAGTGGGTAGGGCTATGACAACTGTGCACTTTGCCATCACTGCTCCTGAGTGACCGAGTGGACAGGATGCTGTCGGAGTACACCTATCCTCCTGCCCCCAAGCAGTGGGGAGCTAAGCTCTCATCTCCTGTCATAGACCGAGGAGGATCCGCCCACTTCACGCCTCATCGCTACCCATGAGTGGACCGGTGAACTGGAGTGAACAGCGCACACACCCTCCTGATGTACCACTAACCCATGAGTGGCAGTGTGTGCAGGCCATGTAACTAGCTACGGGCTCAACAATAATGGAACCCCGTCCAGCTAGCATGCAATCATGCAAAAATGGTGCATGATACTAAAACATGTAAATCCTACTCAAAATACCTATCCGAATAATATGTATAATCAATATGTACATATCCCTAATCCATATACTATGATCCAAATCAAACAGGGAAGATAAAATCATATCCTATCACATGCATGTATCTAGTAGGCACCAAAAGCATACTAGGCATATAAACATGAAAAATTATTGTAAGCTATCCTAACTAGCATATCAACATGACTTAATCTAAAAGTTAAGTCAAAATACCCGCCTGATAATATATCCGCAAAAGAACCAGATCGTCACGACCGGAGACCTGCCTCGTGACCGAAACCTGCATAATGCATAACTATTATTAAGCACAAAATACCATATACCGACAAATCGAATACATAATCGATTCCTTCCATAACCAATTAATCTAAAGTAAATCCATCCAATCCAAGTACACCACAAATGATCGAATCGAATCCTACATCGACCTCATATCCGATCCACTAGATTGATTTAATTATCCTCTTCAACCTAATCCATCCTCCATACATAATTACAGAACCGATCATAAATATGAATCCATCCTAACTCTAGGTGACATACACACGACTCAACCAATCCTTACCTCAAAACATGATCCAACACTTGGATCCCACCACTTGGCACCCACAATCCATTTACAGCCAACAACACTCGTTACAACCATACATCCCTAAACGGAACCTCATAGCTTCAATTCTCCACCCTGCCACAACCCCTGTAATTCACAGAATCAAAATGGACCGAAAGAAAACAATGAAGTCAAGACATATACCAACAATAGGAGCTATGCCGGCGTCACCTCCTTTATCCCCCGTTCATCGGCGCCAGACCACTGCCAAATTCATCAATCAAGCTCACCGAAGGGAAAATGCTCAGCTATAACCTAGATCCTGTCCAAGGTACAAGGAATCCAACTCCTACCTTGCTCCGGCGACCACCGCAGGATCGCATGACCTCACGCCCAAATCGCCGTAGTGGCGACTAGGCTAGCGGCAGGCGTGAGGAAGGAAGAGGCGGCGATGGCGCTCCTTAGCGAGGTCGGCGCCGTCGTCGGTGGCGAGAGGAGGCGGTGCGTGGGTGTGGATGGCGAACAGCGAAGGTCGTCAGGCGGCGGAGGATGCTTCTTGCAAGGCGGCGATGACGGCCGTCAGCGTGGGGGCTCGAGCGACATGACCCGGCGCGACCTCGGCGTCGGCCTCGACGTCGGCCGTGAGCGATCGCAAGCCTCAAGCGCATTTAGGAGCGGCTGGGCGCGATAGGCGAGCATCAGTGCTCGGGGAAGAAGAAGGGCGTCTCATGGCGGTCCGAGGCAAGGACGGCGAGATCCACGGCTGCATCGCTCGATAACGAGCGCAGAAAAACCGGGCGGTGAAGAGGTCGCCGCAAGGGAACCGGAAAAGGTCATAGAAAAAGGAAATAGAAAATAGAAAACCCTATATTAATAGTCTAGGTTAAATTTATCCTATTTTTAAAGTCTGTTTTCCCTATCCCCGTAATTATCTCGTACGACCTCCGTTTAAATCCAAAAAAATTCCTAAAATTCCCTAAAAATCTCAAAAATAATCCCTAGGATTATTTCCCCGAAATTTTGGCCATTAAATTTCATATTTTAATTTCAGTATTTTACATGAGTGTGCATCCACAGTTTAATTTGGTTGAAATAAATTTTAAAAAATATACAAGAGGTATGAACCATTTGTGTTAGCACAATAAGAGATTCAAGTATTTTATGCTTCATATCCTAGTCTGAGACGTGACAAAATTGATTGGTGGGTTATTTGTAAAACAAAAACACGGAGAAAAATTGAGAAATGTTGGGAAGACATAACATATCAACAAGATGAAGTTGTCAATATATTTCAGATCAAAGAATATAATATTTCAACAGTACGAGATCCCAACGGCGTAGTAATAGACGTTGATGTTGTAGAACTGGTGGTGACGCTCTAGAGGGGGGAGAATGGCACATTCGTTCATTGCTTGATGGAATTCAATCGCTTTTGTGCTTGTTTACAAAAATTGTTAATGCAACAAAATATGTAAATACAATATGAAAACAAATATAAACACACAAACGCAATCAACACAAAGATATATGTGGTCCGGAACATAAGGTTCCTACTCCACTGGGTGAGCTCAAGTGAGCTCTAGTGATGCACACACCTCTAATCAAATCTCTTCTTCTCGGAGAGACATCAGAGGTGGAGAAACCTCGTACAATAGTCTTACAATAATAAGAATGAAATGTAACAAGTATACTAAGCAATACACAAATACAAATAAAGAAAATTTTACACAAAGAACTTTGGATTGCTTGCTTATTGATTACTTTGGACTGACTTTGGAAAAGCACCAACTATTCCCCTTTAAATCTCCCCAAGAACCATAGCCAAAATCCTCCTCTTTGTGCTCCTTATAAAGCTGCAACTCAGGTTGATTTTTGCCTAACAGTTGACTTCCATAAGGCACCAGTCGATTGCTCCTATAGCCTTTGACTCACAACGACTCAATCCAAGCTGGAAAAACTCCAACGGATACACTAGCAGTCGACTGTCATTACTAGCAGTCAACTGTCAGTCATCTACCGAGCTTTCTGTGCTTGTGTCCACAAGTAGCAATCGACTTCCATCCATAATAGTTGACTGCCCCATGGCTAGTCGACTAGAAATTCCTCCAGTCGATTGCCAAAGCACATTCAACAATCTAGACTCTAGTCAACTACCGAGCAGTCGATTGGTCATAATCCTAGTCGACTGCCCTTGAGTCAACTCGCCTTTCGAGTGTTAAACACTCAGCTAGTTGACTATCCAATACCCCAGTCGACTGATAAATCTCAACAATGAGGTTTAATTCCAAGTATGATGCCCTTATACTTGATAGACCACCCTTAGCTTAGATTTAAGCCTTCTAGCCACCTACATCAGCCTCACGCCTATTGGATCCCTCAAAGTCATCGATGACTTGTTCATCCATACGCTAACCTTCAAGTGCTTCCATTGTCTATTATCATGCTAATCGGGTCTACATCGCTAAGGTACATTTGGGCTTACACTGTCAAGACACACGCTTGGACTTTACGCGGCCAAACATTGGACTTATGTCGCCAAGACTACCGCTTGGAATTTACGCTGCCAATATCACACCCTTAGACTTCCCAAATGTCAAGACCCATGCTTGGACTTTCCAAATGCCAAGACCCATGACTTTCCAATTGTCAAGACCCATGTTTGGACTTCCCTTGTCAATTCCATGTTGGACTTTCCAATTACCAAGACCCATGCTTGGATTTTTCCATTGCCAAGACCCATGTTTGGACTTTCCATTGTCAAGTACCCATGACTTGGACTTTCCATGCCAATTACACACGACTTGGACTTTACATGCCAAGTATATAAGACTTGGACTTTACATGCCAAGTACATAATATTTGGGCTTTTCAATGCCAAGTGTCCCACTTGGACTTCTACATCATATGGTCAATCCCATGTCAACCATATAGTCAACCCATTATCAAACAATGGTCAACCCATCATCAAACATCAAAATACTACTCAAGTCAAACTTGAGTTTGGTCAATCGTGACCTAGGCTGATTGCACCAATAGATGCAAGTGAAATGAATGAGGATGAAAATGAGGAGTTTAATTTAGAGGATGAGGATGACGATGACGATGATAAGGAGGAGGATGATGAGATTGAAAAGAAGTATAACAAGGATGAAAATGACAATGCAGACTTTGATTTATAATTATGGGTAACTTCTATTTAGTATCAATTATGTTTCTATTTACTGTCTAATTCTAAATTTAGTATATTTGATATATTAATGGACTGTCATTTTTTTATAGGTTATCCAGTTGCTTCAAATATAGTAATTTTTTTCGTATTGTTCATATTATAAATCTGATATGAAAATGCAATTCTTTTTTTACTTTCATATACTAATAATTATGATTGTTAGTTTCGATGTGGTGGTCATAGACGGAGTAGCGATGGAAGATCACAGTCTTCCTCTGCTTCAGCCCTTGCACAGTCTGATGCTCTTGTAGAAATGTGCCATCGACCCCTTCTCCAGTTGCAGGATCTTCTAGTTCTCAACAAACCCCTACTAATGTATCTTCCCAAGTACAACAATCACTCGTTGAGAGGGAAGATACGCAAGAATTGATATCCCCACATAGAGATTCGTAAGTATTCATGTTTTAAATTATCTATGTTTTTAATCAGATATGTTTTCTTATAAATATCTAACTTGGTTTATTTTTATTTCATGATATACTTAGAAATTCTGTATATGTTTTTCACAAGGTGAATAAAATAGTGAATAATCATTGGGGCAGAGCTTCGATGACTTATACGAGCACGCTGAAAGAAACAAAAAATGAGTTCAAGGTAAGTTATGTAAATCAATTTATATATAAAAATGTAGTTAATATAATCATTTTTTTTCTCTACTGCAGTGGGTATTTACTTGGGATGAATATGAAACACTAGAGATAAGAAGAATTTTCAAGAAAAAGTTTGGCGATCATATCAGAAACATATTAAATCATGCAAAAATCAGAGGTAAAAAGGCACACTGCATAACTGAGGAGAATTGAAATAATATTGTTGAATATTAGGCATCAGAGGATAACAAACGAAGTAGTGAACAAAATAGGAAAAACTAAACTTTTAATTCTGGTGCTTTATCTACGATGTATGCAGGTGGATCAATCAATATCGATGAACATAGATATCGATTGATGAGTTTTTTCAAATCCTAATTTTTGAATCTAATATTCACTAATTTATTATTTATAACTATGTGTGTTTAGGCTCAGGAAATAAGGATTGAGTCATTATTTATAGACAATTTCACCCGTACATTCTAAAAGAAAGATAAGACGTGGAGTAGGGAGAGAGCTAGAAGAATAAAGGTTTATAATTTAAAAAATTTATTAGTATTTAACTTTTTTTCCTTTCAAAACAGTAGAAATACGATGAACTTTCACAGAGAAATTCGAGTGCAAGTGATGATGTAATCATGTATAAAATGACCAGGAAGTCAAAGAATTAAATGACCAAATGAACGAATTTCGCAAACAACAGATGTTAATCATGTAGCATCTTCAATTATCCTCTGGTTCAAGTCAACTTCCTCCTTCTCGATCTCCTCCTGTAGATACTTGTACTAATGACAATGAAGATGAATTTTTGAATGATGGTGGTGGTTATATTTGAATTGTTAACTCTAAATCTTACTCATCCCATTTGATATTCTTGTATTATAAGTTACGTTTTGTATGATGAATTATGTTTGTTATATGTAATGACTTGGTATTGAATAATTTTGAGTAATGATATGTTTTTGAAGTTTTATATATGAATTAGTTTATATTGTTGGATGTATTTATTGTAAAATAGGTAAAAATATATAAGATTTAGTATGATATTTTTTCCTATTTTTTTTTAGATTTGCGATGAAAATAAGATTCGTCGTAGATTTGGCGATGAAAAAAAATTTCATCACAAAATGAGTAGCAGTCGACTGTCTCAATAAATTAATTGATTGATGATCAACCAGTCGACTGGTTAGTCAACTAAAAAATATTCAGTGATCTGATACAGTTCTATCAATCGACTGTCAAAGTCGACTAGAGTATCCATCAATCGACTTGAAGTATCCATCAGTTGACTGATAATATTGTATAAGTTCACAGAAACTTTTTTAGTCGATTGGTCCAGGATCAATCGACTGATGGCTATATGCAGTTGACTGATGTTAAATATTTTGCAATGAAAACTCAATTCGTCGTGTATTAAGCGACGAAATTTGTTTTCGTTGCAAATTAAGTGCCATTAGTCAACCGGAAGTATCCATCAGTCAACTGATAATACTGTATCAATTCACATAATCATTTTCAGTCGGCTGATCAGTCGATTGATAGCTACATGTCGTTGACCGACGTTAAATATTTTGCAACAAAAACTCGATTCATCGTGGATTTGGCGACGAAATTTATTTTCGTTGCCAAATTTTCTTAAAAACACGGTTCATAAGTTTATTAGTGTTTGGTGATGAAACATATTTTAGTGGTTGATTTGGCGACAAAATAAAAATTTCGTTGTAAATATCTGTGATAAAATCTATTTTCGTCACAAATTTTGGCAACGAAAACTATTTTAGTAACAAACATCTGTGACGAAACAAATATTCGTCGCTCATTTTTTGCGACGAAAACAATTTTCATTGCAAATTTTGGTGACGAAATCTATTTTTGTAGTAAATATTGGCGACAAAAATTATTTTCGTCGCCAAATATAAGCAACGAATATTTTTTACGTCGCAGATATTTACGATAAAATTTTTTCATTCATATTTTTATCACTATTTTACAATGAAATATTTATTTGTCATAATTTTTACGATCAATTTTTAATTTTTGTTGCAAAATTTAGCGGCGAATTAATTATAACGAAAAATTTTTCGTTGCAAAATTCATTGCAAAAAATTTTTTCAATGAATTTTTATTCAAAATTCATTGCAAATTCAGGGCTTTTTGTAGTATGACAATCGACTGTCAGGGTTGAACAATCGACTGACTTTAAGTGGATGGGACACTGAATGTTTCATAGTCGACTGATGGCATTGACAGTCGACTTTTGGGTCAAGGCAGTCGACTGATCAGGCAAAATCTGATGTGGATTAGTCTATTGTGAGACAACAGATAAGTGGTCAGTCGACTTCTAGGCGAAAAATTAGTTCAAGCGAAGCTTTAAATGGAGGTTGCGGAGGAGGGTTGACGCTATCAGTTCTTGGAGTTTTTGATGGAGAAACGCTGCTGCTGTCCAATTCTTCAAAGAATCTCAAAACAACCAAATCAACAAACGATCAAAAGCTCATCTTGTAAAAATGTTTTCACTTGTTTTTCTTTATTTGCTTTTGTATTTCGTATTTGGTTGTATTCTTTTTGTATAAACTCCGTTGTAAAAGGTTTTGTTGATGCAGTAAGCATCACTCCTTAATTTTGATGTATGAACCACAGTTAAGAGTTAGGATCCACTTGTGATCTAATATAAGTGTTAAGTGTGCAGGCTTAACAGAAAGTCCTAGTATATCGTATTGACTAGATACTAGGCACGTATCTTGACAGATCAGGAGGATCGGACACCAGGCATAAAGTCCAGATGGGTAGCGTGGACCGGACATTTGGTATGAAGACCGATTGGGTCAGGAGATCGGACAATCGACAAAAAGTCCAGCTGGGTCAGGCAGACCGGACAACTGGTGGAAGCCCTGGTGGGTCAAATCGGATGTCAAGAATGGTAAGTTTGGAAGGTAGCTGGCAGGTAAGCCTCGAGTGAAGAGGTGAGGCAGAGTCCTCTTTAGGGGGACAAAGCTAGGCGTTGATCCAACGAAAAGTCTGCGTGGGACGTAGTAGTCGAGATCGAGCAGTATTACTACTGCTATCGTATTTCATATCTTGTACTAATCCTATTTTGTAGAGAACAGTCGACTGAATGGATTCAAGTCGACTGAACTCCAGTCGACTGGAGTTGTATCAGTCGACTAGATTCCTATTTGGCAGGATCAGTTGGTGATCGATCGGAGATCGTGCGACGCAGATGGAAAGGGCTTGAGTCGACTGAAGAGTTTGAGTCGACTGAAGAGGGAAAATTCCCTATGCGGAGCCGAGTGATGTGGAATCGACTGGAAGACCACGAATTCCATAACGACGAGCTGATGTAGAATTGACTGGAAAAAGTTTATAAAAGTTGTGCTCGACCAGATCCAATAATCGAATTCAATCAATGTCGAAGTGCTGCTGAAATATTTGCTCGTCAACTAAATTTTCATTCCACAACAAGGCAACCATTCCACAACAAGGCAACCATTCCAACACACTGCAACTACTTCTACAATCTCTTAGTGTAGATATAAAGTCTTGTATTTTAATTTAATTTATTATTTCGCTTCTGCACTTAATTTTAAGAAGAGTGGACAGTGTGTTACCCTCCTTCATCATTTGTAAAAAGTGAAATCCTCCGAAGTCGAGAGTTCTTGAGTCGGAGGGTATTTAGTGAATTGTTCATCGAGGTAGCTCGCGGGAGAGCTACGGGCCTTGGAGTAGCAACCCAATTAGGGTTGTGAACCAAGTAAACTGTTGTGTCTATAATTATTTTTAATTTCCGCTGCGTACTGCTATTAGATAATTAATAATAAAAATTAGATAAAATTGTTAAACACCGACATTCACCCCCCTCTCTCGGCTTACTCGATCCTACAATTGGTATAAGAGCAAGGGCGCTCCGAGTTGGTGAAACCACCATCATGAGCTTTAGATTAGCTTTAGATAATTTTTTATTTCTTTAAATAATTTTTTACATATTTAAATTCATTAAAATAATTTTCTTCATATTTAAATTCATTAAAATAATTTTCTGCATATTTAAATTCATTAAAATAATTTTCTATATATTTAAATTCATTAAAATAATTTTCTATATATTTAAATTCATTAAAATAATTTTCTGCATTTAATAAAAAAAATTGCATTTAAAAAAATATTTTCTGCACCTAAAATCATTTACTGCACATTAAATTTATTTAATTTAATTTACTGCACATTAAATTTATTTTATTCAATTTCCTGCACATTAAATTTACTTAATTTAATTTTCTGCACATTTGAGTTATTTAATTTATTTTTCTACATTTAGAGTACATTTCCTTAATAATGTCACACTTAGAAGGATACAACACCGTTCACCCTCCTCTCTTCAATGGAGAGGACTTTTCCTACTAGAAAAGACAAATGGAGTGTTACCTGAAGACTGACCTAGAGGTCTAATTTTCAATTAGGAAAGGGTTCACAGCTCCGGTAGACGACTCGGGTGAGTTGTTAGAACCGGAGAAATGGACCTCGGATATTAGGAAGAGAGCTCAAGTCGATTACAAGACACTTAACACCTTACAATGCGGACTTACCAAAAAAGAGCTCAATAGGGTAGGACCATTCGAAAATTCTAAGGAATTATGGGAAAAATTAATTGAACTGCATGAGGGTACAAATGACACTAGAATAGCCAAACGAAACATGCTATTAAATAAATTATTTAATTGTAAAATGAATGAAAACGAAAATGCTAGTCAACTTCATATTAAAATTAAAGACATATTAAATGGATTGCATTTAATAGGACATCAAATAGAGAATAGAGACTTAATTAGGTATACCCTTAAGGCATTACCGAGAAATGCCTTATGGACATCGATTGTCGATGCCTATAAGGTATCTAGGGATCTCTCCACAATTAGGTTAGATGAACTATTTTGTGAACTCGAACTATATGAACAAGCTAACTCGGGTCAAACCGAGAATGGTATAGCTTTGATGGCAGGTTCAACTAAAAATGAAAGAAAAGCGAAGAGTGAATCCGAAGATGAGTCGGAGTTGGAGACAAACGAAGAAGAGGAGATCGTAAATATGGTCCGGAAGATGTTCAAACGGAGGAAGAGATTTACGAAGAAAGATGCCAAAAAGGTGGTTGACAATAAGCCGAGACCCCGATCGGAAGTAACGTGCTACGAATGCAATGGAAAGGGACACTGCAAGTCGGAGTGCGCAAACTTGAAAAAAAGGAAGAAAAACCAAAAAAGGAAAAGAAGAAGAAGGCGCTTAAGGCGACATGGGATGAGTCGTCATCGGAGGAGTCGGATGCGGAAGAGACGAAGAGAAGCTTCGTCGCATTTATGGCCGAATCTAGATTCGGAGCCAAGTCAAGTTCCGAGTACGAGTCCGATTCCGAGTCCGAGAGAAGCCACGGATCCGTATTCGTTTCCGAAGGTTCAAATGAGATAACTTCTCCATTAGAAGATAAATTATATAACATTATTGCATGCTTAGGTAGGAAATTAACTAAGTCCGTGAATCGGATCGACTTGCTACTTAAGAAAGTCCAAGTACTTAAGGAGCAAGTCAACTCAAAGACTTCGACTTGCCGAATTAAGGATAGAGACTCAACTCAAGTTGCAAAGTTTGAGGAAGAGAACTCAGTCCTGAAAAGGCAAGTAGAATACCTAACTGGATCTTTGGAAAGGTTCACTTCGAGTTCCAAGTATCTCAACATGATGCTTGGATCTCAGCGAGCTATGTACAACAGATCCGGACTCGAGTATAAGGCTAAGTCCACCAATAAATCATACATGCCATTACTTAGCCGAAATGCTAAGAATAGAGTCCAAGCATGGGTTGCTAAGTCTAGCTTAGTCAAGCAAATTAGACCAAATCAATTTTGGGTTCCCAAGAGTCAAGTTCACTTAATGAACAAAACTCAAACTAGCTACCATTTAGGGGGAGCTAACACCTTGCTTGTTTCCTTGTTTTAATTAAACACTTGCATACTTTAGTTTACTTTCCTTGTTTTAGTTAAACATTTGCATGTGTTAGTTTACTTTACTTGCTTAATTTAGAACGGACTAGATAGGAAATAAAGTAGTTTAAACTTGAACAATCTAGTACTAAGACAAGTGAACTGATAGTAAGTTAGGGAAGTTCTTCGAAGTGCATGTCTAGTAAGTGGTCGTTGCTCCGATAACCAAGAAGGCCATGTGCCTCGCCACGACCTGGTGCACTAAGTCAAGTGGAACTGACCGGACCTAACTCACTAAGTCTTTAACTAGTTAGACCAAGGCTTAGTCTAAAGTGAATCAAGTACTTGATTCCTTTATTGACTTTGTCTAGGAAGTGGTTGTTGCTCTGATAACCAAGAAGGTCATATACCTCGCCACGACCTGGAAGTCAAAACTGGAAAAACCTACTTGACTAGCTCAAATCAAGCTTGAATCTAACACAAGTTTAAACACTTTGAAATTTCTCATTAAATTTAATTAAGATAAAAGAAATATTCATCTCACAAAACACATAGGGATAAGTGTATTGAAAACCTAGCTTGGGTGAGATGATTTAGAACTTAATTGAGTTTAATTTAGCTTAATTCAATATAATCTATCTTAACAATTTACCTTAATTTAACTCAACCTAATGTACTATACATAAACTAAACAAATATACATAACTAAAACAAAATAAATTAACAAAACTTAATCCAACTATAATTAATTTAATAAATTTACTCGCTTAACAAATTTACAACTTAAATAGAATATAAGAAAATTCATCCTACTCAAGGTTTGAATTATCTTAAAAAAAATTAATTCATGTAGGACTCCAGAATGGATCAATGGATTCTGGATAGTAGCTGCTCCAGACATATGATTGGAGATAGTCAAAAGTTCTCGGAATTAAGCTACAAGAACTTAGGAACAATTGCCTTTGGAAACAACGACAAACTTAAGGTAATTGAATCAAGTAACATTGAATTAGAATCTAATTTTATTATACAAAAAGTTCTGCTCATAGATAATTTTAAATTTAATTTGCTTAGTATAAGTCAATTGTGTGATGCTGGTTATATAATAAAATTTTTATCTAATGAATGTTTGATTAACAGTATTGAAAATTCAAAAATATTACTTAAGGGAGTTAGGGATAAAAATATATATTCAATAAATTTAGAAAGATCCTTAATTAAGTGTCATATGACACGCCAAGAGGAGGGTTGGTTGTGACATAGGCGACTTGCTCACACCAACTTTAGAAATATAACGAAGTTAAGTGAAACTAATCTAGTTAGAGGGTTGCCCAAACTTAAAAATATTGAAAACAAAGTTTGTAATGCTTACCAACAAGGAAAACAAATTAAGTCTCAACATAAATTAACTGATCAAGATCAATACTTGAGTTAATTCACTTAGATTTATTCGATTCACATGGAATAAAATCATTAAGTGGTAATCTATATTATTTAGTAATAATAGATGATTACTCTAGATTTACATGGGTAAAATTTTTAAAACATAAAGATGAAACATTTAAAGTATTAAAATTTTTAGTAAACAAATAGAAAATGAAAAATTTCGTAAGATAAAAAGAATACGAAGTGATAATGGAGGAAATTTTAAAAATGAAAAATTTACAATAATGTGTTCAGAAAATGGATATCATCATGAATATTCATGTCCTAGAACACCTCAACAAAACAGAATGGTAGAAAGAAAAAATAGAACTCTACAAGAAGTCGCTAGATTAATGATATATGAATATAATCTACCTAGTTATTTATGGGTCGAAGCAATAAACACTGCATTGTTGGTGCAATCGGCCCAGGTCACGATTGACCGGACTCAAGTTTGACTCGAGCAATATTTTGATGTTTGACATAGAGAGTTGACATTGATGTTTGACATTGATGTCTAATAATATTTTGGGGAGATTGTTGGAACAATTGACTCGGGTTATGATTAATCGGACTCGAGTTTAACTCGAGGAGACCTTGATGGTTGACTAGAGTTGACCATGTCATGGGAAGTCCAAGTCTTGAGTACTTGGCATGTAAAGTCCAAGCATGGGTCTTGGCAAGGAAAAGTCCAAGCATGGATCTTGGCATGAAAAGTCCAACATGGGTTGGCAAGGGAAAGTCCAAGCTTGAGTCTTGGCATTTGAGAAGTCCAAGGGGTTTGATATTGGCGGCGTAAAGTCCAAGCGGAAGTCTTGGCAGCATAAGTCCAATAGTTGGCGACGTAAAGTCCAAGCGGAGTCTTGGCAGCGTAAGTCCAATGTGTCTTGGCAGTGTAGACACCGTTAGCATGACATAGCTGATGGAAGCACCTGAAGGCTAGCGCAATGGATGAACAAGTCATGGATGACTTGGAGGGATCCGAGAGGCGTGAGGCTGATGGAGGTGGCTAGAAGGCTTAGGTTTAGGCTAAGGGTGGTCTAGCAAGTATGGGGGAACCATATTTGGGTTAAAACCTCATGTTTGAGGTGTGCCGGAGTGAGTCAACTAGGTTTGACCGCTGAAGGAAATGTTCAGCGATCATTGCTGCAGGTGGGCAGTCGATTGAGTGGACGAGCAGTCGACTAATCTTGTGATCAGTCGATTGATGCTCGAGTTTTGGGGCACAGAATAGAGTCTCACTCGACCGCCGTGGTCAGCAGTCGAGTGATGGCTTGATTAGTAGACTAATGGTCATAATCAGTCAACTGATGTCCTAGCCGTTGGATTTTTCCAGCATGGATTACACCGTTGTCTCACAACAACAGTGTCATCAGTCGAATGATGGTCCCGAGCAGTCGACTGATCGATGTTTTCCAGGCCAGGCAGAAGCTTTAAATGGAGCTCGTGGAGGAGGAAAAAGCATCCGGTTCTTGAGCATCTTTGGGGTGATTTGTTGCTGCAAATCAGGGTCTCTAAGGCCATTCTTCAAGCAACCAAAAGCAAGCAATCCAATGGCATTTGTAAAGTGTTTTCTTTACTTGTATTGCATTGTATTTCATATTAGTTGCTTGTTGTATTTAGTTTATTGTTGTAAACTATTGTACGAGATTTCTCCACCTCCGGATTGTTGCGAGAAGGAGTGTTTATTAGTGGTGTGTGATTGGCATTGCTAGGGCTCGTTTGAGCCCGATCTGTGGAGTAGGAACCTTGAGGTTCCGAACCACGTTATATCCTCGTGTTGTGTCGTGTTTATCTATTTCATTATCGCTTTATCATTATTCCGTTGTGTGCTAACGAAATTTGTAGAAGAACACGCGAACGATTTCCATCAAGCAACGAAATCAAGCTATTCACCCCCCCACTCTAGCTTCCAACGATCCCCTACAAGTGGTATCAGAGCGAGGCCACTCTTGAAGTTTAATAACTAAGGGAGCATTGTCACGCCCCGAGGTAGACTCTGTCCGGCCAACAGACGGCACCCCCTTATGACAATTCCAATATGGTACAAAGTCGCAGCTAGTATAACACACACCGAAAATGTATAACAACACAGCAAAACGTATAACATCAATAGCGGAAGCCAAACACAATGGAAATACAACTCGACAACATAAGTACATTGGTATATCCGTCCATACTAGAACAAAATCCATACTGAATATCAAAAGAGAAACATACAATATGATCTCCCAAACAACAAGAGTCCATATGAAAATACATGCGATGGGAAGCAAAACCCTCGGAAAAACGACGGGATGGGATCAGGTGGCAATGCTCCAAGTCCATGCCGAAGTCTTCTATCTACTACCTGGGCGACAGGAAACCCAGGGTCCAGGGTGGTGAGTATAAAACTCAGGGGTAATATATAGAAGTGCATGAATAACATACAGGGTAAAGAGATCTACAGGTATGCAGCATGAGTCCAACAGACATACAGTACTAAGCATAGTAATCAGTAATCACAGATATGGCCTACTCATAGCATAAACTGAACTGATCAACTTACATAAAGTAATGTACGTACCTGACGGTCTGTCCTCCATATGATCTATAACATCCTGAATAGGTATATTATGACATAATCAAAATAGTACACACTCATGCTCAACACATGCACAGCGGTATATAAAATATGCAAAAAAAAACATGTAGCATGATGTACAATCATATGCAGCAACCAAATGCAGCATCTCACAGGCATATGTAAAACATATATCAGATACATGCATACATATATATATCAGCAATGCATATGCATGGCCATGTCTGCGGACCCGTCCAACCACGACCCCAGTATGGCCCGGGTGGCACGGCATGACGACTAGCCCGACTCCAGCCGCCACTACTCTCGAGTGACCGAGTTGGGTAGTATGAATGAGTAGCATATAAGCGTAAAGAGCTAACTACTCCCCGGGGGTCCCTGCTGCTGGTCGCTCCGTCACTACCCATGAGTAAACGAGCTCTGCACACAGGACAACTGCACGTCACACAACCACCGTCTATAGTGGGCGAGTGCTAACACCACTCTGCTCAGTGGCCAGGTGCGCATCTCCAGCTACCACCATCCTTAGTGGCCGAGCGCGGCACATCCAATGCTCTGCCCTCAACCCTGCTACCACTACCCCGAGTGGCCGGGGAGGCAGGATGACTGACGACCCGTCTCATCCATAAGGGAGACCCAGTCGTCAGCATGCATGCAATGTAATGATGCATGGTTGACGCACAAATCCTCGCAACACTCCCTAACTCACGGGAAGACCTAGTCAACTAAAAGTCAACCATGCAAGGACGACTAATCCGTAATCACTACCTATTTACCTATGTACAGATAAATAGATCCGTCAAAATAACCCACTAATATGTGTATGGTACAACGACCGACCCCATATTCTGGACTCATCACCTAACCTAGTGATGCAACCCGATAACCCCATCTAAGTCCACACTAGTGACCATAACTACATGCGTTTAACTGAATACCTATCAGCTAATACACAAGCAGAGTTATTATTCATATCTAAGATAAAGGTATGATGGTTTAACAGCAATATCTCAAAGATCGAAGGCTAAGTACAAGCACAGGATAAAATATGAGTGGATCTAAGGTAAATAGGTATAAACATATATATATCTGATTTCATGCACCAGAATTGATCAAACTACCGGACCAGGTAGATATTACCCACCTGATACGAAGCTCGAATAATCCTCACGGCCGTGGACCTGCTTCGTATCCCAAACCTGCACAATAGTAACAAATTATGGTTAAGTGCAAATCGCCGATACTATACGAACAATACTAGTTCATTTTATATTCGTATTCTTTTCCCGGAGGCATTTCAACCACTCCGACTATACCACTCCGATACTCTACATAGATCTCTAAATCTAAACAGGTCAAACATCAATTAATATTCCTCGAGCACCAATACCCGAAACAACAAGCCTAACCACTCATTGGCAACTCAAATTCACAATACAACCCAAATCCACAATCACAGTATCAACTCTATCATCACAACTCTCCTTCCACACACCCACAACCGGCACAATCCTTGGTTAGGAACAATCCATCCTTACCTCAAATAGATTACAACTCAACACCATGACTCACCTACCTTCAACACAGATCAATCGGGGAAACAGAGATTATCCGCATCACACTCTATTGCTGCCTCAACACAAACATATAATGAATACCCAACAACATCTAATCCCCAAATCCATTACCGTAATCACAGATTAAATCCCAAATCATTGCATACATCAACAACACTATAAGCACACTGTGATCACAAACACACCCGTATCAACCAATTACCGAAATCACAACAACACACAAATCATCATATAAATATCGAAATCACCACAACTTATCTATCTCAGATCTCCTCCGGCAGTTCACTCCGGCTCAACCTCTGCCCACCGAAAGAACTCCAAATCAAATGCATCGACAACCAATTTCATAATAACAGAACATCCAAAATCATAATACCACAGATGAAATGTTAGGTTAGATCCAAACTTACCAGATCTAAACTCCACCAGTGGCGTAATTCCCTAATCCCAAATGCTCGCCGAATCAAATCGGACTCCCGATCACTACCAAACCATAGATCTAAGCTAACATCGTGCAAACCACAGCTAACAGCAAAACCTAACTGCGGAAGGGAAGACAACACACGAGCCTTACCTCCGATGGCAGCTTGCTGCCGCGACAACGATGCCGTCGTCCGCTGGGAGTGTCGCCGCAGTTTCTTTCCAGGCGAGACCCCCCCCTAATTCCCGGCCGGAGATCTACCAAGTGGTGGCGCCGCCGAGCTGCTCACACCGGACGCCGACGAACGGAGATCAGCGAGGTGATCGCGCGGAGCGAAGGATCGAAGCGGAGAACGAAAATCGTGATGAACTGGTGTTCTGTTCGTTCGACAGCCCTTATAAGCGCCGTTCGACCGAACCTGGTTAACCCAGCCCAAACCAGACCCAATCCGATTGGGTTCAGCTCAGCCAGTTCAGCCCCTTGACCCAAGTCAAATCCGATCCGATTTCAGCCCAAGCCCAATTACAGATCAAGCCCAATTTCAGCCCACTAATTAATTAACCCATTAGCCCACTAATTAAGCCTAATTAATCCCTTAATTAATCCTAATTAATTAACGGGTTAATCCAAATTTATTTATTTATTTTTTTATATATTCTACATTCTCCCCCACTTAATAAAAAATTTGGTCCCCAAATTTCCGTACTTATATGCAGTAATTAACGTAAGAAATTTCTTAAATTACTACATACCTCATGTGAACAAGTGAGGGTATCGAGCTCGGATGGTATCCTTCAGCTCCCACGTAGCTTCGTCATCAGTGTGATGTTGCCATCCAACCTTTACAAGGCGGATGGTTTTGTTCCATAACTGACGCTCTCTGCGACCAAGAATCCGTACGAGAATCTCCTCATATGTCGCATTAGGTCGAGGGTACCTGCATCTCGCCGTAACATGATTCGGATGCGGTACGTATTTCATCAGCATAGACACATGGAATACGTTATGGACGCTCGCAAGCGTCGGAGGTAGAGCCAACCTGTATGCTACACCTCCAATCCGCTCCAATATCTCGAATGGTCCAATGTAGCGTGGTGCTAACTTTCCTTTAATTCCGAATCTCTTGACTCCTTTCGTAGGCGATACTCGCAAAAATACATGATCTCCTATAACAAACTCCAGAGGTCTTCGCCTCCGATCCGCATAACTTTTCTGTCTATCCTGAGCCTCTGATAATCGTCGTCTGATAATACGAACTAACTCTGCATCATGCTGAATACTCTGAGGGCCCAATAACTATCACTCCCCAACATCCTCCCACAATACTGGAGATCTGCAGGGTCGACCATACAAAGCCTCGAAGGGAGCCATCTGAATGGAAGAGTGATAACTATTATTATACGCGAACTCCACCAAGTGAACGTGATCCTCCCACCGCTCCAAATCCATGATGCAAGATCTCAATAAGTCCTCCAGTCAATAGTACGCCCATCCGCCCATCCGTCTGCGGTGAAATGCACGATCGAGACGGTTTCGTGCCCATAGCATGCTGAAGACTCTGCCAGAATCGTGAAGTAAATCGCGGATCTCTGTCAGATATGATACTCAAAGGTACTCCGTGCAGTCTGACAATCTCTCTACAGTATAGCTCAGCTAGTCGATCCAATGGATGTGTCTCACGAATCGGAAGGAAATGAGCGGATTTTGTTAATCTATCCACAATCACCCAAATCGCATCATGTCCTTTACGGGTTCTAAGCAACCCCGTAACAAAATCCATCGTAATATGTTCCCACTTCCATTCCGGAATTGGGATTCTCTGTAGCAATCCGGCGGGTTTCTGATGTTCAGCCTTTACCTGCTGGCAGACCAAACATCGTACGATGAAATTCGCAATATCCCTCTTCATACCGTCCCACCAATATGAACGTCTCAAATCCTGATACATCCGAGTACCGCCCGGATGTATAGCAAATCTCGAGTGATGTGCCTCTCGTAATAACTCCTCCTTAATCAGATGTGTGTCTGGAACACATAATCTTCCTCGGAATCGGAGGACTCCAGTCTCGTCACACGAGAAAGCTGTCTGTCGTCCTGAGTCCAGAGTGCTGCATATGAACTGCAGATGCTGATCACTAGCTTGTGCCTCCTTGATCCTCTCAATAATATCAGACTAGGCAACCATAGATACCAATATCCCCCGGAATGTTTGACCCTGTTCGGACAACCCCAACTCTGAGAACTGTCGAACTAGATCAGTCACTGCGGTCAAATGACTAGCTAGAATTGTAGGGAATTCTTTATGCCAAATGGCATATGCGCAACGGAAAAATTAGGATCCCTTCCAAGTGATCCATGCGAAAGCAAACTCGTATAAAATAAATTTCTCTAAACCAAACCTATCTTATAGGAGAGGATTACCTTTGTTGCGTGCCCTTGTTAATCCCGCTTCTCCCTTTTGTTTGTTGGATCTTTAGCACGTTCAAGTGTCCGTGCCTCTATATGTATCAACACGAGCAAGCTCTTGTCTCACAAAAGAAAACTAGAGGAGCTCTCCTTTACTTCTTGCTAGAGAAGTCCCTAAAGGAGAGGAAGCTAGGGAAAAAGAGAAGGGAAGAAGAAGACTACTCTTCTTGCTACACTCACAAAAGCCACACAACAATAAGCTCTCAAGCTCTCTCCAAGCCTCAAGCTCCCAACAACCACACTCCACCAAAAATTCTACTTTGGCCGGCCACTCCATGGAGCCTTTTATAGGGTTGGAAAAACCCTTCCACCTCCTTCACATTCAATGCAATCCATTGCATTGAGACACACTCAAAAAGGATTTGGCTTCCTTGTTTGGCCGGCCACTTAAGGAGACAAAACTATTTTGTTTCCTTCCACCTTATCTAGCTTAGGTGGA
Organism: Wurfbainia villosa; assembly: GCA_025175895.1. NCBI lineage: Eukaryota > Viridiplantae > Streptophyta > Magnoliopsida > Zingiberales > Zingiberaceae > Wurfbainia > Wurfbainia villosa. The sequence continues at coordinate 129,880,342 of CM045986.1, read as the reverse complement.
TGCTTAGGTGGCATGCTTATGTGGCATGCTTATGTGGCATTCTTATGTGGCATTCATGCATGTTGAATTAATCTTATTAATTCAATTAAGCTTATGTTATCATATTGAATTAATCTTATTAATTCAATTAAGCTTATGTTATCATATTGAATTAATCTTATTAATTCAATTAAGCTTATGTTATCATATTGAATTAATCTTATTAAATCAATGAGGTAACATATTGAATTAATCTCATTAAATCAATTAGCTAAAATTCTCATCAAGCTTAAAGTCCAAAAACCATTTTGTACTTAAGCTTATTCCCAAATTATTCTAGTCAAACTAGAATACTCTAATTCCTCTAATCATCATGCTCTTTGTGTGTGACCCTATAGGCTCTCATAACGTTGGCAGTGGACCTAAACTCTTTTAGATACACAAGCAATGAGCGCATCTAGCAATACATCATTGCTACCTGTTATGAGATAAGTCAAGATCCGACTAACCTTTCCGTGACTACTATAATATATGACCGTGTCCTTCTATCCTTGATATCGATTGATCAATGAGGCATAGACCGTGTCATCCTCGATCAATCTATGTGTTTCTTGATCCTGAGTAAACTAACTCAAACAAATGAGCTCAATATCTCATATTGACTCATTCGAGCATGGCCATGCGCTTTTAGTAGTTCTACTCAATCAAGGGCCCACCGATATCACTCTCATATGAGAGGGATAGATCCCATCTACATCACTCACATCCCTCCGCATAATTTGTTATATACCCAAGAATCGCTTTTATGGTCCACCCTCACATGGGTGACGTTTGACGATACCAAAGTACATAACTCCTTATGTAGGGAACCGTAGTGACTTCGTGTCCGAGGACTATTCATACCAATAGTCACATGAGAAAGTTTATGACACTCATATAACGATCCATGAAACTTTCTCATGGCGGGTCAGTTCAGTATATATTTTCTAATATATACCCATGTGTCAACTTGATATCATATATCCATGACTTCTGAGATCAAGTCATCAATTGACCTACATGCTAGTCTTTATGTATTAATATTGCCCTTGCATATTAATACTTGACTAGGAACATTTAGGAAAGTGTTCTCTACAGCCTCTCATAATCAATTCTGCCAATTGATGTGCTGTAGATAAGAACCTACTTTTCTAGTGCATTACTATATTTAATTTAGCTGGCACAAGCAAGACTTAAATATAATAACCAATCCTTTGCCTTTATAGAATATGATACAAAATGTTCCCTATTCAACCATCACATGATTGGTTCTTAGGGCTATAACTAACAATCTCCCACTAGCACTAGTACCAATCACTATGATATCTAATACCTAGTGACCTAGTGTGACCATCATGCTTCCTCTGTGCCAAAGCCTTGGTCAATGGATCTGCGATGTTAGCTTCTGTCGGTACTCTGCATATCCTCACATCTCCTCTATCGATGATCTCTCGAATGAGATGGAAGCGCCGCAAAGATGTGTTTGGTCCGCTGATGTGATCGAGGTTCCTTAGCCTGTGCAATAGCCCCATTGTTGTCACAATAGAGGTCTATTGGATCTGCAATGCTAGGAACTACCCCAAGTTCACTGATGAACTTACGGAGCCAAACAGCCTCCTTTGCTGCATCAGATGCAGCAATATACTCGGCTTCGCAGAATCAAGAATCGTGTCTCGCTTTGAACTCTTCCACCACACCTACCATTCGTGCAAAACACGCACTTTATTGCGATCTATAGTCGTCCTTGTCTGTTTGGAAGCTTGCATCACTGTAACCCTTTACAGCTAGCTCCTCATTGCCTCCAAATATCAGGAAATATTCTTTCGTTCTTCGTAAGTATTTAAGAATATTCTTGACTGCTATCCAGTGACTTTTCACCGATCCGATCCGTATCTACTCGCCATGCTCAAAGCATACGAGACGCCGAGATGAGTACAAAGCATGGCGCATATGATAGACCCTATGGCGACATAAGGGATCTTATCCATGCGATCTCTCTCCTCCTTAGAAGAGGGACATTGAGTCTTCGAAAGACTCACACCATGTGATAAAGGCAGAAATCCTTTCTTGGAATTTTGCATAGCAAAACGATCTAGCACTTTATCAATGTATGTACTCTGACTTAGGCCAAGTAATCTTTTAGATCTATCTCTATAGATCTTGATGCCTAGAATATAGGCAAAACTCTAAGTCTTTCATCGAGAAATAATTCCCTAACCACATCTTCACAGATGGAGTGAGGGAATATCATTTCGATGAGAAGTATGTCATCTACATACAAGACAAGAAATACAACTGTGCTCTACTATTTCTCTTGTAGACACAAGGTTCATCTTCATTCTTGATGAAACCAAACTCTTGATTGCATCATCGAATCAAGATTCCATGAGAGGCTTGCTTTAGTCCATAAATGGACCTTTGCAGATACCTTTCCAGATGCTTGGATCTTCAAAACCTCGCCGTGTCATGTACACATCCTCAGTAGCTTCCATTCGTAAAAGCGGTTTTGACATCCATCCGCCAGATCTCATAATCGTGGTAGGTCGCAATAGCAAGTATGATCCGAATGGATTTAAGCATCGCAATCGGTGAAAAGGTTTCTTCATAGTCAATACCATGAATTTGTTTGAATCCTTTAGCCACCAATCTACCTTTATAGGTATGCTTATTACCATCCATGTCCCTTTTACTTTAAAGACCCACTTACACCCAATGGGTTTTACCCCTTCGTGGATCAACCAAGGTCCATACTTGGTTAGTGTACATGGATTCCATTTCGGATCTCATGGCCTCTAGCCATTTCTAACTGGGCTCATCATAGCTTCTTGATAGGATGTAGGCTCGCCAAGATCGACAAGCAATACATCACCATTGTCACCAAGAGAAAAGAATATCTCTCGGCGACGGATCTGTCGATCTACGAAGAGGTTGGTCTACTTGAACAGTGTTTGTTCCACAACTCTTTGGGCAACAATTTCTCATCCACAACACTTTGTGGTTCCCTGCTCATTTTCCATCAAGCCTTTAGTGTTATCGTCATCTTGAACTTCTTCAAGATGAATTTTACTCCCACTAGTTTTTCTAGAAATAAATTCTCTTTCTAGAAAGACAAAGATTTCAACAACAAACACCTTGCCAAGTGTGGGATTGTAAAAGTAATATCTCTTAGTTTCCTTGGGATATCCGACAAAATAACACTTATCGATTTGGGTCCTAGTTTATCCGAGACTTGACGTCTTACATAAGCTTCACAACCCCAAATCTTTATAAAAGACATTTTGGGACTCTTCCTATCCATATCGTATATGGTGTCTTTTCTCTTCTACCTTTTGATGGGACGCGATTAAGTGTGAAAGCGGTACTCTCTAGAGCTAGTCCCCAAAAGGAAGTAGGTAGATCATCAGCTCATCATTGATCGTACCATATCTAATAGAGTACGATTTCTCCTCTCGGATACACCATTCCATTGTGGTGTTCGGGGAGTGAGTTGGGATATTATCCCACACTCAGCCAGGTGATCACGAAACTCTTGACTAAGGTATTCACCACCTCGATCTGATCGAAGTAGCTTGATACGCTTACCAAGTTGGTTTTGTACTTCATTCTTGAATGCTTTGAACTTTTCAAAGGATTATGACTTATGTCTCATCAAATATAAGTAGCCAAATCTACTCATATCATCAGTGAAAGTAATAAAGTACTTATAGCCTCCTCTGGCTTCGACATTGAAAGGCCCACATACATCAGTATGTATGAGTCCTAACAAGTCTGTCGCTCTCTCTCCATGTCCACTAAATGGAGTTTTAGTCATCTTTCCTAAAAGGCAAGATTCGTATACCTCATATGATTCAAAATCAAATGAGTCCAATAATCCATCTTTATGGAGTTGGGATATGTGTTTTTCATTTATGTGACCTAGGCGACAGTGCCAGAGATATGTTTGGTTCGAATCATTCGATTTGAACCGCTTGGTATTTACGTTATAAATTGGGTTTTCTAAATCTAGAACATAGAGACCATTCATAAGTGGTGCATTACAATAGAACATTTCATTCAAATAAATGGAACAACATTTGTCCTTTATTATAAAAGAAAAGTTTTTCTTGTCTAAACAAGATACAAAAATTATGTTCTTTGTCAATGCAGGTACATATAAGCACTCCTCTAGTTCTAAGATAAGCCCAGTGGGCAAAGACAAAGAATATGTTCCTACAGCTACAGCAGCAACTTTTGCGCCATTGCCTACTCGTAGGTCTACTTCGCCTTTTGCCATTTGTCTACTATTTCTCAGTCCGCATTATTACAAATGTAGGGTAAATAGATAGATTAACTTCTATAACGTGTATACCTGAGGCAGAAGTCTCACTTCTTTTATTCTTTACTTCCTCAAGGTAGACTTTGCAGTTCCGCTTCCAGTGTCCAGTCTCACCGCAATGGAAGCAGTCCCCTTCCTTAGGTACTTTACCTTTACCCTTTGAAGTGGATGAATTGGCCTTGCCTTTGGCTTGGGTCTTACCCTTGCCCTTAACTTACTTTTGCCCTTCTTGACCATTAGTACGTTGCTAACTTTCTTTTTTGAGATTCGGTTGTGATTCTTAACATGCCGAGAATCTCGTGCAAAGGTTTATCAATTTCATTCATGTTATAATTCATGACTAATTGATTATATGCTTTAAACGATTGCAGGATAACATCGGTTGCCAATTCTTGGCTCAGTGGAAAACCTAGTCTTTCAAGGTTCTCAACGTACCCAATCATTTTGAGTACGTGAGTTCCTACAGGTGTTCCTTCTTGCATCTTGCATGCAAAAAGAGCCTTAGACACTTCAAAACGCTCGTGCCTAGCTTGTCCTTGATATAGTTGTTTCAAATGCTCAACCATATCATAGGCATCCATGTTCTCATGTTGCTTCTGAAGCTCAGAGTTCATGGTGGCAAGCATAAGACATGACACATCTAATGCGTCATCTTGATACTTCTTATAAGCATCCTTTTCAGCACGAGTGGCCGCATGGGCGGGTGTTTCAGGGGTAGACTGCTCTAGGACATACAATTTTGTTTGAGGATAATCCTCAAGTTCCTATACCAGTCAAGAAAGTTCGCTCCATTAAGCTTGTCCTTCTCAAGGACAGATCGCAAGTTGAGGGAGTGTGTCGTGTTAGATGTCATGGTGATCTACAACATTAAAATGCAAAGTTAAGTATCATACCTAAATCATTTAATTAGGCCTTTAATTAAATGAGGCTCCCACTAAATTCTCATAGCTACTATTTAGCTATAAATTTATATGGGATAAAGATCCAAATTATAATTCGTCTTGAGTTAGCTTTGGCTAATCGCCCAAGACGTAGTATAATTAGGTAGGCAATCTTTTGCCAATTACATCTGATGTAACTCTTTAATAGCTTTGGTTAAGTTTTAGATTAGTTTAGTGTTTATTCCTAAACCAGACTTCGGTGTGGCGAGAGGCACGAGGGCCTTCTTGGATATCGAGCAACGACCACTTCTAAGACAAAGCCGATGTTTAAATCACATAAAACTAATTTTAAAACTTATGTTCAAAGCTAATATATGCCTCTACTTTCTTAACTAATTAAGAAAACTTAATTAAGTCTTAACCAAGTTTGATAGCGGGACATCACGATTGTCCACTCGCACTCTTCCAAGATAAAATGCATTGCTTTGCTTTGGCAAACCCAATAACAAATGATCGAGGAAGTAGTGAGTACCAAGCTTTGGTAGGCATATCGTTTTTGACTTATTAAGAAATAAACATGTATCATATACATATTAGCATACATCACATATAAGCTAAACTAATCATGCATCACATACAAGCTAAACTAACATGCATCACATACATATTAAACTAAGCGTGTCATGGTTATGGCCCTTATTCTACAATCTTCTCAAGCCAATGAAAAGATTGATTGGTCAACCTAGGGATAGCATCTTCTCCTAAGTGCTTCCTTTTGGTTGTCTTGTGTGTTGACTTCCTCCTTGTAACCTCATCTTCCAATGGACCCTCCATCTTTGTTTTGTACATTACAAAAGGAGAAATACTCGAGTTACATTCGAGTCTAAAACTAATTTACAACAAGAATTTTAGGAGGAAGGCACACACGCAGCCGTATTTAAGAATTACAACACACACACATTCACAAACCTTTTGGGACTAGGCCATAACCATGCACCATGTCATTTTAACTTTTAAAAGACATTGGATATTTTATTATGTTTGACAATTGCTAATGCAATTATCAACTCATAATAAAATTTATCCTACTTATATCACATATAAAATAGAGAAACCTATTTTATACGATCTTCGCAAGTGGCTCGATACCATGTAGGGAATTCTTTATGCCAAATGACATATGCGTTAACGGAAAAATTAGGATCCCTTCCAAGTGATCCATGAAAAGCAAACTCGTATAAAATAAATTTCTCTAAACCAAACCTATCTTATAGGAGAGGATTACCTTTGTTGCGTGCCCTTGTTAATCCCGCTTCTCCTTTTGTTTGTTGGATCTTTAGCACGCTCAAGTGTCCGCCTCTATATGTATCCACACGAGCAAGCTCTTGTCTCACAAAAGAAAACTAGAGGAGCTCTCCTTTACTTCTTGCTAGAGAAGTCCCTAAAGGAGAGGAAGCTAGGGAAAAGAGAAGGGAAGAAGAAGACTACTCTTCTTGCTACACTCACAAAAGCCACACAACAATAAGCTCTCAAGCTCTCCAAGCCTCAAGCTCCCAACAACCACACTCCAAAAAATTCTACTTTGGCCGCCACTCCATGGAGCCTTTTATAGGGTTGGAAAACCCTTCCACCTCCTTCACATACAATGCAATCCATTGCATTGAGACACACTCAAAAAGGATTTGGCTTCCTTGTTTGGCCGGCCACTTAAGGAGACAAAACCATTTTGTTTCCTTCCACCTTATCTAGCTTAGGTGGATGCTTAGGTGGCATGCTTATGTGGCATGCTTATGTGGCATTCTTATGTGGCATTCATGCATGTTGAATTAATCTTATTAATTCAATTAAGCTTATGTTATCATATTGAATTAATCTTATTAATTCAATTAAGCTTATGTTATCATATTGAATTAATCTTATTAATTCAATTAAGCTTATGTTATCATATTGAATTAATCTTATTAAATCAATGAGGTAACATATTGAATTAATCTCATTAAATCAATTAGCTAAAATTCTCATTAAGCTTAAAGTCCAAAAACCATTTTGTACTTAAGCTTATTCCCAAATTATTCTAGTCAAACTAGAATACTCTAATTCCTCTAATCATCATGCTCTTTGTGTGTGTGACTTATAGGCTCTCATAACGCTGGCAAAGTGGACCTAAACTCTTTAGATACACAAGCAATGAGCGCATCTAGCAATACATCATTGCTACCCAAGTTATGAGATAAGTCAAGATCCGACTAACCTTCCGTGACTACTATAATATATGACCGTGTCCTTCTATCCTTGATATCGATTGATCAATGAGGCATAGACCGTGTCATCCTCGATCAATCTATGTGTTTCTTGATCCTCGAGTAAACTAACTCAAACAAATGAGCTCAATATCTCATATTGACTCATTCGAGCATGGCCATGCGCTTTAGTAGTTCTACTCAATCAAGGCCCACCGATATCACTCTCGGCCATATGAGAGGGATAGATCCCATCTACATCACTCACATCCCTCCGCATAATTTGTTATATACCCAAGAATCGCTTTATGGTCCACCTTACATGTGACGCTGACGATACCAAAGTACATAACTCCTTATGTAGGGAACCGTAGTGACTTCAGGTTTGAGGACTATTCATACCAATAGTCACATGAGAAAGTTTATGACACTCATATAACGATCCATGAAACTTTCTCATGGCGGGTCAGTTCAGTATATATTCTCTAATATATACCCATGTGTCAACTTGATATCATATATCCATGACTTGTGAGATCAAGTCATCAATTGACCTACATGCTAGTCTTTATGTATTAATATTGCCCTTGCATATTAATACTTGACTAGGAACATTTAGAAAGTGTTCTCTACAGCCTCTCATAATCAATTCTGCCAATTGATGTGCTGTAGATAAGAACCTACTTTTCTAGGGCATTACTATATTTAATTTAGCTGGCACAAGAAAGACTTAAATATAATAACCAATCCTTTGCCTTTATAGAATATGATACAAAATGTTCCCTATTCAACCATCACATGATTGGTTCTTAGGGCTATAACTAACAAGAATCCCACGAGACTTCCTGCTCAGTGCATCTGCTACAACGTTAGCATTACCCGGATGATACTGAATGGTGCAATCATAATCCTTTAGGTATTCCATCCATCGTCTCTGTCTAAGATTCAATTCCTTCTGAGTGAAAAGATATTTCAAACTCTTATGGTCCGTATAGATCTCAAAAGTAATCCCATACAGATAATGTCTCCATATCTTTAGCGCAAAAATAATGGCTGCTAACTCCAGATCGTGCACCGGATAATTCCTCTCATGGTCCTTAAGCTGACGGGAGGCATAAGCTACTACACGGTCGAACTGCATCAGAACTGCTCCCAATCCTTGGAAAGAAGCATCAATATACAGGACCATCCCATCGCTAATATAGGTGCAGAAACTAGTCGCTGCTTAAGCTCCTGAAAACTGGACTCACACGCCTTTGACCAAGCAAACTTGACCCCTTTCCGGGTCAAGCGAGTAAGTGGTGTGGCTATACGGGAAAATCCCTCCACAAATCTACGGTAATACCCGGCCAATCCAAGAAAACTACGGACTTCCTGAACTGACTTTGGCTGCTCCCAACGGGTGATCGCTTCGATTTTCTGGGGATCAACTGAAATACCTCTGCTAGATACTGTTGGGAGTATGAGGAATACAATCAAAGTCCCACATTGGTAAGACATGGAAAAGATCATGTGCTTATAAGAAAAAAGATATCTCCATTGGAATGAGGCCTTTTGGGTAAAGCCCAAAAATAAAACCATGAGGGTCTAGGCCCAAAGTGGACAATATCATGTCATTGTGGAGATATGTGGATATTATAAGTACTAACAATTGGTATCAGAGCCATGGTCCATGTCAAGCCATGAACCTCGAACGAAGGAAGTTGAGCTCCCACGTCCGGATCAAGAGAACCAGACATCAGGAAGGAAGTCTAGTTGGGTCGGGGGGACCGAACAACTGGCAGGAAGTCCTGGTGGGTTGAAGATCGGACATCAAGCAGAGAAAATCCTTCGAGGAGGGATAGGCTTGAGGGGGGGCCCAATGTGGTCCTTCGTTTGAGGGGGGGATTATTGGGAGTATGAGGAATACAATCAAAGTCCCACATTGGTAAGACATGGAAAAGATCATGTGCTTATAAGAAAAAAGATATCTCCATTGGAATGAGGCCTTTTGGGTAAAGCCCAAGAACAAAACCATGAGGGCCTAGGCCCAAAGTGGACAATATCATGCCATTATGGAGATATGTGGATATTATAAGCACTAACAGATACAACATGTCCAAGAAATCCCATAGAAGATAACCAGAAAGCGCACTTACTGAATTTGGCATATAAATGCTCTCGTCGCAATGTCTCCAATACAATCCGAAGATGGTGCTCATGCTCCTCCTCAGAACGAGAATATATCAAGATATCATCTATGAATACGATGACAAACTGATCCAAGTGCCTCAAGAATACCCGATTCATCAAATCCATAAATGCAGCTGGAGCATTATGTTAGTAATATATGAGAGATGTCCTAAGGCAATCGCCTTATGTATGAACCATTTATATGATAAATGAAGATTCACTATTTGAGTATACATGTTTCATGTATTTGATTGGATCTTAAACTCATTTACTGGATGTCCACGATACGATTCACAACATGAGAGAATTTGTGATTGGATCACAACTAGTGAGTATCTCTACATGTGTAATTGTGATGTATCGGAATTATCCCTAGTCGATGAATTGATGGATTTGGACACCAACAATTCTGTCGAGACTAGCACGAGGTATACTCCTTGGTGTATCCAAGCAGCTGATTCTCACTGGCTGGAGACATTGTGATGTCCGGAGTTAATCGTGGATGCTAGTTATGGTAACTAGTTCATTGGAGTGACCAGCCGTAAGACTTCATATGGTTCTCTACATATATAGATATGTCAATGAAGTTCTTACCGTGGCTTAAGTGCGATGTTCCTTTGACTTGCGGTATTCAAGTCATCTTGATCATGGAGACTTATGCTTTGACATCTTAAGCAAACATCTCCGAGGAGATGTGGACCCGGGATGATTGGGTATAAGTCGAAATGATCGAAGGTGTTTGAATAGCCTATAAAGGATTCACCACTCCTTGCGAGGAGATGTATACCCATGGCCTCTCGTCGGATTGTTACTAAAGTCTTTGGCCAAAGCATTACATGTTTAGAGTAAGGTACTCTTCGATACATGTGGAGTAACTAGAATCCGTAGGACGAGGAAATGATACTTGGGCTAGGTGTGACGTAGTCAGCCTAGTGGGGACTGACACTATAGACCATGTCCTGAACCAAGTAGGTATAAGATGAGTGAAGGGAATGGGGCACGATTCATTCGAGCTACTGAAGGGTTTCAGAAATAGTTCTGGATCAACCGTTGATTTTTCCGGTTAATTGGGGATCATGATGTACTACTAGGTGCCACTCATGATCATTCTATAATTAATGGTTAATTATAGACGGCCAACATAAACCGAGAACCTATTTGGTCACACGCACAACGAGTGTAATCCAAAGGATTTAAAACGAGCTTGAGAATGGGATTCTCAGACCGAGAGAAACTATGTTTGGTTGGACCAAACATAAAGCGAGCATGAAATTGTTTCAGTCGCAATGGAAGCATGGATGGGCCGTGTCTTATGAAGACATAATGGATGGACCAAAATGGTTTGGTTCTAATCCAATGGATGAGAATAAACCAAAGGGTTTGGTTTATTTTAAACGAATGAACCAAAAGTTGGTTCGGTTCGTTTTAACTTAAAATAAACCATCATGGTTTGGTTTATTTTAACTTATCCTAATGGAGCGGGTTAACGGGCTTTATGGATATGATCCATTAACCATTAAGAGAATTAGTTCTCTATAAAATAGGGCTTAAACCCTAACCCTAAAACTAATCAAGTTTTGGCCGCCCAACCTAGTTGCCGCCCACCTCCTTGGAGTTTTCGCGCCAACCCTAAGGTGCCGCCGCCACCAGCTTTTGTGCACCGTCCAACTTGTTGCCGGCACCAAGCTTCAGCCGGTGAACCTCTCCGCGACCTCCGTGATCTCCTCTAGGTTCGTGATAAGGTGAGCTTCCATCTCTCCTTGGCCGGCCTCTATTCCTCCACTCAAAGCTGTCCAGTTTTTCTGGACAGCTTGTTTCTTTGTTGTCGGAGCGCCGCTTTGGACGACGTTAGTGCTCCGACAGTGGCTAACTTATCCGGGATTTGATCTCCGTAATCCTCTGAGGTGGAGGACGAAGCGATCGCACAATTGGTTGACGAATACCTCTCCGAGAAGCGAGTTTTGAGAACTCGCTTTAGGATCCGAATTTGGATTCGGATCGTGATCATCTCTCGATCACGTCGTCTTCAACACGAGGCTAGTAACCCGTACGAAGACGAAGCTCGTGACTTAGCGAAGTCATCCCGAGGAGCTCGGCGTGGATACGGATAGAGATGATTCTTACGAGGATCGTTCCGGTTGATGCCGTTCCCGCTACACGTCATACGAAAGGTATAACGTAGATAAATTTTTTTTATTGCAAATTTTAATTTACGGTTATGTCTACACTTGTTGTAATAAGCATGCGTGTGTTGTGTGTGTTGTAATAAATATAGATTTATTATTTTAATTGCTTCCGCTGTGCTCATGTTTACGAAACATGATCGAAAATACACACGCCGCGGTGCCGGAAACCCAACACATTAGTAAGACTAAATGGCATCACTAGAAACTCGTAATGTCCATAACGCGTGCGGAACGCTGTCTTCTGAACATCCTCGTCTCTTACCCTCAGCTGATGATAACCTGATCGCAGATCAATCTTGGAATACACGCAAGTATCCTTGAGCTGATCAAACAAATCCTCTATCCTCGGCAGTGGATATTTGTTCTTAACGGTTACTGCATTAAGTTGTTAGTAATCAATACATAACCGCAGAGATCCATCTTTCTTTTTAACGAACAGCACCGGAGCTCCCCAAGGTGAAACACTAGGACGAACAAAACCCCTATCCAATAACTCTTGCAGCTGTATCTTAAGCTCACTTAACTCTTTCGGTGCCATCCGGTATGGAGCCTTTGACACCTGCGGTTCTGAATCACCTCTATCGCGAATTCCACTTGCCTCGAGGTGGCCCTAAGTTTCATCCGAAATACATCCTGATACTCACGAACTACCCAAAGACTGAAAGAGGTGGTATCTCCTCATTCTCCACTTTGACCAAAGAGAATAAGTAACCCTGACAACCATGCGACAATAATCTCCGAGCCTGAAGTGCAGATATAACGGACACTCCATCATCCTGGGTACCCACGAATTCCCATGCAGGTTGATCCGGTGGTCGGAAGGTCACTACTCTCGCTCTACAATCCACTGTAGCACAATATGTAGCCAACCAATCCATTCCGAGTATGATATCGAATTCCACCATCTCTAGCACCTGAAGGTCCACCGTAAGTATATGTCTCTCGAAATCCAATGGACAACCCTTGATTACTTGATGACTGGTTAAAACCTCGCCCGATGGTAATGATACCGCTAATCCACAAGAACGAATCATAGGGATTCTCCCAATTTTACTCAGAAATATACTAGAAATAAAGGAATGCGAGCTACCAGTATCAATCAATGTATCAGCAGGTATAGAATAAACCAAAATCATACCCCGAATGACTGATCCCTCGACTACCGAAAGGCCCTCCCGTAATGGCATAAACTCGTCCAGCCTCCACATGGCGTTGCAAGGCTCGTATATAATAGTAGAAGGCCTCCACTCCGGATGGATATGGGTCTGTGATGATGCCGCCGAGGTCACTGGCCGCTACAGCATACTATATCCCTGAGAGTCGGCCGGTAGATATCGCTGAGTAGGTGGTCCGGAATAATAACTCTCTAGAGCTGGTGTATAGTGAATCGCCGCCGACATCCCGGAAGTATCACTCCCATGTATATGATATATCTGGGCTGTAGGAGGTAGTGTCTGTCTCTGACCATGCATCTGCAAGGCCCCTAGGTACTCGACCTCGATGGTACTGCCGTGCTTCTTTCCCTTCCGGTTACCGAGAACTCCAACTGTGCCTTTAGAGTACACTCTTGACTCGTATGTCCTGGATGCTTACAGTAGAAGAAAACATCGCGATCTAACGGACACTCGGAAACATTATGGCTCTCAGACCCACACCTCCGTCATCCAGCCATGTACCTGCTCTTACGATTCTTCTGATAACCGCCAGACTGTCCAGAAGCTGGTCGCTTCCTTTTCTGTGCCCTAGATGATCCCTCTGAAGTACCACGAGAAGCCCCACTCTGATCTTGTTTTCTCTGAGTCTCAGGAGTTGCATCAGATTTCCGCTGTTTTCCCTGGTTCATCTGTTTTTCCAACTCTCTCTCCTTGGCAATTTGCTGAGAAGTCATCTCAATAGACAGTGCCCTATCTAGTGCCTCTCGGTACGAATTAATGGAAGATCCCGATAGTTTGGCCCGAATATACGCAGCCAAACCCTGCATAAATTGGAACATTCTGTCCCCATCTTGTGCTACCAAATGTGAACAAAATTCCGCGAGTCGGGTGAACTCCGCATTATACTCCATGACTGACCAGTTGCCCTGCTTAAGCGTTAAGAACTCTTGACGGCGTGCTGTAGAGAACGCAGAAGGAAAATACTGCCTCCAGAATATATCTCGGAAAACTTCCCAAGTGATGTGCTGCTCTCCCATCAATGTCTTATGCATTTTCCACCACGTAGTCGCCTGATCTCGAAGATGGTAAGCTGCTAGACCCACCTTCTCCTCATCGGTGCAACTCATGAACTCAAACGTATCCTCCAAATTGTCTAACCAAGTCCGTGCAATCCAGGATCGGACCGCCGAATAGCGTAATCGTCCTCGATCGCGTAACATGCAGTATACGTGCCTTGACTCTGACCCAACTGGAATCCGTAGTAGTCGGCATAGTCAGGGGTACATCAGGCTCTTGAGGTTCCGAACCTCTGGTAGGAGACTGTCGTGGCTCCTCCTGATCAATGGCCTCCCAGAGTGTCGCTTAGATGGTCGACCTCTCTTACGAGTCTGAACAGGTGCCATAATATCGTCTGTTCACACATGTTGAACGACTTACTTAAATATTTAACCAGAAAATATTAAGTGTTTAGATTTCTTACTTCAGACAACTTGGAGCTCATGCCTCTGTCAATCCCATCTTACCAAAATCGAAATCAAATCAAATCAAAACGATTTCCGAGGTCCCAAAATCCGACAAAAACATTATTGCATGGCATCGCAACCTAGAGCTCTGATACCAATAAAATTGTCACGCCCCGAGGTAGACTCTGTCCGGCCAACGGACGACACCCCCTTATGACAATTCCAATACGGTACAAAGTCGCAGCCAGTATAACACACACCGAAAATGTATAACAACATAGCAAAACGTATAACATCAATAGCGGAAGCCAAACACAATGGAAATACAACTCGACAACATAAGTACATCGGTATATCCGTCCATACTAGAACAAAATCCATACTGAATATCAAAAGAGAAACATACAACATGATCTCCCAAACAACAAGAGTCCATATGAAAATACATGCGATGGGAAGCAAAACCCTCGGAAAAATGATGGGATGGGATCAGGTGGCAATGCTCCAAGTCCATGCCGAAGTCTTCTATCTACTACCTGGGCGACAGGAAACCCAGGGTCCAGGGTGGTGAGTATAAAACTCAGGGGTAATATATAGAAGTGCATGAATAACATACAGGGTAAAGAGATCTACTGTATGCAAAGATGAGTCCAATGTGACATACAGTACTAAGCATAGTAATCAGTAATCACAGATATGTCCTACTCATAACATAAACTGAACTGATCAACTGACATAAAGTAATGTACGTACCTGACGGTCTATCCTCCATATGATCTATAACATCCTGAACAGGTATATCATGACATAATCCAAATAGTACACACTCATGCTCAACACATGCACAGCGGTATATAAAATATGCAAAAAAAAAACATGTAGCATGATGTACAATCATATGCAGCAACCAAATGCAGCATCTCACAGGCATATGTAAAACATATATCAGATACATGCATACATATATATATCAGCAATGCATATGCATGGCCATGTCTGCGGACCCGTCCAACCACGACCCCAGTATGGCCCGGGTGGCACGACATGACGACTAGCCCGACTCCAGCCGCCACTACTCTCGAGTGACCGAGTTGGGTAGTATGAATGAGTAGCATATAAGCGTAAAGAGCTAACTACTCCCCGGGGGTCCCTGCTGCTGGTCGCTCCGTCACTACCCATGAGTAAACGAGCTCTGCACACAGGACAACTGCACGTCACACAACCACCGTCTATAGTGGGCGAGTGCTAACACCACTCTGCTCAGTGGCCAGGTGCGCATCTCCAGCTACCACCATCCTTAGTGGCCGAGCGCGGCACATCCAATGCTCTGCCCTCAACCCTGCTACCACTACCCCGAGTGGCCGGGGAGGCAGGATGACTGACGACCCGTCTCATCCATAAGGGAGACCCAGTCGTCAGCATGCATGCAATGTAATGATGCATAGTTCACGCACAAATCCTCGCAACACTCCCTAACTCACGGGAAGACCTAGTCAACTAAAAGTCAACCATGCAAGGACGACTAATCCGTAATCACTACCTATTTACCTATGTACAGATAAATAGATCCGTCAAAATAACCCACTAATATGTGTATGGTACAACGACCGACCCCATATTCTGGACTCATCACCTAACCTAGTGATGCAACCCGATAACCCCATCTAAGTCCACACTAGTGACCATAACTACATGCGTTTAACTGAATACCTATCAGCTAATACACAAGCAGAGTTATTATTCATATCTAAGATAAAGGTATGATGGATTAACAGCAATATCTCAAAGATCGAAGGCTAAGTACAAGCACAGGATAAAATATGAGTGGATCTAAGGCAAACAGGTATAAACATATATATATCTGATTTCATGCACCAGAATTGATCAAACTACCGGACCAGGTAGATATTACCCACCTGATACGAAGCTCGAATAATCCTCACGTAGTGGACTGCCCGTATCCCAAACCGCACAATAGTAACAAATTACGGTTAAGTGCAAATCAGATACTATACGAACAATACTAGTTCATTTTATATTCGTATTCTTTTCCCGGAGGCATTTCAACCACTCCGACTATACCACTCCGATACTCTACATAGATCTCTAAATCTAAACAGGTCAAACATCAATTAATATTACTCGAGCACCAATACCCGAAACAACAAGCCTAACCACTCATTGGCAACTCAAATTCACAATACAACCCAAATCCACAATCACAGTATCAACTCTATCATCACATCTCTCCTTCCACACACCCACAACCGGCACAATCCTTGGTTAGGAACAATCCATCCTTACCTCAAATAGATTACAACTCAACACCATGACTCACCTACCTTCAACACAGATCAATCGGGGAAACAGAGATTATCCACATCACACTCTATTGCTGCCTCAACACAAACATATAATGAATACCCAACAACATCTAATCCCCAAATCCATTACCGTAATCACAGATTAAATCCCAAATCATTGCATACATCAACAACACTATAAGCACACTATGATCACAAACACACCCGTATCAACCAATTACCGAAATCACAACAGCACACAAATCATCATATAAATACCGAAATCACCACAACTTATCTATCTCAGATCTCCTCCGGCAGTTCACTCCGGCTCAACCTCTGCCCACCGAAAGAACTCCAAATCAAACGCATCGACAACCAATTTCATAATAACAGAATATCCAAAATCATAATACCACAGATGAAATGTTAGGTTAGATCCAAACTTACTAGATCTAAACTCCACCAGTGGCGTAATTCCCTAATCCCAAATGCTCGCCGAATCAAA
Source organism: Wurfbainia villosa (assembly GCA_025175895.1). Classification (NCBI taxonomy): domain Eukaryota; kingdom Viridiplantae; phylum Streptophyta; class Magnoliopsida; order Zingiberales; family Zingiberaceae; genus Wurfbainia; species Wurfbainia villosa. Next base: position 129,863,102 of record CM045986.1, on the reverse strand, counting down.
TCGGACTCCCGATCACTGCCAAACCATAGATCTAAGCTAACATAATGCAAACCACAGCTAACAGCAAAACCTAACTATGGAAGGGAAGACAACACTTGAGCCTTACCTCTGATGGCAGCTTGCTGCCACGACAACGACACCGCCGTCCGCTGGGAGTGTCGTCACGGTTTCTTTCCAGGCGAGAACCCCCCCTAATCCCCGGCCGGAGATCTACCAAGTGGTGGCGCCGCCGAGCTGCTCACACCGGACGTCGACGAACGGAGATCAGCGAGGTGATCGCGCAGAGCGAAGGATCAAAGTGGAGAACGAAAATCGCGATGAACTGGTGTTCTGTTCGTTCGGCAGCCCTTATAAGCGTCGTTCGACCGAACCTGGTTAACCCAGCCCAAACCAGACCCAATCCGATTGGGTTCAGCTCAGCCAGTTCAGCCCCTTGACCCAAGTCAAATCCGATCCGATTTCAGCCCAAGCCCAATTACAGATCAAGCCCAATTTCAGCCCACTAATTAATTAACCCATTAGCCCACTAATTAAGCCTAATTAATCCCTTAATTAATCCTAATTAATTAACAGGTTAATCCAAATTTATTTATTTATTTATTTATTATTATTATTATTTTATTTTATTTTTATATATTCTACAAGCATGCTAGAGGGTGAAGATGGAAGTTCAAGAACAACTAGGATGGGATATCAACACCTCTATCCCATATACCTTTTATGGACAAGAAGGGTTTAGACAATGGAAGGCGATAATTGAGGACTTCCTGATGATGAGGAACTTCGAAGAATGACCCATTTTGATGGATGGATTTGAGTATCTGAGAGGACTAAAAGGTGGATTCCTCAAGAAGAAGAGATGGACCGAAGAGCAAGTCCAAGCCTTCGAGAAAAATAATAAGGTAATAAAATTTTTGATTGATTTAATACCTAACAATATCTTGTGTATGTTAGGTAATTATATAGATGCCAAGGAGCTATGGAGCCAAGTGGAAAAGCTCCATGAAAGTCCATCACCCGTCCAAGAGGAAGGGGCCAAGGAGGCAAGCACATCAATTTTAGGGTGAAGAAAAGTTCAATATTGAGCTTTAGGCCTTAATTTTGATAGTTTAAAGTTCCTATTGGCTTAGGGACTTCCCAAGGACATTGTTGGTGTAATGGTCAAGGGGGAGTAAGCCTTTAGGGGGAGGTATCCATCAAGGGATGATGGATGGTATTTTTCTTCATGAGGGGGAAAAAGGGATTTTGAGATACCTAATTTGGAAATTGGGAGAGTGTATAGGATTTCCTCTCTTGAGTGATATGGGACTTATCACTAGGAAGATGGTAGACATCCTAAGTATTCTTGGACCAAGGGGGAGATTGTAAGATCTCATTGGATACGAGACTTTGACCTCCTTAGGTGTCAAAAAGGGGGAGACAGGTAAAATTACTAATTTGGGAAATTAGTAAGGAAATTTGAGTTAGTGTTCTAACTCAAAGGTATGTGTTTTTGTCAAACATCAAAAAGGGGGAGATTGTTGGTGCAATCGACCTAGGTCACGATTGTCCAGACTCGAGTTTGACTCGAGCGATATTTTGATGTTTGACATAGAGAGTTGACATTGATGTTTGACATTGATGTCTAATAATATTTTGGGGAGATTATTAGAACAATTGACCTGGGTTATGATTAACCGGACTCGAGTTTGACTCGAGGAGACCTTGATGGTTGACTAGAGTTGACCATATCATGGGAAGTCCAAGTCTTGAGTACTTGGCATGTAAAGTCCAAGCATGAGTCTTGGCAAGGAAAAGTCCAAGCATGGGTCTTGGCATGAAAAGTCCAACATGGGTTGGCAAGGGAAAGTGTTGGATCGATTTGAGCGCTAGAGGGGGGGGTGAATAGCGATAGAAAATTTTTCTTTTTCGATGTTCGTGTTAAAAACTCAAGAGATAATTAATCGCAGCGGAATGTAAATGTAAAAACAAGAGAGACAAAGGTTTTACTTGGTTCGTAGTCGTAGGCTACTACTCCAAGGCCCTAGTGGTCCTTGACCACGCACGGAGGGCAAATTACTAAACAAACTCCTCCTCGTTGGAGGTAGGAGTTAATCGATACAAAAAAACTTGAGGTAGAGGGACACTCCCCCTCTCCTCGTTACGATAAAAAAAAAGCTTCGAAGAATGTAAATGAGCAACGACACTAAAATTAAAGCCGACGTACAAAAATAAAGGAAATGAAACCTAGACGTCGGAGAAGAAGAAGCACGTTGTTGTCGGTAGTTTTGCGGAGACTTTTTGGAAGCTTAGAATTGTGTTAAAACCCTAGGTTTGGCCCTCCTTTTATAGCCTTTGAGCCCCTTTTCGAGTGGGTCTTCAACCAATCACAAATGGACACCAAACCGCTTTGAGGTGGAGTGATAAGCCTTGACTCTTCGAATCTGATCATTGACCATCACGGTCATTGATGGCCATCATCGATCGTGATGGCGATCGATCGATTGATGACTCAGCGATCGATACACGGCGAGTCCTCCTGCGATCGATGCTTCTTGCAAGTCAAAGTTAGCTCAATAAAAACATAATTTCGATGGTCGTCGACCATCCGACCTCGACCTAGACCATCTATAAGATGTCTTTGGTCGGATCTACGCTTAAGATCATCCCCGTAAAGAGGATACGACCTTACTTACTCTCGCACACACGAGCTTACCTCGATACTTACGTGTCGCTTTGCTTCGGCCTTCCACTCGATTCCTTGGCTCCCTCCGAGTAACTCGAGTGTCGCCCGACCACCGCGCTTCCTCCGGGTGTCGCTAGCCTTCACTCGGCTATATCAATCTTCCGCACACTCGATTCAGCTCGTGAGAAAACAAAATAGACTTAACTTTGTGTCTTTGCTATAATCAAAACACAGTTCGATTTCGTGCCTCCTTGCACCAACAATCTCCCTTTTTGATATATGGCAAAAACACACAAAGTTAAGGAAATTAAGTGCATGAAACAGAAAGACAAGAAGCAAAGGTAGGAGTAGTAAAAATATTTCTCAAGTTCTCCCTTAGAGGAACCCTCCCCTTGACCGAGGGTGAGTACTTGAAAAAGAATTATAGCTCTCCAAACACAAAAGTTAAGATAGGCTTCTTAGAGTCAAAAATAAGTGAAAGTTAAGTAATCAAAAGATAATTCAAAAGGTTAATTATTCAAAAGGTTTAACATATGATTTCTTAACTTGGGCCTTTAAAGTTTTCAATTCAAGAGTTGAAACCTAAACCTTACTCCCCCTTAACTTAGGCCAGTCAAAGTTTTAAGTTAAGTTATTAATTTCAAAAATTTGAAATTGAACTTTTGCCTTTTCTTGAACCTTAACTTTGGTCTTGAACCTTAAATTTGGCCTTTTCTCCCCCTTTTGAAATAAATCAAGGAAATAGTGGTGGGTTTTTAAGAAAACCCTAAGTGCAATCATGATGATTTTAAAAATAGTATGTGAAAATAATTCATCTAAATGTTCAACTCTAGTTTGACTTGATTGAAATGATATTATCAACAAGTCTGATTAGAGTTGGTTAATATTAGTTGCATATTTATACTCGAGGTTCATATTGGCGCCTTGATCTACATCTTGGAACCAGTAGGGTCCTAACATCTCACGCCCATCTACGTGGCTAAGTACACAAACACATTAGTCCTATGTGTTGTGAGATGTACTGGCTCCTTAAATCTATAGGTGCATGATATCTAAGGTATGTCCTATGCTAGTTCCATCAAAATGAAAAATAAGAAATAGTAGTAAGAAAATATAGTTTGCAAGTTCTTATTCTATTACGCACATGCCTAATTTTAGTCTTAATAGACTAAATTCCGGGTAGGGGTTTAGTAAATAGGTCCGCTAGGTTAGATTTGATTCGACGTACTCGAGTTGTATGGCTCCGTTGGCCACATGTTCTCGAATGAAGTGGTGTTTGACTTCTATATGTTTGGTCCTAGAGTGACATATTGGATTCTTTGTAAGATTAATTGAACTAATGTTATCTACGTGAAGTTTAGTATTCGTAAAGTCTAACTTAAAGTCGCGGAGGGTGTGCTTCATCCAAAGAAGCTGAGTGACACACTCACCCATCGCGATGTATTCGGTGGTAGACAAGGCAACACAATGTTGCTTCCTCTGCACCAACTCACTAGACTCGTAGAGTGGTTGACAACAACCACTCGTGCTCTTTCTGTCGAGTTTACTACCGGCATAATCCGAATCGGAGTAGCCGATTAGTTCGAACTCGGTAGATCTAGGATACCAAATACCGACATTAAGTGTACCCTTTAGATATCTAAGGATACGCTTAACTAGAGTTAGGTGAGACTCCTTGGCACAGGTTTGAAATCAAGCACATACTTATGCAAATAAGATATCAGTCGGTTTGAGCTAAGTCTGTGAGACTTCCTATTGCTCCTATAGTACTTTAAGTCAATGGACTTACTTTCTAGGTCTTCTCCTATGTTAACATTTATCGCCATTGGGGTGTTTATTACCTTAGCGTCTTGCATTCCAAATCTTTTAATTAACTCCTTAGTGTATTTTTGTTGATATAGGTATATACCATCCTTAGTTTGTTTAATTTGTAGACCTAAAAGAAACTTAACTGCCTACCAAGTTCATTTTGAACTCACTTTCCATGAGCGAAAGCGAACTCGTTTAGTAAAATTTGAGTTAGAGGTTCCAAAAATTATATCATCTCGTAAATTTGAGCTATGAATATTTCTTTACCTAAGGTTTTTACAAAGAGAGTTGGGTCAACTAAGCCTTGGTTAAACCCTTTTGACTTAAGATGGATTGAAAGTCTCGTACCAAGCTCGAGGAGCTTGTTTAAGTCCATAGAGCTTTCTTAAGTTTTAGAACATGGTCGGGTTTATCTAGATTTTCAATCCGGGGTTGGCTAACATAAACTTCTTCTTTAATGTATCCATTTAGGAATGCCGACTTAACATCCATTTGAAACAGCTTAAATCCTCGATGTGCGGCATAAGCTAGCAACATTCGAATGGATTCGAGTCTAGCTACTGGGGCATAGGTTTAGTCGTAATCTAAGCCTTGACTTGGCTAAATCCTTTGGCGACTAACCTAGCCTTGTTTCTAACTACTTCACCTTTATCATCAAGCTTATTTCGAAACACCCACCTTGTTCCAATTATCATTTTGTCTTTAGGTGGTGGTACTAATTCCCACACTTCGTTCCTAGTAAATTGAGCTAGCTCTTCTTGCATTGCAATAATCCAATCGGGATCAAGAAGAGCTTGTTCAATTGATTTGGGTTCTATCTTTGAAATTAAGGAAATTTGACTAAGGTTCCTATAGGATGCTCTAGTTCGAACTCCTAGATTAGGATCTCCTATCACTTGATCGATAGGGTGGTTAGTCTAAGTCCTAGATTGGGTTGGGTTTGTGTCACCTAATGCTTGATCAATGGGGTGACTTGGTTGAACACTAGTTTGGTTGGAGTCATCTATCACTTGATCAATAGAGTGACTAGGTTGACTTAGGTTAGGATTAACACTAGACCTGATCTCGGATCGAGTAAGGTCTAGTATGAATCGGCTCGCTAATTGGGGTTGCCGGGGGTTTTGTAGGTTCATGTCCTTCATCGAATACTACATTGATAGTCTCCTCGACTCTAAGGGTGTCGTGGTTATATACTCTATAAGCTCTACTTGTAGTCGAGTATCCTAGAAAGATTCCGGTCGTAGTTTTGGATGTAAATTTCCCTAGGTAATCCTTAGTGTTTAGGATATGTACCTTACACCCAAATACCCTAAAGTACTTGATGTTAGGTATTTTATCGTGATAAATCTCGTACGAGGTCTTAAGGTGCCTCTTTACCATAAGGATCCTATTTTGGACATAGCAAGCCGTGCTAATACGCCACCAAAACCTATCGGGTAGGTCGTATTCGTTCAACATGGTCCTAGCGGCTTCTTGTAGAGTTCGGTTTTTCCGCTCCACTAGGCCATTTTGTTGAGGGGTCCTAGGGCAAGAGAATTCATGGTGGTATCCGTTTAGGTTACACTGTCGGTGAACCTTTGATTTTCGAATTCACCACCATGATCGCTTCTAAGTCTTTTAACCTTAAGGTCTTTTTGATTCTCGATTAATTTGAATAGATTAGTTAATTGATCTAGGGTATCATTTTTATGTTTGATGAACCTAACCCAGGTAAACCTGGAGTAGTCGTCAATTATGACTAAGCAATATTGACTTCTATTGAGTGACTTGGCTCCATGTGAATCGAATAGATCCATATGCAGGAGCTCAAGTACTCTTGAGGTTCGTTCTTGGTTAGTTAACTTGTGTTGTGTTCTAGGTTGTTTTCCTTGTTGACAAGCATTACAGATTTTATTAACCAGGTTGTTGAGGTTGGGTAGGCCTCTGACTAAGCCACTCTGACTCATCTTGTGGATGAGTCTCGGGTGTGAGTGACCGAGTCGTCGGTGCCACAACCATGATTCCTCTTGCCGTGTCATAAGACACTTAGTTGAGGAGTTGGTTAAGTTGATCGTATAAATGTTGTTATTTCTAGTTCCTTTAAGAATTGTTTTAGAGGTTTCGTTGGTATTAATTACGATTCATTTTCTAGAAATATAACCTTATAGTTATTATCACACAATTACACTAAGTAAGTTATATTCAAAATTCTCTACAAGTAATACATTTTTAATAACAAAATTGTGTTAAGCTCGATATCACCCTGATCCGATGATTTTGAGCTTGCCGTTATTCCCAAAGGCTACCGATCCTTGTCGCTTGAATCGAAGCTTTGCGAATTTGAGTTGATCCCCGGTCATGTGTCGAGCAACACGTCAACATCCATTGATCCTACACACAAGGTGATTGGATTGGATGTTAGATTTTATTAAGAAAATTGGTTGTAGGTTGTTAACCCTAGGTCATCTCACCGGAGTCTATATGATCAAGCATGTTATACTTATGTGTTTTTTGAGATGACTTTCAATTAAGTTGATTAAGTGGATTTAGGTTCAAGTAATTTAGGTTCAAGTGATTTTATGTTGAGATGATTTCCAATTAAATTGATTAAGTGAATTTAGGTTCAAGTGATTTTATGTTGAGATGATTTCCAATTAAATTGATTAAGTGAATTTAGGTTCAAGTAGATTTAGGTTCAAGTGATTTTTTGTTAGATTTGGATTTAACCCAAGGCTTGTCAAGTTTACCTTTTCAAGATCATGGCTTCCAGGTCGTGGCGAGGCACAGGGGCCTTCTTTTATCGGATCATCGACCACTTCCTTAGACAAAGCCATTTTCAGGAAAATGATGACTTGACTCACCTAAAATTATTTCCTCGTCTAACTAGTTATTTTTTGAAAAGAGGCTCCCCGAGGCTCAATCTTTTCGAAGGATTTTAGTTGATTATTTGAAAAGAGGCTCCCCGAGGCTCAATCTTTTCAAAGGATTTTAGTTGATTATTTACATGTTCTAAGTGAGTTCACGAAAAAAAAACAAAAACAAAAAAAAAAAATCTAAGCATGCAATTTCTAAGTTAAAACACCAACATGATTTGTACTGCCTCCCCTTAGACCGTTGAATCGGTTCGGTCTATCCACATAGTGGATTTGGTCCTTGGGAACCCAGTACGAGTTGGATCCTAGAGTTGAAATCAAAGTGGTCTTAGGGACCCATGCTTGGACACATTTTTTATGTCTACTTACGATTGACATATACGACTTATTGGTCGTGTTTGAGCTAAACCCTAGTCCGACCTTGTTGTACACGGCCCTTTGCGATCCAAGTAGGAGGTCAAGTCCTTTGGATCCCAAAGTAAATCTTTCCAACGTATTCCTAAGATCTTCAACTTGACTTTTCAAGAGTGAGTTCTCAACTTCGAGTTTTTCAACCCGAGTTGAGTCCTTCTCTTGAACTTGACTAGTCGAAGAGGTTAGGGAGACCTCGTGTTTGAGGAGTTTAACTTCCTCAACCAGGGTCTCGACCTTGGACTCGGACTTAGCTAACTTCCTAGACAAAAACCTAACCGTATTATGTAAAGTATTAAATAAGGTTCGACTCACCTTAAGGGTATCTTTTGAATCGGATGCGTATCCGTGGCTTGACTTGAAGGTAGCTTCGTAGTCCGAGTCATCCTCAGGTTCTGACTCAAGTTCAGGCTCGGTCTCCGTGTCTGACTCAATTGATTTCGCCATGAAGACGTGGTCTTCGTCTTCTTCGGATGACGCTTCTTCCCATGTCGCGTTGAGGGCCTTCTTGTGCTTAGGTGCTTGGTGGTTGAGCTTAGGGCACTCGGACTTGATATGTCCAAACCTGTTACACTCATAACACCTAATATTAGAACTTTTAGGCTTACCTTGGTTGGGTCGAGTCGTAGTTCGCTTTCGTCCCTTGGCTATCCTTCGAGCTAGGTTCATTAGTTCGGCAGTCAACTCCGGGTCAACTTCTTCTTCGGACTCATCTTCCTCCTCGGGTGGTGGTGGCTTGCTTGCGATTTTCTTCTTCTTTGAACCTGCAAATAAGGCTATACCCTCCGGGTTCGAGTTGGATTGTTCATGTAATTGAAATCCGAAAGAGTTCGCCTAACCTAATTTTAGAAAGGTCCTTGGAGACCTTATAGGCATCAACCATGGATGCCCATAAGGTAGTCCTCGGAAAAGAGTTTAGAACATACCTAATAAGGTCGCGGTTTTCGACCTTTTGCCCGATTGCGTGTAGGTTGTTGACTATGTCTTGGACACAGGCGTGGAGTTGCGTCGCGGACTCGTGTTCCTGCATTTTTAGTGTGTACAATTTATTGAATAACAAATCACGTTTGCAAACCTTAGCTTGATCCGATCCTTCGTGTAACTCGATTAGCTTTGTCCAAAGATCCTTTGCGCTTATGAAGGGGCCGACGCGATTTAGCTCCTCCTTGGACAAGCCGCATTGGAGGATTTGTGTTGCCTTGGCATCGGCTTCGACTTGTCGTTTTGTTGCAACGGTCCATTGATCATAATCCAAGGAGTCACCCACTTCATTAGTCGGAAGTGTGAAACCCGTTTGGATTATGATCCACATCTCGATTTGGGTTTTGAGAAAGCATTCCATCCGACCTTTCCAGTAACGGAAATCATCCCCGTTGTAAAACGGAGGTCGGACGATGCTAAAACCCTCGAGATGGGCCATTAGAACAAAAAGACAAGGAGACTAAAATGAAAACCTAGCAACAACAAAAACACACGAAAGTACCAAGACTTGCGTCTTGGATTAGTAGTGCGGGAAATAAAAAGAAATAAACGAAAAATAGAACGTTAAGCAAAGAAATAAGAAACTAAATAAAAAGTAAGTACTCACAACCTTCGATGTCCCCGAAAGGCTACTAAACGTCGGTTTTGAGGATGAAAACAGCTTGTTACGGGGTAAACCCGTAAGAAGTGTAGATCTCTGCGAGCTTCGATTTGGTAGGTAGACCGTGTCGTGGGTCAACTTATGCGAAAGTTATGCCCGTTTGACCGTCGGCTACTCCAAAAGCGTTGCAAAACAAAATCAAACGAAGAGTACCAAGACTTCGTCTTGGATTAGTAGTGCGGGAGAAAAATTTAAACGAAAAACAAATCTGGAAGAAAAAAAAAATGTTAGACTGGTGGTTTCACCAAATCTAAGCGCCCCCGGCTCTGATACCAATTGTTGGATCGATTTGAGCGCTAGAGGGGGGGTGAATAGCGATAGAAAATTTTTCTTTTTCGATGTTCGTGTTTAAAACTCAAGCGAGACTTCATCGCAGCGGAATGTAAATGTAAAAACAAGAGAGACAAAGGTTTTACTTGGTTCAGAGTCAGAGGCTACTACTCCAAGGCCCTAGTGGTCCTTGACCACGACGGAGGGCAAATTATTAAACAAACTCCTCCTCGTTGGAGGTAGGAGTTAATCGATAAAAACTTGAGGTAGAGGACACTCCCCTCTCCTCGCTACGATAAAAAAAGCTTCAAGAATGTAAATGAGCAACGACACTAAAATTAAAGCCGACAAAAATAAAGGAAATGAAACCTAGACGTCGGAGAAGAAGAAGCACGTTGTTGTCGGTAGCTTTGCGGAGACTTTTTGGAAGCTTAGAATTGTGTTAAAACCCTAGGTTTGGCCCTCCTTTTATAGCCTTTGAGCCCCTTTTCGAGTGGGTCTTCAACCAATCACAAATGGACACCAAACCGCTTTGAGGTGGAGTGATAAGCCTTGACTCTTCGAATCTGATCATTGACCATCACGGTGATGGCCATCATCGATCGATGGCGACATCGGTCGATTGATGACTGCCAGCGATCGGATACCGATACGGCGATCGAGTCCTCCAAGTGCGATCGTGATGCTTGCAAGTCAAAGTTAGCTCAATAAAAACATAATTTCGATGGTCGTCGACCATCCGATCTCGACCTAGACCATCTATAAGATGTCTTTGGTCGGATCTACGCTTAAGATCATCCCCGTAAAGAGGATACGACCTTACTTACTCTCGCACACACGAGCTTACCTCGATACTTACGTGTCGCTTTTGCTTTCGACCTTCCACTCGATTCCTTCGGCTCCCTCCGAAGTAACTCGAGTATCGCCCGACCACCGCGGCTTCCTCCGGGTGTCGCTAGCCTTCAATATCAATCTTTATAGACTTAACTTTTGTGTCTTTGCTATAATCAAAACACAGGTTTGATTTCGGTGCCTCACTGCACCAACAGAAAGTCCAAGCTTGAGTCTTAGCATTTGAGAAGTCCAAGGGGTTTAATATTGGTGGCGTAAAGTCCAAGCGGAAGTCTTGGCAGCATAAGTCCAATGGTTGGCGGCGTAAAGTCCAAGCGGAGTCTTGGCGGCGTAAGTCCAATGTGCCTTGGCGGTGTAGACACCGTTAGCATGACATAGCCGATGGAAGCACCTGAAGGCTAGCACAATGGATGAACAAGTCATGGATGACTTGGAGGGATCTGAGAGACGTCAGGCTGATGGAGGTGGCTAGAAGGCTTAGGTCTAGGCTTAGGGTGGTCTAGCAAGTATGGGGGAACCATACTTGGGTTAAAACCTCATGTTTGAGGTATGCCAGTCGACTGGTGTCATGTGGTAGTCGACTGGAGTGAGTCAACTAGGGTTTTGCGAAATATCTTGAGATGATCGCCGAGGTGGGCGGATCGAGTGGATGAGCGCCGATCGATCTTGTGATCAGTCGACTGATGTTCGGGTTTTGGGGCACAGAATGGAGTCTCACTCGACCGCTGCGGTCAGCAGTCGAGTGATGGCTTGATCAGTCGACTGATGGTCATAATCAGTCGACTGATGTCCTAGCCGTTGGATTTTTCCAGCGTGGATTACACCGTTGTCTCACAACAACAGTATCATCAGTCGACTGATGGTCCCGAGCAGTCAACTGATTAGCATTTTCCAGCTCAGGCAGAAGCTTTAAATGGAGCTCGTGGAGGAGGAAAAAGCATCCGGTTCTTGAGCATCCTTGGGGCGATTTGTTGCTACAAATCAGGGTCTCCAAGGCCATTCTTCAAGCAACCAAAAGCAAGCAATCCAAAGGCATTTGTAAAGTGTTTTCTTTACTTGTATTGCATTGTATTTCATATTAGTTGCTTGTTGTATTTAGTTTATTGTTGTAAACTATTGTACGAGGTTTCTCCGCCTCCGGATTATTCCGAGAATGAGTGTTTATTAGTGGTGTGTGATTGGCATCGCTAGGGCTCATTTGAGCCCGATCCGTGGAGTAAGAACCTTGAGGTTCCGAACCACGTTATATTCTCGTGTTGTGTCATGTTTGTCTATTTCATTATCACTTTATCATTATTCCGCTGCGCGCTAACGAAGTTTGTAGATGAACACGCGAACGATTTCCATCGACCAATGAAATCAAGCTATTCGTCCCCCCCTCTAGCTTCCAACGAGCCCCTACATGCATGTTATATGCAAAATAGAGTAATAATTAATAAAATATATAACAAAAATTCTTATGAAATTTTTAATAATAAAATACCTTCAATAAAATATTTAATGGTATTTGGTTGTAAAGTATTTATTTTAAATACGAAAGACCATTTAGGAAAATACTCTTCAAAAACCGATGAAGGGATATTTTTAGGGTACTCGAACACTAGTAGAGCCTATAGGATTTATAATAAGAAAACTCTAAAAATTGAAGAAACAACAAATGTAAAATTTGATGAGGAAGAGATCACTAATAAATAATCAAATACATTGAAAAATAATCAAAATTAGCTAAATAAAATTACACATGATGAAGAAGAACAAATTAATACTAACCAATGTGAAGAAAACTTAAAGACATCTAGAATTAATCCTAATCATCTGTTGGGAATCGATTGGCCGGCTAGAGGGGGGTGAATAGCCCTCGTTCGTTGGATGTCGTATTTTGCTCGTCTACAAAACGTTAGCGCAAGCGGAAGCAATAAACTAAGACAAGCAAATAGAAATAAAACAAAGACAATACAAACACGGATATGTAACGTGGTTCACGGCTACGCCGCTAATCCACGGTCCGATTCGTCCACGGTGAATCACTCCGCAATCTATCCACTAGATCTCTCCTTTGCACAAAGCTAGGTGGAGGTAACCTCTTTACAACCAAGATCACTCTTCTGCAATGGAATGAAGATTAGAGCAAGTAGAAGAGTGGAAAAACGTTTAGGGCACTTTGGGAGTAGTTGGCCGTTCAAGCATTAACCCCCCAAAGCCCCATCCCCTTCCTTTTTATAGAGGAAGAGGGTTTCTTCCCGTTGACATAGGAGCAGTCGACTGATGGCACCCATCAGTCGACTGGTGATGTAGCCGTTGCCCAATAACGGCTGCTTTCCACGTTGGATTCCATCCAACGGTAGATCGATCGTGATCCTACCGATCTACCATCATCGACTGATGCTTAATCAGTCGAGTGCCCAATGGAGTCGACTCCATTACTCGCGTGCGGTGCCATCAATCGATTGCCATTCCAGCGATCGGTCAGCTGTCATCGACATCGATCATTGCCGATCCATGGCGATGATCGCCAAGCACTAAACGGTCTTATACGATCGATCGAACCATCGACTTAGGCGATCGGCCATGACATGGGTGTCGGAAAACTCATCCGACACTTGGCCAAATGGCCAAGTTTCACCTAAGAGCTACCCTTCCCGGGTTACAATCGCTCACTCTTATCCCTCGGAGTCCCTCGCCTTCGAAGTTCTCTTCGTTCGCGGCCACGTCCCTCGGCAGCATCAGGCGCACGACACTGCAATGCTCCTTCGCGTCTCTTGCCTCGAAGTCTACTTCCTCCGGCTTCACTCCAAGCTCCTCGTCCGGCGGTCCCTCGGATGCTCCAAGCGCACGACTTCCGTAAAGCTATCCTTCACCGACTCAAGGCACGAGTCATGAGATGTGAAACTCGCCATGACTCCATGTGCGAATTACTAAGTCTTGCACGACTTCAACGCACATATCAAATCAACATATCAATCTAACTTAAACCCTTTTCCACACCTTCAAAACCATATCACGGCAAGAGATTGCCCTAACAATCTCCCCCTTTTTGATGTGTGGCAATCCGTTTAAGTTAGGTAAAAACATTTGATATAAATTTTAAAGGAAAGAAAGCATGTAAATATAATCATGATATAGCAACATGCAACTCCCCCTTAATCCATGAAACTCCCCCTTAATTTCTCCCCCTATCATAATTAACTTAAACATAATCATTTCTCCCCCTTTGACACCATCAAAAAGATTATCACTAAGTTAATGGCATATGGCATCAAGTCTAATTGAAAGAAAATACCATAAGTTGATTTAAAATCAGAATTCAGCCTTTACTGGTCTGATATTCAGGCCATCAGTCGACTGGTTCAGATACCAGTCGACTGGCACGTGAATTTCGGGATTTTCTGATTTTCAGACCGAATTTCAAAAATGCATTAAAAATTCCATAAAATTCAAAAAATCATGAAATTTGGGGAGCACATTTCTTTTAAGTATATCTATCAGTGAAAAATATGTTTTCATGAAAAATCATTATATTTTCACGTATTTGCCAAAAATCAAAAAGCTTTAAAAACTACTAGGTTTTTTATCATAAGAGTATCAAGTTAACTCCCTAGTTTTGCATCCAATTGTTTCAAAACATGAATACATGTATTTTAAAGTAAGAAATTGTTTTGAAAACATATGAAATATCCAACCATGATCTTTGGGCAATATGTCTATGAATTAAACATAAGCCTTCCCCATGATTGGTCTATTATTGCTATTTTGATACTTTAAATGACCATCTAAATGCCATAGGCATTAGTGGACATTTGTATCATCCTAACATCTCACTCATGCTAAGTTTTCAATCAAGGTAGCCTATGGTGAGTGTGAGATGCATCCTAGGGGGTATTTGTATATACTTAACCCTTGTATTCATGCAATTCTATCATGGTTAAGTATCGACCTAATATCTTACATGATCATAATGACATATATGATCCTGAAATACATGTTTTCATCAAATTATAATCATGCATTAGGTATTATATTATGATAAGCATGATTTAAACCTATTTCTCATGATAATGTGTCAAATGTCAAAATCATAAATCATGATTGCAAACATACATAACAATTACATTAATCATCATGATTTAAGCAATATTATCTATTTATGGGCACGTTATCATCACCCAACACTATCTAAAAAATGTTGTCCCGTCATCCTAAGTCAACCAAAATATGATATAGGCTAGGTCCATGTGGTTGACTACCCTAGGGTTATCCTAACCCTTAAAGATGGATTTTGGAACCCAAAATAAGTTCTTTCCTATTGGGTTCACTAAATATTCCTTGGGGATCCATTTTCTATCAATTACTTTCTTTTTATCTTGTCCCCTAGCTATTAGGCATTTATAGGCCTTTTCATTTTTGTTTTCCTTATATCCTAGGCCTTTCTTATTGAAGCTAGCTCTTTGGTTCCCAATGATCATATTTAATGTGTTGGAGCCAATTGTGAATTTCTCTAGGGCTTTGGTTAAATAATCTACCTTTTCCCTTAATGCCCTATTTTCCTCTATGCATGCATCATTAACATCCAAAAGCATATAGTCATGTGAGCATGCATCATCATGGCAAGAAGAAGTATCGTTATTATTTAAGCATGCATTTTCTAGCTTATTTTCTAATGCCTTAATTTGATTAAGCATGCTTTTATTTTTCTTCTTCATTCCAAATAATTCCTTAGTTAAACTAGAAATTATGGAAACTATTTTCTTAGGAGAGGCTTTCGTTACCATAGTTTCCATATCCTCTTCTTCTTCTTCGGATGAGGAGGATGTAGAAGCTCCCCCTTCATTTGAGCTCTCCCCACTTGAGCTTGATTCTTCATTTTCGGTGGAGGAGGAGCAATCCGAGTCATGAAGATCCATTAGTGCTAAATTTGAGTAGACATGCTCTTCTTCTTCGGATGAGGAGGCGGAAGCAACGTCATCCCATGTCTTCGCTTTGAGTGCCATGGCCTTTCCCTTTTCCTTGGCCTTCTTCTCCTCTTCCTTCTTTTTACTTCCCTTCTTCTTCTTCTTTTCTTCTTTCTTCTTCCTTTCTTCCTTGTTCTTGTTTAGGAGGGGACAATTATCCCTTATATGTCCCTCTCCTTGGCAATTATAGCATATGACCTTCCCCCTTGGTCTTCTATTCCTATCATGAGATTTATCAAATCTAAAATTCTTAAATGCACGCCTTACCTTCCTTACCATGTAGGCTTCTTCCGTGCTATCCATGGAGGAGGTAGAGGCTTCATCGGATGAGGAGGAGAGGATTTCCATTTTCTTTTTCCCTTTGTTTGCCATCAAAGCTACTCCCCGTGAATTTTGGACTCTAGGCTCTTCTTGTATACCTTCAAGCCTTGTCTCATGAAGCTCCATGGTTGAAAAGAATTCCTCCAAGGTTCTCACTTCTAGGTTCTTGGAGATGTAAAATGAGTCCACCATGGAGCTCCATCTTGAGGACCGGGGAAAGGCATCTATGGCCTTCATTACCATATCCCAGTTGGAGAGTTTTTCACCTACACTTGTTAAACCGGTTAGAATTTCCTTAAATCTAGAGTGTAAGGATTTTACCTTCTCTCCCTTTTCAAGTTTGATATTGGACAATTGGGAGCGAAGAACGTCTCTCCTTGCTAGCTTTGCCTCGGATGTGTCTTCATGGATTTCTATTAGTTTCTCCCACATTTCCTTGGCGCTAGCACACTCTCCTATCCTATTGACTTCTTGTTGAGGGAGGACATTGTATAGGTGGTGCTTGGCCTTTGAATTTGCCAAGTATTCTTCTCTTTGCCTCTTGCTCCACCTAGACTTCTCCAATGGCTCCCCATTTTCGTTCCTAGGCAACTCGAAACCGTTTTCCATTATTAAAAGGATTTCAAAGTCGGTTTCGAAGAATACCTCCATTCTCTTTTTCCACCAAGAGAATTCGCCGTCGAACTTCGGTGGGTGGATGTTTGAGCCGGCCATTTTGATGTAGAGCTTGTTGCGACGGTTAGTCCAGTGACAAGCAACCTCGCTCTGATACCACTTGTTGGGAATCGATTGGCCGGCTAGAGGGGGGTGAATAGCCCTCGTTCGTTGGATGTCGTATTTTGCTCGTCTACAAAACATTAGCGCAAGCGGAAGCAATAAACTAAGACAAGCAAATAGAAATAAAACAAAGACAATACAAACACGGAGATGTAACGTGGTTCACGGCTACGCCGCTAATCCACGGTCCGATTCGTCCACGGTGAATCACTCCGCAATCTATCCACTATATCTCTCCTTTGCACAAAGCTAGGTGGAGGTAACCTCTTTACAACCAAGATCACTCTTCTACAATGGAATGAAGATTAGAGCAAGTAGAAGAGTGGAAAAACGTTTAGGGCACTTTGGGAGTAGTTGGGCGTTCAAGCATTAACCCCACAAAGCCCCATCCCCTTCCTTTTTATAGAGGAAGAGGGTTTCTTCCCGTTGACACAGGAGCAGTCGACCGATAGCACCCATCAGTCGACTGGTGCTGTAGTCGTTGCCCAATAACGGTTGCTTTCCACGTTGGATTCCATCCAACGGTATTGGCATCAGTCGACTGATCCTACCATCAGTCGACTAATGCTTAATCAGTCGAGTGCCCAATGGAGTCGACTCCATTCCGTTGCAGCATTACACATCGATCGGCCATTCCTCGCATGGCGTCAGCTATCCGATCGATCATTGCGATCCATGGCGATCGCCATGCACTAAACCGGTCTTATACCGACCGATCGAACCACCATCGACTTAGAGCGACCGCCATGACATGGCAACGATCGGCGTGTCGAAAAATCCGAAACTTGGCCAAATGGCCAAGTTTCACCTAAGAGCTACCCTTCCCGGGTTACAATCGCTCACTCTTATCCCTCGGAGTCCCTCGCCTTCGAAGTTCTCTTCGTTCGCGGCCACGTCCCTCGGCAGCATCAGGCGCACGACATTGCAATGCTCCTTCGCGTCTCTTGCCTCGAAGTCTACTTCCTCCGGCTTCACTCCAAGCTCCTCGTCTGGCGGTCCCTCGAATGCTCCAAGCGCACGACTTCCGCAAAGCTATCCTTCACCGACTCAAGGCACGAGTCATGAGATGTGAAACTCGCCATGGCTCCATGTGCGAATTACTAAGTCCTGCACGACTTCAACGCACATATCAAATCAACATATCAATCTAACTTAAACCTTTTGCCACACCATCAAAACCATATCACGGCAAGAGATTGCCCTAACATCATCCGCTAGATCAAGTATTAGAAAATCCAACTTTATGAGTTCAAACTAGATCAGCTCTAAGAAACTTAAGTCAAAATTAATATAAAAAATATAACCAAAATCAATAGAGGAGGCCTTACTAGACACTGATTGGATTATAGCCATGCAAGAAGAATTAGCACAATTCGATAGAAATGAAGTGTGGAACGTAGTACCTCCACCTGCAAATAAATTAATAATAAACACTAAATGGGTGTTTAGATATAAATTAAATGACCAAGGAGAAATCGTTAGGAATAAAGCTAGATTAGTAGCTAAGGGGTTTAGTCAAGTAAGAAGGGCTAGACTATGATGAAACTTATACCCCAGTAGCTAGAATTGAGTCAATTAGAATGTTGCTAGCATATGCGGCACATAAAGGGTTCAAATTATACCAAATGGATGTAAAATTTGCATTTTAAATGGAGTAATAAAAGAAGAAGTGTACGTAGGTCAACTCCACGATTTTGAGAGCCTAGAATACCCTAATCATGTATATAGATTAAAAAAGGCATTGTATGGATTAAAACAAGCTCCTAGAGCCTGGTATGAAAGACTATCCTTATACTTAAGTTCTAAAGGGTTCAGACAAGGTCAAATTGACTCAACGCTTTTTGTAAAAACCTTGAACAAAGATATTTTTATTGTTCAAATATACGTAGATGATATAGTCTTTGGATCAACAAATTCAAATTTTTTTAAAGGAATTTATAACCCTAATGGAACAAGAATTGGAAATGAGTTTAGTAGGTGAGTCAAACTTCTTCCTAGGTTTACAAATAAAACAAACAAGAGACGGTAATTATATATAACAAAATAAGTATGCAAGAGAGTTAATTAAGAAATTTGGTATGGAAAATGCAAAAGACATTAAAACTGTTAGTAATATATGAGAGATGTTCTAAGACAATCGCCTTATGTTTGAACCATTTATATGATAAATGAAGATTCACTATTTGAGTATACATGTTTTCATGTATTTGATTAGATGTTAAACTCATTTACTGAATGTCCACGATACGATTCATAGCATGAGAGAATTTGTGATTGGATCACAATTAGTGAGTATCCCTACATGTGTAATTGTGATGTATTGGAATTATCCCAAGTCGATGAATTGATGGATTTGGACACTATCAATTCTGTCGAGACTAGCACGAGGTATACTCCTTGGTGTATCCAAGAAGCTGATTCTCACTGGCTGGAGACATTGTGATGTCCGAAGTTGATTGTGGATGCTAGTTATGGTAACTAGTTCATTGGAGTGACCAGCTGTAAAACTTCATATGGTTCTCTGCATATATAGATATGTCAATGAAGTTCTTATTGCATCTTAAGTGCGATGTTCCTTTGACTTGTGGTATTCAAGTCATCTTGGTCATGAAGACTTATGCTTTGACATCTTAAGCAAGTATCTCTGAGGAGATGTGGACCCGGGATGATTGGGAATAAGTCGAAGTGATCGAAGGTGTTTAAATAGTCTATAAAGGATTCACCACTCCTTGTGAGAAGATGTATACCCATGACCTCTCGTTGGATTATTACTAAAGACTTTGGCCAAAGCATTACATATTTAGAGTAAGGTACTCTTGGATACATGTGCAGTAACTAGAATTCGTAGGACGAGAAAATGATACTTGGGCTAGGTGTGACGTAGTCAACCTAGTGGGGACTGACACTATAGACCATGTCTTGAACCAAGTGGGTATAAGATGCATGAAGGGAATGAGGCACGATTCATTGTAGCTGCTGAAGGGTTTCAGAAATAGTTCTGGATCAACCATTGATCTTTCGGTTAATTGGGGATCATGATGTACTACTAGGTGTCACTCATGATCGTTCTATAATTAATGGTTAATTATAGATGACCAACATAAACCGAGAACCTATTTGGTCATATGCACAACGAGCGTAATCCGAAAGATTTAAAACGAGCTTGAGAATGAGATTCTCAGACCGAGAGAAAATAGGTTTGGTTGGACCAAACAAGGAGCGAGCTTGAAATCATTTCAGTCGCAATGAAACCATGGATGGGTCGTGTCTTATGAAGACATGATGGATGAACCAAATTGGTTTGGTCCTAATCCAATGGTGAAGAATAAACCAAAGGGGTTTGGTTTGTTTTAAACGAATGAACCAAAGTTGGTTCGGTTCGTTTTAACTTAAAATAGACCAACGCGGTTTGGTTTATTTTAACTTAAGTTATTGGAGCGGGTTAATGGGTTTTGGTTATGAACCAATAACCATTAGGAGAATGTGTTCTCTATAAAAACTTAGCTTAAGGGTTTTTCGTAGATAACTTTGTGTGTTGGAAAACCTATCCACCCTCTCCCTCTCTTCTCCTTGTCGCCGCCCAAGGGTTCCACGCCGCCTAGCTTTTTGCCGTCGTCCACCCTTGATGCCGACATCCAGCTGCTGCCGGCCACTCCTCCAGTGACTCACCTTGGTTCTGGCGACCAAGGGTTGGCCGACCATCCTCTTTGGCTGACGCAACATCCTCCACCAAGCTATCCAGTTTTCTGGATAGCTTGTTTCCTTCGTGTCAGAGCATCGTTTGGATGACGTTTGGAGCTCCGACAGTGGCTACCTTGTTGGGGATTTGATCTCCGATAATCCTTATAGGTGGAGAACGAAGGATTCGTCAAACGGTTGACGAATATCTCTCCGGAGAAGCGAGTTTTGGGGACTCATTTTTGAATCCGAATTTTGATTCGGATTGTCATCTTCTCCCGATCACATTATCTTCGACATGAGGCTAGTGACTCGTACAAAGACAAGGCTCATGGCTTTGTGAAGTCATCCCGACGATACTCGGCATGGATACAGATAGAGGCGATTCTAGCGAGAGTCGCTCCGGTTGATGTCTTTCCCTCTACATGTGATACGTCAAGTATACGTAGAGTAATTTTCTTTTATTGCAAAATTTGAAACTACGATTATTTCTACACATGTTGTACGATGTATGCGTGTGGTGTGTGTGTTGTAATAAATTGAATTTATTGTTTTTTATTTCTTCCACTGCGCACATGTTTATGAAACATGTTCGAACACACACTCGCCGCGGTGTCGGAAACCCAACAGTGGTATCAGAGCCCAGGTTGTGTTTCGACATAATCGTAAAAAATTTTTACGATAGTCGTAATTGTATTTATGAAAATTTTCTATTTTTGAAAAGTTTAGAAGTATTTATGGAAATTTTCTAATTTTGGAAAGTCTAGAAGTATTTATGTAAATCTTCTACTTTTGGAAAGTTTAGAAGTATTTATAGAAATTGACACTTTCCATAAATAAAATATATGATTAGATTTGAAAATTTGTTTCCTAATTTAATCACGATTTGATTTGGGGAATCAAATCTAAAATATATTTTATTTTCATAAATAGTTTTGACAATTTAGGAAATTTGTTTCCTAAATTAAATTTGACTTTCCTTAATTAACACTTTCCATAAATAAAATATGTTATTAGATTTGAAAATTTATTTCCTAATTTAATCATGATTTGATTTGGAAAATCAAATCTCAAACATATTTTATTTCCATAAATAGTTATGACATATAAGGAAATTTTTGTACATGTCATAATTGTATGTCATGTAATTGCATTAGATGCATATCATTATGTCATGCGTGTCGTGACATGTAGATGTATGTCATGCCATGTAGATAATAATTATTTGCATGCAAAAAGGATGAGACATAAAAACCCTTACTCAATATTAAAGCCTACATCTTCCATTAATATGGTTAGAACTAGAGTTCTATTTTCTGTTTGGGTTTTTGGACTCTCTCCAAGCCCTACTCGAACCTGAACATGTTCAAACCATAGAATAGTTTAATACTAATATGGTAAGAGTCAGAGGTTAATCGTTAGCTTTGGTTGTTGGACTCTCTCCAAGCTGAGCTAATTGGTTGAATGCCCTCTAACCATATTAAAATTATTTCTCGATTAATGGGTTGGCTTTAACCTGGAGCATTGGCTTGTTGGATTCTCTCCAAGGTCGATGTGAAGGGAGGTGAAGTTGGGTGTTATGCATATGATGCATATTTATTAATGAGTTAACAACCCGATATATGTGTGAACATTCAATTAGTTGATAGAACATTGTGATAGTTGCATATATGTGATATGCAATCGGTATATTTGATACCTACCATCGTAGCTATGAATGGCTTATTGGACTCTCTCCAAGGTTGTTCATATCTATGTTGGATATCATCCCATTCGGAGATGGACCTATGATCTCCCGAAGTGATTTTGGAGTTTTTGAAATTCGAAAAAATGAATGAGATTTATGAATGTATGTTGATGCATTTTAAAATCATTTTCTCATATATGCTTGATTTGTATTTCAAGGTTAATTGATTAATCATGATGTCTTTGAATTTGCACTCTATTTTGGATTCAAATAAATTGACTAGGTCGAACTTCTTTGACTGGCTTTTGGATTCAACCTGAGAATTGTTCTCAAGGTTGAAAAGCTTGTGAATGTCCTCGAAGCACCTCTTCCCGCTCATCCTAGTGACAATGCAACTCCGGACTAATTGTTGGCCTATCAGAAACATGTGATTGATTCTGAAATGGCGAGTTGCATCATGCTAGTCGCGATGATATCTGAGCTGCGAAAGCAGCAGGAGCATATGGATGCTCATACCATAGTCTTTAATCTTTATGAGTTGGTTGATGAGCAAGTGAGATTCAAAAGATTCGAAGTCTCCAAGCTCTTCTTCACCTTTGAGATGCAAGAAGGTTCATCTGTGGTACTGCTCAACATGCTGAAGACTGTGGAGCCTTCTATGAAGCATGAGCAGGGGACAGTGCTATTAGTTGATTCCTCGAAGAAAAGTTCTAAGAGGAAGTCAAAGGAACGGCAAAAGGGGAAGAAAAAGGCTAAGAAGGAAGAACTAGCACAAAAGGGCACTTGCCATCATTGTGGCAAGAAGGGTCATTGGTGAAGAAATTGCAAGATTTATCTTGAGTCCGTGAAGAAGAATAAGGCATCGAATGCCCCATCTTCTTCAGAGATCTTCGTTATTGATTGTCATTCTATTTTCTTAGACACTTGGGTATTGGATACTGGGTGTGACTCACATATATGTAATAACATACAGGGGCTAAGGAATAGAAGAAGACTCATCAAGGGAGAGTCAAATTTATGTGTTGGGAATGGAGCAAAGGTTGTTGCACTCGCCATCGGAACATATTTGTTGGAACTCCCTACAGGACTTGTCTTAGAATTGGACAATTGCTTTTATATTCCTTTGTTGATAAAGAACATCATTTCTATTTCTTGTTTGAATAGAAATGAGTACCATTTAACTTTTAGTAACAATTGTTGTTACATAAATTTGAATGATGTTCTTTATGGGACTGGAACTTTGAGCAATGACATTTATACATTGGACATATCCAGTGACATTTTCAATATCGAAGCGAGCAACAAGTGTGCTCGAAAGGATAATCAATTAGACTCCTATATGTGGCATTGTTGTCTTGGCCATGCAAGCAAGAAACGCATGTCCGAATTACATCAATGTGGAATTCTGGAATATTTGAATTGGATTCATACAATACATGCGAATCATGCTTAAAAGGCAAGATGACTAAGTTCCCTTTTACTAGAAAAGGTGAACGAGTGGAAGAGTTGCTAGGTCTAATACATACTGATGTATGTATGTCAACTTAAGCTTTAGGAGGCTATAGCTACTTCATAACCTTCACCAATGATCACTCACGGTTTAGGTATGTGTTCTTGATGAAACATAAGTCTGAAGCCTTTGAAAGGTTCAAAGAATTCAGAAATGAAGTAGAGAAACAACATGACAAGAGTATTAAAATACTTCGATCGGATCGAGGTGGTGAATACTTAAGGTAAGAGTTTCTAGATTATCTAAGAGACAATGGTATATTGTCTCAATGGACTCCGCCATATACACCGCAGCATAATGGTGTATCTGAAAGGCGTAACCGAACCTTGTTGGACATGGTCAGGTCAATGATGAATCATGCGAATCTTCCCAAGTCCTTTTGGGGCTATGCACTTCAGACGACTGTTTACTTGTTAAACAGAATGTCAACCAAGGTAGTTTCAACTACTCCATATGAGATATGGAATAGTAAGAAACCTCATGTATCTTACTTGAAGATATGGGGTTGTCCTGCTTATGTGAAGCGGACTGTATCAGACAAATTGGATGCTAAGTCTGATAAATGTCTATTTATTGGATACCCTAAGGAAACAAGGGGTTATCAATTCTATCATCTTGTGGAACAAAAAGTGTTTGTTTCAAGGCATGTTGTGTTTCTAAAGAAAGTTTCTCTTGCAAGAAAATAGTGGGAGTATCGTTGAGCTTGAGGAGGCTCGAGAGACTCAAATAGATATTGATAAGACACCTGGTGAAGCACCATACCCAATAACTCATAGTGATGAGCCATCGGCTAGACCTATTGAGACACCACATCTTCATAGATATGGTAGAACATGCAATATTTCTGAGAGATATGGATTTCTCGTAAGTGAATCGAACGACGTGTTACTCATTGGTGATGAGGAGCCTACCAGTTATGAAGAAGTTCTGAAAAGTTCAGAAAGGGATAAGTGTAAGATACGAAAAAAAAATCGTGATTAAGAAATTATCTTATATAATTTCTTAGGAGTTTATAGAAATTTTTCTGGGTTCAAAAGGAGTCTATGAGGAAGATTTAAGCTTAATAGATGGTTGGGTTAAACTTAGGCTAGACTTGAGTTAGCTGAATCCATTCCATCGGTTTCAAAAACCACTCGAACCCAAATCCGACTCGCATCCGTCTTCGTCGGCTTCGCCCAAATCCCGATCCCAAATCTCCTCTTCTCACTGCCGCCACACTATCGCCTCTACCGGAGCTCACCGTCGCCGGCCACGCTGGAGTTCTTCTCCTTCCTCTGTGTTCGTCATCGCGATGCCCTGGATTATCCCCGATCGTGATTGGGTTCTCATCGCAAAGCTTAGCTCGTCATCGGTGTTTTTCCCCCTGTGCCGATCGCCACTGTTGTCGGTTGCCTCGTCGGTGGTCGCCTACCCTCACTTGAGCTCTATTCCTCCCGATCTCGATGGCAGCGAGCTCCTCCAGCCGTACGCGATCACCGACGACTGCTCTAGCTCCGTCAGCCGCTTGCTTCGGTTTGCTCTGTCAACAACTTGCGATGGTTTCGCGGAGTTGCCGATTCCTTCTGTTTTCCCTGATCGAGCGGATCACCCTCATCTCGTCGAGTTGATCCGTCGCCGGCCTCTTTTTGTGATTCCAAGTAGCGTGAGCGCCATGACTCGATCCGTGAGCCACTCCCTTAAGCTTTGTTTGCTTTCTCTGCTTCTCCGCTGCCTGTTCGGTGGCGATTTCTGATTTGGATTATCATCTTCTCTCGAGTTGACGATGAGGCCAAGAGGAAGATCTGGCGGCTAGGTTGGAACGTGATGGTATGTTGTGTTACAGTTTGATTTGGAGTGTTAGCTAATTGTTCATTAGGGATTTGGTTGATTTCGGTAATGGTTGATGGCAATTTTGTGATGATTCTGTGATATTGATGAGCTTTGATATTGTGATTTTGGATAGGAAGGACGATCAGAGTAGTGGACTGCCATTGAACGGATTTACTAGGAAGATCCAGGAATTTTGCAACTGTGATTGAGGAAGGTGAGTTTGATGAATTGTTAATTTTGAAGCAAGATCTTTGTGGTGACGGGCAGCTGTGAACTCGAGAGCAGATTGAGGTAAGATCTGTATTGATTTATGATTCAGTCGTATTTCTATGCTTCACATTGGAGGAAGTTGTTATATTGGTTGAGTTTCTGTATTTTAAGTGATATGGATGGTTAATTAAGTTAAGTGGATAAATGGATCGGATAATGATCTTATGATAGCTGTGGTATCTTGCGATTGTTGATTAGAATTGGTCTTGCCTTAATGTGGTTGTTTGATACAGATTAGATACTCAAAATTGGGGCAAGAAGTGGTATTGGTGAAGTTAAATCAAGGATTTTGATTTCAGGATCTTGATTTGAGATAGATTCTCGGACGTGAAGATAGTTGGTGTTTCACATATCAGGTGGGTAATATCTACCTGGTCCGGTAGTTTTGATCAAATTCTAGTGCATGAATTTGGATATATGTTTATACCTATTTACCCTAAATCCACTCTTATTTAATCATATGCTTGTACTGCCTTGACCTTTGAGATATATACTCTGTTACTTCATTGATTATCTAGCACGGATAGGAACTATAAACCCTATTATGTGTTAGCCGATGGATATTCAGTAAGTACAGGTGGTTAGGGTTATCCTTATGACCTCAGATTGGATTACTGTGTTACATCACTAGGGTTAGGTGATGGTTTGGATTATGGAGTCGATTGTTATATCATACCCGTATTAGTGGTTCATCTATGGTGGATCTAGTTGTCTGTGCATAGATAAATATGTGGTTGTCAGTATGTGACCATGGACTAGAGGTCTTAGCGTGATGGTATATCCATTATGGATTGTGTGCCTGTGTATGGTTATATGGATGGTCGATAGTATCTCGCTACTGACTAGAGGTCTTAGCGTGGTTGATTGTCAGAGGTGTATGACTCTTTGTGCGGTAGAGAGAGTCTTGTGGATTGTAGTCCTCGCATAGTTGACTTTTGGTTGACCAGGACTCCCCGTCGGATAGGGAGTGTGGCGAGGATACATGTATGGAGCTATGCATCATTACATTGCATGCATGTTGTAGACTGAGTCTCCCTTGTGGTTGAGACGGGTCGTCAGTCATCCTGCCTCCCCGGCCACTCGGGGTAGTGATAGCAGGGTTGAGGGCAGAGCATTTTTGTGCGTGCCGTTCTCGGCCACTATGGATGGTGGTAGCTGGAGATGCGCACTTGGCCACTGTGCGGAGTGATAGTTAGCGCACTCACCCACTATAGACGGTGGTCGTGTGATGTGCAGTTGTCCTGGGTGCGATGCTCGTCTACTCATGGGTAGGGACGGAGCCGCTAGCAGCAGGGACCCCCGTGTGGGTAGCATATAGCTCTATAGCGGGCTAGCTACTGTTTCATACAACCCAACTCGGTCACTCGAGAGTGGTGGCGGCTGGAGTTGGGATAGTTGTCATGTCATGCCACCTAGGCCACACTGGGGTCGTGGTAGCGAGTTGGGTGCGCAGGCATGACCATGCATATGCATTGCTGATATATATGTATGCATGTA
Organism: Wurfbainia villosa; assembly: GCA_025175895.1. NCBI lineage: Eukaryota > Viridiplantae > Streptophyta > Magnoliopsida > Zingiberales > Zingiberaceae > Wurfbainia > Wurfbainia villosa. The sequence goes on along the minus strand of CM045986.1, from coordinate 129,836,103 downwards.
TTCGATATATACTTTACATATGCCTGTGAGATGTTGCATTTGTTTGTTGCATATGTTTGTACATCATGATACATGTCATTTGCATTTTATATACTGTTATGTGTTGAGCATGATATATGTGTTGATCCAGACTGTTGTATGCATTTGATTAGCGTCATGTCATAGTGTGGTATGGACCGGGATGTTATTACATGTGATTCTGTACTGTTCATATGTCTGAGTGTTGGTCAGGTATGAGATTGACTCTGTGCGTTATATGGGTTATGTTATTGTATATCTGTTCAGGATGATATAGCTTATGGTGTTGCAGACCGTCAGGTACGTTGGTACATTACCTCATGTTCAGTTGATCAGTTTAGTATATACATTGAGTATGACTATACTGTGGTTACTTGTTATTAGATTTAGATAGAACTGTATGTCTATTGGACTCATGCTGTATACCTGTAGATCTTCACATGTATACTTGTAGATCTATCCTTATATGTTGTTCATGCACTTTCTATATATTACCCCTGAGTTTATACTCACCACCCTTGGACCCTGGGTTTCCTGTCGCCCAGATAACAGGTAGAAGATTCCTTGGACGTTCGGAGCTCCGCCCGCTGATCCCATCTCACACCGGACGAATGGATATATTTTTCCGTATTGTTGTATTACTATGGATTGTTGGTTTGGGTTTTTACCCTGTATTATTTCCGTATTTGTGATATACGGATGTGATGTACGTATTTGGTCTTTGATTTGATTTCTGTTATGATTCTTGTCGTGTCAAGTCACTCCGGAGTGCACAGTTGGTCTTTGTATCTTGTTTATCTATTTGTATTGTTTCCGCTGTGTTTAGTATAATTGGTATGTTGATATCTTTATATCATATTGTTGTTGTGGGCCTACGGGCCTTGTATTAACCCGATATGTTGCCACATACAGGGGAGATATCATCCGTTTGCTTTTCGGCACGGTATACTCTCGGGGCGTGACAATAAGTGGCTTGACGCTATGAAGTCGAAAATGGATTCCATGTATAAAAATCAAGTTTGGAACTTGGTTGACCCACCTGAAGGCATAAAGCCTATAGGGTGCAAATGGGTTTTCAAGAAGAAAACTGACATGGATGGTAATGTGATTACCTATAAGGCTAGATTGGTGGCGAAAGGATATCGTCAAAAGCAAGGTGTTGATTATGACGAAACCTATTCGCCTGTTGCTATGCTTAAATCCATTCGGATGCTCCTGGCCATAGCGGCTCATTATGATTATGAGATATGACAGATGAATGTGAAAACAACTTTTCTTAATGAAAACCTACTCGAGGATGTGTATATGATACAACCTGAAGGTTTCACATTGGTTGATAAAACCAAGGTATGCAAATTGCGATGGTGCATATATGGACTGAAGCAAGTATCCATGAGCTGAAATATCTATTTTGATGAGACAATCAAAAAGTTTGATTTCTCACAAAATCCGGACGAACCTTGTTTGTACAAGAAGATTAGTGGGAGTGCAATCGTGATCCTAGTATTGTATGTCGATGACATATTACTTATAGGAAACGATGTTTTTGTCTTACAGTCAGTTAAAATTTGATTGTCCAAGATATTCTCCATGAAATACCTGGGATAAGCAACCTACATCCTCGGGATTAAGATCTATAGGGATAGATTGAAACGGTTGCTTGGTCTTTTGCAGTCTACATATATAGATCGAGTGCTAAAGAGGTTTAGCATGTCCGAATCCAAGAAAGGTTTCCTTCCCATCATGTATGGGATACACCTTTTGAAGTCTATGTGTCCGCGCACAGAAGACGAGAGGATTTGCATGAGTAAGATTCCCTATGCATCCGCAATAGGATCTATCATGTATGTTATGTTATGTACGAGGCTCGATGTATCATATGCTCTGAGTTTCATGAGCAAATACCAGTCTGATCTAGGAATGGATCATTGGGTGGCTGTTAAGATGATCCTTAAGTACTTGAGAAAAACTAAAGATGTGTTCCTAATATATGGATAAGGGTATATGGTGATACGTGGGTATACGGATATCAACTTCTAGACAGACAAGGATTATTCCAAGTCTCAGTCTGGGTATGTATTCACCTGGAATGAAGGCACAATAAGTTGGAAAGGTTCCAAGCTTGACACTATTGCGGATTCTACAACTAAGACAGAATACATTGCAGCTTTGGAAGCAGCAAAGGAAGCGGTTTGGAACAAGAAGTTCATCTCTAAACTTAATGTGGTCTCATCAATGATCCAAACATGTGTTTCGCCACTATCATTTGATCAGAGAGACCATAAGTAGGAAGGAAATACAAATCAAGAAGATTCCCACTGAAAGGAACTTAACGGATCCTTTAACTAAGGAATTACCTAAAAGTAAGTTTGAGGGTCATGTTAGAGCTTATGTATTGGATACCGTAGCGATTGACATTAGGCCAAGTGGGAGTTTGTTAGTAATATATGAGAGATGTCCTAAGGCAATCGCCTTATGTTTGAACCATTTATATGATAAATGAAGATTCACTATTTGAGTATATATGTTTTCATGAATTTGATTAGATTTTAAACTCATTTACTGAATGTCCACGATACGATTCACAGCATGAGAGAATTTGTGATTGGATCACAACTAGTGAGTATCTCTACATGTGTAATTGTGATGTATCGAAATTATCCCTAGTCGATGAATTGATGGATTTGGACACCATCAATTCTGTCGAGACTAGCACGAGGTATACTCCTTGGTGTATCCAAGAAGCTGATTCTCAATGGCTGGAGACATTGTGATGTCCGGAGTTGATCGAGGATGCTAGTTATGGTAACTAGTTGATTGGAGTGACCAGCTGTAAAACTTTATATGGTTCTCTGCATATATAGATATGTCAATGAAGTTCTTACTGCAGCTTAAGTACGATGTTCCTTTGACTTGCGGTATTCAAGTCATCTTGGTCATGAAGACTTATGCTTTGACATCTTAAGCAAGCATCTCTGAGGAGATGTGGACCCGAGATGATTGGGAATAAGTCGAAGTGATCGAAAATGTTTAAATAGTCTATAAAGGATTCACCACTCCTTGCGAGGAGATGTATACCCATGGCCTCTCGTCGGATTGTTACTAAAGTCTTTGGCCAAAGCATTACATATTTAGAGTAAGGTACTCTTAGATACATGTGCAGTAACTAGAATCCGTAGGACGAGGAAATGATACTTGGGCTAGGTGTGACGTAGTCAACTTAGTGGGGACTGACACTATAGACCATGTCTTGAACCAAGTGGGTATAAGATGCGTGAAGGGAATGGGGCACGATTCATTGTAGCTGCTGAAGGGTTTCAGAAATAGTTCTGGATCAACCGTTGATCTTTCGGTTAATTTGGGATCATGATGTACTACTAGGTGCCACTCATGATCATTCTATAATTAATGGTTAATTATAGATGATCAACATAAACCGAGAACCTATTTGGTCACACGCACAACGATCGTAATCTAAAGGATTTAAAATGAGTTTGAGAATGAGATTCTCAGACCGAGAGAAAATAGGTTTGGTTGGACCAAACAAGGAGCGAGCTTGAAATCATTTCAGTCGCAATGGAAGCATGGATCGGTCGTGTCTTATGAAGACATGATAGATGAACCAAATTGGTTTGGTTCTAATCCAATGGTGAAGAATAAACCAAAGGGGTTTGGTTTATTTTAAACGAATGAACCAAAGTTAGTTCGGTTCGTTTTAACTGAAAATAGACTAACGCGGTTTGGTTTATTTTAACTTAAGTTATTGGAGCGGGTTAACAGGTTTTGGTTATGAACCAATAACCGTTAGGAGAATGTGTTCTCTATAAAAACATGGCTTAAGGGTTTTTCGTAGATAACTTTGTGTGTTACAAAACCTATCCACCCTCTCCCTCTCTTCTCCTTGCCGCCGCCCAAGGGTTCCATGCCAGCCAGCTTTTTGCCATCGTCCACCCTTGATGCCGGCATCCAGCTATTGCCAGCCACTTCTCCGGTGACCCTCCGGCGACTCACCTTAGTTCTGGCGACCAAGGGTTGGCCGACCATCCTCTTTGGCCGACTCAACATCCTCCACCAAGCTGTCTAATTTTCTGGACAGCTTGTTTCCTTCGTATCAGAGCATCATTTGGACGACGTTTGGAGCTCCAATAGCGGGTACCTTGCCGGGGATTCGATCTCCGGTAATCCTCATAGGTGGAGGATGAAGGATTTGTTAAATGGTTGACGAATACCTCTCCGGAGAAGCGAGTTTTAGGGACTTGTTTTTGAATCCGAATTTTGATTCGGATTGTGATCTTCTCTCGATCACATCGTCTTCAACATGAGGCTAGTGGCTTGTACGAAGATGAGGCTCATGGCTTTATGAAGTCATCCCGACGATACTCGGCGTGGATACAGATAGAGGCGATTCTAGCGAGAGTCACTTCGATTGATGCCTTTCTCGCTACACGTGATACGTCAGGTATACATAGAGTAATTTTCTTTTATTGCAAAATTTGAAACTACAATTATTTCTACACATGTTGTACTATGCATGCGTGTGGTGTGTGTGTTGTAATAAATTAGATTTATTGCTTTTTATTTCTTCCACTGCGCACATGTTTACGAAATATATTCGAACACACACTCACTGCGATGTCGGAAACCCAACAAAAACACCTATGGCTACGAATGTTATATTAAATGAAGACAAAGAAGGAAAATCTATAGATCTAAAGTACTACAGGAGTGTCATAGATAGTTTACTTTACTTAACTGCAAGTAGACTCGACATACTATTTGCAGTAAGCATGTGTGTTAGATATCAAACATGTGCTAAGGAGTCACATTTAACACATGTTAAAAGAATATTAAGATACATTAAAGGTACAATTAATGTAGGAATGTGGTACCCAAGCTCTAGTACTTTTGAATTAATAGAATATTCTGACTCAGACTATGCAGGATGTAAACTAGATAGGAAAAATACTAGTGGAGGATGTTAGCTCTTAGGATCTTGCTTAGTAAGCTGGTTTAGTATGAAGCAACATTATGTTGTACTTTCCACAACTGAAGCAGAATACATAGCATTAAGTGAATGTGTAGCACAACTATTATGAATGATGCACACACTTAAGGATTTTGAACTAGATTACAAAAAAGTAAAAACTTTAGTTGATAATATAAATTCAATAAATTTAACTAGAAATCTAATTCCTCACTCACATACTAAACACATTGATGTTAAACATCATTTTGTAAGGAATCATGTGGTGAAAGGTAATATTGAACTCAACTATGTTGAGTCCAAATCAAACATTGCCGACATATTCACTAAACGACTTCCGGAAGCAGAATTTAGTATGCTTAGAAGACAATTAGGTTTATGCTTGATAGATTAGGAATTTTTCATGCTTATCATTCCGAATTATTTTGAAAAGTAATATTATATTTTTACGAAAATTAAAAATTAATCTAGATTAGGTCAATCTAGACTTCATGATCCTATAGATCTAGGTAGCCTTCGCATCTCACAAACACCTAGGATTACCTATTTGTGTATTGAGTCACGAAGATGAGCGTGAGATGTTAGGATTGCATGCACCCTTGGTTCTAGATGTAGATCAAGTGCATCGACATGAACCAACATGAGGTTTACAAGAGCAAATCAATCACTTCTGTGACTAACTCTAATTCAAAGCTTGATGATTAATTCTATATCATTTGAGCTAGTAAAGAGTTGAACATTTGCTTTAAGGATAATTTTTAGATGTGTATTTTCAATATTTAAATTTAATATTTAAGAATTCATGCTTAGACTTATTCCCTATCACTTTTGCATCGGAGTTTTTGAAAATGTTGAAAAATTTGAAAATTAAAAAAAAAATGAATTATTCAGGGGGGAGATTTTGGAGTTTTTGAAAAAGTTGAAAATTTTAAAAATTTAATTTTTTTTTGAATTATTAGGGGGAGATTTTGGAGTTCTTGAAAAAGATAAAAAATTTAAAAATTAAAAAAAAATTATTGAGGGGTATATTTTGGAGTTTTTGAAAAAGTTAAAAAATTTGAAAATTTTAAAAAAAATTGAATTATTCAGGGGGAGATTTTGGAGTTTTTGAAAAAGTTAAAAAATTGAAAATTAAAAAAAAATATTCAGGGAGAAAATTTTAAAAAGTTTTTGTATTCAAATTCGTAGGTGAATGTTTTAAAACTTAATTTTTGAGCTGGTAAAGTTGTTATTTTAAATCTCCACTACATTAAGTTGGTGTATTTTTTAACTCAATCCTTATTTTGATGTATGTCAAAGGAGAAGAGAAGAGATATAAAATTATAGACTTAAAAAGTTAAGAGAATGCAAAAATTTGATAAGGACCTATGCATCTTATACATGGTTAAATTTTTGTATGACAAAAGTTATTAGTTTATTTCTTATATATGTCAAAATATGGAAATTGATATTTGATTCTTTTAACTTTAACTGATGTGTTGTCATACATCAAAAAAGGGGAGATTGTTGATGCAGTAAGCATCACTCCTTAATTTTGATGTATGAACCACAGTTAAGAGTTAGGATCTACTTGCAATCTAATATAAGTGTTAAGTGTGCAGGCTTAACAGAAAGTCCTAGTAGATCATGTTGATCGGATACTAGGCACGTATCTTGACAGATCAGGAGGACCGGACACCAGGTATGAAGTCTAGATGGGTCGCATGGATCAGACATTTGGCATGAAGACCGGTTGGGTCAGGAGACCGGACAATCGGCAAAAAGTCCAGCTGGGTCAGGCAGATCGGACAACTGGTGGAAGCCCTGGTGGGTCAGATCGGATGTCAAGAATGGTAAGTCCGGTAGGTAGCCGGCAGGTAAGTCTCGAGTGAAGAGGTAAGGTCGAGTCCTCTTTAGGGGGATAAAGTTAGTAATCGAGATCGAGCAGTATTTCATATCTTGTACTAATCCTGTTTTGCATAGAACAGTCGACTGAATGGATTCAAGTCGACTGAACTCCAGTCGATTGGAGTTGTATCAGTCGACTGGATTCCTATTTGGCAGGATCAGCTAGTGATCGATCGGAGATCTTGTGACGCAGATGGAAAGGGCTTGAGTCGACTGAAGAATTTGAGTCGACTGAAGAGGAAAAATTCCCGATGCGGAGCCGAGTGATGTGGAGTCGACTGGAGAGGATTAAATCGACCGGAAGATCACGAATTCCATAACGATGGACTGATGTGGAGTCGACTGAAAGACATTCCAGTCGATTAAAAAGAGTTTATAAAATTTGTGCTCGACCAGATCCAATAATCGAATTCAATCAACGTCGAAGTGCTGTCGAAATATTTGCTCGTCCACTAAATTTTCATTCCACAACAAGGCGACCATTCCGACATACTGCAACTACTACAATCTCTTAGTGTCGATATAAAGTCTTGTATTTTAATTTAGTTTATTATTTCGCTTTTGCACTTAATTTTAAGAAGAGTGGGTAGTGTGTTACCCTCCTTCATCATTTGTAAAAAGCGATCCTCCGAAGTCGAGAGTTCTCGAGTCGGAGAGTATTTAGTAAATTGCCCATCGAGGTAGCTCGCGGGAGAGCTATGAGCCTTGGAGTAGCAACCTAATCAAGGTTGTGAACCAAATAAACTGTTTTGTTTATAATTGTTTTTAATTTTCCTTGCGTACTGCTATTAGATAATTAATAATAAAAATTAAATAAAATTGTTAAAATCGAGATTCACCTCCCTCTCTCGACTTACTCGATCCTACAGGTTTCTCCACCTTCATATTATTTTCGAGAAGGAGAAAGTTTAGTAGTGACAATCATTACTAGAGCTCACTCTATAGCTTGACTATGGAGTATGAATTAGGGTTCCAAACTACATAAAATATTACATAGTGCTCGTGTTGTATATTTGTAGAGATTAACCTCTAGAATACGGATTCATTTTGGATTTTGGTTTTTTTAATGTATGTAGTTATATATTTGTAATTGAGTTAATTGACTATAGAATTTTGTAGTTTAATCACCTTTGAATTTATTAAATTTTTTCTTTGTATCTATGCAACAAAAAAAAATTCCTTAGAACGAGGATTGTATTGTTTTTTTAATAATCTAAATATTCAAATTTTGCTTGACTAATCATAAAGATAAATAATTTTTTTCCTATTTTACATATCAAATAAATATAAAACATAGTTTATACATATTAAAAGTGGACATTCAAAATATTGATTCCTTTAAATCTTTTATCAATATACTATAATCGTTTCTCTTGATTATTTTTTTTCTACAGCAAAGCGATGCACATGGACCTACCTGCGGCGAATTCAAAACCCTGCAGAGAAAGACTGATTTCCTTAAACCTGAAGATATTGTTCCAAACATGAAGCTGTTGATTGATTTTCTTAGAATTCCCATTACAAATCTGGAAAAACATACATGTACTTCCCATTTTAGATTTTTCCCCCAATAATAAATAGATGCGAAATTGTTTTTCCTTCCGTGTCTCTGTAGCGCCAATGGCCACCGCCGCCGTCTTCCGCCGACGTCTCCAACTCATCGTCCTCGCCGCTGCAGCCAACTGCTCGCTTGCTGAGAGCAACTTCATCAACCACACCTGTGAAACCGCCTTCAGTCAAGACTTCTGTGTCTCCATGCTCCTGCCCGATCCCCGGAACATCAACTCCTCCACTGTGGCCGAGCTCGCCTTCATTGCGCTCGACATCGCCACCACCGATGTTTCATCCACTGTCGAAGTGTTCCAAGAGATCGCGAATAAGAATCCCGGCACGGAGCTGGAGGCGGCGCTGATCGTTTGCAACCAGATCTACTGCAACGCCGGCGTGGACCTCGCTCACGCGCGAAACTTCGTCAGCTTCAAGTCGTACACCGATGCTGACACTTACATCAACGTTGCCTCCGCTGCGCCTGATGACTGCCGGCAGATCTTCGTGGATGTAGAGATGCCGCCGCCGGTGGCGGAGAGAGGGGAGTGGCTGGGGGAGAGGATTGACGTCTGCTCTGCCCTCGTGAAAGCGCTGATTAACCTCAAATAAAAATAGTTCGAATTTCGGCATCTCTCTTTTTAAATAGTTATTAAATTTGATAGAAAAATTAAAATAATTACTCATAATAAAGGGCCAAGAAAAGATCTCAGCGAAATTACATAGAACATATTTTTCTCAGGTCCACGTTAGTGCAATACCAATTTCTTTACAAGATTATTTTATGAGCAGGTTATCGTAAATTAATTTTTTAATTGAACTATTCAACCAATGAAAGAAACTAAGACAGATTGATTAGTTCTTAGAATAGTATGATCTATAGATATGAATTATAACTCCAGTATAACTTGAGTATCCGCGAATATGGTAGCAGATAAAAAAAAAACATGCAAAAGAGCAATTAGCTTGATTGAATTGGATTCTGGTTCAACCAAAGCCCAAACACGTACAGTCCAACCCATACATCTGCTAACGTTGACAAATACAGTGGCTTCTTAGTTGGGCTTCCAATCGGAACACCAACTCATTAAAAGGCAATAGAGATTATGGTGGCCATTTCGTGATTTTGGTGCAATTGACTTTTAATTAAGATTGACTAAATTTGAATTGAGTTTTGATATTTAAACAATATATAGAGAATACCGAGTGATATTCTCTAGGAGAGATTATTGGTAAAGTGTGACTAAGTTTGATATAAAAGAGAGATTGTAATACAAACAACTTTGATAGTTAAACGTAAAGTTCAAATAGTTTAGGGTTGATAGGATATTTGACATTCAAAAGTTCAATAAGAAGTTGATAAGTGACATGAAACCCAAATGGATTATAAAGAATTGAATACTTGACAAGTGACAAAAGTCTTAATAGATCACGGATGATCTGATGTTAGATACACAGATAGAATTGATAACAATTCACGAAACGCCATATGTTAGGCTTGTAGATGGAAGTTCTAATAGATTACGGAGGATCAAACATTAGATATATAGATGGAAGTTATAAGAGGTTAAGAATGATCGGGTGTTAGGCATGAGATGAAAAGCCTAAACAGGTCAATTAGGATCAAATATTTGATAATAGTGAAGTTGTGATAAATCAAGGTTGACTAGATGCATGACACGAGAAGAGATATCCAAACAGATTAAAGAGAATTAGATGTTTGAAAATGATAAAGTCCTGACAGCTCAAGATTGACCAGATACTAAGTGAGCAAAGTTCTGACAAGTTAAGATTGATTGGATGTTAAGTGAGTGAAATCTTGACAAGTTAAGAATGACCAAATTGTCAAGTGGGAGAATTCTCATAGGTGTAATCAACAAGATACTAGACAAAGTAAAGTTTTTGTCTTAGAAAGGATAAAATAAAAGTATCAATTGACTATTATGGAGTAGCAATCGACTGATAAATTGTAAACTCTGAGATCAGGGGTTTGAAGGAGTTTACATAGATTTTGGATGTGATCAATTAATTGTTGGAATTAGTAGTCGATTGATATTATTGTTCAAGGAAATAAAGAGTTTGAAACTCGACTATTCAATACTATTAATTGTGATTAGTTGATTGCTATGGAGCATCAATTGACTGCGTTACCGTTCAAATGAATAGAGAGTTTGGAATTCAATTGGTTAACTCTATTGATGATAATTGTTAGAGATCAGTTAACGTCGCTAAAGGGGCGGAGGTGAATAACGATTTCTCGTCGTTTGATGGATTCGACCGTGTTCATGTTGTGCTTGTCTACAAAAGCATTTTACGCAGTGGAATATATAATACAAAATACAAATAGAAATACACAAGCACAACAAGACGATATAACGTGGTTTAGAACTTAGGGTTCATACTCTACGGGTCGAGCTCAAGTGAGCTTTAGTGATGCACACCACCACTAAATCTTCTCCTTCTTGACAACACATCAGAGGTAGAGAAACCTCATACAAGTTATTACAACAGTAATACAATAATAGAATACAAGCAAATACAAGTATACAAATGTAATGCAAAGAAAAACTTTACAAGAGTGCTTTTACTTGCTTACTTGTTGCTTGCTATGGATTTCTCTTGAAGGTCTGAAATGCAATAGGAATTCTCATTCAAAATCTCTCCAAAAACTGATGCAAAATTTCTCCATCTCGAGCTCCTTTTATAACCTGCATCGAGCTGATTTTGCACCTAGCAGTTGGCTGTCAAAAGGCCACAGTCGACTGCCCATAGCATCGTTGTCTTACAAACGGCTTAATCCACGCTAGAAAAATTCAAATGGATACACTAGCAGTCAATTGCCCTTACAGCAGTCGACTGCTGACTCGAACAGTCGACTGATCAGTCGATTATCAAAGCTTCTGTGCTCGTGTCCACTTAAATCAATCGACTGCCCTTCATAGCAGTCGACTTCCCATCATGACAATCGACTGCTTGTAGACTAGTCAACTGCTAAATCCTAATAGTCGACTGCCAAGGCCACATAACAGCAGTCGACTCCCGATCAGTCGACTGGTCATAATCCTAGTTGATTGATCCAAGTTGACTAGGCTGCCAAGTGTCAAACACTCGGCTAGTCGACTGATCCATAACTCCAGTCGATTAATAAATCTCAAACATGAGATTTAACTCAAGTATGATCCCTTCATACTTGATAGACCACCCTTAGCCTAGACCTAAGGCTTCTAGCCACCTCCATCAGCCTAATGCTTATCGGATCCCTCCAAGTCATCCATGCCTTGTTCATCCATATGCTAACCTTCAGGTGCTTCTATCGACTATTGTCATGCTAACCAGGTCTACTTTTCCAAGGTACATTTGGACTATGCCACCAAGACAAATGCTTGGACTTTACACTGTTAATCATTGGACTTATGCCGCTAAGACAACAGCTTGAACTTTACGCCACCAATATCACACCCTTAGACTTCCAAAATTCCAAGTATCCATACTTGGACTTTCACCGCCAAAGTTCACTTGGACTTTACGCCGCCAAGACTATAGCTTGGACTTATGCTGCCAAGACTATATCTTTATACTTTCCTTGCCAAGTACCTACGACTTAGACTTTATCATTGCCAAGATTCATGCTTGGACTTTCCATGTCAAGTACACAAGACTTGGACTTTCCATGCTAAGTACACAAGACTTGGACTTTTCATGCAAAGTACACAAGACTTGAACTTCACAAATGTCAAGAATATTCTTGGATTTCCCATGACAATCACATTGTTAATCATTTTATCGAACATCAAAATACTATTTGAGACAAACTCGAGTCTGATAAATCATGACCTGGGCTGATTGCATCAACAATCTCTCCCTTTTTGATGTTTGACAAAACCTTTGAGTTAAGCTATCTAACTCAAGCCTTCAATTCTCTCCCTTTTTGAAATACATCAAAAAGTTTCTCTCTAAGGGTATCAATATCTCATATACTAATGAGATCTTACATTCTCCCCCTTGGTCCAAAAATATTTAGGATGCCTTCACTCTTCCTAGTGATAAATCACATGTCACTAAATAAGAGGCAATCCTCACTATTCTCCAATGTCCCCTTATGAGGAAAAACCCATTCATCATCCCTTGATGGATAACCTCCCCCTAAAGGCTTGCTCCCCCTTGACCATTGCACCAACAATGTCCTTAGAGAGTTCCTAAGCCAATAGGAAACTTAAACCATCGAAATTAAAGATAAAGATTCAACATTGAACTTTCACCTCCCTTAAAATTCGATTTTCACCCAAACATTTCTCTTAATTCATTTCCAATGAATTTTCACTCTTCCAATGCTTTCCAAAGCATATCCTAGGGTTAGAAGACGTTAGGATACTTAGGGATAGCTGAAAATTGGCTAAACAAACCTTGTTTATCTGAAATCAACCCAACAGTCGACTTGAGCAGCAATCAGTCGACTGCCATTAGCATCAATTGACTGCCAGACTAAGACAGTCGACTATTATCTAATTTTTAGAAATCATATTTTCATAAATGAATTTTGAAAACGCATAAGTAAAAATACGTATTTCAAAAAATCTTGAAAATTCATATGTACATTATTATATGAAATACAATGGGTGAAAAATAGTTTTAAATTAAAATACCGATTAAATTGTGAGATTGATACAAAGTTCAAAACCATTGAAACTTTCAATGTTTTTAATCTACTTTGTATCAACTTCTTCAATGGTGATTGCTATCAAAATATAGACTTCACCAAGGTTTTCTAAAATAATTTTAAAATATTTTTGAAAACCTATTTTGAACCATGGACTATGGGCTAGATGTACATGACTTGTATATTTGCTTTCTTCATGATTCATCATTATCATTTAATGAGTTCTAAGTTCAATATGATGTACTAAATAAATATATGAACTTAACTCATTTCCTAGCATCTCACATGTGTCTAAGGTGTATGAAAACACACACAAATCAATCTAATATTCTTGTGAGATGTGAGTTTAGGGTTTTAGGGTTTCATGCATTTTCTAAGCAGCTCTATTTGATTCCCTTATACTTGGGACTTCAAATCATATCATTTGTCTTAAATCAATTTGATTAACCAAAAATGCATGAAATATAATCATGGAAAAAAAAGATACCATAATTAAACCATGTGCCAATGATACATGATGTCATGGCATAAAGATATACTTTAATATAAGCATGACATATATAAAAATATACTCATGACATATTAAAATAACCATAAGAAATATGTGCTGGGATGTATACTGAAAAGTCTATTTTTTGTATGAACATCGTTATTTTTGAAATAAGAATCACATGATCATTGTTTGCATATTTATGGTTATGCATATTGTCTGATACATTATATTGTAGATAATATGGTGTGTGGTGTCACATGGAAGATCATATTATCAGTTCCTTGTAGAGTATAAGTAGAGGCTCACAACCGAGATGGTTTTGGACAAACCATTGGTATGGTTGTAGTGTAATTTGATATTGGTTTGTCTTGACCATAGAATTACACTAGTACACTTTGTGTGTATTAAGCAAGACCGACTTAGAGGTGATTCAATTTATTGCTGACTACATAATTGAATCGGACCTCGGATATTATGGTGTACATGCTCTTAATCCCGATATAATAACGGGCACATGTACTTAGTATTTATTTCTTTGATTTACCAATGGACGAGATTTGTGGATTAAATCGATAGGCTCGATAAGTTGGAAAATGGTATTATTTACATGGTGTGCCGTTGATTATAGGAGGAAATCATATCCTATGTATCAGGATGATGATGTCCCCTTAAGGAGCTCATAAGGATCATCATGTAAACCCTATAGGTGGACTTGGTCCGGCATGATGATGAGGTTGAGTGGTACTACTCATGGAGTTAGATGTTGATTAATTAATTTGTAGTAAATTAATTAATTGACGGACATTCGATATCTTAGATACGGGGAGACATTTGTACAATTAATATATGGAGCTCATATTTATTTATGGGGGTTGGTGAGGTAGATCAATGATAATCCTCTAGTGGAATGAATTATCATTAATGTATCGGATTTTATGTGGGCTAGATCCATTGGGTGGCCAAGATCCAACTCCTCCTCATGGTCCCTATTGTAGCTTATTAAAACCCTCATGAAACCTAGATCCAACGGACACTATTAAAAGGAGATTTGGGCAAAATCTATAAATAGGTTACAAGGCTTGGGCGACAAGGGTGGTTATCCATCTAGGGTTTTTGGGTGCTAGGGTTTGGAGGTGTTGGGCAGCAACGTTGGTTTGGCTTCTCCCTTAGGGCCGGCGGCAACCAAGAGGAGGATTAGGGTTTTCATTCTTTTCCTTTGTTCTTGGCCGGCTCCTCCTTCTCCTCTCCTAGGGCGGCACCTTCTTCCCTCAAGTCTTGGCCGGTGGCAAGAGTTAATTTGGAGCTCTTGGCCAGTGCTCATATTTCCTCTTCCTCTCCATGGCCAGCGGCAAGGATCAAGCTAGGATGTAAAATATTAAAATTAAAAATATGAAATTAAATGGCCAAAATTTCGGGGAAATAATCCTAGGTATTATTTTCAAGATTTTTAGGAATTTTTAGGAATTTTTCTGGATTTAAACGGACTTCGTACGAGATTTTTACGGGGATAAAGTAAACGGGCTTTAGAGGGATCTATTTAAAGGGGATAAATACGCGATGGAAAACCTAATTTCTTTTTTTCTATTTTCTTTCTTTTTCCCCCGCCGCGCCGTGACTCCTTCGGCAGTTCCCTTTCGCGAGCCAACTTCCGTCGGCGACACCCTTCTTCCCCGAGCGTCGCCCGTTCCTTCACACGCCCGACGCCATCCTTTCTTCTCGCCGGCGCCCCTTTTCTCATTGCGGTCGGCAGCCCACCGCCGCCCAACGCGAGCTCGCCGCCGCCGCCCCGGTGCGTGCTCCCCTTCGCCGTCCGACGCCGCAACCTTCCTGCGCGGCCGCGCGACGCCCCTCTTCTCCTCCACAAGCGCCGCCTTCCCTTCGCGTCTGCCGCCAACAGCCGACGACGAGGCCACGCCGGACTCCTCAGCCCTAGACGAGGAGCGCCGGCCTCTACGGCCATAGGACCGCCCGAGCCTCCTCCTCTGCCCTTCTCTCCGGTGGTTGCCGGAGCAGGCGATTAGGGCAAATTGGGTGAGATTGTTGTCGGTGGGGGAGCTGCCCTTCTGGCTGAGCATTGCCAGAGCAAGGTAAGGGGTTGACTGGGGTTTTGTCTAATCCCTACGGTATGTTTCTGTGATTTGACAGTGGATTGTGTTTGGGCAGTGATTTAGGGCAACAAGGGAATTTGCCGGCGAACTGAGCAGTTGGGAGGTTCCAATCGCAGGTATATCTCGAGCTATCTCTTGTTTGGTTTTGGTTTTGTTGGGGGTGGCTGTGGGTGGATAAGGTCGGGTGTGAATTTTGGAAATGGAGTTGGGAATCTGATTTGGGGGAAGGATTGGTTGTCGGTGGGATTCTAAGGCCGGTAAGTATGATTCCGGTGTTATTCGGTTGATCGGTACGGTATTCGGAGGATATGGGATTTGGGTGATATTGTTTGATCTTGAGGATATTTTTATAGGTGATGAATTAGGTTAATTGATTTGGAATTAATTGGGCTAAATTAATTGTATGGATATTTGTGGACAAGGAGAATTGGAAATTGGTTTGGGTTAATTGGGTTATGAAGGAAATCGATTAATTATTCGATTTGTCGGTGAATTGTATTTTTGTGCTTAATAATAGTTATGCATTATGCAGGTTTCGGTCACGAGGCAGGTCTCCGATCGTGACGATCTGGTTCTTTTGCGGATATATTATCAGGCGGGTATTTTGACTTAACTTTTAGATTAAGTCAAGTTGATATGCTAGTTAGGATAGCTTACAATAACTTTTTCATGTTTATATGCCTGGTATGATTTTGGTGCCTACTAGATACATGCATGTGATAGGATATGATTATATTTTCCTGTTTGACTTGTATCATAGTATATGGATTAGGGATATGTACATATGGATTGTACATATTATTCGGATAGGTATTTTGAGTAGGATTTACATGTTTTAGTATCATGCACCATTTTTGCATGATTGCATGCTGGCTGGACGGGGTTCCATTATTGTTGAGCCCGTAGCCAGTTACATGGCCTGCACACACTACCACTCATGGGTTAGTGGTACATCAGGAGGGTGTGTGCAGTTGCTCTGTCAGGCTCCGCTGGTCCGCTCATGGGTAGCGATGAGGCAGCATGGTAGTGGGCAGGGATCCCTCCTCTGGTCTATGACACCAGGAGATGAGAGCTTAGCTCCCCCACTATGTTTGGGGCAGGAGGATAGGTGTACTCGAAAGATCCCCGTCCACTCGGCCACTCAGAGCGATGCGATGGCGAGTGCACAGTTGTCATAGCCCTACCCACTCGGCTTCACCATTGCGTGTGAGGCGGGTATCAAGGCGTCAGGGTGACCATGTCATCGCACAACATACTGCATTGCATTTGTATTGTGTTTCACGATTTGTATTGATGCCTTGGATGTGCATATGATTGTCATGCATACAGGGATATATGTTTATATATGGTCGAGGACTTTATTACTTCTAGTCGAGCACATGCTCCTATATCAGTAGGAGATTGGTAATCTAGATCATTTTGTATTTCTTGCTTGCATACCCTATTTATGTGAGACTGTACTGGCATGATATTTTTATTGTTAGCTATACCTTACTTTGCATATCTACTATACCCGCAGAGTTCTTTGAACTCACCCCGTTGATTATATCTATTTGGGATGATGAAGGTAGAGAGTGCAATTGCGGACCCCACTAAATTCGTAAATGTTTTATTTGGGTATTTGCTTTATGGTTTGGATATTTTGGTTAGAGGACGTATGTAAGTTTGGAGATTGATTTTGTATTTGGATTTTTGGTGTCCTTATGGACCTTATTCGGATTTTGGTTTGATTGGATTTTGTTGAGTATTCCTGCCCAGGTGGCAGAAGGGGTAAGTCTATTTATGGTAGACTGTTTATCATTTATTTTGGTAGATGGCCTGAGGCCAAATTATATAACTGCGTGTGTGTTTGGATTCCGGTCATGTTGATCGATGTATAGCGGTCGTGGAGGCCTTGTATGCAAATTGGGATTGTCACCCGTACAAGGGAGATGTTGCTGGATTTTCGTCTGGCGGGGACTCCTTCGGGGCGTGACAATTTATTTGGTATCAGAGCGCCTAGGTTTTCGAGTTCCTAGGGGTTTTTGGATTTTTCGGAGTTCGCCACGTTTGGTAGGTTTTACGAGGTAATTTGGAAAATTTTGGATTGGTATGGATTTCCGACGATTTTTATATTTTGGAAATTCGAGGATTTATGACGAGGTCAATATGGGGATTTGGCAGCGACAGAACCTCTCCTGCGGCAAAATAGGTATGATGAAAATTTTATATATTTTTACTTCTAGTAACATTTGTTCTAGTAGCATCTGTAATAATTTAATAGATATGAGACGAGGTGGGCGTGCACCTGCACCGAGACGTGGTGCAGGGTAACCACGCAAGAGGACAGTGAGATCTCTGGTTATGGAGTTGTCAGAAAGGGTCTATTGTGTTTTGACTCGTGTGCAGACTCGTAGTAGGGGTCGCCCACCAAGGTGACCAGCCGGAGTTGTCGTAGTGTTTATACTCCTGGTTAGATTGACTATGTGTTTAGTGGATAACAGGAAATAACATTTAAGTGTGTTGGTCACTATTTGTAATCGTAGATGGAGTTGACCACAAATGACTTGTTCAATTTGTGAGTCTTGGACCTGTATCGAAAAGATGAATTGTCTTTGAGAGCTGACTGATATCGAGTCAGAAAGCAGGGGTCAAGTCGTCATATTGGTTGTGGAAATCAAGGACTACAGTGTTAGGGATTTTCACTGATTATGCTAGGCAGATAATTACCCTGTGGGGTATTGGACAAGGACTGTATACTATTGTTGATGCAGACCTTGGAGGTTTAAGTTACGAAGTTCCATAGGGATTTTGATTCTTGAGCATCTTGAGCCTTAGATTGATAACATTGAAGGTACTGATAAGTACCTAACTGGTATTTATATAGGAGTGGAGATAGTTTCTTACTATTGCAATGATCAAGTTGTTACTTGGTGGAATATGTAGGAGAATTTTGGGAAAATAACCCATTACGGGATCATTGGTTCAGGATGTTTTCAGAAGACAATATTTCCTTATGCTATTTTTGTATGACTCATTGTTGAGGAATTCTTGAGCCTTTAGTTGAGTGATAAATTGTTAATGGATTTCACTATAGAGTTTACTAGAATTACAGAGTTTACCCCCACTTAAGGGCTCAAGATAGTGATTGAGTTGTTTTCGATCACCACGATTTATTGGCTTACCTTGGGATTAGGATAGTGGATCTTCCATCAGTTCCTATCGGGAGGCATTAGGGTGAGTCATATTTATGAAAATGACACTGCATCAAGTGTCTCAAGGTAATGGTGTAGTCGATCTAGTGATAATAACCTACACTTCTGATAAAGACAACGGTAGAAGTCGTGAACATGCTCTTCTAACTAAAGTCACGTGACATTATTTCGTTCCCATGTTGATGCGTGATATTAATCAGGTCTATTGCTAGAGATGGTAACTTGATGTTGGTGATGAAAGTAACAATCTCTTGAGTGATCGAGGGATTAGTTGGAATTTTAATTTATTTTGGTAGTGATCCAGGCTTTGTCGCGGGAATGAAAGATTGATGAAACACCTCATTTCCCAGCGGAAAACAGGAATATGGATTTAAGTTTTCTCCTCAGATATATGTCGCTATCAGAAGTGGTTTGTGCACTTGTGGAGATATGAGGCTGGTTGTATGGTTCTTGAAGAAAATGATAGGAAGAGGTGTATAGACCTAGATTCATACAGTTATCGAATTCTTTTTCTCGATCACTGTGAAATAGGGAATCCATTAAGAGCAGAAGTTGGATGAGTTTACATCTTTACTCGAAAGGAGTTGTAGATGGTTGAAGGATTGATCATTGAGGTTGGTATCAGATGATTGAAGGATTGATCATTGAGGTATTACTATAGTTTACCTTACTTGATGATATATTGAGAGATACATGTGTTTACAGATATCTGTGGTTAAAACATGCACTGATAGGATTAAAAGGATTTTTATATTTGGATCATGTGGATTAATAGTGTTTCCACTGATAGGTGAGATGTTGAGATGATTACTGTGATGATTATCACAGGGTTATGAAAATGATTTTGGATGTTTAGAGGTTGATTAATGGAAATGTTATATTATGGTGAGAGAGTTGACTTAGTTGTTTTATAGTTGACTTGGTTGATATGATGTGGATATCTGGATATTAACTTGGAGGTTATGCTTGTGCCATGATGGTATAAGAAGGTCTCTCGGATGCTTGTATAATTCGAGAGTAATCAGATGTAGTGTTTGAGGAACTTCTAGGCTTGCCGCTGTATAGGCAAGTAGAGTAGGCGATCGGAGGGATTTCGAAAATAGTTTCGATATCGAAGATCCCCTACTGTGAGATAATTTATTTGAATCGAGGTAATGTTATTTTTTACGAGCTAATATTTTTACTTATGGTGCGTTAGCTGAGGGCTAGTGTAAAGCGCACAAGGTTGTTAAAGCTCGTGATGTACTCAAGGCAATGTCATTCAATTGACTGTAAGCCAATCGAGTTGCTTAAATACCGTCATCGATCGGTCTTTCAGAATTGGCAAGGTTGATGATGCCAAGAGGTATTTGTTAGAATGACGATTTTTCAGGGGATAATTTAGTTGGTATCAGTGTTGCTTAACACTATGGGAATTGGAAGAATCTAAATTCCAATTATAGGAGTTGTTGGATGGGATATTTATGTTGTCCCAGTATTTTATTTCTTGAGAAGCTCTGGAACTTGTTGTTCAAAGAGATATGAACCTTTGAGGTTATACATCAATTATTGATGATGGAATGCAGTAGTGGTAGAAGGAAAAGAATATCCTTCATGGTGGATCGAGGATCTATTTAGATCAACTATAGGACACCTGTGTATACTCTAGGATTGATTTATGATTGATGTGTTGATATTGTAGTGACAGGGAGTCATACAATTATCAAAGTCGTAGGGATGATTGATATATCATCAGCCTAGAGTAAAGAGGATGCAGGTGTGTAGCGATGACAATTTCATACTTGGTATGAATTGTATGAGCTTTTGGATTATCTTATTTGACTTATTGACGACTTTGTCGTCCAGGGATTTGGGAAATCATGTATTCTGGACACGATTGGATCATTTGTGATGGTGGCAGTTGGAGTTGAGTACTCGGCCACCATAGATGATGGTTTTCTCATATTGATTTGATTATTACCATAGATATGGATAGGATGCTCTAGTGGTTCTACACCGCTGATTGGTGATGAAATTTACTTGGTCTGAAGCTTGTGAAACTAGTTTCAGGGCTCAGACGATGGTTGACTTTTACACCAGAGTTGTTTGATCATTCTCGGGTGGAAGGAAGGGTATTGTATGTGGATGCAATGTTTCAGAGAATGGAGCGTTTCTGAATTAGTTGATTGAGACGTATCCCATGGTTACGTCAAAGGAGGAACTACGAGATGGGTTGTTATATATATATGGCGTGGACTTAGCAGATGTTATTTTGCTTTGTAGAGGTGAGGAGTAGGAATGCTCATGGAGTTTTAGCTAGCTCTTTTGTAGTTAGTTTGAATGGTTGGAAGAGTTGTTAGAACAAGGAAAGTTGCAACTAGGGATCCCTGTTGGGATGATAGAGAGCATCTACCATAGAGTTGTACTTTTGCTCTACTGGTTCGGAATTAGTGATATTGGAATTTGTATGTAGTAGGTGGCTAGATAGCTACCTAGCATCTTGATTGGCTATGAGTCCCGGTTGTGGTAGCATGTCGTTGCCCGTAAGTAGTGCCTTTTGCATTACTCCGAGAGCCACGAGGTTTGGTCACGATATTATGATAAGTATTGCTGAAGATTGCAATAGGTTCTATATGTTGCAGATGTATAGGATTGTATCCGGAAAATAATAGGTATTGAAATGTTATCCATGGTGGAACGACATGCAGAACTTAGTTGACTTGGTAGTCTAGTGTTCAGTGTGTCAACTAGTAAAGGTAGTATATAAATAATCAGCAAAGTTTTGTACCGAGATGGACGTGAAAGCCTAGTATAATGGACAGTGTTGGGAGATTATGTAGAATTCGGAAAGGACTTAGTATGATTAGCTAAGTCCGCTCATTTTCGTCCGATCCATACGATGAGTTTGTTGGATCGCTGGATAGGTTATACTATGGCGATTTCCAGTTCATGGAGGATCTGTGAGTATCGTATGTGATAGCGGTTCAGAATTTACCTTCGGATTATGGATAGTCTTTAACAGGTCACGGATATAGAGATCCACTCAGGTACAGTTAGGTACTTGTTATAGGTGGATGAAATGAAGATACTATTCATATTTTGGAAGGGCTGCTAGAAGCAAGTGTGATTTGATGTTAAGGGATATTAGTAACCCCACTTAGTCACTTAAGGTGTGACTTGTCTCCAGATGCTTGAGATGGTTGTTGGGACATCTCGTACTAATATACGAGTAGGAAATTTGGGGACCAAATTTTTATTAGTGGGGGAGAATGTAAAATACTAAAATTAAAAATACGAAATTAAATGGCCAAAATTTCGGGGAAATAATCCTAGGGATTATTTTCAAGATTTTTAGGAATTTTTAGGAATTTTTCCAGAATTTTTCTGGATTTAAACGGACTTCGTACGAGATTTTTACGGGGATAAAGTAAACGGGCTTTAGAGGGGTCTATTTAAAGAGGATAAATACGCGATGGAAAACCTAATTTCTTTTTTTCTATTTTCTTTCTTTTTCCCCCGCCGCGCCGTGACTCCTTCGGCAGTTCCCTTTCGCGAGCCCACTTCCGCCGGCGACACCCTTCTTCCCCGAGCGTCGCCCGTTCCTTCACACGCCCGACGCCATCCTTTCTTCTCGCCGGTGCCCCTTTTCTCATTGCGGTCGGCAGCCCACCGCCGCCCAATGCGAGCTCGCCGCCGCCGCCCCGGTGCGTGCTCCCCTTCGCTGTCCGACGCCGCAACCTTCCTGCGCGGCCGCGCGACGCCCCTCTTCTCCTCCACAAGCGCCGCCTTCCCTTCGCGTCTGCCGCCAACAGCCGACGACGAGGCCACGCCGGACTCCTCTGCCCTAGACGAGGAGCGCCGGCCTCTACGGCCATAGGACCGCCCGAGCCTCCTCCTCTGCCCTTCTCTCCGGTGGTTGCCGGAGCAGGCGATTAGGGCAAATTGGGTGAGATTGTTGCCGGTGGGGGGAGCTGCCCTTCTGGCCGAGCATCGCCGGAGCAAGGTAAGGGGTTGACTGGGGTTTGTCTAATCCCTACGGTATGTTTCTGTGATTTGACAGTGGATTGTGTTTGGGCAGTGATTTAGGGCAACAAGGAAATTTGCCGGCGAACTGAGCAGTTGGGAGGTTCCAATCGCAGGTATATCTCGAGCTATCTCTTGTTTGGTTTTGGTTTTGTTGGGGGTGGCTGTGGGTGGATAAGGTCGGGTGTGAATTTTGGAAATGGAGTTGGGAATCTGATTTGGAGGAAGGATTGGTTGTCGGTGGGATTCTAAGACCGGTAAGTATGATTCCGGTGTTATTCTTGTCAGATCTGATATGGGATTTGGGTGATATTGTTTGATCTTGAGGATATTTTTATAGGTGATGAATTAGGTTAATTGATTTGGAATTAATTGGGCTAAATTAATTGTATGGATATTTGTGGACAAGGAGAATTGGAAATTGGTTTGGGTTAATTGGGTTATGAAGGAAATCGATTAATTATTCGATTTGTCGGTGAATTGTATTTTTATGCTTAATAATAGTTATGCATTATGCAGGTTTCGGTCACGAGGCAGGTCTCCGATCGTGACGATCTGGTTCTTTTGCGGATATATTATCAGGCGGGTATTTTGACTTAACTTTTAGATTAAGTCAAGTTGATATGCTAGTTAGGATAGCTTACAATAACTTTTTCATGTTTATATGCCTGGTATGATTTTGGTGCCTACTAGATACATGCATGTGATAGGATATGATTATATTTTCCTGTTTGACTTGGATCATAGTATATGGATTAGGGATATGTACATATGGATTGTACATATTATTCGGATAGGTATTTTGAGTAGGATTTACATGTTTTAGTATCATGCACCATTTTTGCATGATTGCATGCTAGCTGGACGGGGTTCCATTATTGTTGAGCCCGCAGCTAGTTACATGGCCTGCACACACTGCCACTCATGGGTTAGTGGTACATCAGAAGGGTGTGTGCAGTTGCTCTGTCAGGCTCCGCTGGTCCGCTCATGGGTAGCGATGAGGCTGGTAGTGGCGAGGATCCCTCCTCCGTCTATGACAAGCTTAGCTCCCCCACTATGTTTGGGGCAGGAGGATAGGTGTACTCCGACAGCATCCTGTCCACTCGGTCACTCAGGAGCAGTGATGGCAGAGTGCACAGTTGTCATAGCTCTACCCACTCGGCTTCACCATTGCGTGTGAGGCGGCTGACTGGCGTCAGGGGTGACCATGTCATTGGCACGGCATGCACTTTGCACAGATTGCATTTGTATTGTGTTTGCTGCATTTGTATTGATGCCTTGGATGTGCATATGATTGTCATGCATACAGGATACATGTTTATATATGGTCAGGACTTTATTACTTCTAGTCAGGCACATGCTCCTATATCAGGGTAGGAGATTCAGGTAAGTACAGTCATTTTGTATTTCTTGCTTGCATACCCTATTTATGTGAGACTGTACTGGCATGATATTTTTATTGTTAGCTATACCTTACTTTGCATATCTACTATACCCGCAGAGTTCTTTGAACTCACCCCGTTGATTATATCTATTTCAGGATGAAGCTGTTAGGAGAGTGCAGCTGCCGGACCCCACTCGTCGTAAATGTTTTATTTGGGTATTTGCTTTATGGTTTGGATATTTTGGTTAGAGGACGTGTGTAAGTTTGGAGATTAATTTTGTATTTGGATTTTTGGTGTCCTTATGGACCTTATTCGGATTTTGGTTTGATTGGATTTTGTTGAGTATTCCTGCCCAGATGGCAGAAGGGGTAAGTCTATTTATGGTAGACTGTTTATCATTTATTTTGGTAGATGGCCTGAGGCCAAATTATATAACTGTGTGTGTGTTTGGATTCCGGTAGTGTTGACCGATGTATAGCGGTCGTGGAGGCCTTGTATGCAAATTGGGATTATCACCCGTACAGGGGAGATGCTGCCGGATTTTCGTCTGGCGGGGACTCCTTCGGGGTGTGACATAGGAGCTTGGTGGTCGGCTCTAGATAGGAGATGAAGTCTTTGATTATCTTCCTTTGTTCGGAGCGAACAAGAAATGGAAGATATGCAATCTAGGAGGTTTCAACTCTTGGAGGATCGTTGCCCACACAACGTTCAAGAGGAGGATAGGACATACAATAGAAGATCAAGAGGTATACAAGAGGTATAATCTTGTTTATTTTGATTTAGTTCTTTTGTATAATGCATGTGGCTAATTTACTTGGACCCCGAAGATAAACACAAAAATCGGCGATTCGTACATCATCTATTCCGTGGCTAATCGAGGAAAAGAGTTAGGTTACTTGAACAACAAGTTTGTTCAAGAGACCACTCGAATTGAATAGCACGATGATGGATTGATTGCTTGGGTAATCCATATTGGTCAAGGATTATTTTTTTTTAATCCGAGGACGTAGATAGGATCGTTATGTACGAGCGACCAAGTTGAAGCGGGAAGCGAAGCTTTGACCTACAAGTGGTATCAAAGCCACGGTTTCCGATTTTGTGTGTTTAGGATTCGGTTACTTTTATGCACTTATCATATATTATGTGTGTCGGATAATAGTCGGATGTGCGTAGGCTAACTTTTTTGTTGCAGGCATAAGATCCAACTATTATGGCCATATGTGTGTGTATGTGATTGGATGTGTGTAATTATAATATTATTTGAATCCTCGGGGTTGATGAGGCTAGTATTTAATTTTTGTAATTAAGTATGATATTGTTTAGCCACTCTTTTATTTTAGTTTACTTTCGATCTAGATTTCATGTACACTCCTTTGTGGAGTATAGGATCGATGGATGTAAATTAAAATAATTTTTCTCGGCTCGGATCTCTGGATGGCTTGTACATGACGTAGGGAGGAGCGGACGAGATGGCGACACAACGGGAGACATATTGGAAAACAAAAGCCATAATAGTTGGAATTTTTTTTTCATATTTATTGCTTCTTGTTTGATATGCATGTTGTGTGCTTAGAAAATTCCTCATTTTAAATTACTAACTGGGAGAGAGATATTTTTTTAAATTCCCATGGCCTCCATTACAATTTGACATGTGATGCAAACAAACTTATGCGTCGGCTCTGAGTGCCTTCCTCCCCATCGGATGAGTTTGTTTTACGGATCACAAGGTCAAATATGGTTATAGGAAATTATTTAGGAGTGTGTGTACTTCCCCATCGGAAGGCACATAATCCGAGATAATTGTCTTAGTATCGAGTAATGGTAAACATTTAGATGCAAATAGGAGTATCCTCCCCATCGGAGTCACTGCTTTTATTTGTAGGACCGAAGAGGAACCAACTATTAATTTTATTTGTCAAAAAGTAAGGTTGATAGGATAATAAAATTAATGGTTAAAATCTCCTCTTACAAATGTAGAATTCGTATATGTCCCAACTATCGTGGCATACGATATTCTCGGTGTTTTGAGGTGATGGTTGATTTTAAAATTTTATTGTTTGAGGAATCAATAAATTTTTGAAATCTAATGTTTTGATCTATGTGATTCTTAGGTTTTACAAAAATGACTTTCAACCCACTTGCTGTGATACTAAAGGAAAATAAACTTACTGGACCTAATTATGTTGATTGGAAGAGGAATCTAGATATTGTCTTGACTGCTGAGGAGTACAAGTATGTACTCTTCGAAGAGTGTCCTCCTAAGTCTGCAGATGATTCTGGGGAAAAGAAGAAAGAGAGTTATAAAAAGTGGATTAAGGTTGATGAGATGGCACGGTGTTACATTTTGGCTTCTATGTCAAATGTATTGCAATATCAGCATCAAGCCATGCCTACTTCTTATGACATGATGCTCAATCTCAAGGAACTTTTCGGACACCAGAATTGGGCTGCGAGGCAGGAAGCCATGAGGAACTTGATGACAACCACCATGGTCTATTGGCGACGGTGATATTGATCGACCGTCGCCCCTGTTGACCCGTCGTTACCCATCTGGTCTTCCCACCCCTAGAAGTGGATTTTTGCCTTCCCCAGGATTCGAACTCTAGACCTCCAGGCTAAGTACTAAAGTTTATGAATCTTGGTAACCAAGTGATCCAGGATCACTTGGTTACCAAGATTCATAAACTTTAGTACTTAGCCTGGAGGTCTAGAGTTCGAATCTTGGGGAAGGCAAAAACCCACTTCTAGGGGTGGGAAGACCATATGGGTAACGACGGGCCAATAGGGGCGACGATCGTCGACCAATAGGGGTCGCCGAATTCCGCCAATAGGGGCCAGGTGCCAATAGGGGTCGAGTCGTTACAAGGGATCATGTTCTCAAGATGATGACTCATTTGAATGAGCTAGAAGTCCTTAGAGGTGAGATCGATGGGAAACCCAGGTCGATATCATTCTCAAATTTCTACCCAGGAGTTTTGAGTAGTTTCGCCTGAATTACAACATAAATAAGAGGTTGTATTCATTGGCAGAGCTTCTGACATAACTCCAGGCGGCAGAGGAGCTTTTTCGTCAGAGTGCTCAGGCTCAGGCCATGGTTGCTCAGAAGGTTTCGACTTCTAAGCTGAAAGGCACGAAGAAGAAGAAACAAGGTGGAGCAAAGGTGGCGGGAGGATCTCAGGGAGGAGTGAAGAAGCCGAAAAGCAAGTGCTTCACTTGCAAGCAGACTAGACATTGGAAGGACTGCCCTAATCAGAAGTAGAACAAAGGTATATCTTTTGGTCTAGTCATTGAAACATGTTTAGCGGTATTATCTACCGGCACCTGGTGTGTAGATATGAGAGTCACTGATCATGTCTGCAATATTTTACAGGGTTTCCAAGAAACCAGACAACTAGCTGAGGGGGAGATTACCATTTACTTGGGCGATGCTATGAAGGCGGCGACTATTGCAGTGGGATATGTTTATTTTCTTTTGATAGGAATAAAACTTTGGTTCTAAAAAATTGCCTTTATGTACCTTTATTTAGAAAGAATTTGATTTCGATTTCTAAATTGTTTTTGGATAGATATTATATTTTTTTTAATGATAGAGTTATTATAAAAAGGAATAGGGAGATTATCTGTTCTGGTGTATTGATAGGAAATTTATATACCCTTGAACCAAAAGCTCCCATGATGCAAATAGAAGTAAATAACTCATCTTCTAAATCTAATAAGAGAAAAGAACCTTCAAAAATGAACCAAACATATCTTTGGCATCTAAGGTTAGGTCATATTAACCTAAGTAGAATTGAAAAGTTGATAGCTAATGGACCTTTGGGTTCATTAGTGGTGGAAGATTTCTCAACCTGCGAATCTTGCTTGGAAGGTAAAATGACAAAGAGGCCTTTTAAGGCTAAGGGGTATAGAGCCAAAGATGTGTTGGAATTGGTTCACTCTGATTTGTGTGGTCCTATGTCTATCCAGGCTAGAGGTGGTTTTGAATATTTCATCTCTTTTATAGACGATTATTCAAGATATGGATACATTTACTTGATGCGCCGCAAGTCTGAATGCTTTGATAGGTTCAAAGAATTCAAGGCTAATGTGGAGAAACGTCAAGGTAAAAGTATCAAGACACTACGATCTGATCGTAGTGGTGAGTACTTCTCAGGAGAGTTTAGGAATTACTTATCAAAGGCTGGGATACAATCCCAATTGTCTACACCTGGCACACCCCAGCAGAATGGTGTAGCGGAGTGAAGGAATAGGACTCTTATGGAGATGGTTAGATCGATGATGAGTTATTCTGAGTTACTAGATTCGTTCTGGGGGTATGCTCTGGATACAGTAGTGTATATTCTGAACTTGGTACCATCTAAATCAGTGCCTTCTACTCCCACAAAATTATGGACTAAGAGAAAGCCTAGTCTGAGACATATTCGGATTTGGGAGAGTCCAACACATGTGCTGAAGGCAAATGCTGGTAAGTTGGAACCTCGTACAAAAGTGTACATGTTCGTAGGCTATCCTAGAGGAACGAAAGGTGGTTTGTTCTATAGTCCTAGAGATCAGAGGGTGATTGTTAGCATGAATGCTAGATTTTTAGAGGAAGACTATGTGATGAACCACAAGCCCATGAGTAAGGTTATTCTGGAGGAATTTAGAGGGGAAGTCACTACTTCAGTACCACCGGTACAAGAGGATATACCACAAGTGACTTCACCGCGTGTCACAAAGGATACACAGGTGATACCTCGTCGTAGTGAGAGGGTTGTTAGACAACCTGATAGATTTATGTTCTTGGGAGAATCTTCTGATTTAGTCCCTAGCGAACATGAACCTAATCCCTGGACATATGACGAGGCAATCCAAGATAAAGATGCAGAATCTTGGCAAAGTGCAATGAATTCTGAGATAGAATCTATGGATTCAAATCAGGTCTGGGAGCTAGTAGAACCATCCAATGGTGTAAAAACCATTGGATGCAAGTGGATCTACAAAAGAAAGAGAGGAATAGATGGGAAGGTCAAGACTTTCAAAGCAAGGCTTGTTGCGAAAGGGTATACTCAGAAAGAGGGTATCGATTATGAGGAGACCTTTTCGTCGATAGCCATGCTTAAGTCTATCCGGATTCTCTTATCTATTGCTGCTCATATGGATTATGAGGTGTGGCAGATGGATATCAAGACAGCTTTCCTTAATGGAAGTCTTGAGGAAAACATCTATATGGAGCAACCAGAGGGATTCATTGCAAAGGGCAAAGAGCATCTTGTGTGCAATCGTAATCGGTCCATTTATGGATTGAAGCAAGCTTCGAGGTCTTGGAACATCCACTTTGATGAGGTAATCCAGTCTTATGGATTTATTCAAAGTCTGGATAAGTCTTGTGTATACAAGAGATGTGACGGAAACATAGTGGTATTTCTTGTACTATACGTAGATGACATTTTGTTAGTTGGCGACAATGTCAAAGTATTATCAGACATAAGGGTATGGTTGTCAAAATAGTTTGATATGAAGGACTTGGGAGAAGTGGGACACATCCTTCGGATGAAGGTTATAAGGGATCGCAGGAAAAGGATGTTGTGCTTATCTCAAGCTTCATACATGGACACCATTTTGGCTCGTTTTAGCATGCAAAAGTCCAAGAAAGGTTTTCTACCTTTTAGGCATGGAGTACCTTTATCTAAAGAGATGTGTCCTAGAACATCAAAGGAGATAGAGGAGATGAAGGCGGCTCCTTATGCTTCAGTAGTAGGAAGCCTCATGTATGCTATGTTATGTACGAGGCTGGATATCTGCTTTGTCGTGGGCATAGTTAGCAGATATCAGAGTAATTCAGGATAGGGACATTGGACTACGATAAAGCATATATTGAAGTACCTGAGAAGGACTAGGGATTATATGCTGGTATACTAGGCAGATCAATTACTCCCTGTGGGTTACACAGATTCCGACTTCCAATCAGATAGGGATAATAGTAAGTCTATGTCGGGTTTTGTGTTTAATTTGGAAGGTGGATCCATTGTATGGAGGAGTGTCAAGCAGAAATGCGTGGCGGACTCCACCATGGAAGCTGAGTATGTGGTAGCCTCTGAGACAGCCAAAGAAGCTACATGACTCAGGAACTTCTTGATGGACTTGGATGTGATTCCTGGTTTGCCCAGAACTATCACAATTTATTGTGATAACAGTGGTGCAGTTACAAACTCGAAGAACCATGAGCCCATAAGGCAAGTAAACACATAGAGCACAAGTACCACCTGATACGAGAGATCGCAAAGTGAGGAGAAGTTGTTGTAGCCAAGATTGCATCAGAGGATAACCTGACAGATCCTTTCACTAAGGCCCTTCCAGCGAGAGCTTTTGATAGTCATGTGGAGGGAATGAGAATCAGATATATGACAGTATGAGGACAGTATAGTCTTTAGTATAAGTGGGAGATTGTTGGGATGTATACTGAAAAGTCTATTCTTTGTATGAACATCTTTATTTTTGAAATAAGAATCACATGATCATTGTTTGCATATTTGTGGTTATGCATATTGTCTGATACATTACATTGTAGATAACATGGTGTGTGGTGCCACACAGAAGATCATGTTATCAGTTCTTTGTAGAGTATAAGTAGAGGCTCACAACTGAGATGGTTTTGGATAAACCATTGGTATGGTTGTAGTGTAATTTGGTATTGGTTTGTCTTGACCATAGAATTACACTAGTACACTTTGTGTGTATTGAGCATGACCGACTTAGAGGTGATTCAATTTATTGCTGACTTCATAATTGAATCGGACCTCAGATATTATGGTGTACATGCTCTTAATCCCGATATAATAACGGCACATGTACTTAGTATTTATTTCTTTGATTTACCAATAGACGAGATTTATAGATTAAATCGATAGGCTCGGTAAGTTGGGAAATGATTATTTACATGGTGTGTCGTTGATTATAGGAGGATACCATGTCATATGTATTAGGATGATGATGTCCCCTTGAGGAGCTCATAAGGATCATCATGTAAGACCTACAGGTGGACTTGGTCCGGCATGATGATGAGGTTGAGTGGTACTACTCATGGAGTTATATGTTGATTAATTAATTGTCAGTAAATTAATTAATTAATTAATTGATGGACATTCGCTATCTTAAACACAGGGAGACATTTTGTATAATTAATATATGGAGCCCATATTTATTTATGGGGGTTGGTGAGGTAGATCAATGATAATCCTTTAGTGGAATGAATTATCATTAATGGATCAGATTTTATGTGGGCTAGATCCATTGGGTGGTCAATATCCAACTCCTCCTCATGGTCCCTATTGTAGCCTATCAAAACCCTCATGAAATCTAGATCCAATGGACATGATTAAAAGGAGGTTTGGGCAAAATCTATAAATAGGTTACAAGGCTTGGGCAGCAAGGGTGGTTATCCATCTAGGATTTTTGGGTCCTAGGGTTTGGAGGTGTTGGGCAGCAACATTGGTTTGGCTTCTCCCTTATGGCCGGCGGCAACCAAAAGGAGGATTTGGGTTTTCATTCTTTTCCTTTGTTCTTGGCCGGCTCCTCCTTCTCATCTCCTAGGGCAGCACCTTCTTCCTTCAAGTCTTGGCTGGCGGCAAGAGTTAAGGTTCTTCCTTTGGAGCTCTTGGCCGACACCCATATTTCCTCTTCCTCTCCTTGGCTGACGGCAAGGATCAAGCTAGGTGCTTGGTGGTCAGCTCTAGATAGGAGAAGAAGTCTTTGATTATCTTCCTTTATTCGGAGCGAACAAGAACAGGAAAATATACGATCTAGGAGGTTTCAACTCTTGGAGGATCGTTGCCCACACAACGTTCAAGAGGAGGATAGGACATACAATAGAAGATCAAGAGGTATACAAGAGGTGTAATCTTGTTTATTTTGATTTAGTTCTTTTGTATAATGAATGTGGCTAATTTACTTGGACCCCGAAGATAAACATAAAAACTGGTGATCCGTACATCATCTATTCTGCGACTAATCGAGGAAAAGAGTTAGGTTGCTTGAATAACAAGTTTGTTCAAGAGACCACTCGAATTGAATAGCACAATGATGGATCGGTTGCTTGGGTAATTCGTCTTTGTCAAGGATTAATTTTTTTTAATCTGAGGACGTAGATAGGATCGCCATGCACGAGCGACCAAATTGAAGCGAGAAGCGAAGCTTCGACCTTCAATATGATGTCATAATATATATGGATTTCATGGTTGAAATAGAAGTTATGACTTATACATGATGACATGACATAATATTAAATGAACATACATATCAACACATGTAATAAGCAAACATTACACATTATCACAACAAAATAATAGGAGATAAATAACACACAATTTTGTAAAAGAAAATATTTCATTCATCTTAAAAGCCATCCCTACAAGTGATAGACAGATGTTTGGACCCTCAACCTCGCTACAAAAATAAAAGAAAAATACATAATCGTACTCCTAACTACCATCCACCAGTATCATCGCCCAGAGGTGGTGGAGGCTGTTGACTCAGAGTCTAGCTCTACGTCATCTCGTACATCTCAGGCTGACGCTGCTCCATCTGACTCAACTACTAAGCTATGGAGGATTGCTCTCGCTGAATTGAGGACATTTGGTAAGAAATGGAGGACTGCTTTAAGCTGAGCTCCTCAAAGTGGGTGTCGATCTCCTCATGAAAGTCCTCAAATCCGTACTCTAATCGTGCAAAGCACGCCGAGAGACCCTTAGCCGGTGCATCTGGTAGCATAGGGACATCCTGCTTTGCAGCTCCCTCTCTATGCTCCCTAGCTAGCTGAAGCGGCTCCGCTAACCACTCCATCCATCCATAGCCCATTTGCATCCCAACTAATGTGAAGTGCCTCAGGGCGATGCAGTCATACGAGTCAAATAGTCGCCTCAAAGTCCCCCTAGAGATGTTTATGCCCCTAGATGCTAATCATGCAGTAATGATATGGCCAAAGGGCATATGAATCTTCCCTTAGACAGGGGACACAAAATGGATGATGCAACGAAAAATATTTAATGCTAAATTGACATCTAATAGATTATGCATTGCATACATCAAAAATAAATGAGGAGGTTGGACCATGGCTTGACCCCTAGTGACTATAGATAATATGCATGCAACAATGACCTTATGGAGGACATTATCTGGAGCTGATAAGTCATTGATGGAAAATAAGTTTTGACCTAAATGACGGGGACAGTGAAAGAAATGTTGATGCATATGATCCAGAGTAATATGATCAAAAGGTGCAGGGGTGACTGATCTAGGACAGGATAAAATACAAAAGTGTCATCCGATGGTCGACACTCCAGAAATTCCCATAGATGTAGGGATCTTAATGCGAAAAACAACATACACGTAGCGGAAAAATCAGATCCCTTGCCAATGATCCATGCGAAAGTTCGTAGAAAGTTTTACAAAGTTAGATCTAATGTTCTAACTTGTAGGTATACCTTTGCGGCATGCCCTTAGCTTATCCCACTCGTCCAAGATTCATCGAATCTCTTGCACGTTCAAGTGTCCGTGCCTCCATGCATATCCGCACTGACACTCACTCAAGAAGGAGAATCTATGTTTGTGCTAGCAACCCTTTTAGCAAAATTCGGCCAAGCCACCAAGAGCAAGAAGATGAACCAAAACCATCCTTCAAGTCTCATGGAAGAAGAAAACCTTTATACTCAAGCCATGAATACCAAAGTTTCTTAGGCTTTTGGTATTCCCTCATCAATGCATGATTAATCCTTATTAATCATGCATGAAGCATTTAGGCTCTTGGTATCCCTCATCAATTCAAATTAATCCTTATTAATCATGCATGATGCATTTAACTTCATTCATCCACTTGGTTTAATTTGAGCCTAACTCAAATTCAACCAACTTGAGTCTAACTCAAGTCTTGACCATCCAATATGCTTAATTGTCCCTTTAGTCAAACTAAAATGAACCCATCTCTAAATTTTTAAAATAGAATGTCATTTATGTGTGACCCAAAAGGTTTTTGTAACGTTGGCAATGTCTCTAAACCACTTTAGACACATAAGCAATGAGCGACATCTAGAAATGCATCATTGCTACCCAAGTTACGAGTAGTCGAGATCCGACTAACCTTTCCGTGACTACTATAATGTATGATCTTGTCCTTCTATCCTTGATATCTAGATCGATCAATGAGGCATAGATCGTGTCATCCTCTAATCAATCTTTATGTTTCTTGATCTCCAAGTAGACTCACTTAAACAAATGAGCTCAATATCTCATATTGACTCATTTGAGTATGGTCATGTATTTCGTGGTCATACTCTATCAAGAGGCCTAAAGATATCAGTCCCATCATATGGGAGGGATAGATCTCATCTCTATCACTCACATCCCTTCGAATAATTTATTACATACCTAGTGATCGCCTTTATAGTCCACTCTGTTACGGGTGACGTTTTGATGATACCAAAGTACATAACTCCTTACGTAGGGAACCGTAGTGATTTCAGGTCTAAGGACTATTAATACTAATAGTCATATGAGAAAGTTTATGACACTCATATAACGATCCATGAAACTTTCTCATGGCAGGTCGATTCAGTATATATTCTCTAATATATACCCATGTGTCAATGTGATACCACATATTCATGCCCTGTGAATCAAGTCATCAATTGACCTATATGCTAGTCTTATTGCCTTTGTATAGTAATACTTGACTAGGAATATTTAAGAATAGTGTTCTCCACAGCTTTTCACAATCAATTCTACCAATTGATATGCTGAAAATTAGAACTATTTTTCTAGGGCATTATTATATTTATTTGGCTAGAACAAGCATGAAGTAAATATAATAACCAACCTTTGCCTTTATTAATAAAATATGATACAAAAAAGTCCCTAGTCAATCATCACATAATTGACTCTAGGACTTACTACTAACAATCTCCCACTAGCACTAGTGCCAATCACTGTAATATCTAATACCCAGTGACCAAGTATGACCATCATGCTTTCTCTTTGCCAAAGCCTTGGTCAAAGGATCTGCGACGTTAGCATCCGTCAGTACTCTGCATATCCTCACATCTCCTCTATTGATGATCTCTCGAACGAGATGGAAGCATCGTAGTATGTGTTTGGTCCACTGATGAGAGCGAGGTTCCTTAGCTTGTGCAATAGCCCCATTGTTGTCACAATAGAGGTATATAGGGTATGCTATGCTAGGAACCACCCCAAGTTCAGTGATGAACTTCCGGATCCAAACAGTGTCCTTTGTCGCATTAAACACAGCAATATAATCGGCTTCTATTGTAGAATCTGCGACTGTGTCTTGCTTTGAACTCTTCCATCTCACAGCGCCACCATTTAGGCAAAATTCATACCCTGACTGTGATCTAAAATCATCCTTGTTGATTTAGAAGCTTGCATTATTGTAACCCTTTACAGCTAGTTCCTCATCACCTTCAAATTTCAAGAAATATTCTTTCGTCATTCGTAAGTACTTAAGAATATTCTTCACAACTGTCCAGTGACTTTCACATGGATCTGACTGGTATATGCTTATCATGCATAATGCATACGAGATATCAAAACGAGTACAAAGTATGACATACATGATAGACCCTATAGCAGATGTATAAGAGATCTTATCCATACGATCCCTTTATTCCTTAGAATAAGGGCATTGAGCCTTCGAATGGCTTATACCATGTGACATCAACATGAATCCCTTCTTGGAATTCTGCATGACAAAATGAGTAAGCACCTTGTCAACATATGTACTCTAACTTAGGCCAACCAATCTTTTAGATCTATATCTATAGATGTGGATGCCTAGAATATAGGCTGCTTCACCTAAGTCTTTCATTGAAAAATAACTCCCAAGCCAAGTCTTCACAGACTGCAATACAGGGATATCATTTCCAATGAGAAGTATGTCATCAACATACAAGACCAAAAAAATGACTATGCTCCCACTAACCCTCTTGTAGACACAAGGCTCATCTTCTTTCTTAATGAAACCAAATGTTTTGATTGCATCATCAAATCGAAGATTTCAGCTTCTTGAAGCTTACTTTAAACCATAAATGGACCTTGGCAACTTGCATACTTTTCCAGTAGCCTTTGTATCTACAAAACCCTTTGGTTATATCATGTACACATCCTCAAGTCGATTTATATTAAGAAATACAGTTTTGACATCCATCTACCAAATTTCATAGTCAGAGTAAGCAAAAATAGCAAGCATGATACGAATAGATTTAAGCATCACAATTGGTGAAAAGGTTTCATCATAGTCTATACCATGAATCTACTTGAATCCTTTCACTACCAATCGCCCTTTAAAAATATGCATATGACCATCTATGTCAGTCTTTCTCTTAAAGACCCACTTACACCCAATGAGTTTAGTTAGTGATATATGAGAGATGTCCTAATGCAATTGCCTTATGGTTGCACCATTTATTTGATAAATGAAGATTCACTATTTGAGTATACATGATTTCATGTATTTGATTGGATCTTAAACTCATTTACTAAATGTCCGTAATATGATTCACAGCATGAGAGAATTTGTGATTGGATCACAACTAGTGAGTATCTCTACATGTGTAATTGTGATGTATTGGAATTATCTCTAGTCCATGAATTGAAGTATTCGGACACCATCAATTCTGTTGAGATTAGCACGAGTTATACTCCTTGGTTTATCCAAGCAACTGTTCCTCATTGGCTGGAGACATTGGGATGTCTGGAGTTAATCGTGGATGCTAGTTATGATAACTAGTTCATTAGAGTGACCAGCTGTAAGACTTCATATGATTCTCTACATATATAGATATGTCAATGAAGTTCTTACTATAGCTTAAGTGCGATGTTCTTTCAACTTACGGTATTTAAGTCATCTTGGTCATGGAGACTTATGCTTTGATATCTTAAGCAAGCATCTTCGAGGAGATGTGGACCCGGGATGATTGGGTATAAGTTGAAATGTTCGAAGGTGTTTGAATAGCCTACACAGGATTCACCACTCCTTGCGAGAAGATGTATACCCTATGGCCTCTCGTCGGATTGTTACTAAAGTCTTTGGCCAAAGAATTAAATGTTTAGAGTATGGTACTCTTGGATACATGTGCAGTAACTAGAATCCGTAGGATGAGGAAGTAATACTTGGGCTAGGTGTGATGTAGTCATCCTAGTGGGGACTGACACATAGACCATGTCCTAAACCAAGTGGATATAAGATGAGCGAAGTGAATAGGGCACAATTTACTATAGCTGCTGAAAGATTTCAGAAGTTGTTCTGGGGTCAACCGTTGATTTTTCGCTTAATTGGGGATCATGATGTACTACTAGGTGCCACTCATGATCATTCTATAATTAATCGTTAATTATAGACGGCCAACATAAACTGGAAACCTATTTGGTTACACGCACAACGAGTGTAATTTGAAGGATTTAAAATGAGCTTGAGAATAGAATTCTCAGATCAAGAGAGACATGGTTTGGTTGGACCAAACAAAGAGTGAGCATAAAATTGTATCAGTCACAGTGGAAGCGTGGATGAGTCGAGTCTTATGAAGACATGATGGATGAAACAAATCAGTTTGGTTCTAATCCTATGGTGGAAAATAAACCAAAGGGGTTTGGTTTGTTTTAAATGAATGAATCGAAATTGGTTCGGTTCGTTTTAACTTAAAATAGACCAACGCGGTTTGTTTTTTTAACTTAAGTTAATGGAACGGGTTAATGGATTTTGGTTATGAACCAATAACCATTAGGAGAATGTATTCTCTATAAAAACACGGCTTAAGGGTTTTGTGAAAAATAATCAACTTTTGTGTTGGAAACCCTAGCCGCCCAAGCCTTCTCTTCCTCCTTGCTTCTTGCCGCACAAGAGGAATTGCCGCCCAACCAAGAGCTACTGCCCAAGTTGTTGCCGTATCTTCCTCCTTTCCGCCGGCCACCCACCAGGTGTCGGAAACACCTTCGGCCATCCTCCCTTGGCCACCGGCGTCCAAGGAGCAACCGACCAATTGATTGGCTGGCCATCTCTTCCACCAAACAAGCTGTCGAATTTCAGGACAGCTTGTTCTCCTCTTGTTGAAGAGGTCGTTTGGTCAACATTTTGTGCTCAGACAGCGACTTACTTGCCGAGGATTAGATCTCAGGCAATCCTCATAGGTGGAGGGTTAAGTTTTCTTTAATTGGTTGACGAAAATCGCTTCCGAGAAAGCGAGTTTGCGAAAATCAGTTTTGGGATCCGAATTTGATTCGGATTGTGATCGTCTCTTGGATCAGAACGACTTCGACACAAGGCTAGTGACTCTTGTGAAGATGGGGCTTGTAGCTTTGTGAAGCTATCCTGACAATACTCGGCGTGGATACAGATAGAGGCGATTCTAGTGAGAGTCGCTATGATTGATGTCATTCCCGCTACACGTGATTCGTTAGGTAAAACTAGAATAAATTTCTTTTATTGCAAAATTTGAAAGAGCGATTATGTCTACACTTGTTGTATCCTGCATGCGTGTGGTTTGTGTATTATAATAAATTAGTTTATTACTTGTTTTTGCTTCCGCTGTGTGCATGTTTACGAAACATGTTCGAACACACACCCATATCGGTGTCGGGGAAACCCAACACTGGTACTAGAGTCCGACGATGTTTTGACATAATCATAAAATTGTTTTACGATAATCATAATTGTAGTTTTTTTTGGAAATTTTCTACTTTTGAAAGGTTTAGAAATAATTATGGAAATATTCGGAACGTATTTATTGAAACTCCCTACAGAAATTGTCTTAGAACTGGACAATTGCTATTTCATTCCTTCGTTGATAAAGAACATCATTTCTATTTCTTGTTTAAATAGAAATGGGTACCATTTGACTTTTAGTAACAATTGTTGTTACATAACTTTGAATGAAGTTCTTTATGGGACTGGAACTTTATGCAATGGTATTTATACATTGGACATATCCAGTGACATTTTCAATATCAAAGCGAGCAACAAGCGTGCTCGAAAAGATAATCAATTAGACTTCTATAAGTGACATTGTCATCTTGGCCATGTAAGCAAGAAATGTATATCCAAATTACACTGATGTGGAATTCTGGAATCGTTTGAATTAGATTCATACAATACATGTGAATCATGCTTAAAGGGAAAGATGACCAAGTTACCTTTTACTGGAAAAGGTGAACTGGTGGGAGAGTTGCTTGGTCTAATACATACTGATGTATGTGGACCTATGTCAACTCAAGCTCTAAGAGGCTATAACTACTTCATTACCTTCACCGATGACTACTCACGGTTTGGGTATGTGTTCTTGATGAAACACAAGTCTGAAGCCTTTGAAAGGTTCAAAGAATTCAAAAATGAAGTAAAGAAACAACTTGGCAAAAGTATTAAAATACTTTGATCGGATCGAGGTGGTGAATACTTGAGTTAAGAGTTTATAGATTATCTAAGGGATAATAATATATTGTCTCAATGGACTCCGTCATATACACCTCAGCTGAATAGTGTATTTGAGAGGCGAAATCGAACCTTGTTGAACATGGTTAGGTCGATGATGAATCATGTGAATCTTCCCAAGTCCTTTTGGGGCTATGCACTTCAGACTGTTGTTTACTTGCTAAACAGAGTTTCGACCAAGGTAGTCTCTACTACTCCATATAAGATATGAAATAGTAAGAAACCTCATTTATCTTACTTGAAGATATGGGGTTGTCTTGCTTGTGTGAAACGGACTTTATCAGACAAACTGGATGCTAAGTCTGATAAATGTCTATTTATTAGATACCCTAAGGAAACGAGGGGTTACCAATTCTATCATCCTGTGAAACAAAAGGTGTTTGTTTCAAGGCATGCTGTGTTTCTAGAGAAAGAGTTTGTCTTGCAAGAAAATAGTGGGAGTGTCATTGAACTTGAGGAGGTTCAAGAGACTCCAATAGACATTGATGAGATACCTGGTCAAGCACCTCAACTGATAACTCATAGTGATGAGACATCGACTGAACCTATTGTGACACTAAATCTTCGTAGATCTTGTAGGACACGTAACATTCCGAAGAGATATGGATTTCTCGTAAGCGAATCGAACGACGTGTTACTCATTGACGATGAGGAGCCTACCAGTTATGAAGAAGTTCTGAAAAGTTCAAAAAGGGACAAATGGCTTGAATCCATGAAGTCAAAAATTGAGTCCATGTATCAAAATTAAGTTTGGAACTTGGTGGACCCATCTGAAGGCATTAAGCCTATAGGGTGCAAATGGATTTTAAAGAAGAATACCGACATAGATGGTAATGTGATTACCTTTAAGGCTAGATTAGTGGTGAAAGGCTATCGTCAAAAGCAAGGTGTTGATTATGACGAGACTTATTTGTTAGGGCAATCTCTTGCCATGATTAGTTTTGATGTGTGTGGCAAAGGGTTTAAGTTAGTTTGTTATGTTGATTTGATATGTGCGTTGAAGTCATGCAGGACTTAGTAATTCGCACATGGAGCCGTGGCGAGTTTCACATCTCATGACTCGGGCCTTGAGTCGATGAAGGATAGCTTTACGGAAGCCGTGCGCTTGGAGCATCCGAGGGACCGCCGGACGAGGAGCTTGGAGTGAAGCTGGAGGAAGTAGACTTCGAGGCAAGAGACGCGAAGGAGCATTGCAGAGCCGTGCGCCTGATGCTGCCAAGGGACGTGGCCGCGAATGAAGAGAACTTCGAAGGTAAGGGACTCCGAGAGATGAGAGTGAGCGAATGTAACCTGGGAAGGGGTAGCTCTTAGGTGAAACTTGGTCATTTGGCTAAGTGTCGGATGAGATTTCCCGACACCAGTCGACTGCCATGTCATGGCAGTCGACTGCTCTGAGTCGATGGTTCGATCGACTGGTTTAAATCAGCTGAATCAAGTTGATCAGTCGACTGCCGGCATGGGTAGTCGACTGATGGCTTGATCAGTCGGATCGGCTGAGTCGATCTCGCGGAGCACTCGACTGATTGACATCAGTCGACTGATGGACGCCATCAGTCGACTGATGCCAATACCGTTGGATGGAATCCAACGTGGAAAGTGGCCGTTATTAGGCAACGACTACAGGACCAGTCGACTGATCGAGGGCATCAGTCGACTGCTCCTGTGTCAATGGGAAGAAACCCTCTTCCTCTATAAAAAGGAAGGGGATGGGGCTTTGGGAGGCTAATGCTTATGCTCTAATACTCTCCCAAAGTTCCCTAAATCTTTCCATCCTCTTACTTGAGTTCATTTCCATTATATTTGTAAGAGGAGTGTTTTTGTGTAAAGAGGTTACCTCCACCTAGCTTTGTGCAAAGGAGAGATCTAGTGGATAGATTACGGAGTGATTCACCGTGGACGAATCAGACCGTGGATTAGCGGCGTAGCCATGAACCATGTTACATCTCAGTGTTTGCATTGGTTGTATTGTTATTTCTATTTGCTTTGTCTTTATCTTTTTGTATTTGCATATTCCGCTTGCGTTAACATTTTGTAGACGAGCAAAATACGACATCCAACGAATGAGGGTTATTCACCCCCCTCTAGCTGGCCAATCGATCCACTTACAAGTGGTATCAGAGCCAGGTTGCTTGTCATAGGACTAACCGCCGCAACAAGCTCTACATCAAAATGGCCGGCTGAAACATTCATCCACCGAAGTTTGAAGGAGAATTCGCTTGGTGGAAGAAGCGAATGGAGGTATTTTTTGAAACGGATTTTGATATTATGATTACAATGGAATCCGGTTTTGTTTTGCCTAGGGATGAAGAAGGGAAGCCAATAGAGAAATCTAGGTGGACCAAAAAGCAAAGGGAAGAGCACCTTGCAAATTCAAAAGCCAAGCACCATCTCTTCAATGTGCTCCCCCAACAAGAGATCAACCGAATTGGGGAATGCTCAAGTGCCAATGAGATGTGGGAGAGATTGGTTGAACTTCATGAAGGCACTTCGGAAGCCAAACTTGCAAGGAGAGACCTCCTCCGCTCCCAATTATCTAACATAAAATTCGAAAAGGGAGAAAAGGTAACTTCATTGCATTCTAGGTTTAAAGAGATTTTAATTGGGCTAACAAGTGTAGGTGAAAATCTCTCCAACCGGGATATGATAATGAAAGTCATAGATGCCTTTCCCCGATCATCCAAGTGGAGTTCAATGGTGGACTCATTTTATATTTCAAAGAATCTAGAGGTAAGTACTCTAGATGAATTTTTCTCCACTATGGAATTGCATGAATCTATGCTTGAAGGAATACAAGAAGAGCCAAAAATCCAACCTTCAAGAGGAGTAGCATTCTTGGCAAACAAGGGGAAGAAGAAGATAGAGATCCCCTCCTCCTCCGATGATGAAGCCTCTTCCTCCTCTTCCATGGATAGCACGGAAGAAGCGTATATGGTAAGGAGGGTAAGGCGTGCATTAAAAGGTTTTCATTTTAATAAATCTAATGATAGAAATAGAAGACCAAGGGGGGAAATCATTTGCTACAATTGCCAAAGAGAGGGACACATAAGGGACAATTGTCCCCTCCTAAACAAGAGCAAGGAAGAGAGGAAGAAGAAAGAAGAAAAGAAGACGAAAAAGGGGAACAAGAAAAAGGAAGAAGAAAAGAAGGCCAAGGAAAAGGGAAAGGCCATGGCTCTCAAAGCAAAGACATGGGATGACCTTGCTTCCTCTTCCTCATCCGATGAAGAAGAGCATGTCTACTCCAACCTTGCATTGATGGCCTTCGACGACTTGGATTGCTCCTCCACCGAAAATGAAGAATCAAGCTCAAGTGGAGAGAGCTCAAGTGAAGGGGGAGCTTCTACATCCTCATCCGAAGAAGAGGATTTGGTAAGTGAGGTAACAAATCTACCCCCTAAGCAAATTATGTCTATGATTTCTAGCCTCACTAAGGACTTATTTAGAGCTAAGAAGAAGAATAAAAGCATGCTAGATCAAATTAAGGACTTAGAAAATAAACTAGAAAAAGCATGCTTAAATGATGATAATATTTCTTCTTGCCATGATGATGCATGCTCACATGAATATATGCCATTTAATGTTAATGATGCATGCATAGAAGAAAATAGGGCTTTAAGGAAAAAGGTAGATTATTTGACAAAAGCCCTAGAAAAATTCACTATTGGCTCCAACACCTTGAACATGATCATAGGGAGCCAAAGAGCAAGCTTTAACAAGAAAGGCCTAGGATACAAAGAAAAGAAAAATGAAAAGGCCTACAAGTGCCTAATTGCTAGGGGACAAGATAAAAAGAAGGTAATAGCTAGAAAATGGATCCCCAAGGAGTATTTAGTGAACCCTATAGGCAAGAATTTGTATTGGGTTCCAAAATCCATCCTTAAGGGTTAGAAAACCCCTAGGGTAGTCAACCATATGCAATTGACCTATATCATATTTTGGTTGACTTAGGATGGCGGGACAACATTTTTAAATAGTGTTAGGTGATGATAACGTGCCTATAAATAGTTAATAATGCTTAAATCATGATGATTAATGTAATTGCTATGTATGTTTGCAATCATGATTTATGATTTTAAAATTTGGCACATCATCATGAGAAATAGGGTTAAATCATGCCTTAGATGATAATTTGCTTATTATCATGATATAATACCTAATGCATGATAACAATTCAATGAATACATGTATTTAATGATCATAATGTGTAATTCATTCATATATGTCATTATGATCATGTGGATTGTTAGGGTGATACTTAACCTTGATAGAATTGTATGAATATAATGGTTAAGTATATACAAATACCCCCTAGGATGCATCTCACACTCACCATAGGCTACTTTGATTGAAAACTTAGCATGGGTGAGATGTTAGGATGATACAAATGTCCACTAATGCCTATGGCATTTAGATGGTCATTTAAAGTATCAAAATAGCAATAATAGACCAATCATGGGGAAGGCTTATGTTTAATTCATAGACATATTGCCCAAAGATCATGGTTGGATATTTCATATGTTTTCAAAACAATTTCTTAATCTAAAATCTATGTATTCATGTTTTGAAACAATTGGAACCAAAACTAGGTGTTAAACTTGATACTCACATGATCAAAAACCTAGTGGTTTTTAAACCTTTTGGATTTTTGGCAAATACGTGAAAATATAATGATTTTTCATGAAGACATATTTTTCATTGATAGATATACTTACCAGAAATATGTTCCCCAAATTTCATGATTTTTCGAATTTTCTAGAATTTTTAATGCATTTCTGAATTTCGGTTTGAAAATCAGAAAGTTCTGAAAACCGCGTGCCAGTCGACTGGTAGTCTGAACCAGTCGACTGATGGCCTGACAATCAGAACAGTAAAGGCCAAATTCAGGTTTTAGACTAATGTTTGGTATTTTCCTTCTATTAGACTTGATGCCATGAGTTTATAACTTAGTGTTAATCTTTTTGATGGTGTCAAAGGGGGAGAAAATATTATGTTTA
The DNA here is from genome assembly GCA_025175895.1 of Wurfbainia villosa. NCBI lineage: Eukaryota > Viridiplantae > Streptophyta > Magnoliopsida > Zingiberales > Zingiberaceae > Wurfbainia > Wurfbainia villosa. Next base: position 129,791,367 of record CM045986.1, on the reverse strand, counting down.
AGTTAATTATGATAGGGGGAGAATTTGTAGAGAGAGTTTCATGGATTAAGGGGGAGTTGCATGTTGCTATATCATGTTTATGTTTACATGCTTTCTTTCCTTAGAAATTTAATTTTTATCAAATGTTTACCTAACTTAAACGGATTGCCACACATCAAAAAGGGGGAGATTGTTAGGGCAATCTCTTGCCATGATTAGTTTTGATGTGTGTGGCAAAGGGTTTAAGTTAGTTTGTTATGTTGATTTGATATGTGCGTTGAAGTCGTGCAGGACTTAGTAATTCGCACATGGAGCCGTGGTGAGTTTCACATCTCATGACTCGGGTCTTGAGTCGGTGAAGGATAGCTTTGCGGAAGTCGTACGCTTGGAGCATCTGAGGGACCGCCGAACGAGGAGCTTGGAGTGAAGCCAGAGGAAGTAGACTTCGAGGCAAGAGACGCGAAGGAGCATTGCAGAGCCGTGCGCTTGATGCTGCCGAGGGACGTGGCCGCGAACGAAGAGAACTTCGAAGGTAAGGGACTCCGAGAGATGAGAGTGAGCGAATGTAACCCGGGAAGGGGTAGCTCTTAGGTGAAACTTGGCCATTTGGCTAAGTGTCGGATGAGATTTCCCGACACCAGTCGACTGCCATGTCATGGCGGTCATCGCTTCTAATCGATGGTTCGATCGACCGGTTTAAGTCACCGAATCAAGTTGATCGGATCGGTCGGCATGGGTAGTCGATGATGGCTTGATCACCGACCGCCAAGGGACTCAGTCGGTGATGATGACATGCGTACAGCACGTAGGAGTCGATCTCGCGGAGCACTCGACTGATTGACATCAGTCGACTGATGGGCACCATTAGTCGACTGATGCCAATACCGTTGGATGGAATCCAACGTGGAAAGTGGCCGTTATTGGGCAACGGCTACAGGACCAGTCGACTGATCGAGGGCATCAGTCGACTGCTCCTGTGTCAATGGGAAGAAACCCTCTTCCTCTATAAAAAGGAAGGGGATGGGGCTTTGGGAGGCTAATGCTTATGCTCTAATACTCTCCCAAAGTTCCCTAAAGCTTTCCATCCTCTTACTTGAGTTCATTTCCATTATATTTGTAAGAGGAGTGTTTTTGTGTAAAGAGATTACCTCCACCTAGCTTTGTGCAAAAGAGAGATCTAGTAGATAGATTACGGAGTGATTCACCGTGGACGAATCAGACCGTGGATTAGCGGCGTAGCCGTGAACCACGTTACATCTCGGTGTTTGCATTGGTTGTATTGTTATTTCTATTTGCTTTGTCTTTATCTTTTTGTATTTGCATATTCCGCTTGCGCTAACGTTTTGTAGACGAGCAAAATACGACATCCAACGAACGAGGACTATTCACCCCCCTCTAGCCGGCCAATCGATCCGCTTACACTATTCACCAGTAGCAATGCTTTAATCCATTCGGATGCTCCTGGCCATAGCGGCTCATTATTATTCGACTCATTATGATTATGTGATATGACAAATGGATGTGAAAACGACTTTCCTTAATGGAAACCTCCTCGAGGACGTGTATATGATACAACCTGAGGGTTTCACATTAGTTGATAAAACCAAGGTATGCAAACTTCGACGATCTATTTATGGACTAAAGAAAGCATCCAGGAGCTGGAATATCCATTTTGATGAGACAATCAAAAGGTTTGATTTCTCATAAAATCCAAACGAACCCTGTGTGTACAAGAAGGTTAGTGGGAATGCAGTTGTGTTCCTAGTATTGTATGTCGATGATATATTACTTATAAGAAATGATATATCTGTCTTACAGTCAGTTAAAATTTGGTTATCCAAAATATTCTCCATGAAAGACCTGGGAGAAACGACCTACATCCTCTAGATCAAGATCTATAGAGATTGATAGAAACGGTTGCTTGGTCTTTCACAGTCTATATATATAGACCGAGTGATAAAGAGGTTTAGCATGTCAGAATGCAAGAAAGGTTTCCTTCCCATCAAGCATGGGATACACCTTTCGAAGTCTATATGTCCGCGCACAGAAGACGAGAGGATTTACATGAGTAAGATTCCCTATTCATACGCAATAAGATCTATCATGTATGCTATGTTATGTACGAGGCCTGATATATCGTATGCTCTGAGTGTCACGAGCAGATACCAATCTAATATAGGAATGGATCATTGGGCGGCTGTTAAGACAATCCTTAAGTACTTAAGAAAAACTAAGGATGTGTTCCTAATATATGGAGAAGGTGATATGGTAATACGAGGGTATATGAATGTCAGCTTCCAGACAGATAAGGATAATTTCAGGTCTCAGTCTAGGTATATATTCACCTTGAATGAAGGTGCAATAAGTTGGAAAGGTTCTAAGCAAGACACTATAGCGGATTCTGCCACTGAGACAGAATACATTGCAGCTTCGGAAGTAACAAAGGAAGCGGTTTAGATTAAGAAGTTCATACTCTATCAAGAGGCCTAAAGATATCAGTCTCATCATATGGGAGGGATAGATCCCATCTCTATCACTCACATCCCTTCGCATAATTTGTTATATACCTAGTGATCGCCTTTATAGTCCACTTTGTTACGGGTGACATTTTGATGATACCAAAGTACATAACTCCTTACGTAGGGAACCGTAATTATTTCAGGTCTAAGGACTATTAATACTAATAGTCATATGAGAAAGTTTATGACACTCATATAACGATCCATGAAACTTTCTCATGGCGGGTCAATTCAGTATATATTCTCTAATATATACCCATGTGTCAACGTGATACCACATATCCATGCCCTGTGGATTAAGTCATCAATTGACCTACATGCTAGTCTCAATGCATTAATATTGCCTTTGTATAGTAATACTTGACTAGGAATATTTAAGAATAGTGTTCTCCACAGCTTCTCACAATCAATTCTACCAATTGATATGCTAGAAATTAGAACTATTTTTCTAGGACATTATTATATTTATTCGGCTAGAACAAGCATGAAGTAAATATAATAACCAACCTTTGCCTTTATTAATAAAATATGATACAAAAAAGTCCCTAGTCAATAATCACATAATTGGCTCTAGGACTTACTACTAACAATCTCCCACTAGCACTAGTGCAAATCACTGTAATATCTAATACCCAGTGACCAAGTATGACCATCATGCTTTCTCTGTGCCAAAGCCTTGGTCAAAGGATCTACGATGTTAGCATCCGTCGGTACTCTGCATATCCTCACATCTCTATTGATGATCTCTCGAATGAGATGGAAGCATCGTAGTATCTATTTGGTCCGCTGATGAGAGCGAGGTTCCTTACCCTATGCAATAGCCCCATTGTTGTCACAATAGAGGTCTATAAGGTATGCTATGCTAGGAACCACCCCAAGTTCAGTGATGAACTTCCGGATCCAAACAGTCTCTTTTGCCGCATCAAACACAGCAATATAATCGGCTTCTGTTGTAGAATCTGCGACTGTGTCTTGCTTTGAACTCTTCCATCTCACAGTGCCACCATTTAGGCAAAATTCATACCCTGACTGTGATCTAAAATCATCCTTGTTGATTTAGAAGCTTGCATCATTGTAACCCTTTACAGCTAGTTCCTCATCACCTTCAAATATCAAGAAATATTCTTTCATCATTCATAAGTACTTAAGAATATTCTTCACAGCTGTCCAGTGACTTTCACCTGGATATGACTGGTATATGCTTATCATGCATAATGCATACGAGATATCGAGATGAGTACAAAGTATGACTTACATGATAGACCCTATAGCAGATGCATAAGAGATCTTATCCATACGATCCCTTTCTTCCTTAGAATAATGACATTTAGCCTTCGAATGACTTATACCATGTGACATCAACATGAATCCCTTCTTGGAATTCTACATGACAAAATGAGTAAGCACCTTGTCAACATATGTACTCTAACTTAGGCCAAGCAATCTTTTAGATCTATCTCTATAGATATGGATGCCTAGAATATAGGCTACTTCACCTAAGTCTTTCATTGAAAAACAACTCCCAAGCCAAGTCTTCACAGACTGCAACATAGGGATATCATTTCCAATGAGAAGTATGTCATCAACATACAAGACCAGAAAAATGACTATGCTCCCACTAACCCTCTTGTAGACACAAGGCTCATCTTCGTTCTTAATGAAACCAAATGTTTTGATCGCATCATCAAATCGAAGATTTCAGCTTCTTGAAGCTTACTTTAAACCATAAATGGACCATGGCAACTTACATACTTTTCCAGCAACCTTTGGATCTACAAAACCCTTTGGTTATATCATGTACACATCCTCAAGTAGATTTATATTAAGAAATGCAGTTTTGACATCCATCTGTCAAATTTCATAGTCATAGTAAGCAACAATAGCAAGCATGATACGAATAGATTTAAGCATCATAATTGGTTAAAAGGTTTCATCATAGTCTATACCATGAATCTACTTGAATCCTTTCACTACCAATCGCCCTTTATAAATATGCATATGACCATCTATGTCAGTCTTTCTCTTAAAGACCCACTTACACCCAATGAGTTTAGTTAGTGATATATGAGAGATGTCCTAAGACAATCGCCTTATGGTTGCACCATTTATTTGATAAATGAAGATTCACTATTTGAGTATACATTATTTCATGTATTTGATTGGATCTTAAACTCATTTACTGAATGTCCGTAATATGATTCACAGCATGAGAGAATTTGTGATTGGATCACAACTAGTGAGTATCTCTACATGTGTAATTGTGATGTATTGGAATTATCTCTAGTCGATGAATTGATGTATTCGGACACCATCAATTCTGTTTAGATTAGCACGAGTTATACTCCTTGGTTTATCCAAGTAACTGTTCCTCATTGGCTGGAGATATTGGGATATCCGGAGTTAATCATGGATGCTAGTTATGATAACTAGTTTATTAGAGTGACCAGCTGTAAGACTTCATATGATTCTCTACATATATAGATATGTCAATGAAGTTCTTACTATAGCTTAAGTGCGATGTTCTTTCAACTTACGGTATGCAAGTCATCTTGGTCATGGAGACTTTTGCTTTGACATCTTAAGCAAGCATCTTCGAGGAGATGTGAACCCGGGATGATTGGGTATAAGTTGAAATGTCCGAAGGTGTTTGAATAGCCTACACAGGATTCACCACTCCTTGCGAGAAGATGTATACCCTATGGACTCTCGTCGGATTGTTACTAAAGTCTTTGGCCAAAGCATTACATGTTTAGAGTATGTTACTCTTGGATACATGTGCAGTAACTAGAATCCGTAGGACAAGGAAGTAATACTTGGGCTAGGTGTGATGTAGTCAGCCTAGTGGGGACTGACACATAGACCATGTCCTAAACCAAGTGGGTATAAGATGAGCGAAGGGAACAGGGCACAATTTACTATAGCTGCTGAAAGATTTCAGAAGTTGTTCTGAGGTCAACCGTTGATTTTTCGCTTAATTGGGGATCATGATGTACTACTAGGTGTCACTCATGATCATTCTATAATTAATCGTTAATTATAGATGGCCAATATAAACCGGAAACCTATTTGGTTACACGCACAACGAGTGTAATTTGAATAATTTAAAATGAGCTTGAGAATAGGATTCTCAGATCGAGAGAGACATGGTTTGGTTGGACCAAACAAAGAGTGAGCATGAAATTGTTTCAGTCGCAGTGGAAGCGTGGATGGGTTGAGTCTTATGAAGACATGATGGATGAACCAAATCAGTTTGGTTCTAATCCTATGGTGGAAAATAAACCAAAGGCGTTTGGTTTGTTTTAAATGAATAAATCAAAATTTGTTCGGTTCGTTTTAACTTAAAATAGACCAATGCGGTTTGTTTTTTTAACTTAAGTTAATGTTGCGGGTTAACGGATTTTAGTTATGAACCAATAACCATTAGGAGAATGTGTTCTCTATAAAAACACGGCTTAAGGGTTTTGTGAAAAATAATCAACTTTCGTGTTGGAAACCCTAGCCGTCCAAGCCTTCTCTTCCTCCTTGCTTCTTGCCGCACAAGAGGAATTGCCACCCAACCAAGAGCTACTGCCCAAGTTGTTGCCGCCTCTTCCTCCTTGCCGCCGGCCACCCACCAGGTGCCGGAAACACCTTCGGCCATCCTCCCTTGGCCATCGGCGTCCAAGGAGCAACCGACCAATTGATTGGCTGGCCATCTCTTCCACCAAACAAGCTGTCCAATTTCAGTGCAGCTTGTTCTCCTCTTGTTGGAGAGGTCGTTTGGTCGACATTTTGTGCTCCGACAGCGACTTACTTGTCGAGGATTAGATCTCTGGCAATCCTCATAGGTTGAGGGTTAAGTTTTCTTTAATTGGTTGACGAAAACCACTTCCAAGAAAGCGAGTTTGCGAAAATCGGTTTTGGGATCCGAATTTGATTCGCATTGTGATCGTCTCTTGGATCACAACAACTTCGACACGAGGCTAGTGACTTTTGTGAAGATGGGGCTTGTAGCTTTGTGTAGCTATCCTGACGATACTCGGCGTGGATACTGATAGAGGCGATTCTAGCGAGAGTCGCTATGGTTGATGTCATTCCCACTACACGTGATTCGTCAGGTAAAACTAGATATAAATTTCTTTTTATTGCAAAATTTGAAAGAGCGATTATGTCTACACTTGTTGTATCCTGCATGCGCGTGGTGTGTGTATTATAATAAATTAGTTTATTATTTGTTTTTGCTTCCGCTGTGTACATGTTTACGAAACATGTTCGAACACACACCCATGTCGGTGTCGAGGAAACCCAACACTGGTATTAGAGTCCGACTGTGTTTTGACATAATCGTAAAATTGTTTTACGATATTCATAATTGTACTTTTCTTGGAAATTTTCTACTTTTGAAAGGTTTAGAAATAATTATGGAAATATTCAGAACGTATTTATTGAAACTCCATATAGAACTTGTCTTGGAACTGGACAATTGCTATTTCATTCCTTCGTTGATAAAAAACATCATTTCTATTTCTTGTTTAAATAGAAATGGGTACCATTTGACTTTTAGTAACAATTGTTGTTACATAACTTTGAATGAAGTTCTTTATGGGACTGGAACTTTATGCAATGGTATTTATACGTTGGATATATCCAGTGACATTTTCAATATCGAAGCGAACAACAAGCGTGCTCGGAAAGATAATCAATTAGACTCCTATATGTGACATTGTCGTCTTGGCCATGTAAGCAAGAAACGTATATCCAAATTACACCGATGTGGAATTCTGGAATCGTTTGAATTAGATTCATACAATACATGTGAATCATGCTTAAAGGGCAAGATGACCAAGTTACCTTTTACTGGAAAAGGTGAACCGGTGGGAGAGTTGCTTGGTCTAATACATACTGATGTATGTGGACCTATGTCAACTCAAGCTCTAAGAGGCTATAACTACTTCATTACCTTCACCGATGACCACTCACGGTTTGGGTATGTGTTCTTGATGAAACACAAGTCTGAAGCCTTTGAAAGGTTCAAAGAATTCAAAAATGAAGTAAAGAAACAACTTTACAAGAGTATTAAAATACTTTGATCGGATCGAGGTGGTGAATACTTGAGTCAAGAGTTTCTAGATTATCTAAGGGATAATAATATATTGTCTCAATGGACTCCGTCATATACACCGCAGCTTAATGGTGTATTTGAGAGGCGAAACTGAACCTTGTTAAACATGGTTAGGTCGATGATGAATCATGTGAATCTTCCCAAGTCCTTTTGGGGTTATGCACTTCAGACTATTGTTTACTTGCTAAACAGAGTTTCGACCAAGGTAGTCTCTACTACTCCATATAAGATATGAAATAGTAAGAAACCTCATTTATCTTACTTGAAGATATGAGGTTGTCTTGCTTGTGTGAAACGGACTGTATCAGACAAACTGGATGCTAAGTCTGATAAATGTCTATTTATTAGATACCCTAAGGAAACGAGGGGTTACCAATTCTATCATCCTGTGAAACAAAAGGTGTTTGTTTCAAGGCATGCTGTGTTTCTAGAGAAAGAGTTTGTCTTGCAAGAAAATAGTGGGAGTGTCGTTGAACTTGAGGAGGTTCAAGAGACTCCAATAGACATTGATGAGATACCTGGTCAAGTACCTCAACCGATAACTCATAGTGATGAGACATCGGCTGAACCTATTGTGACACTAAATCTTCGTAGATCTTGTAGGACACGCAACATTCTGGAGAGATATGGATTTCTCGTAAGCGAATCGAACGACGTGTTACTCATTGATGATGAGGAGCCTACCAGTTATGAAGAAGTTCTGAAAAGTTCAAAAAGGGACAAATGGCTTGATGCCATGAAGTCGAAAATGAATTCCATGTATCAAAATTAAGTTTAGAACTTGGTGGACCCATCTGAAGGCATTAAGCCTATAGGGTGCAAATGGATTTTCAAGAAGAAGACCGACATAGATGGTAATGTGATTACCTTTAAGGCTAGATTAGTGGTGAAAGGCTATCGTCAAAAGCAAGGTGTTGATTATGACGAGACCTATTCACCAGTAGCAATGCTTTAATCCATTCGGATGCTCCTGGCCATAGCGGCTCATTATGATTCGGCTCATTATGATTATGAGATATGGCAAATGGATGTGAAAATGACTTTCCTTAATGGAAACCTCCTCGAGGACGTGTATATGATACAGCCTGAGGGTTTCACATTAGTTGATAAAACCAAGGTATGCAAACTTCGACGATCTATTTATGGACTAAAGAAAGCATCCAGGAGCTGGAATATCCATTTTGATGAGACAATCAAAAGGTTTGATTTCTCATAAAATCCAAACGAACCCTGTTTGTACAAGAAGGTTAGTGGGAGTGCAGTTGTGTTCCTAGTATTGTATGTCGATGACATATTACTTATAAGAAATGATATATCTGTCTTACAGTCAGTTAAAATTTGGTTATCCAAAATATTCTCCATGAAAGACCTGGGATAAGCGACCTACATCCTCTGGATCAAGATCTATAGAGATTGATAGAAACGATTGCTTGGTCTTTCACAGTCTATATATATAGACCGAGTGATAAAGAGGTTTAGCATGTCAGAATGCAAGAAAGGTTTCCTTCCCATTAAGCATGGGATACACCTTTCGAAGTCTATGTGTCCGCGCACAGAAGACGAGAGGATTTGCATGAGTAAGATTCCCTATGCATCCGCAATAAGATCTATCATGTATGATATGTTATGTACGAGGCCTGGTATATCGTATGCTCTGAGTGTCACGAGCAGATACCAATCTAATATAGGAATGGATCATTGGACGGCTGTTAAGACAATCCTTAAGTACTTAAGAAAAACTAAGGATGTGTTCCTAATATATGGAGAAGGTGATATGGTAATACGAGGGTATATGAATGTCAGCTTCCAGACAGATAAGGATAATTTCAGGTCTCAGTATGGGTATATATTCACCTTGAATGAAGGTGCAATAAGTTGGAAAGGTTCCAAACAAGACACTATAGCGGATTCTGCCACTGAGGCAGAATACATTGCAACTTCGGAAGTAATGAAGTGATTTGGATTAAGAAGTTCATCTCTGAACTTGATGTGGTCTCATCAATGATCCAAACATGTGCTTCATCGCTATCATTTGATCAGAGAGATCATAAGTAGGAAGGAAATACAAATCGAGAAGATTCCCACTGAAAGGAACTTAGTGGATCCTTTAAGTAAGGCCTTACCTTAAAGTAAGTTTGAGGGTCATGTTAGAGCTTATGGTATTAGATACTGTAGCGATTGACATTAGGCCAAGTGGAAGCTTGTTAGTGATATATGAGAGATGTCCTAAGGCAATTGCCTTATGGTTGTACCATTTATTTGATAAATGAAGATTCACTATTTGAGTATACATATTTTCATGTATTTTATTGGATCTTAAACTCATTTATTGAATATACGCAATACGATTCACAGCATGAGAAAATTTGTGATTGGATCACAACTAGTGAGTATCTCAACATGTGTAATTGTGATGTATTGAAATTATCCCTAGTCGATGAATTGATATATTCGGACACCATCAATTTTGTTGAGACTAGCATGAGTTATACTCGGTTTATCCAAGCAGCTGTTCCTCACTGGATGGAGACATTGGGATGTTCAGAGTTAATCATGGATGCTAGTTATGGTAACTAGTTCATTGGAGTGACTAGCTGTAAGACTTCATATGGTTCTCTGCATATATGGATATGTCAATGAAGTTTTTACTGCAGCTTAAGTAAGATGTTCCTTTGACTTGCGGTATTCAAGTCATCTTGGTCATGGGGACTTATGCTTTGACATCTTAACCAAGCATCTTCGAGGAGATGTGGACCCGGGATGATTGGGTATAAGTTGAAATGTCCAAAGGTGTTTGAATAGCCAACAGAGGATTCACCACTCCTTGCGAGGAGATGTATACCCTATGGCCTCTTGTCGGATTCTTTCCAAAGTCTTTGCCCAAAGAATTACATGTTTAGAGTATGGTACTCCTGGATACATGTGCAGTAACTAGAATCCGTAGGACGAGGAAGTAATACTTGGGCTAGGTATGACGTAGTCAGTCTAGTGGGGACTGACATATAGACTATGTCCTGAACCAAGTGGGTATAAGATGAGCGAAGGGAATGGGGCACGATTTTTTATAGCTGCTGAAAGGTTTTAGAAGTTGTTTTGGGGTCAACCGTTGATTTTTTGCTTAATTGGGGATCATGATGTACTACTAGGCGCCACTCATGATCATTCTATAATTAATGGTTAATTATAGACGACTAACATAAATCAGGAACTTATTTGGTCACACGCATAATGAGTGTAATTTGAAGGATTTAAAATGAGCTTGAGAATATGATTCTCAAATCGAGAGAGACTTGGTCTGGTTGGACCAAACCTGGAGCGAGCATGAAATTGTTTCAATCGCAGTGGAAGCATGGATGGGCTGAGTCTTATGATAACATGATGGATGAACCAAATCGGTTTGGTTCTAATCCTATGGTGGAAAATAAACCAAAGGGGTTTGGTTTGTTTTAAACGAATGAACCGAAATTGGTTCGATTCGTTTTAACTTAAAATAGACCAATGCAGTTTGGTTTATTTTAACTTAAGTTAATGGAGCGGGTTAACAAATTTTAGTTATGAATCAATAATCATTAGGAGAATGTGTTCTATATAAAAACATGACTTAAGGGTTTTGTGAAAAATAATCAACTTTCGTGTTGGAAACCCTAGCCGCCCAAGCCTTCTCTTCCTCCTTGCTTCTTGCTGCACAAGAGGAATTGCTACCCAACCAAGAGCTGCTGCCGCCTCTTCCTCCTTGCCGCCGGGCACCCACCAGCCGCCGGCAACACCTTCGGCCATCCTCCCTTGGCCACCGACGACCAAGGAGCAACTGACCAATTGATTGGCCGACCATCTCTTCCACTAAACAAGCTGTCTAGTTTCTGGATAGCTTGTTCTCCTCTTGTTGGAGAGGTCATTTGGTTGACGTTTTGTTCTTCGACAGCGACTTACTTGCCGGAGATTGGATCTCCAAAATCCTCATAGGTGGAGGGTTAAGTTTTCATCAATTGGTTGACAAAAACCGCTTCTGAGAATCGAGTTTGTGAAACTCGATTTTGGGATCCGAATTTGATTCGAATTGTGATCGTCTCTTGGATCACAACGACTTCAACACGAGGCTAGTGACTCTTGCGAAGACGGGGCTCATAGCTTTGTGAAGCTATCCCGACTATACTCAGCGTGGATACAGATAGAGTCAATTCTAGAGAGAGTCGCTACGGTTGATGTCTTTCCTGCTACACGTGATTCGTCAGGTATAACTAGAATGAATTTCCTTTTATTGTAAAATTTAAAATAGCGATTATGTCTACACTTGTTGTATCCTGCATGCGTGTGGTGTGTGTATTGTAATAAATTAGTTTATTACTTCTTTTTGCTTCCGCTGTGTGCATGTTTATGAAATATGTTCAAACACACACCCACGTCGGTGCTGGGGAAACCCAACAGGTTTGACCCCTTCAGGTGGATCAACCAAAGTCCATGCTTAGTTCGTGTACATGGATTCCATTTTGAACCTCATGGCCTCTAGCCATTTCTCAGAATTTGGGTTCATTATAGCTTCTTGATAGAATGTAGGCTCATTACTATCAACAAGCATTACATCACCGTGGTCACATAAGAGAAAAAAAATATCTCTCTGGTTGACGACGTATCCTATCAAATCGGCATAGAGCTTAGTCTACATGAATAGGTTGTGCTACAATTGCATGTGATGTCATTGATTCATAATCTTCACCACCTTGTGGTTCCCGTTCGACTTCCATCAAGGCATCAGTGCTAGTCTGTGTATCTTGAATTTCTTCAAGATTAACTTTACTCCCACTAGTTCGTCTAGAGATAAATTCTCTTTCCAATAAAACACCATTTCTGGCAATAAACACTTTGTCATGTGTGGAGTTATAAAAATAATATGTTGGTGCAGGGGCACCAGATGATTGAACCTGTGTTTTGATTATGGCAAAGACACAAAGTTAAGATTATATTGTTATCTCACAAGCTGAATCAAGTATACAGAAATGCCAAGCTAAGCCGAAGGTCAGCGACACTCAGAGAAAACCGTAGTGGTCGGGCGACACCGGGAGGACTTCAGAGGGAGCCGAAGGAATCAGGTGGAGACCGAATGCAAGGCTTCAAAGGTAAATGTTGAGGTAAGCTCGAGTGAGTAAAGTGAAGCGAGGTTGTGTCCTTTGTACGGGGACATCCTTAGGCGACAATCCGACCAAGACTTCCCATGGAAGGTCTATGTCGAGATCGGACGGCAAGTGGCCGTCGAATTCACTTATATTTTGAGCTAACTCTTTATTGTAGTCAAAAATTCTGGCCATTAGTTCAACCGGCCAGTTCAACCGGGCCAGTTCAACCGGCCAGTTCAACCGGGCCAGTTCAACCGGCCAGTTCAACTACTATTTGAATTATAGCTTCGAGATGAGTCAAAACTCCTCCCTTTCTTCAAGGGTGAGGTGGCCATTGATGTAGGATCTTGATGTGCTCGAGGAGGGGACTTCTAGGGCTATAAAAGAAGGTCCATTCCTCACCATTTCATCAATCCTAAGCTTTAAAAAAGCCTCCGCAATGCTACGACTCTCCGACAATGAAGTTCTAGTTCTCCGACGTCTAGGTTTAATTGTTTATATTTTTATTTCGTCGGTATAATCTTCATTTTCAGTTTATATTTTTCATATCAATAGTCTCGGAGTTTTTATCGTTACAAGGAGAGGGGGAGTGTCCCTCTACCTCAAAGCTTTGTGATTTTTCTTGTACTCGATTAACTCCTACCTCTAACGAGGAGGAGTTCTTTAGTGTTTTGCCCTCAGTGCATGGTCAAGGACCACTAGGGCCTTGGAGTAGTAGCCGAAGGCTACGAACCAAGTAAAAAACCATTTTTCTTTCTTTGTCTTTTATCTTTCTGCTGCGATTAATTGTCTAATCAACGAACGATTTCAAAAAAGTTTTATCGCTATTCACCCCCCTCTAGCGATACGCTTCGATCCAACAATTGGTATCAGAGCCGGGGGCACTAAGATTTGGTGAAACCACCAATCTAGCAGATTTGTTTTTGAATTTTACAGATCTTTTTTCATTCGTTTAAATTTTCTCCCACACTTCTAATCCAAGACGAAGTCTTGGTACTTTTCGTTTGGTTTTGTTTTGTAAGTATTCGCTTTTGGAGTAGTCGACGGTAAAATGGGCATAACTTTTCGTACAAGTTGACCCACGAAATGGGATACCTACCAAAACGAAGCTCTATGAGAGATCTACACTTCTTACCAAGGGTTTACCCTCGTAACAAGCTGCCTTCATCCCCAAAAACCGATGTTTAGTACCCTTTCAGGGACATCGAAGGTTGTAAGTGCTCATCTTTGATTTTAGTTGGTTATTTCTCATATATTCCTTTTGTTTCTTTTCATTTCCTACATTGCTAATCCAAGGCAAAGTCTTGGAACCTCTTTCGTGTTTTTTTATTATTTTGTGTGCAAGGTTTTCCTTCCAAATGGCCCACATTGAGGGGTACAACACCATCCGACCTCCGTTCTTTAACGGAGATGATTTCCGTTATTGGAAAGTTCGGATGGAGTGTTTTCTAAAAACACAAGTCGAGACTTGGATAATCATCTAAACCGGCTTTGTTCTACCCACCAATGATCAAGGCGAGCCCTTGGATTTCAATAAGTGGACCAATGCAACCAAGAGGCAAATCGAAGCCGATGCAAAGGCGACCCAAATGTTGCAGTGCGGTCTGTCCAAAGAGGAGCTCAACCGCATCGGACCCTTCATCAGCGCAAAGGACCTGTGGAACAAATTAATCGAGCTACACGAAGGAACGTCCGATGCTAAGGTATGTAAACGCGACCTTCTTTTCAATAAGTTGTATAACCTTAAGATGCAGGAACATGAGACGACAACGCAACTACACGCCCGCGTCCAGGACATTGTCAATGGCCTGCACACTATCAGACACAAGGTCAAAAACTGTGACCTTCTAAGGTACGTTCTTAATTCATTTCCTAGGACTACCTTGTGGGCATCCATCGTCGATGCCTACAAGGTCTCTAAGGACCTTTCAAAGCTTAGGTTAGATGAGTTATTTTCCGAGTTTGAACTTCACGAGCAGACTAACATGGTCCGGGCCAAGAAAGGTATTGCTCTATTTGTAGGACAAAGAAGAAAGCCATCTACCAGGCAAGAAGATGGACTTGAACCCGAAGATGAATCAGAGTCCGAATTCGAAGAGGTGGAAGCAATAGTGAATGTAGTGCGGAAGATTGTTCGGAGGGAAAGGAGGCGACTAAAGAACCAAAAGAGGGCACAATTCAAATCGAATCAAAAGAAGGCTTTTCATGCAACATGGGACAATGAAGAAGGCATCGACATAGCGTGCATGGCAAGACCCGAAGAGTCCGAGTCCGAATCCGAATCCAATTACAACACCGACTCCGAACTCGAGGACTACTTCGAGAAGCAACTCAAAGCCGGACCAAAAGGGAAAATTAAGGTTAGCCACTCACTAATTCATACGCTTTACAATACAATTAAATTGCTAACTAGGAAATTAGCTAAATCCAAGTCTAGGGTCGAGTCCTTGGTTGAGGAGGTTGAAACCCTCAAACAAGAGACACCCCTAAACTCTTCGACTAGTCGAGTTCAAGAGGAGGACTCAACTCGAGTTGAAAAATTCGAAGAAGAGAACTCTATCTTGAAAGGACGATTCAAAGAGCTTGAAGCTCGACTGAACAAGTTCTCGATGGGGTCCAAGAATCTTAACCGACTTCTTGAAACTTAGAGAGTCGTGTACAATAGAGCCGGACTCGGATATAGCTCAAAGACTAAGAATATATCTTACATGTCTATCGTAAATCGTAGTCATTATCGAGTCCAAGCGTGGGTCCCAAAAACTTTATTAAACTCACATATAAGGACCAATAGATTTTGGATTCGCCAGGATCAAGTTCATTACTTGACCAGACCATATTTGTTCAATGATCCAGGGCGAGCTAATACCAAAATAGTATATCCAGTAACCTAAACCTCTTATTTTCTTTAGAATGGTTAGATAGGACTATAACTCGTCAATGCTTGGTAACATAGTACCTGGACGTGGCGAGATGATAGTACGCTAGGAAAATGGAGTCTCGTGTATTCGAGCTAGATAAGGTGTATCTAGTTCGGCTCACTTGACCGAGTGGAACTAGCTGAAGCTACCTCACCGTATCCTAGACTAGTTAGACCAGGAAGTGGTCTTAGGTGAGTCAAGTTACTATTTTCTCGAAATTGGCTTTGTCTAAGGAAGTGGTCATTTTTTCGATCAAAGAAGGCCCCTGTGCCTCACCACGACCTGGAAGCCAAGATCTTGAAAAGGTGACTTGATGAGCTTAGGATCAAATCCAAATCTAATGCAAGGTTGACCAGTTTCAAATCATTAAATTTAATTAAGATAAAATTGGAATCATCTCACACAACATATAAGGTGAACAAATTCTAAGACACTTAGAATGGGTGAGATGAATAAGAAATAATTTAAATTCACATAATCCTTTCAAAAATGTTATCTATTTTTTAAACTATCGAGCTTAAACGTGTACTTATACTCGGACATAACTCTAAATATACAACCTTCTAGGTCAATGTTTAGCGCCCCCTAACTCTTCTGTACCTTATATACTTGATTAAGGGGGAGAGCAAACTAACCCTAAGAGTTATATATTTTCAAAAGTTATTAGCGTATAAGTATTTTGAAACTCAAAGCTAATTTTATAAGTATTTTTGAAAATCAAATTAGTCTCAAGACTTATATTGTTGGTGCAGAGGGTTATACCTCGAACTAAAGTAAATTGAGACACATGCTTGGACTCATGTTAGATAATCTTTATGCATGCAATTTCATGTTAGAAACCCCTACTTTTTATATTATAGAACCCCAAATCTTTTTTGATTTATTGCAAAAGGGGGAGAAGAGCACAAGTTAAGGGGGAGAACAAAAATTTAAAATTTTTAAGATTAACCTTTTGTTCTAAAACTCACCTAAGGTTAAGGGAGAATTGATTTACATTTACTCATTTTCCACATTATATTTTTCCTTAACTTTGCGTAAGTTTGCCAAAGATCAAAAACGGGGAGATTGTTGGTGCAGGGGCACCAGATGATCGAACTGTATTTTGATTATGGAAAAGACGCAAAGTTAAGATTACATTGTTATCTCACAAGCTGAATCAAGTATGCAGAAATGCTAAGCTAAGCCGAAGGTCAGCGACACTCGGAGAAAACTGTAGTGGTCGGGCGACACCGGGAGGACTTCGGAGGGAGCCGAAGGAATCAGGTGGAGACCGAATGCAAGGCTTCAAAGGTAAATGTTGAGGTAAGCTCGAGTGAGTAAAGTGAAGTGAGGTCGTGTCCTTTGTACGGGGACGTCCTTAGGCGACGATCCGACCAAGACTTCCCATGGAAGGTCTATGTCGAGATCGGATGGCAAGTGGTCATCGAATTAACTTATATTTTGAGCTAACTCTTTATTGTAGTAAAAAATCCTTGCCATCAGTTCAACCGGCCAGTTTAACCGGGCCAGTTCAACCGGCCAGTTCAACTACTGTTTGAATTACAGCTTCGAGATGAGTCAAAACTCATCCCTTTCTTCAAGGGTGAGGTGGCCATAGATGTAGGATCTTGATGTGCTCGAGGAGGGGACTTCTAGGGCTATAAAAGAAGGTCCATTCCTCACCATTTCATCAATCCTAAGCTTCAAAAAAGCCTCCGCAACGCTACGACTCTCCGACAACGAAGTTCTAGTTCTCCGACGTCTAGGTTTAATTGTTTATATTTTTGTTTCGTCGGTATAATCTTCATTTTCAATTTATATTTTTCATATCAATTGTCTCGGAGTTTTTATCGTTACGAGGAGAGGGGGAGTGTCCCTCTACCTAAAAGCTTTGTGATTTTTCTTGTACTCGATTAACTCCTACCTCTAACGAGGAGGAGTTCTTTAGTGGTTTGCCCTCCGTGCATGGTCAAGGACCACTAGGGCCTTGGAGTAGTAGCCGAAGGCTACGAACCAAGTAAAAAACCATTTGTCTTACTTTATTTGTCTTTTATCTTTCCGCTGCGATTAATTGTCTAATCAATGAACGATTTCGAAAAAGTTTTATCGCTATTCACCCCCCCCTCTAGCGATCCGCTTCGATCCAACATAATATCCCTTAGTTTCCTTTGGATATCCGACAAAATAGCATTTATTTGACTTGGGTCCTAACTTTTCTGAGACTTGATGTCGAACGTAAGCCTCACATCCCCAAATCTTCATAAATGACATCTTGAGACTCTTCCCAGTCCATATCGTATATGTTGTCTTTATGATTTCCTTAGATGGAACGCTGTTAAGAGTGAAAGCAAGTGTCTCTAGAGCATATCCCAGAAGAAAGAAGGAAGATCTGTCTGACTCATCATTGATCGTACCATATCTAATAAAGTATAATTTCTCCTTTTTGATACACCATTCCACTATGGTGTTCCAGGTGGAGTAAGTTGGGATATAATCCCACACTCATCCAGATGATCACGAAACTCTTGGCTATGGTATTCACCACCTCGATCTGATCGAAGCATCTTAATACTTTTGCCAAGTTAGTTTTGTTAGTTATATATGGGAGGTGTCCTAAGGTAATCGCCTTATGGTTGTACCATTTATTTGATAAATGAAGATTCACTATTTGAGTATACATGTTTTCATGTATTTGATTGGATCTTAAACTCATTTACTGAATGTTCGCAATACTATTCACAACATTAGAGAATTTATGATTGGATCACAACTAGTGAGTATCTCTACATGTGTAATTGTGATGTAATGGAATTATCTCTAGTCGATGAATTGATGTATTCAGACACTATCAATTCTGTTGAGATTGGAAAGAGTTATACTCTTTGGTTTATCCAAGCAGCTATTTCTCACTAGCTGGAGATATTGGGATGTCCGGACTTAATCGTGGATGCTAGTTATGGTAACTAGTTTAGTGGAGTGACTAGCTGTAAGACTTCGTTTGGTTCACTGCATATATGGATATGTTAATGAAGTTCTTACTGCATCTTAAATATGAAGTTCCTTCGACTTAAAGTATTCAAGTCATCTTGGTCATGAAGACTTATGCTTTGACATCTTATGCAAGCATCTTCGAGGAGATGTGGACCCGGGATGATTGGGTATAAGTCGAAGTGGCCGAAGATATTTGAATAGCCTACAGAGGATTCACCACTCCTTGCGAGGAGATGTATACCCAATGGCCTCTCGTCGGATTGTTACTAAAGTCTTTGGCCAAAGAATTAAATGTTTAGAGTATGGTACTCTTGGATACATGTGTAGTAACTTGAATTCATAGGACGAGGAAGTAATACTTAGGCTAGGTGTGACGTAGTCAGCCTAGTGGGGACTGACACAATAAACCATGTTCTGAACCAAGTGGGTATAAGATGAGTGAAGGGAACGGGGCACGATTCACTGTAGCTGCTGAAAAGATTCAGAAATTATTCTGGGGTCAACCGTTGATTTTTCGATTAATTGGGGATCATAATGTACTACTAGGAACCACTCATGATCATTATATAATTAATGGTTAATTATAGATGGCCAACATAAATCGGGAACCTATTTGGTCAGACGCACTACAAGTGTTATCCGAAGGATTTAAAATGAGTTGAGAATGAGATTCTCAGATCGAGAGAGACTTGGTTTGGTTGGACCAAACATGGAGTGAGCATGAAATTGTTTTAGTCGCATTGGAATCATGGATGGGTCGAGTCTTATGAAGACATGATGTATGAACCAAATCGGTTTGGTTCTAATCCAATGGTGGAAAATAAACCAAAGTGGTTTGGTTTGTTTTAAATGAATGAACCAAAATTGGTTTAGTTTATTTTAACTTAAAATATACCAACACGGTTTGGTTTATTTTAACTTAAGTTATTAGAGTGGATTAATAGGTTTTTGGTTATGAACCAATAACTACTAGGAGAAGGTTTCTTGATGGTCAAGGAACGCACTCTCTATAAGATAGAGGGTTAAGGGTTTTTCGCAGATAACTTTTGGAGTTGAAAACCCTAGCCGCCCAACCTCTTCTCCATGCTCCTTGCTCCTTGCTGCCTAACCCCTTGGTGCCGCGCAAGCTTGTTGTGCCGCCACCTCCTCCTTGCCGTCGGCCAACCACTAGTCGCCGACAGTCCTCGGGCCATCCTCAGCCGTCGGCCAACCTCCCTTGGCTGCTAGTGAACAAGGAGCAGCCGACCAACTTGTTTGGTCGACCATCTCCTCCACCAAAACAAGCTATCCAGTTTTGGATAGCTTGCTGTCCTCTTCGTGGAGAGGTCATTTGGTCAACGTTTGGCGCTCCGACAGTGACCTATTTGTCGGGGATTGGATCTCCGACAATCCTCATAGGTGGAGGGTTGAGGTATCGTCAATTGGTTGACGAAAATCACTTTCGAGAAGTTAGTTTACGAAACTCATTTTTGGATTCTAATTGTGATTGTCTCTCGGATCACAACTTCTTCGACGCGAAGCTAGTAACTCTCGTAAAGATGGGGCACTTAGCTTGGTGAAGTTATCCCGATGATACTCGGCTTTGATACGGATAGAGGCGATACTAGCGAGGGTCGCTTCGGTGGATGTCATTTCCGCTTCACATAATTCGTCAGGTATACCTAGTATAAATTTCCTTTTATTGCAAAATTTGAAATGATGATTATGTCTACACTTGATGTATCCTTGCATGTGTGTGGTGTGTATTGTAATAAATTAGTTTATTGCTTGTTTTTTTCTTCCGTTGTGTGCATGTTTACGAAACGTATTTGAACACACACCCACATCGGGGCTGGGGAAACCTAACAATGATATTAGAGTCTGACTGTGTTCTGACATAATCGTAAAATTATTTTGCGATAGTCATAATTGTATTTTTGGAAGTTTTCTACTTTTGTAAAGTTTAGAAATAATTATGGAAATTTTAATTAGTAAAGAAATTCAAATTGAAAATTTTCTAATGTGATTAGGAAATTTATTTCCTAAATTAAATTTGAATTTCCTTAATTAATATTTTCCATAAATAAAATATTTGATTAGATTTTGAAATTTATTTCCTAATTTAATCAAGATTTGATTTGAGAAATCAAATCTCAAGCATATTTTATTTCCAAAATTAGTTATGACAAATAAGGAAATTATTTGTACATGTCATAATTGTATGTCATATAATTGCATTAGATTCATATCATTATGTCATGCATGTCATGACATGTAGATGCATAAGTTGCACATATGTATGTCATGTGTGTCATGTCATGTAGATAATAGTTATTTGCATGAAAAAAGTATAAGACCTTAAAACTCTTACACAATATTAAAGTTTACACATTCCATTAATATGGTTAGAATTGGAATTCCATTTCTTGTTTGGGTTGTTGGACTCTCTCTAAGCCTGGCTCGAACCTGAACATGTTCAAACCATTGAAATAGTTTATTACTAATATGGTAAGAGTCAGAGGTCAATCGTTAGTTTGGATTGTTGGACTCTATCCAAGCCTGGCTAATTGGTTGAATGCGCTCTAACCGTATTAAAACTATTTCGCGATTAATGGGTCGACTTTAACTTGGAGCATCAGTTTGTTAGACCCTCTCCAAGGTCGATGTGAAGGGAGGTGAAGTTGGGTGCTATGCATATGATGCATACTTGTTAATATGTTAACAACCCAATGTATGTGTGAACATTCAATTAGTTGATAGCATATTGTGATAGTTACATATACGTGATATGTTATTGGTATACTAGATACCTACCATCGTAGCTAAGAATGGCTAGTTGGACTCTCTCCAAGGTTGTTCTTATGTATGTTAGATATCGACCTATTCGGAGATGGACCTACGATCTCCCGAATTGATTTTGAGGGTTTTGAAATTCGAAAAAAAATGAATGAGATTTTATAAATGTATGTTGATGCATTTTAAATCATCTTTCTCATATATGCTCGATTTGTATTTCTAGGTTAATCGATTGATCATAATGTCTTTGAATTTGCGTTCCATTTTGGATTCGAATAAATTGACTGGATCGAACTTCTTGGACTGGCTTAGAAACTTGAGAATTATTTTCAAGGTTGAAAAGCTTGTGTATGTTCTCGAAGAGCCTCTTCCCACCCGTCCTAGTGATGATGCAACTCCGGACCAATTGTTAGCCTATCAGAAACATGTGAGTGATTTTGAACTAGTGAGTTGCATTATGCTAGCCGCAATGATACTCGAGCTATAGAAGCAGCTTGAGCATATGGATGCTCATACTGTAGTCTTTCATCTCTATGAGTTGTTTGATGAGCAAGTGAGATCCAAAAGGTTCAAAGTCTCCAAGTTCCTCTTCACCTCTGAGATGCAAGAAGGTTCATCTGTGATACTGCTCAACATGCTGAAGACTGTGGAGCCTTCTGTGAAGCATGAGCAGGGGATGGTGCTGTTAGTTGATTCCTCGAAGAAAGGTTCTAAGAGAAAGTCAAAGGAACAAAAGAAGGGGAAGAAGAAAAAGGCTAAAACGGTAGAACCAACTCAAAAGGGCACTTACAATCATTGTGGCAAGGAGGGCCATTGGCGAAGAAACTGCAAGATTTATCTTGAGTCCGTGAAGAAGAATAAGGCATCTGATGTCCCATCTTCTTCAGATATCTTCGTTATTGATTATCATTCTATTTCTTTAGACACTTAGGTATTGGATATCAGGTGTGACTCACATATATGTAATGACATACATGAGCTAAGGAATAGAAGAAGAATCATCAAGGGAGAGTCAAATTTACATGTTGGGAATGGAGCAAAGGTTGTTGCACTCGCCATCAGAACGTATCTGTTGAAGCTCCCTATAGGACTTGTCTTAGAACTGGACAATTGCTATTTCGTTCCTTCGTTGATAAAGAACATCATTTCTATTTCTTGTTTAAATATAAGTTGATACCATTTGACTTTTAGTAACAATTATTGTTACATAACTTTGAATGGAGTTCTTTATGGGAGTGGAACTTTATGCAATGGTTTTTATACGTTGAATGTATCCAGTGACATTTTCAATATCGAAGCGAGCAACAAGCGTGCTCGGAAAGATAATCAATTAGCCTCCTACATGTGGCATTTGTCAGTAATATATGAGAGATGTCCTAAGGCAATCGCCTTATGTATGAACCATTTATATGATAAATGAAGATTCACTATTTGAGTATACATGTTTCATGTATCTGATTAGATCTTAAACTCATTTACTGAATGTCCACGATGCGATTCACAGCATGAGAGAATTTGTGATTGGATCACAACTAGTGAGTATCTCTACATGTGTAATTGTGATGTATCGGAATTATCCCTAGTCGATGAATTGATGAATTTGGACACCATCAATTCTGTCGAGACTAGCACGAGGTATACTCCTTGGTGTATCCAAGCAGCTGATTCTCACTGGCTGGAGACATTGTGATGTCCGGAGTGTTGGTGCAGGGGCACTAGATAATCGAACCTATGTTTTGATTATGGAAAAGACACAAAGTTAAGTTTACATCGTTATCTCACGAGCTATCGAGTGTGCAGAAAAGTATTAAAGCTGGAGTTGAAGGCTAGCGACACGCGGAGGAAGCCGCGGTGGTCGAGGCGACACTCGAGTGACGGAAGGGCCAGAAGGAATCGAGTGGAAGGCAGCGAAGCTACTATCGAGTAAGCTTCGTGTGAGTGAGAGATTGTAAGGTCGTGTCCTCTTTACGGAGGCGATCGTGGCGGCGGTCGACTAAGACTTCTGTGGAAGGTCTAGGTCGAATCGGATGGTTAAGCGTCTATTTATCATTTTAAGCTAACCTCTTATTCTGAAGTGACCAATTTGGCGATCATTCTTTGGACATGGAAGCGATCGTGATGCCCATCGGTCGGTGATGGAAACATCGATCGGTGATGGCGGCGGATTCGGCTTTGCGCTAAGTCAAAGCGGATAACGTTTTGTGCGGCCACTTCGCGATAAAATTTGAACAACTTCATGATCCGTTCCGAAAAGAGAGACAAATTTAGAGGCGAAATCTATAAAAGGATCAAGTTTATTCATCAAGTGCTCCTACAACGCCAACGCTCCAACACCGTCATAACGTCGACACGATGACAACCTCAGATCTTCTTCGTCGGCAACAACATCTAGTAATTTATTTTAATATTGTATTCATTGTTTTTATTCATAACGAGGTGAGGTAGGCTTGTTGCCTCATCCTCGTATTCCCGGATTTTGTGATCGTTGTCTCTTATCTCCAACGAGGAGGAGACGTTATAGTGCTTTGCCCTCCGTATGCGGTCTAGGACCGATAGGGCCTTGGAGTAGCAACCGCTGGGTTGTGAACCAAGTAAAATAAACGTGTCATTTTATTTTCCGCTGTGCTTACTTATTTACTTGTGTCTCAACGAACGAATTTGACGAAAGATTTACGATCGCTATTCACCCCCCCTCTAGCGACGCTTCTCGATCCAACACGGAGTTGATCGTGGATGCTAGTTATGGTAACTAGTTCATTGGAGTGACCAGCCGTAAGACTTCATATGGTTCTCTGCATATATAGATATGTCAATGAAGTTCTTACTGTAGCTTAAGTGCGATGTTCCTTTGACTTGCGGTATTCAAGTCATCTTGATCATGGAGACTTATGCTTTGACATCTTAAGCAAACATCTCCAAGGAGATGTGGACCCAGGATGATTGGGTATAAGTCGAAGTGATCGAAGGTGTTTGAATAGCCTATAAAGGATTCACCACTCCTTGCGAGGAGATGTATACCCATGGCCTCTTGTCGGATTATTACTAAAGTCTTTGGCCAAAACATTACATGTTTAGAGTAAGGTACTCTTCGATACATGTGCAGTAACTAGAATCCGTAGGACGAGGAAATGATACTTGGGCTAAGTGTGACGTAGTCAGCCTAGTGGGGACTGACACTATAGACCATGTCCTGAACCAAGTGGGTATAAGATGAGTGAAGGGAATAGGGCACGAATCATTCGAGCTGCTGAAGGGTTTCAGAAATAGTTCTGGATCAATCGTTGATCTTTTCGGTTAATTGGGGATCATGATGTACTACTAGGTGTCACTCATGATCGTTCTATAATTAATGATTAATTATAGAAGACCAACATAAACCGAGAACCTATTTGGTCACACGCACAACGAGCGTAATCCGAAGGATTTAAAATGAGCTTGAGAATGGGATTCTCAGACCGAGAGAAACTAAGTTTGGTTGGACCAAACATGGAGCGAGCATGAAATCGTTTCAGTCGCAATGGAAGTGTGGATGGGCCGTGTCTTATGAAGACATAATGGATGGACCAAAATGGTTTGGTTCTAATCCAATGGAGGAGAATAAACCAAAGGGTTTGGTTTATTTTAAACGAATGAACCAAAAGTTGGTTCGGTTCGTTTTAACTTAAAATAAACCATCATGGTTTGGTTTATTTTAACTTATCTTAATGGAGCGGGGTTAACGGGCCTAATGGTTAGGATCCAATAACCATTAAGAGAATTAGTTCTCTATAAAAAAGGACTTAAGGGATAATTAAGCCCTAATCCAAAACCCTAGCTTGAAGTTGCCGCCCACCTTCTCATTGGAGTTCTCGGCACCAACTCCATTGCCGCCCTGCCCCTTGTGCCGCCGTCCAACTTGTTGCCGGCGTCCAACTTGTTGCCGGCGTCCAAGCTTCAGCCGGCGATCCTCCGGCGACCCTCCGGTGATCTCCTTTAGGTTTGGCATGAAGGTGAGCTTTATCTTCCCTTGGTTGGCCGGCGCCTATCTCCTCCACCAAAGCTGTCCAGTTTTCTGGACAGCTTGTTCTCCTCTCGTCGGAGCGTCGTTTGGACGACGGTTAGAGCTCCGACAGCAGCTAACTTACCGGGGATTCGATCTCCGGTAATCCTCTGAGGTGGAGGATGAAGGATTCGTCAAACGGTTGACAAATACCTCTCCGGAGAAGCGAGTTTTGAGGACTCATCTTTGCATCCGAATTTGGATTCGGATCGTGATCATCTCTCGATCACGTCGTCTTCAACACGAGGCTAGTAACCCATACGAAGACGAAGCTCGTGGATTAGTGAAGTCATCCTAAGGATACTCGGCGTGGATACGGATAGAGACGATTCTAGCGAGGATCGTTCCGGTTGATGTCATTCCCGCTACACGTAATACGAAAGGTATAACGTAGTTAAATTTATTTTTATTGCAAATTTAAATTTATGGTTATGTCTACACTTGTTGTACTATGCATGCGTGTGATGTGTGTGCTGTAATAAATGTAGATTTATTAATTTTATTGCTTCCGCTGTGTTCATGTTTACGAAATATGATCGAATACACATACGCCACGGTGCCGGAAACCCAACAGTGGTATCAGAGCCCAGGTTGTGTTCCGACATAATCGTAAAAATGGTTTTGTGATAGTCATAATGTTATTTCTGGAAATTCTCTAATTTTGGAAATTAAAAGTATTTATGGAAATTTTTCAATTTTGGAAAGTCTAGAAGTATTTATGGAAATCTTTCACTTTTGGAAAGTTGGAATTATTTATGGAAATTGATATTTTCCATAAATAAAATATTTGATTAGATTTTGAAAATTTGTTTCCTAATTTAATCTTGATTTGATTTGGGAAATCAAATCTTAAAATATTTTATTTCCATAAGTAGTTTTGAAGATTTAGGAAATTGGTTTCCTAAATTGACTTTCCTTAATCAACTATTTCCACAAATAAAATATGTGATTAGATTTGGAAATTTGTTTCCTAATTTAATCATGATTTGATTTGGAGAATCAAATCTTAAACATATTTTATTTCCATAAATTGTTATGACAAATAAGGAAATTATGTACATGACATAATTGTATGCCATGTAATTGCATTAGATGCATAACATTATGCCATGCGTGTCGTGACATATAGATGTATGCCATGTATGCCATGTCATGTAGATAATAGTTATTTGCATACAAATAGGATGAGACATAAAACCCTTAAACAATATTAAAGCCTACACCTTCCATTAATATGGTTAGAACCAGAGTTCCGTTTCTTGTTTGGGTTGTTGGACTCTCTCCAAGCCCGGCTCGAACCCGAACATGTTCAAATCATGGAATAGTTTAATACTAATATGGTAAGAGTCAGAGGTCAATCGTTAGCTTTGGTTATTGGACTCTCTCCAAGCTGGGCTAATTGGTTGAATGCGCTCTAACCATATTAAAACTATTTCTCGATTAATGGGTTGGCTTTAACCTGGAGCATCGGCTTGTTGGACTCTCTCCAAGGTCGATGTAAAGGGAGGTGAAGTTGGGTGCTATGCATATGATGCATACTTGTTAATGTGTTAACAACCCGATGTATGTGTGAACATTCAATTAGTTGATAGCACATTGTGATAGTTGCATATACGTGATATGCAATCGGTATAGTTGATACCTACTGTCGTAGCTATGAATGGCTTGTTGGACTCTCTCCAAGGTTGTTCATATCTATGATGGATATCAGCCCATTCGGAGATGGACCTACGATCTCCCGAAGTGATTTTGGAGTTTTTGAAATTCGAAAAATGAATGGGATTTATGAATGTATATTGATGCATTTTAAAATCATTTTCTCATATATGCTCGTTTTGTATTTCTAAAATTGATCATGATGTCTTTGAATTTGCGTTCCATTTTGGATTCGAATAAATTCGATGGGCGAACTTCTTGATCGCTTAGAAACTTGAGAATTGTTCTCAAGGTGAAAAGCTTGCGTATGTCCTCGAAGCGCCTCTTCCCGCCCATCCTAGTGACGATGCAACTCCGGACCAATTGTTGGTCTATCAGAAACATGTGACTGATTCTGAACTGACAAGTTGCATTATGCTAGCCGCGATGGAACCCAAGCTACGAAAGCAGCATGAGCATATGGATGCTCATATCATAGTCCTTCATCTTTATTAGTTGTTTGATAAGCAAGTGAGATTCGAAAGGTTCGAAGTCTCCAAGCTCCTCTTCACCTCTGAGATGCAAGAAGGTTCATCTGTGATACTGCTCAACATGCTGAAGACTGTGGAGCCTTCTGAGAAGCATGAGCAGGGGACGGTGTTGTTATTTGATTCCTCGAAGAAAGGTTCTAAGAGAGAGTCAAAGGAACAACAGAATGGGAAGAAGAAAAAGGCTAAAAAGGCAAAACCAACTCAAAAGGGCACTTGCCATCATTATGGCAAGTAGGGCCATTGGCGAAGGAATTGCAAGATTTATCTTGAGTCCGTGAAGAAGAATAAGGCATAAGATGCTCCATCTTTTTCATATATCTTCATTATTGATTGTCATTCTATTTCCTCAGACACTTGGGTATTGGATACTGGGTGTGGCTCACATATATGTAATGACATACATGGGCTAAGGAATAGAAGAAGACTCGTCAAGGGAGAGTCAAATTTACATGTTGGGAATGGAGCAAAGGTTGTTGCACTCGCCATCGGAACGTATTTGTTGAAACTCCCTGCAGGACTTGTCTTAGAACTGGACAATTGCTTTTATGTTTCTTCATTGATAAAAAACATCATTTCTATTTCTTGTTTAAATAGAAATGGGTACCATTTGACTTTTAGTAACAATTTTTGTTATATAACTTTGAATGGAGTTCTTTATGGGACTGGAACTTTAAGCAATGGTGTTTATACGTTGGACATATCCAATGATATTTTCAATATCGAAGCGAGCAACACGCGTGCTCGAAAGGGTAATCAATTAGACTCCTATATGTGACATTGTCGTCTTGGCCATGTAAGCTAGAAACACATGGCCGAATTACACCGATGTGGAATTCTGGAATCGTTTGAATTGGATTCATATGATACATGCGAATCATGCTTAAAAGGCAAGATGACCAAGTTACCTTTTAATGGAAAAGGTGAACGAGTGGGAGAGTTACTAGGTCTAATACATAGTGATGTATGTGGACCTATGTTAACTCAAGCTTTAGGAGGCTATAGCTACTTCATTACCTTCACCGATGATCATGTTGGTGCAGTAGGCACCTAAGTCGAACCTGAGTTTTGATTATAGCAAACGATACAAAGTTAAGCTCATGTCATTATCTCACGAGCTGAATCGAGTGTGCAGAAGATTGCTATAGCTGGAGCTAAAGGCTAGCGACACCCGGAGGAAGCCGCGGTGGTCGGGCGACACCGGGAGGACTTCGGAGGGAGCCGAAGGAATCAGGTGGAGACCGAAAGCAAGGCTTCAAAGGTAAATGTTGAGGTAAGCTCGTGTGAGTGAGCATAAGTAAGGTCGAGTCCTCCATACTGGGACATCCTTAGGTGACGATCCGACCAAGACTTCCCATGGAAGGTCTATGTTGAGATCGGATGGCAAGTGACCGTCAAATTCACTTATATTTCGAGCTAACTCTTTATTACAGTCGAAAAGTCTAAAAATCAGTTCAACCGGCCAAAAATCAGTTCAACTTCTAAGCCATCAGTTCAACCGGCCAAGGATCAGTTCAACTGCTGAGCCATCAGTTCAACCGGCCAAGAAATCAGTTCAACCGATGGTCAAAAATCAGCCTCGAGGAGTCAAGCTTTATCACCATTTTTCAAGGAGTTTTGTGCCCAATTCCTATTGGTTGAAGACCCATTCGATGAGGGGCTTAAAGGCTATAAAAGGAGGTCCTAACCTAGGGTTTCATCATCAATTCTAAGCCTCCAAAAGCCTCCGCAAAGCTACAACTTCTCCGACAACGAAGTGCTTCTTCTCCGACGTCTAGGTTTATTTGTTTTCATTTTATTACGTCGGTTAGAGTTTTATTTCAGTTTAGTACTTTCATTTTCGGAGCTTTTATCGTAACGAGGAGAGGGGGAGTGTCCCTTTACCTCAAGCTTTGTGCTTTACTTGTATCGATTAAACTCCTACCTCTAAAGGGGAGGAGTTCTTTAGTGTTTTTGCCCTCCGTACGTGGTCGAGGACCGCTAGGGCCTTGGAGTAGTAGCCGAAGGCTACGAACCAAGTAAAACTCCTTTGTCTCTTTTTACTTTACATTTACATTTCCGCTGCAATTAATTATCTCTCGAGTTTTAACGAACGAAAAGAAAAGAAAAAGGTTTTATCGCTATTCACCCCCCGTCTAGCGATCCGCTTCGATCCAACAATTGGTATCAGAGCCGGGGGTTGCTAAGATTTGGTGAAACCACCAATCTAGCCATTTTACAGATTTTTTTTCTTTTTAATTCTGTTTATTTCATATTTATTTCGCTTTGTTATTTTTTCTCCCGCACTACTAATCCAAGATGCGAGTCTTGGTACTTTTTTTTTGTGTTTTTGTCGTTGCTAGTTTTTTCGTCTTCGTCTCCTTGTGTCTTTTGTTCTAATGGCCAATCTCGAGGGTTTTAGCACCGTCCGACCTCTGTTTTACAACGGAGATGACTTCCGTTATTGGAAGGGTCGGATGGAATGCTTTCTCAAAACCCAAATCGAGATGTGGATCATAATCCAAACGGGTTTCACACTTCTGACTAATGAAGTGGGTGACTCCTTGGATTATGATCAATGGACCATTGCGACAAAACGACAAGTCGAAGCTGACGCCAAGGCAACAACCTACACGCAATCGGGCAAAAGGTCGAAAACTGTGATCTTATAAGGTATGTCCTAAACTCCTTTCCAAGGACTACCTTGTGGGCATCCATGGTCGATGCCTACAAGGTCTCCAAGGATCTTTCTAAACTTAGATTAGATGAACTTTTTTTTGATTTTGAACTTCATGAGCAGTCTAATTCGGAACCCGAGAAAGGTATAGCTTTATTTGCAAGTTCAAAGAAAAAAACCGCTAGCAAGCCACCTCCGAAGGAAGAAGAGGATGAGTCGGATTCGGAGGTCGACTCGGAAATGGAAGCCGAACTAGTCAACCTAGTTCAGAGGATAGTCAAGGGCCGAAAATAAGCCATCACTCGACCCAACGAAGGTAAGCCTAAAAGTTCAAACATAAGATGTTATGAATGCAACAGGTTTGGACACATTAAGTCCGAATGCCCAAAACTCAAGAGCAAGGCACCAAAATACAAAAAGGCACTCAACGCTACTTGGGAAGAAGCTTCCGAGGAAGAAGACAATGATCGAGTCCTTATGGCTAAACCGGTGGAATCGGAGATGGAGTCGAACCGAACTTGAATCGAAACCAAGATGAGTCGGATGCCAAGTACTATTCAAGACAAGCCACGGATACATACGATCCGTTCAAAAGATAAACTCAAGGTAAGTCGCTCTCTTATTACCACACTTTATAGTGCAATTAAGTTTTTAAATAGAAAGTTAGCTAAGTCCGAGTCCAAGGTCGAGACCCTGGTTGAGGAAGTTAAATTCCTCAAACACGAGGTCTCCCTAACCTCTTCGACTAGTCGAGTTCAAGAGAAGGACTCAACTCGGGTTGAAAAACTCGAAGTTGAAAACTCACTCTTGAAAAGTCAAGTCGAAGATCTTAGGAATACGTTGGAAAGGTTTACTTTGGGATCCAAAGGACTTGACCTCCTACTTGGATCGCAAAGGGCCGTGTACAACAAGGTCGGGCTAGGGTTTAGCTCAAACACGACCAATAAGTCGTATATGTCAATCGTAAGTAGACATAAAAAATGTGTCCAAGCATGGGTCCCTAAGACCACCTTAATTTCAAACTTAGGATCAAACCAGTACTGGGTTCCCAAGGACCAAATCCACTATGTGGAGAGACCGAATCGATTCAACAGTCCAGAGGGAGCTAGTACGAAATTTGTTTGTGTTTTAACTTAGAAATTGCATGCTTAGGTTTTTTTTTTTTTTAGAATGGTTAGATAGGACTATAACTCATCAATACTTGATAACATAGTACCAGGATGCGGCGAGATGATAGTACGCTAGGAAAGCGGAGTCTTGTGTATTCGGGCTAGATAAGGCGTATCTAGTTCGGTGCACTTGATCGAGCGGAACTAGCTGAAGCTACCTCACCATATCCTAGACTAGTTAGACCAGGAAGTGGTCTTAGGTGAGTCAAGTCTCTATTTTCTTGAAAATGGCTTTGTCTAAGGAAGTGGTCGTTGTTCCGATCAAAGAAGGCCTCTGTGCCTCGCCACGACCTGGAAGCCATGATCTTGAAAAGGTGACTTGATGAGCCTAAGGTAAAATCCGAATCTAACGCAAGGTTGACAAGTGTTTAAGTCATTAAATTTAATTCAACTAAAATTGGAAGTCATCTCACAAGAACATATAGGATTAACATGTTTGATCATGTAGACATGGGTGAGATGATTTAGGTTAATAAATTTCAACCAATTTTTAATAAATCCAATATTCGATCCAACTACCTTGCATGTAGGATCAATGGATGTTGGACAGTGGTTGCTCCCGACACATGACCGGGGATCAACTCAAGGTTTCGAAGCTTCGATTCAAACGACAAGGATCGGTAGCCTTCGGAAATAACGGCAAGCTCAAAATCATCGGATCAGGTGATATTGAGCTTAACTTAAATTTTGTCATTCAAAACATTTTATTAGTAGAAAATTTTCAATATAATCTTCTCAGTGTAAGCCAATTGTGTGATAATAACTATAAGGTCATATTTCTAAAAAACGAATGCATAATTAATACAAACGAAACCTCTAAAACAATTCTTAAGGGAACTAGAAATAACAACATTTACACTATTAACTTAACTAACTCCTCAACTAAGTGTCTTATGACACGGCAAGAGGAATCATGGTTGTGGCACCGACGACTCGGTCACTCACACCCAAGACTCATCCACAAGATGAGTCAGAGTGACTTAGTTAGAGGTTTGCCTAACCTCAATAACATGGATAATAAAATATGTAATGCTTGTCAACAAGGTAAACAATCTAGGACACAACATCAACTAACTAGTCAAGAACGAACCAAAAGTGTGCTTGAGCTCCTACACATGGATCTATTTGATTCACACGGAGCTAAGTCACTTAACGGAAGTAATTGCCTTAGTCATAATTGATGACTATTCTAGATTTACTTGGGTTAGGTTCATCAAACACAAAAGTGATACCTAGATCAATTAATCAATCTATTTAAATTAATAGAAAATCAACAAAGCATTAAAATCAAAGACTTAGGACTGATCATGGTGGTGAATTAAAACCATAGGTTTACAGATTGTAACCTAAATGGATACCACCATGAGTTCTCTTGCCCTAGAACTCCACAACAAAATGGCCTAGTAGAAGCGCATAAAAATAGAACCCTACAAAAGCCGCTAGGAAAATGCTTAATGAGTATAACCTGCAGATAGGTTTTGGGGCGAAGCCGTATACTGACATGCTATGTAAATAGAATCCTTATGGTAAAGAGGCACCTTAAGACCTCATACGAGATTTATCACGATAAAATACCTAACATCAAGTACTTTAGGGTATTTGGGTGTAAGGTACATATCCTAAACACTAAGGATTACCTAGGGAAATTTACATCCAAAACCACGACCAGAATCTTTCTAGGATACTCGACTACAAGCAGAGTTTATAGAGTATATAACCACGACACCCTTAGAGTCGAGGAGACTATCAATGTAGTATTTGATGAAGGACACGGACCTACAAAACCCCCGGCAACCCCAATTAGCGAACCGACTCATACTAGACCTAACTCTGATCCGGAGATCAAGTCTAGTGTTAATCCTAACCTAAGTCAACCAAGTCACTCTATCGACCAAGTGATAGATGACTCCAACCAAACTAGAACTCAAACGAGTCATCCTATGGATCAAGTTGTAGACTCAAACCCAAATCCAACTAGGACTCAAGCAGATCATCCTGTCGACCAAGTGATAGGTGATCCAAGTCTAGGAGTTGAACTAGAGCCTCATCACGAAACCTTATCAAATCTCCTTGATTTCTAAAATTGAACCCAAGGCTTCTTGACGAGCTCTTCTTGATCCCGATTGGATTATTGCAATGCAAGAAGAGTTGGCTCAATTCACTAGGAACGAAGTATGGGAATTAGTACCACCACCTAAAGATAAAACAATCATTGGAACAAAGTGGGTGTTTAGAAATAAAATTGATGATATAGGTGAAGTAGTTAGAAATAAAGCTAGACTAGTTGCTAAAGGGTTTAGTCAAGTCGAAGGTTTAGATTACGACAAGACCTATGCCCCAGTAGCTAGATTAGAGTCCATTCGAATGCTATTAGCATATGCAGCACATCGAGGATTTAAGTTGTTTCAAATGGATGTGAAATCTGCATTCTTAAATAGATACATTAAAGAAGAAGTTTATGTTAGTCAACCCCCCGGTTTCGAAAGTTTAGACAAACCCGATCATGTCCTTTGGTTAAAGAAAGCTCTTTATGGACTTAAACAAGCTCCTCGAGCTTGGTACGAGAGACTTTCGATTTATCTTAAGTCCAAAGGTTTTAACCAAGGTGTAGTTGACCCAACCCTTTTCGTAAAAACCTTAGGTAAAGACATATTCATAGCCCAAATCTACGTAGATGATATTATTTTCGGAACCACCAACTCAATCCTACTAAATGAGTTCATTTCACTTATGGAAAGTGAATTTGAAATGAATTTAGTAGGTGAGTTAAGTTTCCTTTTAGGTCTACAAATTAAACAAACTAAAGATGGAATATACCTACATCAACGCAAATATACTAGGGAATTAATTAAACGCTTTGGAATGCAAGACGCTAAAATTATTAATACCCCAATGGCAACTAATGTGAATATACAAGAAGATGTAATCGGAAATTCAATTGATTTAAAATACTATAAGAGCATAATAGGGAGTCTCCTTTACCTAATTGCAAGCCGACCTGATATCTTATTTGCAGTAAGTATGTGCGCAAGGTTTCAAACCTGTGCCAAGGAGTCTCACCTAACTCTAGTCAAGCGTATCTTTAGATATCTAAAGGGTACACTTAATGTCGGTATTTGGTATCCTAGATCTACCGAGTTCGAACTAACCGGCTACTCCGATTCGGACTATGCCGGTAGTAAGCTCGATAGAAATAGTACGAGTGGTTGTTGTCAACTTCTCGGCTCGAGTCTAGTGAGTTGGTGCAGTAGGAAGCAACACTGTGTTGCTTTATCTACCACCGAAGCCGAATTCATCGCGATGGGTGAGTGTGTCACGCAGCTTCTTTGGATGAAGCACACTCTCCGCGACTTTAAGTTAGACTTTACGAATACTAAACTTCACGTAGATAACATTAGTTCAATTAATCTTACAAAGAATCCGATATGTCACTCAGGACCAAACATATAGAGGTCAAACACCATTTCATTCAAGAACATGTGGCCAACGGAGCCATACAACTCGAATACGTCGAATCAAAGTCTAACTTAGCAGACCTATTTACTAAACCCCTACCCGAAGCCGAATTTAGTCTATTAAGACGAAAATTGGGCATGTGTGTAGTAGAATAGGAACTTGCAAATTATATTTTCTTACTACTATTTCTTAACTTTCATTTTTTATGGAACTAGTATAGGACATACCTTAGATATCATGCACCTATAAATTTAAGGAGCCAATACATCTCACAACACATAGGACTAATGTGTTTGTGTACTTAGCCACGTAGATGGGCGTGAGATGTTAGGACCTTACTCCTGGTTCCAGATGTAGAGCTAGTGCATCGCTATGAACCACGGAGTATAATCATACATACTAACCGACTCTGACCAGGACTGGTTGATCTTTCATATCAATCAAGCCAAATATGAGTCGAACATCTTATAGATGAACTTATTTTCAGTATATTATTTTTAAAATAATGTGGAACATGCTTGGACTTTAAATTTAACACTTATTTTTGTTTTCCACACACACACTCACTCTTTTTGATATATGGCAAAAGGGGGAGAAAAAGGCCAAAGTTAAGGGGTCAAAATTTTTTTTTTATTTTTTATTATGCCCTTAATGTTTTACTTAAGGGGGAGAAAGGGCCAAGTTAAGAAGAACTCTTAACTTAAACGTTTTACTAAGGCCAACTTTAAGTAATGTTAATTACTTAAAGAAACCCTCAATGGGGAGGATTAAGGTCTTTCTTCAAGACTCACCCTCGGTCAAGGGGGAGGTTTCCTCAAGGGGGAGTACTTGAAGAAAATCCTTACTACTCCAACTTAATCTTCTTTATTTCTTGTTTCTAATACACATTATTCTTCATGCTTGCTATTTACTTAACTTTGTATGTGGGTTTGCCATAAATCAAAAAGGGGGAGATTGTTGGTGCAGTAGGCACCTAAGTCGAACCTGAGTTTTGATTATAGCAAACGATACAAAGTTAAGCTCATGTCGTTATCTCACGAGCTGAATCGAGTGTGCAGAAGATTGCTATAGCTGGAGCTAAAGGCTAGCGACACCCGGAGGAAGCCGCGGTGGTCGGGCGACACCGGGAGGACTTCGGAGGGAGCCAAGGAATCGGTGGAGACCAAAGCAAGGCTTCAAAGGTAAATGTTGAGGTAAGCTCGTGTGAGTGAGCGTAGTAAGGTCGAGTCCTCCATACGGGACATCCTTAGGCGACGATCCGACCAAGACTTCCATGGAAGGTCTATGTTGAGATGGGATGGCAAGTGGCCGCCGAATTTACTTATATTTCGAGCTAACTCTTTATTACAATAAAAAGTCTAAAAATCAGTTCAACCCAAAAATCAGTTCAATCGCTAAGCCATCAACCAACCAAGGATCATTCAATCGCTGAGCCATCACCAACTGCCAAGAAATCAGTTCAACCGATGGTCAAAAATCAGCCTCGAGGAGTCAAGCTTTATCACCATTTTTCAAGGAGTTTTGTGCCCAATTCCTATTGGTTGAAGACCCATTCGATGATGGGCTTAAAGGCTATAAAAGGAGGTCCTAACCTAGGGTTTCATCATCAATTCTAAGCCTCCAAAAGCCTCCGCAAAGCTACAACTTCTCCGACAACGAAGTGCTTCTTCTCCGACGTCTAGGTTTATTTGTTTTCATTTTATTACGTCGGTTAGAGTTTTATTTCAGTTTAGTACTTTCATTTTCGGAGCTTTTATCGTAACGAGGAGAGGGGGAGTGTCCCTCTACCTCAAGCTTTGTGCTTTACTTGTATCGATTAAACTCCTACCTCTAAAGGGGAGGAGTTCTTTAGTGTTTTTGCCCTCCGTACGTGGTCGAGGACCGCTAGGGCCTTGGAGTAGTAGCCGAAGGCTACGAACCAAGTAAAACTCCTTTGTCTCTTTTTACTTTACATTTACATTTCTGCTGTAATTAATTATCTCTCGAGTTTTAACGAACGAAAAGAAAAGAAAAAGGTTTTATCGCTATTTACCCCCCCTCTAGCGATCCGCTTCGATCCAACAGATCACTCACGGTTTGGGTATGTGTTCTTGATGAAACACAAGTCTGAAACCTTTGAAAGGTTCAAAGAATTCAGAAATGAAGTAAAGAAACAACATGACAAAAGTATTAAAATACTTCGATCGAATCGAGGTGGTGAATACTTAAGTCAAGAGTTTCTTGATTATCTAAGAGACAATGGTATATTGTCTCAATGGACTCCGCCCTATACACCACAGCATAATGGTGTATCTGAGGGGCATAACCGGATCTTGTTGGACATGGTCAGGTCAATGATGAATCATACAACTCTTCCCAAGTCCTTTTGGGGCTATGCACTTCAGACAGCTGTTTACTTGTTAAACAGAATGCCTACCAAGGTAGTCTCAACTACAACATATGAGATATGGAATAGTAAGAAACCTCATGTATCTTACTTGAAGATATGGGGTTGTCCTGCTTATGTGAAGCGGACAGTATCAGACAAATTGGATGTTAAGTCTGATAAATGTCTATTTATTGGATACCCTAAGAAAACAAGGGGTTACCAATTCTATCATCCTGTGGAACAAAAGGTGTTTGTTTCAAGGCATGCTGTGTTTCTAGAGAAAGAGTTTCTCTTGCAAGAAAATAGTGGGAGTGTCGTCGAGCTTGAAGAGGCTCGAGAGACTCAAATAGACATTGATTAGATACCTGGTGAAGCACAACAGCCGACAACTCATAGTGATGAGCAATCGGCTGGACCTATTGTAATACCACATCTTCGTAGATCTGGTAGAACACGCAATATTCCTGAGAGATATGGATTTCTCGTAAGTGAATCGAACGACGTGTTACTCATTGATGATGAGGAGCCTACCAATTATGAAGAAGTGCTGACAAGTTCAGAAAGGGATAAGTGGCTTGGTGCCATGAAGTCGGAAATGGATTCCATGTATGAAAACCAAGTTTGGAACTTGGTTGACCCACCTGAAGGGATAAAGCCTATAGGGTGCAAGTGGGTTTTCAAGAAGAAAACCGACATGGATGGTAATGTGATTACCTATAAGGCTAGATTGGTGGCGAAAGGATATCGTCAAAAATAAGGTGTTGATTATGACGAAACCTATTCGCCTGTAGCTATGCTTAAATCCATTCGGATGCTCCTGGCCATAGCGGCTCATTATGATTATGAGATATGGCAGATGGATGTGAAAACAACTTTCCTTAATGGAAACCTGCTCGAGGACGTGTATATGATACAGCCTGAGGGTTTCACATCGGTTGATAAAACCAAGGTATGCAAATTGCGACGGTCCATTTATGGATTGAAGCAAGCATCCAGAGTCGAATATCCGCTTTGATGAGACAATCAAAAAGTTTGATTTCACAAAATCCAAACGAACCTGTGTGTACAAGAAGGTTAGTGGGAGGCAATGTTCCTAGTATTGTATGTCGATGACATACTACTTATAGGAAACGATGTTTCAATCTTACAATCAGTGAAGGTTTGGTTATCCAAGACATTCTCCATGAAAGACCTGGGAGAAGCAACCTACATCCTCGGGATTAAGATCTATAGAGATAGATCGAAACGGTTGCTTGGTCTTTCGCAGCTTCATATATAGACCGAAAGTGCTAAAGAGGTTTAGCATGTCTAATCCAAGAAAGGTTTCTACCCATCGTGCATGGGGTACACCTTTCAAGTCTATGTGTCCGCACGCATTTAAGACGAGAGGATTTGCATGAGTAAGATTCCCCATGATCCGCAATAGATCCGCTATGTATGCTATACAAGATGTGACAAGAGCAATACGTAAGAGTGTCACGAGCGATACCACCCGATCTAGGAATGGATCATTGGGTGGCTGTTAAGACGATCCTTAAGTACTTAAGAAGAACTAAGGATGTGTTCCTAATATATGGAGAAGGGTACATGGTGATACGTGGGTATATGGATGCCAGCTTCCAGACATACAAGGATGATTCCATGTCTGAGTCTGGGTATGTATTCACCTGGAATGGAAGCGCAATAAGTTGGAAAGGTTCCAAGCTTGACACTATAGCGGATTCTGCCACTAAGGCAGAATACATTGCAGCTTTGGAAGCAGCAAAGGAAGCGGTTTGGATCAAGAAGTTCATATATGAACTTGATGTGGTCTCATCAATGATCCAAACATGTGCTTCGCCGCTATCATCTTATCAGAGAGATCATCAGTAGGAACGAAATATAAATCGAGAAAATTCCCACTGAAAGGAACTTAGCGGATCCTTTGACTAAAGCATTACCTCAAAGTAAGTTTGAGGGTCATGTTAGTGCTTATGGTATTGGATACCGTAGCGATTGATATTAGGCCAAGTGGGAGTCTGTTAGTAATATATGAGAGATGTCCTAAGGCAATCGCCTTATGTATGAACCATTTATATGATAAATGAAGATTCACTATTTGAGTATACATGTTTCATGTATTTGATTGGATCTTAAACTCATTTACTGAATGTCCACGATGCGATTCACAGCATGAGAGAATTTGTGATTGGATCACAACTAGTGAGTATCTCTACATGTGTAATTGTGATGTATCGGAATTATCCCTAGTCGATGAATTGATGAATTTGGACACCATCAATTCTGTCGAGACTAGTACGAGGTATACTCCTTGGTGTATCCAAGCAGCTGATTCTCACTGGCTGGAGACATTGTGATGTCCGGAGTTGATCGTGGATGCTAGTTATGGTAACTAGTTCATTGGAGTGACCAGCCGTAAGACTTTATATGGTTCTCTGCATATATAGATATGTCAATGAAGTTCTTACTGTAGCTTAAGTGCGATGTTCCTTTGACTTGCGGTATTCAAGTCATCTTGATCATGGAGACTTATGCTTTGACATCTTAAGCAAACATCTCTAAGGAGATGTGGACCCGGGATGATTGGGTATAAGTCAAAGTGATCGAAGGTGTTTGAATAGCCTATAAAGGATTCACCACTCCTTGCGAGGAGATGTATACCCATGGCCTCTCGTCGGATTATTACTAAAGTCTTTGGCCAAAGCATTACATGTTTAGAGTAAGGTACTCTTCTATACATGTGCAGTAACTAGAATCCATAGGACGAGGAAATGATACTTGGGCTAGGTGTGACGTAGTCAGCCTAGTGGGGACTGACACTATAGACCATGTCCTGAACCAAGTGGGTATAAGATGAGTGAAGGGAATGGGGCACAAATCATTCGAGCTGCTGAAGGGTTTCAGAAATAGTTCTAGATCAACCGTTGATCTTTTCGGTTAATTGGGGATCATGATATACTACTAGGTGTCACTCATGATCGTTCTATAATTAATGGTTAATTATAGATGGCCAACATAAACTGAGAACCTATTTGGTCACACGCACAACAAGCGTAATCCGAAGGATTTAAAACGAGCTTGAGAATGGGATTCTCAGACCGAGAGAAACTAAGTTTGGTTAGACCAAACATGGAGCGAGCATGAAATCGTTTCAGTCGCAATGGAAGCGTGGATGGGCCGTGTCTTATGAAGACATAATGGATGGACCAAAATGGTTTGGTTCTAATCCAATGGAGGAGAATAAACCAAAGGGTTTGGTTTATTTTAAACGAATGAACCAAAAGTTGGTTTGGTTCATTTTAACTTAAAATAAACCATCATGGTTTGGTTTATTTTAACTTATCTTAATGGAGCGGGTTAACGGGCCTAATGGTTATGATCCAATAACCATTAAGAGAATTAGTTCTCTATAAAAAAGGGCTTAAGGGATAATTAAGCCCTAATCCAAAACCCTAGCTTGAAGTTGCCGCCCACCTCCTCATTGGAGTTCTCGGCGCCAACTCCATTGTCGCCCAGCCCCTTGTGCCGCTGTCCAACTTGTTGCCAGCATCCAAGCTTCAGCCGGCGCCTCCGGTGATCTCCTTTAGGTTTGGCATCAAGGTGAGCTTTATCTTCCCTTGGTTGGCCGGCGCCTATCTCCTCCACCAAAGCTGTCCAGTTTTCTGGACAGCTTGTTCTCCTCTCGTCGGAGCGTCGTTTGGACGACGGTTAGAGCTCCGACAGTGGCTAACTTACCGGGGATTCGATCTCCAGTAATCCTCTGAGGTGGAGGACGAAGGATTCGTCAAACAGTTGACGAATACCTCTCCGGAGAAGCGAGTTTTGAGGACTCGTCTTTGCATCCGAATTTGGATTCGGATCGTGATCATCTCTCGATCACGTCATCTTCAACACGAGGCTAGTAACCTGTACGAAGACGAAGCTCGTGGCTTAGCGAAGTCATCCTAAGGATACTCGGCGTGGATACGGATAGAGACGATTCTAGCGAGGATCGTTCCGGTTGATGTCATTCCCGCTACACGTAATACGAAAGATATAACGTAGTTAAATTTCCTTTTATTGCAAATTTAAATTTACGGTTATGTCTACACTTGTTGTACTATGCATGCGTGTGATGTGTGTGTTATAATAAATGTAGATTTATTAATTTTATTGCTTCCGCTGTGCTCATGTTTACGAAACATGATCGAATATACACACGCCGCGGTGCCGGAATCCCAACAACATTGTCATCTTGGCCATGTAAGCAAGAAATATATGTCCAAATTACACCGATGTGGAATTCTGGAATCATTTGAATTTGATTCATTTGATACATGAGAATCATGCTTAAAAGGCAAGATGACTAAGTTACCTTTTACTGAAAAGGGTGAACCGGTGGGAGAGTTGCTTGGTCTAATACATACTGATGTATGCGGACCTATGTCAACTCATGCTCTAAGAGGCTATAGCTACTTCATTACCTTTATCGATGATCACTCACGATCTGGGTATGTGTTCTTGATGAAACATAAATATGAAGCCTTTGAAAAGTTCAAAGAATTCAGAAATGAGGCAGAGAAACAACTTGGAAAAAGTATTAAAATACTTCGATCTAATCGAGGTGGTGAATACTTAAGTCAAGAGTTTCTGGATTATCTAAGGGACAATGAAATATTGTTTCAATGGACTCCGCCGTATACACCACGGCTTAATGGTGTGTCTGAGAGGTGAAACCGAACCTTGTTGGACATGGTTAGGTCGATGATGAATCATACGAATCTTCCCAAGTCCTTTTGGGGCTATGCACTTCAGACAGCTGTTTACTTGCTAAACAAAGTCCAGACCAGGGTCATCTCTACTACTCCATATGAGATATGGAATAGTAAGAAATCTCATTTATCTTACATGAAAATACGGGGTTGTCCTAATTTTATGAACAGACTGTATCAGACAAATTGGATGCTAAGTCTGATAAATGTCTATTTATTGGATATCCTAAGGAAACGAGGGGTTACCAATTCTATCATCCTGTGGAACAAAAGGTGTTTGTTAAGTCATGCTGTATTTCTAGAGAAAGAGTTTCTCTTGTAAGAAAACAGTGGGAGTGTCGTTGAACTTGAGGAGGCTCAAGATACGCCAATAGACATTGATGAGATACCTGGTCAAGCACCACAACCGATAACTCATAGTGATGAGCCATCGACTGAACCTATTATAACACTACATCTTCGTAGATCTGGTAGAACACGCAACATTCCTGAGGGATATGGATTTCTTGTAAGCGAATCAAACAATGTGTTACTCATTGACGATGAGGAACCTACCATTTATGAAGAAGTTATGAAGAGTTCAGAAAGGGACAAATGACTTGAAGCCATGAAGTCGGAAATGGATTCCATGTAAGAAAATCAAGTTTGGAACTTGGTGGACCCACTTGAAGGCATTAAGCCTATAGGGTGTAAATGGATTTTCAAGAAGAAGACCAACATGGATGGTAATGTGATTACCTTTAAGGCTAGATTAGTGGCGAAAGGCTATCTTCAAAAGCAAGGTGTTGATTATGACGAGACCTATTCACCAGTAGCTATGCTTAAATCCATTCAGATGCTCTTGGCCGTAGCGACTCATTATGATTATGATATATGGAAGATGGATGTGAAAACGACTTTCCTTAATGGAAACCTACTCGAGGACGTGTATATGATACAGCCCGAGGGTTTCACATCGGTTGATAAAACCAAGATATGCAAACTTCGACGGTCCATATATGAACTGAAGCAAACATCTAGGAGCTGGAATATCCATTTTGATGAGACAATCAAAAGGTTTGATTTCTCACGAAATCCAAACAAACCCTGTGTGTACAAGAAGGTTAGTGGGAGTACAGTCGTGTTCCTAGTATTGTATGTCAATGACATATTACTTATAGGAAATGATATATCTATCTTAAAGTCAGTCAAAATTTGATTATCCAAAACATTCTCCATGAAAGACCTGGGAGAAGCGATCTACATCCTCAAAATTAAGATATATAGAAATAGATCAAAGAGGTTGCTTGGTCTTTCGCATTCTACATATATAGACCGAGTGCTAAAAAGGTTTAGCATGTCAGAATCCAAGAAAGGCTTCATTCCCATCAGGCATGGGATACACCTTTCGACGTCTATGTGTCCACGCACAAAAGATGCGAGGATTTGCATGAGTAAGATCCCCTGTGCATCCACAATAGGATCTATCATGTATGTTATGTTATGTACGAGGTTCGATGTATCGTATGCTCTGAGTGTCATGAGCAGATATCAGTTTGATCCAGGAATGGATCATTGGGTGGCTGTTAAGATAATCCTTAAGTACTTGAGAAGAACTAAGGATGTGTTTCTAATATATGGAGAAGGTGATATCACTACAAAATAAACCCTTTAGAAGTGGTTTTTAAAAGCCTTTAGAATCATTTATTAACCGCTTCTAAATATTTAGAATTGGTTGTTAACCGTTGTAGATAATGGCGATGCTAAAGACAACCGAAGCGATAAAATAAACCGATGGTTCAAAACAAAGAGCCGCTTGTGTTGGAGACCTATAGAATTGGTTGTTAACCAATTCTAAAGATTTAGGGGTAGTTTTCAACCGCTCCTATTGTACCATCTTCACAAACGCTTGTGACCGCATCTATAAACATACGTTTTAAAAGCGATTAAAACCACTCCTAATGTGTCTGTTTGGCGATGCAATAAACAGAGTTTTAGGAGTGGTTAAAAACCACTCCTAATGTGTCAGTTGGCGATCCAATAAACAAAGTTTTAGGAGCGGTTAAAAACCGCTCCTAATGTATGTATATCTCAAGCATAGTTTTAGAAATGGTTACGATCGATTCTATAATCATATTTTTTAAGAGAGATTATAACCACTTCTAATATCGAGTTTGAACAATGATCTCGTATCATATTGATACAATATCAAATTAAATCAATTTACAATATTCACATTTCACTTCACAAAACAAATTTATTATATTATCAAACTAACACATAATATTCATGTTTC
This sequence comes from Wurfbainia villosa, assembly GCA_025175895.1. Classification (NCBI taxonomy): domain Eukaryota; kingdom Viridiplantae; phylum Streptophyta; class Magnoliopsida; order Zingiberales; family Zingiberaceae; genus Wurfbainia; species Wurfbainia villosa. Next base: position 129,747,097 of record CM045986.1, on the reverse strand, counting down.
AATTCAAAATGTTAATACATCTCATTAACATTTTACTCCACACTACATTTTACTCGGAATGCAATGACATATTTGGTCCTATGAAACTTGGAGGCACATGTGCTGAACAAGCCCCTTATAACACCCGTGGTGTGCTCAGATCTCCTCAAGACTGTTCTCTTGTCATCTCGTGTCAAATAATCACGTAATAAGGTAACTTGTGTTGAGTCTGTGGAGCTCAACAACTCCTTTCAACGTGATTTGATGTTTGAAAATCTTGGGAACACATATTTGTCGCAGAACACTGTATACATTCCAATAGCCTTGTCATGTGAGACACCTGAGGGGGGATTGCTCAAGAGCACACATGCAGCAGCAAGAGAAGGTTACAGAAGCATTGCTATAAGAAGATTTCTTATAATGCACATGATAAACATGATGGCAATCTTTTAAAAAAAAAAGAAAAGAAAAGAAAAAATTGAAAAATCCCCGCCAATAAAGATAAGCAATACTTGCATTCTTAAATATGGATTTCCACAGTCCATAAAGAATGGAAGAATGAGTACTCATCGAATCGTCACAGACAAGTCAAACCGAGCCTGATTTGAATACTACTACTAATAGTGTTGAACAAAGTTCAGCTATGGATAATATCGATGTAGCTAACTCTTAGCAAAATCCCACTGGGCAAAACAACCTATGATATCCTTTGACAGTAACATGGAGCTAACTTAGAGGCTACTCGTTTATCTATATATGATAATGATGGTTTATAATGGCGCATCATGGAATGTAGCAAAATTTCCAGGTCGTAGTATTAAACAGGCTCATTAATTAGAAATATTACCAGGATGGAAAACAATATATTACTCTCCTCTCCATTACACCAAATAAAAAGACAAGTGTAAACGATCAATAATGTCTACATTTTCCTAAGGTGCTGCAAATGAGGAAAATCAACTCAATGGCTCTATAGATAGTGCTGAGTACATGCAAATAACTACAATAAGAAATGAAGTCACTTCTTTCATACAAGTTGCTTGTAGAAGCATCGATTCCTTGACAGATGTATATCTCTTCAAAAATTCTAATTTTATAAATTGTGCTAGAAAACTAGCATACCAATGGAAGAATGATAGTTGACTATTCCAGGCTCGTTGGCATGATTATCTTAAACTTCTAAGGCCATCTGAAAGAGAATGCTTCATTTTTTTCACTCACCAATTTGTCTGTTGTAAACAAGAAACAAAGTGATTGCTCTTAATGAGAAAATGAACCTCATTCTTAATAAGATAATGAACCGCATAAACAGGTGGCATTTATCTTTTTGAATTAGGAAAAGAAACTTTTGGTAACCTTTTAATATGGCGATACATGGAAACAAATTACAGTAAAAAAGAGCAGTATGTTAAAAAAAATAGACATCAGTGTTGTTGAACATCACCAGGAAACCTTGCTGGAAGAGAAGGCAGGCTTCCAACTGCCAAATCCCTCTGCAATGTCATTCTTATTAGGTATGTCTTGCAGACGCTACCAAATCATCAGTTTCATATATAGGCTCCCTAATGGGCTCTTCATGCCTTGTTTTAAACATTTTTTCCTTCCACATCTGCCTCACAGTAGGATATTGTGAAACTTTACTGCTACCTCCAACTATTGGAAAATTATCAAAACTTTCCCATGAATCAAACTTACTGGCATTGCTATCATCAATTCCAGCCTCAACAAAACATGATGGATACACAGTTACCAAAAATTATCATGTGCATTATAAAAAATCTTCCTATCTTCCACCATAGCATATATGGATACACAGTTAGCTACTTCTAGAAGGATGAGCATATCTTTGGGTGTGAAATTCTTATTTTATCTACAATAGTACCCAGATGTAACATTGTTCTTTAAACTACATATACCAATGTAATATCATCAATTCATATAATTCTAAAAATCCTCTACCTTATATAATGTTTACATGAAAAATGAAACAAAGTAATTAAATAAAACACAAGAACAGGCTAATTCTATCTAGTTCACCAAAATTGATCCAAATCCTAGTTTGTTGAACTACAATATTGTTCTTCAGAGGCAAGTTAACCCCATTTCATAGAGATGATAAAATGATTGAAAACAAATTATTAGTTAAAAATCATTTCAAACATTGTGGCAGTGCAATACTGGCAAAAGGAGTTGGGTTCAGATATGGCAAGTATAGAAACATATGTATTTAAAAAATAAAAATATTAAATACTCTAATAGAAACATATGTATTTAAAAACCAACCTCAACGATTGAATTCAAAATTCTCTCTAGTCATCTGATTCTGGTGATGGGGAAGATCTACATCTATTTTCTTCCGCAGTCGATGGAAATTGTTGTTGTATAATATTTGTAAATATAGCTGCCATCTACAAAAATAAATAAATTTGATATCATGTACTTAATTATACAAATACTTTTTTTGCCTTTATTTTGTTTGTGTGAGAAATGTTATTACTTGTGCCGGTAAAAATTCAGGTCCACGAGAGCCCCCAACACTTCCAGACAACATATTTAGCATTACTCGTGCAAAATTTTGAAACTGATTATTTTCTTGCATCTGTCTTCTCATCTGCTCTATTTTCGTCTGCCGTTGTGCTTCTCGCAACTCCATTTCTTTAATTTTCTCTCCCATTTCCCTAAATTTATCTGTTAAATCTGAATTAGAGTGATAATCTTGCCAGTACATTGAGCTATGTTTACATTACTCTGGGAACACTTAGCTAGGTAGCGCACCAGCTCCTAAACATCGAACTCGACCAGAGTGCTCGAGTCCAAAAACCTCACTATATAAAAAACATAATTAAAGTTGAACCATATTTAACTTCTATAAAAAAATAAATTAAATTATAAGTAAATTGTTACCAAAATGCCTCCTCGTGTACTTCTATTGGTTGTGTTCCTTCAGGTTTATCTTGGAGGTGACGATCCACAACCTCTTTAAGTAAAATCTAACAAGAAAATAAAATGTTAATAGAATGAAAAAAAATTTAAAATCCAACTTAAAGAGTAAAATATATTATTATTACCTTAACTTGTATTGCCTCATCGTCAACAGGGGCACCTCCTTTCTTTCTACTTCTTCGACTTAATTATTGTATTTCAATACGACTCGGTTTTCTGCCATTCTCTTGAGACTAACAGGGTAATAAATTCACATTTAACACCAAGGATAAGAGAATTAAAGTTTAAAACAATAAATGAGCAGTGAGAAACTAACTGTAAAGAAGAAAAAAATAATAATTTTGATTCTTACAAACTTATATTCCAATGATGGAATACTAGTGCGTCCTTGTGCATGGGCCCCTTTCTTTTTGTTTGCATTTTCTTTATTGATTTTTGAAGTTCTCTGAAACAAAAATTTATAATAAATTATAACATCTATAAACATATGTCAAAATTAATACTAGTTGTACCTCAGTAGACTTCCAATAGTTACATAAAACTTTCCAAGTTTGAAATGTCAACCCATGAGGAATGGGTCATATTGCAACAAGCTCTTCTAGTGGAGTATTTAAATCATAAGATGTAGCTTTCACTTCAGTCCTCCACCGTCTCCATACGGTTCCCATCATTTGCATTATAACTTTTCTATGGTGATTGGGGATACAGAAACGTGCCTATAAGCATAAAATGAAATATGTGCATGCTTTAAATTCAAATTTGAAATTAAACACTTGTCAACTTACAATAACAAGTTCCCATGCATCATTCAAGCGATTTGTCGGCATTTTTCTCCAATCTAAAAAGTTTAGAGGCAACACAAGTCCATTCCGTGCAATAGTCCCAATAAAATTTGCAAGTGTCGGTTGTAAATCACCGTAAGGTTGTCCCCTTCATTGAATTTCACTACTAGCACATGATCAGGATGTAAAGTATGAATATATCTCATAATAGTCTTTCCACGTCTTCTTTGTTGAGCTTGGGATAAAGACATGGCCTCATTTTGCTCTGAAAAATATAATTTTCACTTGGTGTTGCAAAAATAAATCACTATTCATATCCAAAAATATTTTTCACCTTGCTCATTAACCTCATGATTTTGTGTATCATTTTGTATCTCTAATGGTGAATGGGATGTTGTGTCCTGTGATTCATTTTCATCATCAACTCTTCTATTAATTGATTCTTCTCACCTAGATCGTCTTTGACTATTTTGGAGTAGCTTTCGCATTCTTTTGTTTGCCATTTTTGAAAGTTACCTAAAAATAATATAGAAATCAATTACAAACTAATAGAAAAATTATCCTATTTCCCATTGCATAGGAAGCATAAGAGTAGCATATAATATGGTAAGCTAAACAAACTAATAAGAAATCAAAGTGACAACAATGGAAAGATTGCCAAAAAGGTGAAAAGCATAATCAACCTGGTGACATTTTCATGATGAACAATTAACAAAATCTATAGTTAATAAAATGTGAGCACACAAGCCCACTAAGGATGAAAGTTTATACCAACAATCCAAATTTGAACTAGAACTTAAATGGAAACAAAAATCCTATTTAAATGATTGATTTCAGAAAAACCCTATTTCCATAAGCAGTGGAAGGAATATACCATGGAATGAGTAGGGGTGAGATCTTAAATGATCCTACTGGACAAACATAAAACAAACTCAAATTGTAATAATAGTTGACAAACACATCCAATAAATGCTCGTCAGAATAGATGGAAATTAATTCAACTCATCTGCTAATGCCTTCCTCTACAACCGCATTACTTCAGTTACAATCTACTCTAGTTACACTTCAGTTTGGTTTATCAGTATTTATGGTTTCAATAAGAAAAAACTAGGAAAAGAAAAGAATTGTGTATTGCAACCATGAATTAAACCATACTAAGCCTACATATTCATTACAGCTTGATCTGGATCAAAGTTCAGACCAACCGACCAATCTTGAAGAATAAAGTGAGAGGCTCAAGCATTGTTTTGGTACTACAACAAGTGACAGATCGAATCAGGGGAGAGATTACCTTACTCGAAGGGGCAGAGCGGAAAAGGGACGACGTGGGATTGTGGAGACGAACTGCGACTGGCGACGGACTGCGGCTGGTGGACTGCGACTGGTGGACTACGACTGGCGGACTGTGGAGACGAACTACGGCCGACGACAAATTACGATTGGCGGACTGCGGTTGGCGGACTGTGGAGATGAACTGTGATTGTCGAACTGCGGAGACGGACTACGACCGATGGACTGTGGAGACTGATTGTGGCTGGCGGAGTGCAGTGCAGACTGAGGAGATTATTGCGAGATGGATAGCAAGCTCGCAGGGGGAAAGCAATTTAGGTTATTGCGAGACGAATTTCGGGAGCAAGTTAATACGAAAATATTTTCGTCGAAGAAGAGGGAAACCAGTAACCTAAAGAACGATCTTTACGAGCGATCAAAAACCGCTTCTAAAAGTTGTCAATAGAACCGGTCAAAATTGACCGCTTCTAAAAGTTGCCAATAGAATCGGTCAAAATTGACCGCTTCTAAAAGTTTCCAATAGAGCCGGTCAAAATTGACCGCTTCTAAAAGTTAATCTTTGATTAATTCTTTTCCAACCTCTGTTTTTGGTACCATTAGCTTTCTAAATGGACAAACAAAAAAGATAGTAGTGCTAATTAAAATCCAAGCCTATCAAATTCCGAAAATCTTCTTCCCATCTTGAAGAGAGTGGAAGAATCGTAAACTCATATAAATCTGCTAATGGAGAAAGAGCATCTTTGCAGTGTTCGAGTTGCAAAGAATACAAACAATACAGTAACAAAAATAGAGGATGAAAATTTACTGAACATCTTCGAGAGTTTCATAATTCTAAATATAGTTTCAACATAATGAAAGAAAATACAAAAATCAACCAAAGTATTCATCATCTGTTTCATTGTTCACAACCGGAAGAACATCAACTATTGAACCCTCAATGTCAGTTCTAATTAATTCAACATCTACTTTATTTACATCACTTAATATCGATTCCATATTATATAAATTATTATGAATAAAACACATTGTATCCATATCATCTTCATTGCCAATGTTGTATGTATCTCTTGGTGTGTGATGAATGGAACAATACCAATCCTCCTACTTTGGATCATGAACATAATAAACCATTTGAGCTTGCGTAGCCAAAATAAAAGGTTCATGCTCCTCAAGTTCTCCTGTATGTACCAAGCGTGAAAAATTCACCATTGTAAATCCAAATGGATCAATTTTCAAACTGGTAGTAGTGTTAATCCAGTCACATCGAAAAAGAACAATTCGTCCACAACCACCATAATCAAGTGAGATGACATCAGTTAGTTGACCATAATAGATTGACTCATGATAATCATCATGCATCACCGGCACCATGACCCCGTTATTTTGCACTTTTTTTGTTTTTTCCAGATTCTACTGTGCGAAATGCAAAACCATTTATGTTGAATCCATGATAACTAAATGCTACTGGATTTGGACCACGTGAAAGCACCCTAAGATCTAAGTCATCAATCCGTTCATTTACTCGATCAACCTGTAAGGTACATATATAATTTTTAAAGAAAAAAGTCACAAGTCTATTTATTATGAATCTGTAATAAAAAAATAAATCACAAATATTACTTACTCATTATGCAAACCATTCTGGAAATTGCATTCTAACCATATCATCTAATTGAGAATTACTTGGGAAACGACCATATCTATGTCTTCTCTTCAGTTCATTTTTTAATTCACTGTTCAATGTCAACACTAATATATAATTAGAAAAATTAAAACATTATGCAAAAAATGAGATAGAATATGGTATTCAACATGTAATACTTACTCACGATATGGTTGCAAGGTTGTACAATTAGAGAGAATATATCTATGACCTTGAGTTAAAGTTTTGTCATCCAAGGTAAGTACTTGAAGTCCTTTTGTTGGTCGCCCTACTTGTGGAAACATCGAAAGTGTGGGAAAGTCAATATTTGGTGTCTCTTTATGTCGTGTTCCGTGATTGTTGAATGAGATGTTACCCTCTAGATAACATGAACAAAACACAACACATTCATCTGCTAAATATGCCTCTGCAATGTTGGCCTCTGGACATGCTTTATTTCTGACAAAATTTTTAAGTTTTTCCAAATATCTTTCTATTGGATACATCCATCGATACTGTACATGCCCAGCAATTCTGGCTTCATACGCTAAATGTACCACCAAATGAACCATTATTGTGAAAAAAGATGGTGGGAATATTCTCTCCAATTGACATAAAACCAAAACAACTCCTTCTTCAGCCTTATGTAATTCTTCTTCTTGTAGGGACTTTGCACACACTGTTCTAAAATATTCACACAAAACAATAAGTGGAGCAGTTACCTTTTTTGACAACACCCGACGAAGAGCAATTGGAAGGAATTGTTCCATCGTGATATGACAATCATGGCTTTTCAAACCCATAATCCTGCAACGTCCAACATCCACACACTTTGAAATATCAAATGACATACCATCAGGGACACGAGTATCTTTTAATACTGAACAAAATATCTTTTTTTCAGCTTTATACATAGAGTAACATGGAGGTGGCAAATACTCTCTACCATCTGATTGTGTTCGGGGCCATAGTTGTTTCATAATACCCAAAATCTTTAAATCTCTACGTGCAACATAATTATCTTTACTCTTGTTGGAATCATCTAAAAGTGTTCCAATAATGTTGTCGCAAACATTTTTTTCAATATGCATAGGGTCCAAATTATGTCGGATCAAATTAAATTCCCAGTATGGCAGACTAAAAAATATGCTTTGTTTTCTCCATATTTGTTCAATTGACCCTGTTTTTTATTCTCACATTTGGTTTTGATGCATTACTCTTAACAAAAATCACATTCTTGTTTAAGGTCATTCGTAGAACGTCAGATCCAGATAATGGAGCCAAATCTAACTCACGTTATTCTGGTTGCCCATAACTTAACATTGTTCGAATTTCTGAATCTAGTGGTAGAAAATGACGATGCCCTCTGAATGACTACTTTTTGCCATGTTTTAGGTACAATGCATCTGTCTTATCAGCACAAGTTGGACATGCATTCTTGGCATATGTATTCCATCTAGACAAACATCCCAAACCAGGAAAGTCACTAACTGTCCAAATTAATGCAGCCCGCATTTGAAACGTTTCTTTGTTACAAATATCAAATGTGGCAATCCCATTTTCCCACAAATCTTTTAATTCAGTCAATAGAGGACATAAATACACATCGATATCATTTCCAGGTGCTTTTGGACCTGGAATAAGGGTGGATAAAATAATAGAATGAGGCTTCATGCATTCCCAAGGTGGTAAATTATAAGGCATCAAAACAATAGGCCAAGTAATATGTGCAGTGCTTTGATTTTTAAATGGATTAAATCCATCAGCAGCAAGTCCCAAGCGTACATTTCTAGGATCAGATGCAAATTCACAATGTCGTTCATCAAATTCCTTCCATGCTCGAGAATCAGCTGGATGCCTTAGATTTTCATCCAAAACTCATTTTTTGAAATGCCATTACATACTTTCAGACGTCTTGGATGACATGAATAATCATTGCAATCTTGGTTTCAATGGAAAATACCAAAAGACTTTGGCTGGAATATTAACCACAAGACATTTTTTTCCACCTTTATATGACCTCCTAGATGATTTCTACAAATTTTTTCATCTTGAAAGGTTACACACTTTGCAAGCCTGTTCATTCTCACTTTCCCCCCAATAAATCATGCAATCATTTGGACAAGCGTGTATTTTTTTATAATGAAGTCCTAAACTAGAAATTAATTTCTTTGCTTCATAAAAAGACTTAGGCACTTGAGCTTCAGCTGGAAGTACTCGACGAAGGAAGTCCAACAATGCTGTAAATGATTTATCACTCCATTTTCCACTAACTTTTAATTGAAATAACTCAATAAGGAATGTCAGTTGAGAAAACTCTGTGCATCCGGTATATAGTTGTTGTTTCCCTTCCTCTATTAGTCGATAAAAATCTTTCACATTAGACTCCATCGGTATATGACTAGTCGATGCTCCAATATAGTTTTCATTACTTGCAGATCCTTCATGCATTCCAAATGCATCATTCAACATTTCTTGTACCAAGGGTTCATGGCTAGTTACTTCAGGAACTTGTTGCGCTAAATCTCGAAGTTCGTTGTTATCGTGATCTTGTACAATTAGATTTTCTCCATGAAAATTCCAGATTCGATAATCTTGTAAGATACCATTTATCATCAGATGCTCATGTATTGTCTCTCGATCATGACTCAATGAGTTTATGCATTTGCAACAAGGACATGGTCTTGTCACTTCTTGAGTTGCATCACCAAATTCATAACGTAAAAAATATAGAATTCCCACCCGATACTCAAGACTGCCATGTGGGGCAGCATCCATTCCTTCTGCATGATTTGATCCTGTTCAATAATTTTTAAACGTTTACACATTGAAATATGATTTATCAAAATTAAATAAACTTTGTAGATAAACACATACCAATTTTAAGGAATTTAACAAACATAAAAATACAATTCCTAAATATAAATTTTCAAATATATAAACAGAATGATTTCACAAAATAAAAAAATCACGAGAAATCTTTGATATTATTCAATTTAGAGGAAAAAATATATGAAAATAAGTCTTAGCATAATAAACAAACTATAATACACAAAATATAATAATAAATTTGAAAAATAATACAAATAACTTAAAAAAAAAAAGATAAATCAAAGGATTCATTAAAAAAGACAAACTCCAATCGATTATAATTTTGTCACCATTAATACTTAAAAAATTTATCACATAATAAAAACTAAACCAAGAAATTACCTCCACAAACAAAATCAAAGGCTTATGACACAGAAGTAGAAGGCCGGATGAAACTAGGGCGCAACTGATTTGATGGACCGCTAGAACAGAGAAGATTGCTGAAACAGAGAGATGAAATTGGAAAATAATATGATCCGAATACACTCCTCAAATCCAAACTGGCTAGCTAGGATTTTTTGGAAAATAAAATCTAAGATATGACCACCCCTCTAATCCAAGACGTACGACTGCTTAGGGTTTTGAGATAATAAACAATAATACCTCTTTTTATAAACCTTTAGGAGCGGTTATTAATCGCTCCTAAAGAATTGGGATTAGTTATTAAACGATCCTAAAATTATTATAAAAATTGATTCTAAATATACTGAACAGAATCGAAAAATTATCAGAAAAAAATGTTCAATTGAAGCGGTATTAGAAGCGGTTATAATTACCGATTCTAAATATGTCAAATAGAATCAAAAAATTATCCGCTTCAAAAAATGTTAAATTAAAGCGGTATTAGGAGCGGTTATAAACACACCTAAATAATTAGGAGCAGTTAATAACCGCTCCTAGAAAATTTATATAGAACCGTTTGCTAACCGATTCTAAATATACTCAACAGAATCGAAAAATCATCCGCTTCAAAAATATTTTAATTGAATCGGTATTAGCACCGGTTAAGAAAACTGTTTCTAAAAGCCCCTCTTTTACCACCATTTTCCAAATCGCTTTTAAAATTCCGATCCAAATGCCTCATTTTTTTGTAGTGTATGGTAATACACGAGTATACGGATGCCAACTTCTAGACAGACAAGGATGATTTCATGTCTCATTTTGGGTACATATTCACCTTGAATGGAGGCATAATAAGCTAGAAAAGTTCCAAGCAAAACACTATAGCAGATTCTGCCACTGAGGCAGAAAATATTGTAGCTTCGGAAGCAGCAAAGGAAGCGGTTTGGATCAAGAAGTTCATCTCTGAACTTGGTGTGGTCTCATCAACGATCCAAACATGTACTTCGTCACTATCATCTGATCAGAGAGATCATCAGTAGGAAGGAAATACAAATCGAGAAGATTCCCACTGAAAGGAACTTAGCAGACCCCTTAACTAAGGCCTTATCTCAAAGTAAGTTTGAGGCTCATGTTAGAGCTTATGGTATTGGATATAGTGGCGATTGGCATTAGGCCAAGTGGGAGTTTGTTAGTAATAAATGAGAGATGTCCTAAGGTAATCGCCTTATGGTTGTACCATTTATTTGATAAATGAAGATTCACTATTTGAGTATACATGTTTTCATGTATTTGATTGGATCTTAAAGTCATTTACTGAATGTTCGCAATACAATTCATAGCATGAGAAATTTGTGATTGGATCACAAGTAGTGAGTATCTCTACATGTGTAATTATTATGTATTGGAATTATCCCTAGTCGATGAATTGATGCATTCGGACACCATCAATTCTGTTGAGACTGGCACGATTTATACTCTTTGGTTAATCCAAGCAGTTGTTTCTCACTGGCTGGAGACATTGGAATTTACGGAGTTAACTGTGGATGCTAGTTATGGTAACTAGTTCATTGGAGTGACCGACTGTAAGACTTCATATGGTTTACTACATATATGGATATGTCAATGAAGTTCTTATTGCAACTTAAGTGTGATGTTCCTTTGACTTACAGTATTCAAGTCATCTTGGTCATGAAGACTTATGCTTAGACATCTTAAGCAAGCATCTCCAAGGAGATGTGGACCCGGGATGATTGGGCATAAGTCGAAGTGGTCGAAGATGTTTGAATAGCCTACAGAGGATTCACCACTCCTTGTGAGAAGATGTATATCCTATGGCCTCTCGTTGGATTGTTACTAAAGTCTTTGGCCAAAGAATTAAATGTTTAGAGTATGGTACTCTTGGATACATGTGTAGTAATTAGAATTCGTAGGACGAGAAAGTAATACTTAGGCTAGGTGTGACGTAGTCATCCTAGTGGGGACTGACACAATAGACCATGTCCTGAACCAAGTGGGTATAAGATGAGTGAAGGGAACGGGGCATGATTCACTATAGCTGCTGAAAGGTTTCAGAAATTGTTCTGGGGTTAACCGTTGATTTTTCGATTAATTAGAGATCATGATGTACTACTAGAAGTCACTCATGATCGTTCTATAATTAATGGTCACTTATAGACGGTCAACATAAACCAGAAACCTATTTGGTCACACACACTACGAGTGTTATCTGAAGGATTTAAAATGAGTTTGAGAATGAGATTCTCAGATCGAGAGAGACTTGGTCTGGTTGGACCAAACCTGGAGCGAGCATGAAATTGTTTCAGTCGCATCGGAAGCATGGATGGGATGAGTCTTATGAAGACATGATGGATGAACCAAATCGGTTTGGTTCTAATCCAATGGTGGAAAATAAACCAAAGTGGTTTGGTTTGTTTTAAACGAATGAACCAAAATTGGTTCGGTTCATTTTAACTTAAAATATACTAATGCGGTTTGGTTTATTTTAACTTAAGTTATTAGAGCGGGTTAACGGGTTTTTGGTTGTGAACCAATAACCGCTAGGAGAAGGTTTCTTGATGGTCAAGAATCACGCTCTCTATTAGATAGAGGGGTAAGGGTTTTTCGTGGATAACTTTTGGAGTTGAAAACCTTAGCCGCCCAACCTCTTCTCCTTGCTCCTTGCCACCCAACCCCTTGGTGCCGCCCAAGCTTGTTGTGCCGCCACCTCCTTGCTGCCAGCCAACCACCAGCTGCTAGCTGTCCTCAGGCCATCCTCACTCGTCGGCCAACCTTCCTTGGCTGTCGGTGACCAAGGAGCAGTCGTCCAACTTGTTTGGACGGGCATCTCCTCCACCAAAACAAGCTGTCCAGTTTTGGACAACTTGTTGTCCCCTTTGTGGAGAGGCCATTTGGTCGATGTTTTGCACTCTGACAACAACCTATTTGCCGGGGATTGGATCTCTTGCAATACTCATAAGTGGAGGGTTGAGCTATCGTCAATTGGTTGACGAAAACCGCTTTCGAGAAGCGAGTTTATGAAACTCATATTTGGATTTGAATTGGATTCGAATTGTGATTGTCTCTCAGATCACAACGTCTTCGACGCGAGGCTAGTAACTCCCGCGAAGATGGGGCTGTAGCTTGGTGAGGTTATCCCGATGATACTCGGCGTGGATACGGATAGAGGCGATACTAGCGAGGGTTGCTTCTGTTGATTTCATTTCCGCTTCACATAATTTGTTAGGTATACCTAGTATAAGTTTCCTTTTATTACAAAATTTGAAATGACGATTTTGTCTACACTTGATGTATCCTTGCATGCATGTGGTGTGTGTGTTGTAATAAATTAGTCTATTGCTTATTTTTGCTTCCGTTGTGTGCATATTTACAAAATGTGTTCAAACATACACCCACGTCGGTGCCGGGGAAACCCAACAGGTTTTGTACTTCACTCTTGAAAACTTTGAACTTTTCAAAGGCTTTCGATTTGTGTTTTAGCAGATACACAAAGTCATATCTACTGACATCATCAATAAAAGTGATGAAGTACTGATAGCCTCCTCTAGGGGCAACATTGAAAGGGCCACATACATCAGTATGTATGAGTCCTAGCAAGCCCGTCGCTCATTCACCATGTCCACTAAATGGAGTTTTGGTCATCTTTCCTAGAAGACAAGATTCGCATGTCTCATATAATTCAAAATCAAATGAGTCCAATAATCCATCATTATGGAGCTGGGATATGCGACTCTCATTTATGTGACCTAGGCGACAATGACAGAGATATGTTTGATTCAAATCATTCGATTTGAATCATTTGGTATTTATGTTATAGATTGGGTTTTCAAAGTCCAGAACATAGAGTCCATTCATAAGAAAAGCATTGCAATAGAACATATCATTTAAATGAATAGAACAATATTTGTCCTTTATCACAAACGAGAAACCTTTCTTGTCCAAACAAGAAATAGAGATAATGTTCTTAGTTAAAGTAGGAAAAAAATAGCAGTCTTCTAGTTCCAAAACAAGCCCAGTGGGCAAAGATAAAGAGTATGCTTTTATAGCTATGGCAACAACAACTCTTGCATCATTGCCTACTCGTAGGTCCACTTCGCCCTTTGTCAATGATCTAGTCTTTCTTAGGCCCTGCACATTAGTACAAATGTGTGATGCACAACCGATATCTAATACCCATGAAGAAGAAATAGATAAATTGACTTATATAATATATATACCTGATGCAGAAGTCTCACTTCTTTTCTTTTTAACTTCCTCCAAGTATATCTTGTAGTTCCTCTTTCAATGCCCAGTCTCACCGCAGTGGAAGCAGTCCCCTTCCTTAGACACCCTGCCTTTAGCCTTTGATGTATTAGAATTGGTTTTGCCTTTTGCTTGTGTCTTACCCTTGCCTTTGGACTTCTTTTTACCTTTGCCCTTTTTTACCGGCAGTACGTTACAAGTCTTGGCCTTTTTGAGATTGGGTTCAACAGTTCTCAACATGTTGACCATCTCAGGCATAGGCTTGTCAATTTCGTTCATGTTATAGTTCATGACAAATTGACTATATCCTTCTGGCAATGATTGTAGGATAAGGTCAGTATCCAATTCTTGGCCCAGTGGAAATCCTAGTCTTTTAAGGTTCTCAACATACCCAATCATCTTGAGTATGTGAGTTCCTATAGGAGTTCCTTCTTACATTATGCATGCAAATAGGGCCTTAGACACTTCAAAATGCTCGTGCCTAGCTTGCCCTTGATATATTTGTTTCAAGTGTGACACCATAGAAAAAGCATCCATGTTCTCATGTTACTTCTGAAGCTCAGAGTTCATAGTGGCAAGCATTAGGCATGATACATCTAATGCATCATCCTGATGCTTCTTGTAAGCATCTTTCTCTACATGAGTGGTGGTAGTGGCGGGTGCTTCAGGAAGAGATTGCTCTAGGATGTATAGTTTTTGTTCTTTCTTGAGGACAATCCTCAAGTTTCTGTACCAATCTAGGAAATTAGCTTAGTTGAGCTTGTCCTTCTCAAGGACAACCTGCTAAGAGAGAGAGTATTTGACGTATTAGATGACATGGTGATCTACAATAGTAAAATGCAGAAATAAGTATCATATCTAAATCATGTAATTAGACCTTTAATTAAATGATTCTCCCACTGAATCGTAGAGCTTCAGTAGGAGCTAGTCATGAATGTAGGCAAACACATTTTACCCACACTACTAACTCCAAGCCCATCATCTACAAATTCATGTGGGACAAGATCCACATCATACCTCATGCCCAAGATTTAGTATGAATAGGCAAGTAATATTTTACCAATTACATCTTATGCAACTATTGGAAATAAAAGGGTCAAGATCCACATTACACATCATCTTGAGTTAGCTTTGGCTAATCACCCAAGACTTAGTATAATCTTCCTTTGGAATATGCCTCTAAGTTCTCAATCTAATTGATGTAACTTAGTTAAGTCTCACCCAAAGTTCGATAGTGGGACATCACAATTGTCCCTTTGCACTCTACCAGGATAAAATGTGTCACTTTGCTTTGGCAAACCTAACAACAAATGATCGAGGTAGTAGTGAGTATCAAACTTTGGTAGGCATATCGATTTGACTTAATTAAGATAAAATAATTATCTAACATGCATCACATACACACATAGCATATATCAACAACATATAAGCTTAAACATGACATGGTTATGGCCCGAATGCTACGATTTTCTCAAGCCAATGAGAAAATCGAATGGTCAACCTAGGGATAGCTTCTTCTCCAAGTGCTTCCTTTGGTCATCATGTGTCGTCAGCATCCTTCTCTTATCCTCATCCTCTAATAGACTTTCAACTCATCATTTTGTACATAAGAATACTCGAGTTACATTCGAGTATAAATCTATATATATATAGATATTTACAACTAAAAAAATAGAGAGGAAGGCATGACACACATGCCGTATTATGAATTACAACATGCACATACAACACAACCACAATCTCATCGGGGTTAAAGGCCATAACCATGCACCATGGAACACATCAAATAGGTCTAGGACACTAATATTATTATGTTTGCAGAAATTGCACATGAGCCGAAACCTCACGGTGGTCCCGCTAACTGATTAACGGGTGGGGTCAAGGGGCAGCGCCCCTTGCGGGGTAGCGGGGAGCGCCCACGGTGCAAAATTTTATTTACAACTCGTTGAATGAGTTACTGCCCTTAGGTCCTCAAGATGAACCCGAGACCCTCTTGTTCCATTGATGCATCCTTGTGAAGAACATCGCACAATCTGTTCACAACAAATTGCGAAAGATTTATCACAATCCATGCTCAAAAGAATGATGTAACTTCATCAACGGAACACCATAGGTTACTATTTGTTTTTTTTCAAATGCAATCGAACTCTAGCATGCTTTCATTAGAAAAACGTTTGCACATTTATCAATATGAGGGTGTTATATCCTCTTAGTTTTATCAACACAAACTTCTGTGCATATAGACAAAATGCTCATACAAGTATGCAACCCATAACAACATGTCCTACTTCTATATTTCCGATAAAAGGAAAAAGAAACTTTGAACGATCTTTCGCAAGTGGCTCTGATACCACTATTAATGCCTATAAGATTCATATATCTTCACAATGGTATGATATTGTCTACTTTGGGCCTATGCCCTCATGGTTTTATTTTTGGTCTTTACCCAAAAGGTCTCATGCCAATGGAGATATATTTTTATCTTATAAGCACATGATCTTTTCCATGTCTTGCCAATGTGAGACTTTAATTATATTCCCCATACTTCCAACAGTAGGATCTTCGGAGTAAAGTCCAAATTGCTTTTTGTAACACAAGTCTGATACATCGAACCATCCCCAACTCTCCTAAGATTGGAGTAAAATTCCATGAGAAGGTCAACATTAACAGGATGTGTGTAAAATGCTAGCTTCACTAGTTGATAATGCATGATGATTTGAATTACATCTCCATAATAGGACCTAAAGAATGGCTCATCTAAATAACGTATAGCAATAGGCCGATATATTTGGGACGGAGCCTGGGATCCATCACTGGCCTCTACCCTACATTTTTATCCAAAAGTATGTAATGCAATGCAATGGATGAACACAAAAATGCCATTAGATCAAGGCATTAAAAAAAAATAGTTAGGGTTTAGGGTTAAAAGCGTTACTTAGGCGGCATTTGGTTGTGAGGTTGTAGGAGACAGCCGGAATAGGTGAATGTTGAAGGAGAATGACCGAAAGTGGTCTCTTGAGCCTAGAACCCTAATTTGGGCAGAATCGATGAAAATAGGAAAGGAAGAGACCTCTATTAGCTTGATATAGAGACAAAATAAGGTAAAAAAGGTTAGGCTTGAAGATCTAGGGCTTACTGAGGGCTAACATCGCCGACAAAAACTCAGACGGGAAGAAACGAGATCGTCAGAAGAAAGGAGTGTGCATGAAGAAGGCGAACCGCTAGGGTTCGGGCTTATAAAATCACAACCATCAGTCAACTACTATCCCAAAGCAGTCGACTGCTCAAGGTTCTGTGACCGGGTCACAACACTAGCAGTCGACTGCTAGGGTTCGACAGTCGATTGCTCAACTTTCTGTGTCGTTCTACAGTAACTTCAGTCGACTGCTCTACTAAAGCAGTCGACTAATATCTAATTATTTAGCTGGAATTTTTGAAGATTTGATTTGTTCACCTAATTTTGTTACATTTGGTGTGTTTGTTGTATGTGTATGGATTATACCAGTATTATGCTTGTATTTGCATATTTGTTAATGTGTTTTGATATTCTATTCTATTTTTACAAGCATTAATAGCCAAGGATTTTATTCCTAGCATCTCACCCTTTCTAGATGATGAAATACATAATCAAGATAAGCCCTATATTCTTGTGAGATGTGATACATTACAAACACACCTTTTATGCAAACATACGATATGACATATGAAGCATGACAAGTGTATGAACTACAAAGATAGATAATACCTAAGTGTTAGGCCCAAATTATTATTTTCTAAAATTAAAACAATTTTTCCTTAAACACAATTTTCTCAAGTGTGTAAAAAACCTAAAATGGCACACCATGACCTCTAAACCTAATTGTGGCAATTTTGATCAATTTTCCATACTTCTCAAATTTATTATCACATCCTAAAATCCTTTAGGATTAAGTTTCAATTTCATTTCCAAAGTATCACATAACTTTAAAAATATCCTAAAGTGCTAACTTTGCTATGGTTAGGTTAACTATCCATCCATTCAAGTTGACACGCTCTAATCCATCTAGCGTGAGGGAATCATGCTTCTAGGAACTCAAAACCTATTTGAGCTCCTTGAGTTTACTAGGTACTCACTAGGGATATCCTCTCTTAGTACCTTCTTAATGACCCTCTTAGACTTAGAAGCCTTGGTCATTTGGGTCTTGTCAAGGTTAACCTTAGGGGTAACTCCCCTTGTAACCTTCTTAGTGACCTTCCTAGGTTTCTTTGAAACCTTATTCACTAGACACACATCATGGTCAACTCTAGGGATGACCTCCCTTGCGACCTTGACTTTCCTAGCCCTAGACTTGGTTCCATAATCAAATGGAAAATTGTTATAGGTAGGCTTGTGACTCAAGTTTTTCTTACCCATAGATGAACCTTGCCTATTAACCCCTAGATTTTGTCCATTAGACCCTA
This sequence comes from Wurfbainia villosa, assembly GCA_025175895.1. NCBI lineage: Eukaryota > Viridiplantae > Streptophyta > Magnoliopsida > Zingiberales > Zingiberaceae > Wurfbainia > Wurfbainia villosa. The sequence goes on along the minus strand of CM045986.1, from coordinate 129,728,548 downwards.
CAATCATATTTTTCATCTTCTTAATGGTCTTTTCCATTTTCTCAAGTTTTGACCTCAAAGCATGATTTTCCAACTCTAATTGCCCAATTTTTGAATTTTCATTTATTCTTTGGGCATTGTTCTTTCTTTTAGGCATATGTCTACCCCTCTTAGGGTTAATGTCTAAATAGTTCTCTACCTTCCTAATAGCTTCCTTAGGTAGAGTAGTCTTATGGGTAGTGGTTCTAGAACTATCCTTAGTTCTAATTTCATTTGATTTATCCCCTAAGCAATAAGATTTATTTCTAGCATGCTTTTCATGATTATGCACAATTGCAAGTGAATTGAAGGCATGATTTTTGTTATAACATTAAGAAGAAGTATTATTTAGATTTACCTTAGGGTTTGCCTTAGCTCCCCCTACATGTGTAACTCCTCCCATGCTCTTGGTTTGCTTCCTTCTCTTAGGGCATTGAGTTCGATAATGATCCTGTTGTTGACACTTGAAGCACACCACGTGCTCCTTGCTCTTCGGTCATTGGGGCCCGGCTACCTTGAGCTTTTCATTGGCCTTAGGTGGTACTTACGCTTTCTTCTTGGCCAATTTTGGGCACTTTCTCTTGTAATGACTATGTTTCCTACACTTAAAACATATAATATGAATTTTATCTTTAATCACTATGTTTGAGTTACCTTCCTTGGTAAAATTTTTTGGATTTCTTCTTCCTTTCTCCTGGATGTAGAAGCTTCTTCTTGCCCTTCCTCCAGTGTGAAAAGTCTCTCCTCCCCCTCAATCCTTGAAGTGGAGACTTCTTCAACCTCTTCTTTCTCCTCGGATGTCGAACACCTCTCAACATCCGAATTCTCACATTCTTGAGCCGATGAGCATTCTTCGGCTTTTTGGGATTTTTCTTCACTTGAGACCGGTGAGGGATTTTTGTGGAAGTCGACCAACTTATTCCACAATTCCTTAGCATCCCTATAATCTCCTAATCTAGACACGATATCATTAGGAATCAAATCTAATAGCATGTTTGTTACCTTGTCATTTCTTTCGATTTTTTCTGGTTGCTCCTCCATCCATTTCTTCATCTTAAGAATTTTACCCTTCTTGTCCATTGGGGCTTCAAATCTTTGCATCAAAACAAACCAATTTTCTATTTTACACATTAGAAAATATTCCATCCTCGCCTTCCAATGATCAAATTCTTTAGCTCCATAGAGTTCATATGGAGGAGGCATGTTGATGTCCCATCCCAATCTAAGACTTGGCTCCTCCATCTTCCTTTTTCCCTCTAGCGAAGCCTTGAAGAGCAACCCGCTATGATACCACTTGTTAGAGATCGATTGACATTGTTAGAGGGGGTGAATAGCAATTTCTCATCATTCATGTTGTGCTAGTCTACAAAAGTGTTATACATAGTGGAATATACAATACAAAATACAAATAGAAATACACAAGCACAACAAGACGATATAAGGTGGTTCGAAACTTAGGGTTCCTACTCCACGAGTTGAGCTCAAGTGAGCTCTAGTGATGCACACCACCACTAAATCTTCTCCTTCTCGACAATACGTCGGGAGTGGAGAAACCTCAAACAAGTTATTACAACAGTCATACAATAATAAAATACAAGAAAATACAAGTATGCAAATGTAATGCAAAGAAAAACTTTACAAGAGTGCTTTTGATTGTTTACTTATTGCTTGCTTTGGATTGCTCTTGAAGGTATGTAATGCAGCAATAATTTTCCTTCAAAATCTCCACAAAAACTGATGCAAAATTCTCCATCTTGAGCTTCTTTTATAACCTGCATTGAGCTATTTTTGCGCAAAGCAATCGACTGCCAAAAGGCCTGAGTCGACTGCCCATAGTGCCATTGTCTCACAATGACTCAATCCACGATGGAAAAACTCCAACGAATACACTGGTAGGCAGTCGACTATTAAAGCTTTTGTGTTCGTGTCAACTTAAATCAGTCAACTGTCCTTCATAGTAGTCACTTCTTATGGATCAGTCGACTACTAAACCCTAGCAATTGACTACCAAGGCCACAGAATAGCAGTCGAACATCAATTGACTCCCGACCAATCGACTGGTCATAATCTCAGTCAACTGATCCAAGTTGACTAGGCTACCCAGTGTGAAACACTCGGTTAGTCGACTGATCCATAACCCTAGTCAACTGATAAACCTCAAACATGAGGTTTAACTTAAGTATGATCCCTTCATACTTGATAGACCACCCTTTGCCTAGACCTAAGCCTTCTATCCACCTCCATTAGCCTAACGACTATCGTTTCCCTCTAAGTCATCCATGACTTGTTCATCCATATGCTAGCCTTCAAGTGCTTCTATCGGCTATTGTCATGCTAACCGAGTCTACTTTGCCAAGGTGCATTTGGACTTATGCCACCAAGACAAATGCTTGGACTTTATGCCACCAATATCACACACTTGGACTTCCCAAATTCCATGTATCCATACTTGGACTTTCACCGCTAAAGTTCACTTGGACTTTATGCCGCCAAGACTACAGCTTGAACTTATGTTGCCAAAATTATACCTTTGGACTTTCCTTGCCAAGTACCCATGACTTGGACTTTTCCATTACCAAGACCCATGTTTGGACTTTCATTGTCAAGTACCCAAGACTTGAACTTTTCATGCCAAGTACACAAGACTTGGACTTTCCATGCCAAGTACACAAGACTTGGACTTCTCAAATTCCAAGATCATTGTTGGACTTTCCATGACAATCACATTGTTAATCATTTTATCGAATATCAAAATACTACTCGAGTTCATTCAATCGTGACCTGAGCTGATTGCACCAACAATAATTAGTCAACTGATCAAAGTAGCATACAAAAAATTTAGAACTCAACAGCAAGATTTGACTATTTAGGTATCAATCGATTGATGGTAGTTGAATGTGTTGATCAAAATTGAGCTGGAAAAGACATTCTATAGGTGTAACATTCAAATCTATAGTGTAACAATTGATTGATTGTATTATCAGTCAACTATTAGACGATAATCAACCTGATCTATAGTTGATAAAAGAGGGTTTTGATGATGTTTGGAAAAGTCAGTTCTAGGAGACTTCAAAGGGGAATTCTTGCTACATTACCAACATTCAAAAAACTTTCCAAAGCAAACTAAATAAAGAGCAAACAAAGATTATACTTGTAAATTATTATTTACATTGCATTTTATATTTCATTTATATAATTCAATTTGTACTTATTTTGGTTGTAAAAAAATAAGTTAAAAGAGGTTTCTTTACATCTAGAAAGTATCTGAGAAGAATAAAAGATAGTGGTACTATCACTAAGACTAAGATGTGGAATAGGATTAGCGGTTTTGAACTATGTCAAATCTTGATTTTTTGTGTGGTTATATTTTATTTTATATTTCTATTTTTGTTGCATATTAATCATTTATAGACAAGCATATGAAATTAAACAATGGACGAGAATCACTATTCATCCCCTTCTTGCAACGTAATGGTCCTATCTGTATTTTTAACTAAACCTTTAGCTAAGTCTAAGTTTAGGATAAAGTCAATTTTTAATAAAATGAAACACCTTAAAGGGGATTAACAATCACTTAACTTCTTCAATTAGTGAAGTTCAAGAAGAAATTCAACTCAAGTCAAAAGATTTGAAGAAGAAAATTTCTTTTTGAAAACTTAAGTTGAAGACTTGAAAAACCCCTAGATAAAATCACATTGGATTCTCTAAGTATTAAGATATAATACTTGTTAATGCCTATAAGATTCATATATCTCCACAAATAGTATGATATTGTCCACTTTGGGCCTAAACCCTCATGGTTTTTGTTGGTGCAATCGGCCCAGGTCACGATTGACCAGACTTGAGTTTGACTCGAGTAGTGTTTTGATGTTTGACATTGATGTCTGACATGTGTTGGGGAGATTGGTGATGTAATCGACCCAAGTCATACTTGATGTTTGACGATGGTTTGACCATTGTCATGGGGAGAAGTCCAAGTCTTGTGTACTTGACATGGAAAGTCCAAGCTTGAGTCTTGGCATGGAAAGTCCAACATGGGTTGGCAAGGAAAGTCCAAGCATGGGTCTTGGCAAGGAAAGTCCAAGTATGGGTCTTGGCATGGAAAGTCCAACATAGTTTGGCAAGGGAAAGTCCAAGCTTGAGTCTTGGCAATTGAGAAGTCCAAGGGGAATATTGGCGGCGTAAAGTCCAAGGGTGGAGTCTTGGCAGCATAAGTCCAATGGTTGGCGGCGTAAAGTCCAAGCGGAGTTTTGGTAGCGTAAGCCCAATATGCCTTGGCGGTGTAGACCACATTAGTATGACAATAGCTGATGGAAGCACTTGAAGGCTAACGTATGGATGAACAAGTCATGGATGACTTAGAGAGATCCGATAGGCGTAAGGCTGATGGAGGTGGCTAGAAGGCTTAGGTCTAAGCTAAGGGTGGTCTAGCAAGTATGGGGGCACCATACTTGGTTTAAAACCTCATGTTTGAGGTGTATGAGTTGACTGGGACTATGGTCAATCGAATGATGGGAGTCAACTAGAGTTTGACTATGGGAAGATGGCCTAGCAGTCAACTGCCAACATTGGGCAGTCGACTGATGGCTTAAGCAGTCGATTGATGGCCTGAGCAGTCGACTGATAGTCAGGCTTTTAGGCATAGAAAGCTTTTCAGTCGAGTGATCAGCCCAAGCACTCGAATGATTGAGCCATCAGTTTACTGATGGGCATGATCAGTCGACTGATGCCCTATCCGTTAGCACTTATCCGACGTGGTTCATGTCGTTGTGAGACAATAGCTACAGGGGAAGTCCACTGATGGTCCCGATCAATCGACTGCTAGGCGGAATCTAGCCCAAGGAGAAGTTTTAAAGGGAGCTCGAGGATGAGGTTTTCGCAATTAGCTCTTGGACGTCTTTGGGGTGATTTGTTGATGCAAATCAAGGTCTCCAAGTACAATTCAAGCAACCAAACAAGCAAGCATCCAAAAGTTCTTTGTAAAGTTTTCTTTACTTGAATTTTAGTGTATTTTCTTGTATTTCATTCTTATTATTGTAAGAACTATTGTACGAGATTTCTCCACCTTCGGATTGTTTCGAGAAGGAGTTATTGTTATAGTGGTGTGTGATTGGCATCGCTAGGGCTCATTCGAGCCCAATCCGTGGAGTAGGAACCATTTGGTTTCGAACCACGTTACATCGTATTATTGTGATTATGTTTGTGTTGTATTTATTTTATTATTTCTATTTCCGCTGCGTATAACACTTTTTGTAGCAAGCACGCGATCACAAACGAAATCCATCACATGACAAGCGACGATGCTATTCACCCCCTCTAGCGGCCACCGAGGTCCTAACAATTGGTATCAGAGTCCGGGGCTCTTCTACGGATTATTAACCAAGAGAGCACCACTAGATGATGAAGAGATGGATTTTGAAGAACAACTAGGATGGGACATCAACACACCGGTCCCGTATGCTCTTTATGTATGAGAAGGCTTCAATTCATAGAAGAGACTGATTGAAGACTTTATTATGATGAGGGACTTCAAAGAATGGTCCTCATTGATGGAAGGATTCAAGTATCCGAGAGGGCCAAAGGGTGGTTTCCTCAAAATGAAAAAGTGGACCGGGGAACAAATCCAAGAATTCGAGATAAATAAGAAGGTAATAAAATTCTTGGTTGATTTGATTCCTAATGATATATTATGTAGCTTAGGTGAGTACAAGGATGCCAAGGAGCTTTGGATTGAATTGGCAAAATATCACGAAAATTCATCACCGGTTCAAGAAGAAGAAGAAGAAGAAAAGTGCTCATCCTCTCAAGCTCAAGAAGAAGCAAGCACATCTTCATCACAAGAGCTTGAGGATTCGGAGGTTGATAGGGAATCAACATCCGGATCGAAAGAGGAAGAAGAGATGGAAGAAGCCTCCACTTCAAGATTTGAGGGGGAGGAGAGACCGTCTACTCCGGAACAAGGGCAAGAGCAAGGAGAGCCATCTACTTCTAGGAGAAGTGATGAACAAACTCAAGAGGCCCTTTCCACCACCATTGACCTAGGTAACTCAAGCATTTCGATTAAGAATAAAATTTATATTATATGGTTTGAGTGTAGGGAGCAAGGAAAATACAAGAGTAAGTGTCCAAAAAGAGTTAAGAAGACTCCACCGACACCTAGAAGTCAAGAGAAAGCTAAGGATGTTGGTGCCCCCACTAGAAAAAACAAGGAGCATGTGGTGTGTTTCAAATGTCGATAACTGGGACACTACCGGAGTCAATGCCCAAAGGGGAAGAAGAAGGTCCAAGAAGGAGCATAACAAGTAGGGGGAGCCTTGAAAGCTAACCCTAAGGTAAAATTTATTAATGCACCTTCTTTAATTTGTAGGCAAAAGCATGCTAGTAGAAATAATAGATTTTATTGTCTAGGTGCTAAGAGTGTCAACCTTAGGAATAAGGAGAAATTTGGGACTAATATCCCTAAAAATATTTTACCTAAGGCAAGTATTAGGAAAATTGATGACCACCTAGGTTTTAACCCTAAATGGACTAGGCATATGCCTAGGAAGTCTCATATCCAAAGAATAGATGAAAAATAAAAAATTGGACAATTAGAGTTAGAAAATCAAGCCTTGAGGTCAAGGCTTGAAAAACTTGAAAAGACCCTTGCAAAGATGCAAAATTCAATTATAGGGTCAAATGAACAAAAATCTAGGTCAAGGAGTCAAAACCTAGGGTTTAGAAAGCAAGGTCCACCCAAGGGCAAGAAAGGTTTAAATCACAAACCTAAGCCGAAGGAGACCTACCATAGTGTTCCATTCGATTATGAAACACAACCTAGGTCTAGGAAGACCAAGATTACTAGGGAAGTCATCCCTAAGGGTAACCAAGGTGTGTGTCTAGTGGCTAGGGTTTCAAGGAAACCTAGGAAAGCTGTCACACCCCGAGAGTATGCCGAGCCAAAAATAATCGGACAACATCTCCCTTGTACGTGATACATTCCCTGATATACATAAAGCCTTTAGGCCACAATCACATAACAAATATATGGACATAATTCATAAAGCACTGCGGAATATATTGACAAATAATAAATACACAATGACTCAACTATGCACTCCGAAGTGACTTTGACACAACAAGAATGATAATAGAAACCACATCAAAAGTCAAATACATACAACACATCCGTAACCACAAATACGGAAACAATATAGGATGAAATCCCAAAACAACAATCCAATAGAATACAACAATATGGTGTTGGTGCAGTAGGCACCTAAGTCGAACCTGAGTTTTGATTATAGCAAATGATACAAAGTTAAGCTCATGTCATTATCTCACGAGCTGAATCAAGTGTGTAGAAAATTGCTATAGCTGGAGCTGAAGGCTAGCGACACCCGAAGGAAGCCGCGGTGGTCGGAGGACACTTGAGTGACTTCGGAGGGAGCCAAAGGAATCGAGTGGAAGGCCGAAAGCGAAAGCGACACAGTAAGTATCGAGGTAATGACATGACATGACACAGTAAGTGACCTGAGTTTTTTTTCTCTTTTTTATTCTATTTATTTTGAATTTATTTCATTCGTTTAGTTTTTCTTCTGCACTACTAATCCAAGACGCGAGTCTTGGTACTTTTCGATTGTTTGTGTTGTTGTTAGTTTTTTCGTCTCCGTTCTCTTGTTTCTTTTTGTTTCAATGGCCCATCTCGAGGGTTTTAGCACCGTCCGACCTCCATTTTACAACGGAGATGACTTCCGTTATTGGAAGGGTCAGATGGAATGCTTTCTTAAAACCCAAATCGAGATGTGGATCATAATCCAAACGGGATTCACACTTCCGACTAATGAAGTGGGTGAATCCTTGGATTATGACCAATGGACCAATACGACAAAAATACAAGTTGAAGATGATGCCAAGGCATCTCAAATCCTCCAATGCGGCTTGTCCAAGGAGGAGCTTAATCGCGTCGGCCCCTTCATCAGCGCAAAGGACCTTTGGACAAAGCTAGTGGAGCTACACGAAGGGACCGATGAAGCCAAGGTATGTAAGCGCGATCTTTTGTTTAATAAATTGTATAATATAAAAATGCAGGAACACGAAACGGTGACTCAACTTCACGCCCGTGTTCAAGACATAGTCAATAATCTACACGCGATCGGGAAAAAGGTCGAAAACCGCGACCTTATAAGGTATGTTCTTAACTCCTTTCCGAGGACTACCTTGTGGGCATCCATGGTCGATGCCTACAAGGTCTCCAAGGATCTTTCGAAACTTAGGTTAGATGAATTATTTTCCGATTTTGAACTTCATGAGTAGTCTAACTCGGAACCCGAGAAGGGTATAACACTTTTTGCAGGTTCGAGGAAGAAAACCGCAAGCAAGCCACCCTCGGAGGAAGAAGAGGATGAGTCCGATTCAGAGGTCGACTCGGAAATGGAGGCCGAACTAGTCAACCTAGTTCGGAAGATAGTGAAGGGCTGAAAATGAACCATCACTCGACCCAACGAAGGTAAGCCTAAAAGTTCAAATATTAGATGCTATGAATGTAATAGGTTTGGATATATCAAGTCCGAATGCCCAAAACTCAAGAGCAAAGCACCAAAACACAAAAAGGCACTCAACGCTACTTGGGAAGAAGCATTGAGGAAGAAGATAGTGATCGTGTTCTCATGGATAAACCGGTGTAATTGGAGACGGAGTCGGAACCAGAACATTAATCGAAAACCGAAGACGAGTCGGACTGCGAAGCACTATTCAAGACAAGCCACGGATACGCATCCGGTTCAAAAGATACACTCAAGGTAAGTCGATCCCTCATTAGTACACTTTATAATGCAATTAAGTTTTTAACTAGAAAATTAGCTAAGTCCGAGTCCAAGGTCGAGACCCTGGTTGAGGAAGTTAAACTCCTCAAACATGAGGTCTCCCTAACCTCTTCGACTAGTTGAGTTCAAGAGGAGGACTCAACTCGGGCTGAAAAACTCAAAGTTGAGAACTCACTCTTGAAGAGTCAAGTCGAAGATCTTAGGAACACGTTGGAAAGGTTTACTTTAGGATCTAAAGGACTTGACCTCCTACTTGGATCGCAAAGGGTCGTGTACAACAAGGCCGGACTAGGGTTTAGCTGAAACACGACCAACAAGTCATATATGTCGATTGTAAGGCGACATAAAAAATGTGTCCAAGCATAGGTCCCTAATACCACCTTGATTTCAAACTTAGGATCGAACCAGTACTGGGTTCCCAAGGACCAAATCCACTATGTGGAGAGACCGAACCGATTCAACAGTCCAGGGGGAGCTAGTACGAAACTTGTGTATTTTAACTTAGAAAATTGCATGCTTAGGTTCTTTATTTAGTTTGATTTTTCTTTTTAGAATGGCTAGATAGGACTATAACTCATCAATACTTGATAACATAGTACCAGGATGCGGCGAGATGATAGTACGCTAAGAAAGCGGAGTCTTGTGTATTCGGGCTAGATAAGGCGTATCTAGTTCGGTGCACTTGACCAAGCAGAACTAACTGAAGCTACCTCGCTGTATCCTAGACTAGTTAGACTAAGAAGTGGTCTTAGGTGAGTCAAGTCTCTATTTTCTTGAAAATGACTTTGTCTAAGGAAGTGGTCGTTGTTCCGATCAAAGAAGGCCTCTGTGCCTCGCCACGACCTGGAAGCCATGATCTTGAAAAGGTGACTTGATGAGCCTAAGGTCAAATCCGAATCTAACGTAAGGTTGACAAGTGTTCAAGTCATTAAATTTAAGTAAAATTGGAAGTCATCTCACAAGAACATATAGGGTTAACATGTTTGATCATGTAGACATGGGTGAGATGATTTAGGTTAATAATTTTCAACCAATCTTTAATAAATCCAATATCCGATCCAACTACCTTGCGTGTAGGATCAATGGATGTTGGACAGTGGTTGCTCCTGACACATGACCGGGGATCAACTCAAGTTTTCGAAGCTTCGATTCAAACGACAAGGATTGGTAGCCTTCGGAAACAACGGCAAGCTCAAAATCATCGAATCAGGTGATATTGAGCTCAACTCTAACTTTATTATTCAAAATGTCTTATTAGTAGAAGATTTTCAATATAATTTACTTAGTGTAAGCCAATTGTGTGATAATAACTATAAGGTCATATTTCTAGAAAATGAATGCGTAATTAATACAAATGAAACTTCTAAAACAATTCTTAAGGGAACTAGAAATAACAATATTTACACTATTAACTTAACTAACTCCTCAACTAAGTGTCTTATGACACGACAAGAGGAATCATGGTTGTGGCACTGACGACTCGGTCATTCACACCCAAGACTCATCCACAAGATGAGTCAGAGTGACTTAGTTATAGGTTTGCCTAACCTCAATAACTTAGATAATAAAATATGTAATACTTGTCAATAAGGTAAACAATCTAGGACACAACATCAACTAACTAATCAAGAACGAACCAAAAGTATTCTTGAGCTCCTACACATGGATCTATTTGATTCACACGGAGCTAAGTCACTTAATGGGAGTAAATTCTGTTGGTGCAATCGGCCCAGGTCACGATTGACCAGGACTCGAGTTTGACTCGAGTGATGTTTTAATGTTTCGACAAAAACATATGACAATGTAATTGTCATGGGAAAGTCCAAGTGGAACACTTGGCATTTGGTAAAGTCCAAGTCTTGAGTACTTGGCATGAAAAGTCCAAGTGGGACACTTGGCACATGAAAAGTCCAAGTGGGACACTTGGCACATGAAAAGTCCAAGCATGGGTCTTGGCAATGTAAAAGTCCAAGCATGGGTCTTGTCAATGAAAAGTCCAACATGGGTTGGCAAGGAAAGTCCAAGTCTTGAGTACTTGGCATGAGAAGTCCAAGCATGGGTCTTGGCAAATGAGAAGTCCAAGCATGGGTCTTGGCAAATGGAAAGTCCAATCATGGGTCTTGGCATGGAAAGTCCAACATAGGTTGGCAAGGGAAAGTCCAAGCTTGAGTCTTGGCATTTGAGAAGTCCAAGGGTTTGATATTGGCAGCGTAAAGTCCAAGCGGAAGTCTTGGCAGCATAAGACCAATGGTTGGCGGTGTAAAGTACAAGCGGAGTCTTGGCGGCGTAAGTCCAATGTGCCTTGGCGGTGTAGACACCGTTAGCATGACATAGCCGAGGGAAGCACCTGGAGGCTAGCGCGATGGATGAACAAGTCATGGATGACTTGGAGGGATCCGAGAGGCGTGAGGCTGATGGAGGTGGCTAGAAGGCTTAGGTCTAGGCTAAGGGTGGTCTAGCAAGTATGGGGGCACCATACTTGGGTTAAAACCTCATCTTTGAGGTTGGCAGTCGACTGGCATTATGGCCGGTTCGACTGCCGTGAGTCGACTTGAGTTCGACTGTCGTTTAAGAGCTGGAACTGCTCTGGCAGTCGACTGCTCATTGGAGCAGTCGAACTGATGTCTACGGCAGTCGGATCGCAAGGGTCGGTACGATCGCTAGTTCACCGCGAGCACAGAATGCTCCGTGAGCCGATCGTAGGCGTCGACTACGCTGGCGATCGGCCGATAATGTTGGCGATCGCTAAGAGTCCCGTTGGAACTTGTCCAACGTGGATTGAGTCGTTGTCTCACAGCTACAGTGCTGGCAGTCGACTGGGGACTTATGGCAGTCGACTGCTAGGCGGAAATCTAGCCCGATGGAGGATAAAAGCAGTTGTTCGTGGAAGGATCAAGCATCAGATTTTTGGGAGCTTTGGTGAGGCAATTTGAAGGCGATTTGCAGGTGCATTTCAGGGTCCTTCAAGCTCATCCAAGCAACCAACAAGCAAGCGCTCAAAACCCTAGTTTGTAAAGTGTTCTTTACATTTTCTTTGTATTTGCTTGTATTTCTTTCGTTTATTGTTGTAAATGTTTGTACGAGGTTTCTCCGCCTCCGACTGGTTGTCGAGAAGGAGTTTATTGATTAGTGATTGCATTGGCGTCGCTAGAGCTCGTTAGAGCTCGATCCATGGAGTAGGAACCGTGTGGTTCCGAACCACGTTATATCTTTGTGTTCATGATTGTTGTATTTCATTATTGCTTTCATTTCTATATTCCGCTGTGCTAACGAAATTGTAGACACGATCACGATTGAATTCCATCTTCGTACGGGCACAACGCTATTCACCCCCCTCTAGCGGCGTCAAATCTCCAACAAATTCTGCTTAGTCATAGTTGATGACTATTCTAGATTTACTTGGGTTAGGTTCATCAAACACTAAAGTGATACCCTAGATCAATTAATCAACCTATTTAAGTTAATAGAAAATCAACAAAGCATTAAAATCAAGAGACTTAGGTCTGATCATGGTGGTGAATTCGAGAACCACAAGTTTACAGAATTCTGTAACCTAAATGGATACCACCATGAGTTCTCTTGCCCTAGAACCCCACAACAGAATGACCTAGTAGAACATAAGAATAGAACCCTACAAGAAACCGCTAGGACAATGTTAAATGAGTATAACCTACCCGATAGGTTTTGGGCGGAAGCCGTAAGTATGACATGCTATGTCCAAAATAGGATCCTTATGGTAAAGAGGCACCTTAAGACCTCATACGAGATTTATCACGATAAAATACCTAACACCAAGTACTTTAGGGTATTTGGGTGTAAGTTACATATCCTAAACACTAAGGATTACCTAGGGAAATTTACATCCAAAACCTCGACCGGAATCATTCTAGGATACTCGACTACAAGTAGAGCTTATAGAGTATATAACCATGACACCCTTAGAGTCGAGGAAACTATCAATGTAGTATTTGATGAAGGACACGAACCTACAAATCCCCCGGCAACCCCAATTAGTGAGCCGATTCATACCAGACTCAACTCCGATCCTGAGATCAAGTCTACTGGTAATCCTAACCTAAGTCAACCAAGTCAGCCTATCGACCAAGTGATAGATGACTCTAACAAAACTAGAACTCAAACGAGTCATCCTATTGACCAAGTGGTAGACTCAAACCCAAATCCAACTAGGACTCAAATGAATCATCCTATTGACCAAGTGATAGGTGATCCAAGTCTAGGAGTTCGAACTAGAGCCTCATACAAAAACCTTAGTCAAATCTCCTTGATTTATAAAATTGAACCCAAAACTATTAACCAAGCTCTTCTTGATCCCGATTGGATTATTGCAATGCAAGAAGAGCTAGCTCAATTCACTAGGAACGAAGTATGGGAATTAGTACCACCACCTAAAGATAAAACAATCGTTGGAACAAGGTGGGTGTTTAGAAATAAACTTGATGACAAAGGTGAAGTAGTTAGAAATAAAGCTAGACTAGTCGCTAAAGGGTTTAGTCAAGTCGAAGGGTTAGATTATGACGAGGCCTATGCCCAGTAGCTAGATTAGAGTCCATTCGAATGCTATTAGCGTATGTTGCACATCGAGGATTTAAGTTGTTTCAAATGGATGTGAAATCTGCGTTCTTAAATGGATACATTAAAGAAGAGGTTTATGTTAGTCAACCCCCCGATTTCGAAAGTTTAGACAAACCTGACCATGTCCTTAGGTTAAAGAAAGCTCTCTATAGACTTAAACAAGCTCATCGAGCTTGGTACGAGAGACTTTCGATTTATCTTAAGTCCAAAGGTTTTAACCAAGGTGTAGTTGACCCAACTCTTTTTGTAAAAACCTTAGGTAAAGACATGTTCATAGCCCAAATCTACGTAGATGATATTATTTTCGGAACCACCAACTCGGTCCTACTGAATGAGTTCATTTCACTTATGGAAAGTGAATTTGAAATGAATTTAGTAGGAGAGTTGAGTTTCTTCTTAGGTCTACAAATTAAACAAACTAAAGATGGAATATACCTACATCAACGCAAATATACTAGGGAATTAATTAAACGCTTTGGAATGCAAGACGCTAAAATTATTAATACCCCAATGACAACGAATGTAAATATAGAAGAAGATGTAATCGGAAATTCAATTGATTTAAAATACTATAGGAGCGTAATAGGGAGTCTCCTTTACTTAACTACAAGCTGACCTGATATCTTATTTGTAGTAAGTATGTGCGCAAGGTTCCAAACCTGTGCCAAGGAGTCTCACCTAACTCTAGTCAAGCGTATCCTTAGATATCTAAAGGGTACACTTAATGTCGGTATTTGGTACCCTAGATCTACCGAGTTCGAACTAACCGACTACTCCGATTTAGACTATGCCGGTAGTAAGCTCGATAGAAAGAGTACGAGTGGTTGTTGTCAACTTCTCGGCTCGAGTCTAGTAAGTTGGTGCAGTAGGAAGCAACACTGTGTTGCCTTATCTACCACCGAATCCGAATACATCACAATGGGTGAGTGTGTCACTCAGCTTCTTTGGATGAAGCACACTCTCCGCGACTTTAAGTTAGACTTTACAAACACTAAACTTCACGTGGATAATATTAGTTCAATTAACCTTACTAAGAATCCGATATGTCACTCTAGGACCAAACATATAGAGGTCAAACACTATTTCATTTGAGAACATGTGGCCAACAGAGTCATAAAACTCGAATACGTCGAATCGAAGTCTAACTTGGTAGACCTATTTACTAAACCCCTATCCGAAGTCGAATTTAGTCTATTAAGATGAAAATTGGGCATGTGCGTAGTAGAATAGGAACTTACAAATTATATTTTCTTACTACTATTTCTTACTTTTCATTTTCATGGAACTAGCATAGGACATACCTTAGATATCATGCACCTATAGATTTAAGGAGCCAATACATCTCACAATACATAGGACTAATGTGTTTGTGTATTTAGCCACGTAGATGGGCGTGAGATGTTAGGACCTTACTCCTGGTTCCAGATGTAGAGCTAGTGCATCGCCATGAACCACGGAGTATAATCATACATATTAAGCACTACGATGGTTGATCTTTCATATCAATCAAGCCAAATATGAGTCGAACATTTTATAGATGAGCTTATTTTCAGTATATTATTTTCAAAATAATGTGGAACATGCTTGGACTTTAAATTTAATATTTATTTTTGTTTTCCACACACCCTTACTCTTTTCGATATATGGCAAAAGGGGGAGAAAAAGGCCAAAGTTAAGGGGTCAAAATTTTAATTTTTGATAACTTAACTCTTACTTCATATTTATTTACATGACCAAAAGTTAACTTTAAGTTTTGAAAACTTACTTATCTTTTTAACAAAGAGAAGTAAAGGCCAAGTTAACTCAAACTTATTTTTAAACACTATGACGTTAATGTTTTACTTAAAGGGGGAGAAAGGGCCAAGTTAAGAAGACCTCTTAACTTAAACGTTTTACTAAGGCCAACTTTAAGTAATGTTAATTACTTAAACTCTTCCTAGATAGCAACCCTCAAGGAGGAGGATTAAGGTCTTCTTTTAGGACTCACCCTCGGTCAAGGGGGAGGTTTCCTCAAGGGGGAGTACTTGAAGAAAACCCTTACTACTCCTACTAATCTTTATTATTATTGTTTGTTTCTCATGCACATTATTATTCATGCATGCTATTTTCTTAACTTTGTATGTGGGTTTGCCATAAATCAAAAGGGGGAGATTGTTGGTGCAGTAGGCACCTAAGTCGAACCTGAGTTTTGATTATAGCAAATGATACAAAGTTAAGCTCATGTCATTATCTCACGAGCTGAATCGAGTGTGCAGAAAATTGCTATAGCTGGAGATGAAGGTTAGCGACACCCGGAGGAAAGCCGTGGTGGTCGGGTGACACTCGAGTGACTTCGAAGAGAGCCGAAGGAATCGAGTGGAAGGCCGAAAGTGAAAGTGATGCAGTAAGTATCGAGGTAAGCTCGTGTGTGTGCGAGTGTAAGTGAGGCCGTATCCTCTTTACGGGGATAGACTTAAGCGTAGATCTGACCAAAGACATCCCATCGGTGGTCTAGGTCGAGATCGGATGGTCGGAGGCCGTCGAAATAATGTTATTGTTCAGCTAACTTATCATTTCAGCTAGCATCAGTCGACTGCCATCTTGGAGGACTCGATCACATCGATCCCGATCGCTTGTGGTCGTCGATTCGATCGATGGTCGCCATCGACCGATCGATGATGGCTATCAGTTGACTGATGGTCAAGGATCAGCTTCAAGGAGTCAAGGCTTATCACCTCATTTCAAGGGGATTGGTGCTCAATTGTGATTGGCTAAAGTTCCTCTCGAAAAGGGGCTCAAAGGCTATAAAAGGAGGGCCTATTCTAGAGTTTCATAATCAATTCTAAGCTTCCAAAAGCCTCCGCCAAGCTACAACTTTCCGACAACGAAGTGCTTCTTCTCCGACATCTAGGTTTTAATTGCTTTCATTTTTTTACGTCGGTTTAAGTTTTTATTTCAGTTCATTACTGTACTTTCTCAGAGCTTTTATCATAACGAGGAGAGGGGGAGTGTCCCTCTACCTCAAGCTTTGTGTTTTATTTGTATCGATTAAATCCTACCTCTAACAAGGAGGAGTTCTTTAGTGTTTTTTCCCTCCGTACGTGGTCAAGGACCACTAGGGCCTTGGAGTAGTAGCCGAAGGCTACGAACCAAGTAAAAAAACATTTGTCTCCTTTTATTTATCGCTTATCTTTCCACTGCAATTCATTGTCTACTCGAATTTTAATGAACGAACAAAAAGAAAAGAAAAAAGGTTTTATCGCTATTCACCCCCCTCTAGCGATCCGCTTCAATCCAACATATACGAATAGCATCCAACCATTCGGTGTGAGATGGGATCAGCTGGCAGAGCTCCGAACATCCAAGACATCTTCTATCTGTGACCTGGGCGACAGGAAACCCAGGGTCCGTGGTGGTGAGTATAAACTTAGGGGTAATATGTAGAAAGTGCATGAACATATAGGGATATAGAGATCTACAAGTATACATATGAAGATCTACAGGTATACAAGATGAGTCCAATAGACATACAGGCCTAAATGTAATAACAAGTAACCACCGGTATAGTTATACTCAATGCATATACTAAACTGATCAACTAAACATGAAGTAATGTACAAACGTACCTGACGGTCTGCAACACCATAAACTATATCATCCTGAATAGGTATACAATTATTGGTGCAATCGGCCCAGGTCACAATTGACCAGGACTCGAGTTTGACTCGAATGATGTTTTGATGTTCGACAAAAATATATGACAATGAAATTGTCAAGGTAAAGTCCAAGTCATGAGTACTTGGCATGGAAAGCCCAAGTTAAACACTTGGCATTTGGTAAAGTCCAAGCATGGGTCTTGGCATGAAAAGTCCAACATGGGTTGGCAAGGGAAAGTCCAAGCATGGGTCTTGGCATGAAAAGTCCAACATGTGTTGGCAAGGGAAAGTCCAAGCTTGAGTCTTGGCATTTGAGAAGTCCAAGGGGTTTGATATTGGCAGCGTAAAGTCCAAGCGGGAGTCTTGGCAGCATAAGTCTAATGGTTGGCGGCGTAAAGTCCAATGTGCCTTGGAGGTGTAGACACCGTTAGCATGACATAGCCGATGGAAGCACCTGAAGGCTAGCGCGATGGATGAACAAGACATGGATGACTTGGAGGGATCCGAGAGGCGTGAGGCTGATGGAGGTAGCTAGAAGGCTTAGGTCTAGGCTAAGGGAGGTCTAGCAAGTATGGGGACACCATATTTGGGTTAAAACATCATGTTTGAGGTGTGCCAGTTGACTGGTGCCATATGGCAGGCGACTGGCCTGAGTCAACTAGGGTTTGACTGCGGGAAGTGGTTTAGCTGATCGCCACTAGGCGGCCGATCGATAGACGATCGATCGATCGATCATGATCACGATCGATGCTCGAATTTTCGACCACAGAATGGAGTCTCACTCGACTGCTGAGATGAGCAGTCGAGTGATGGCTCATCAGTCGACTGATGGTCATGATCAGTCGACTGATGTCCTAGCCGTTGGATTTTTCCAGTGTGGATTACACCGTTGTCTCACAGCAACAGTGTGATCAGTCGACTGATGGTCCCGAGCAGTCGACTGATCGACCTTTTCCAGCACAGGTTGAAGCTATATAAGGAGCTCATGATGGAGGAAAAGATAGCAATTTTCTTGAGCGAAATTGAAGGGGGAAGTTGGTGCTTTCCAGTCCTTCAAAGCTAGTTCAAGGCAATCAAAGATCAAGCAATCCAAATCTCTTGTAAAGTGTTTTTACTTTACTTGCATTTGTATTTCGTATTGTATTTGCTTGTATCTATTTGATTATTGTACGAGGTTTCTCCGCCTCCGGATTGTTCTGAGAAGGAGTGTTTATTAGTGGTTGCATGTGCATCACTAGAGCTCGTAGAGCTCGATCCGTAGAGTAGGAACCGTGCGATTCTGAACCATGTTATATCCTTGTGTTAGCGTGTTGTGCATTTCGTTATCGTTATTACTTTTCTATTTCCGCTGCGCTAACGAAATTGTAGAAACAAACGAGATCGAATTCCATCAACGTACGGGAAAATGCTATTCACCCCCCTCTAGCCGTTACAAAGATCCTAACAAGTGGTATCAGAGCCCGGGGCTCTTCTACGGATTAACAACCCAGAGTCAAGAATCTAGAGGGAAGAACATGGAGTTCCAAGAAAAATTGGGTGACGACGTCAACATTCCACCTTCCTTCAACCGCGAACATTTCGCATATTGGAAAGGTAGGATGGAATATTTTCTAATGAAAAATATCGAAAATTGGTTTGCCGTGACTATAGGTTTTGATGCTCCGAGAGGAAAGAATGGCGAAATCCTCAAAATGAAGCGATGGACTGAGAAGCAACGGGAAAAATTCAAGACAACCATTAAGGTAACAAAAATGTTGACTAATTTGATATCTAACGACATTTTGTCTAGATTAGGAAGCTATAGGGATGCCAAGGAGTTGTGGAACAAGTTGATCAAGTTCCACGACAATCCCGAATCGGTCCAAGATGACTTGGAAGAGGAGGAGACCAAAGAAGAATCATCATCATCCTCACAAGAAAGTGAGGAGTCAACCTCCGAATCGGAGAAAGAAGAGGTGGAAGAAGTGGAAGAAGTATCCACTTCTAGGATTGAGGAGATTAGAGCATCCTCAACACCGGAGCAACAAGAAGTAACATCTACATCCGGTCAAGAGGAAGAACAAGCTCAAGAGATCCTCACCACCGAACTAGGTAACTCAAACACTCAAATTTCAAATAAAATCCATATATTGTGTTTTGAGTGTAGGGAGTATGGGCACTGCAAGAGCAAGTGCCCAAAGAAGGTTAAGAAAGCTCCTCCGGTGCCCAAAAGTCAACAAAAGTCAAAGGATGCCGATTCCCCAAGTCAAAAGAGCAAGGAGCATGTTATATGCTTCAAGTGCAATTCAAAAGGACATTATAGGAATCAATGTCCTAAGGAAAAAAAGAAGACCCAAGAGGGAGCTACACATGTAGGGGGAGCTTCCAAAGCTAACCCTAAGGTATATTTCAATGATGCACCTTCTTTAGTTAATAGGCAAAAGCATGCTAGGAGTTTTAATTCTCTTGCTATTGTACATGAAAAGCATGCTAAAAGTAATAGACATATTTGTTTAGGTGCTAAAAATGTCCACTTAGGAAATAAGGAGAAATTTGGGACTAATGTCCCTAAAAACAATTTACCCAAGAACAAATCTAGGTCAAATAACTCAAGATCAATTCTACCTAGGGAGACAATTAGAAAGGTGCAAGAGCACCTAGGTGTTAACCCTAAATGGACTAGGCATATGCCTAGGAAGTCCAATGCTCATGGTTTAAATCAAAATTCTAAAATTGGGCAATTAGAATTAGAGAACCAAGCCTTAAGGTCAAGGCTTGAAAAACTTGAGAAGACCCTTAACATTATGCAAAATCAATTTAAAGGGTCAAATGGTCAAACTCCTAGGTCAAGAAGTCAAAGTCAACATCTAGGACCTAAGAGTCAAAAGTCAACCAAGGGCAAGAATGGTTTGGGTCACAAACCTAAGTCCAAGGTGACTTATCATAGGGTTCCATTTGACTATGGAACACTAACTAGGTCTAGGAAGACCAAGGTCAATGGGGAAGTCATCCCTAGAGTTGACCAAGGTTTGTGCCTAGTGGCTAGGGTTTCTAGGAAACCTAAGGTGGCCACTAAGAAGGTTACAAGGGGAGTTACCTCTAGAGTCAACCTAGGCAAGATTCAAATGACCAAGGCTTATAAGCCTAGGAGGGTCATTAGGAAGGTATCTAGGGAGGTTATCCCTAAGAAATACCTAATTATTCCTAGGAGGTCAAATCGTTTTTGGGTTCCTAAGAGCGTGATTGATTCACGCTAGGTGGGTTTAGGGTGTGCCAACCTTGATTGGATGAGTAGTTAACTCAACCATGGTAAAGGTGGCACTTTAGGATATTTTCAAGGTTATGGTTACCTTGAAAATACATTTGAGCCTTAATCCTAAAGGATTTTAGGATGTGTCAATATATTTCTTGAAAACATGAAAATCAATAAAATTGGCACAATCTAGATTTAGAGGTCATAGTGTGTAACTTTGATTGTTGGCACACTTTAGAAGTTCATGTATCAAGAAAAGTGTGTTTAAGATGTAAAAGTAACATCAAGAGTGATACTCAAGTGCCACACAACTTGATGTCTTGTACTTACCATGCTTCATATGTTTCACCATGTGTTTGCACGGAAGGAATGTCTAGGATGGATTGCATCTCACAAAACAAGCCTTTTACCTTGATTGTGTATTTCAACACTTAGAAAGGGTGAGATGTTAGGATTTGGAAATCTTTGGATGTTAATGTTTGCCAAAATGGAATAAAACATTAAAAATACATTAACAAATACATGAATATAAGTATAACATCAATATGTTCGATATACAAGATTTAACATGATAAAATGGAGTAATTTAGATGATGAAATCGAGATTTTCTGATTTTCAGAACAAGAAATCAGATATCGATAACATAGAGCGATACGATCGCGGTCATCACCAAGTGTCGGCTTCATGACTCGATCGCTTGAACATCGATCGATGGTACTATTCACCGAGGTGAGGGCATCGCATGATCGCCCGATCACCGAGTGGTGACAACACGATCGATGAGCCACATCGATCCGACCGATGTTATCGTAGCATGTCACGAGAAGGTTCGAATGATCGATTGTTTGAGCCGAGTAATCGATCGCCGGCTCGAAACCCGCTTAATAAACCACGATCGATCGATCGACATCGCTTGATTGCATCACGATTTTATAACGCCGAACCGCTAGGGTTTGGCGTCCTCATGCGACGCGCCTTCGGTTTTCCTCTTCTCTCCGATCGCCTTCCCCTTCTCCGACCAACCCTTCCGGACGTGCCAACCGCCCGAGCTTTTAGGTTTGATAGATAAGCCCCTTCTCTTGTGTTTTTCACTTATTTCAAGCTTTAGTTCACTCGTTCTAGGGTTTATTTCCTTGTTTTCCGATTAGGGTTCCGGCGTTTGAGTCCTCCGGCGAACTTTCCGGCGACTCCCTCAGCGATATCTGAGGATCCCATCGTCACACCTCCAAATGGCACCTAAGTAAAACTTTTCTTACCCAAAACCCTAATTCTTCTTCCTATTGTAATTTAGTTCTATCTAATCATGTATTATTGTTCTTGCATGTCATATCATTACATTGCATTCATAATAGGAGAGCACGTAGGAATGATCCACCCGAGAGTGAATCTCGATTGTACCAACCTATGTTGGTTAGGTACATCGATAGGGAATTTTTTAATCGCCATTGTAGTGATGTCATGGAATTATTTGCATACTATAATCTCATGAAAATTGTCTTATGCACCCATCCTATTAACGATGACCTTCTTAAAGAATTTTATCAGAACCTAAAGAAGGTAGACGATGGCCCTACCTACACTACTCGCGTTGCAAAACGCGATTTAGAGTTCACTCCTGCGATACTGCAGGAGTTTCTCGAGTGTAAGCCATCGGATGACACCTTCATCTTTTACCCCACCTTTGATGCTCCTTTGCCCGAGCCCTTTGACCATATCTCTATGGAGTCCATGCATGAGCATATCTTTGGTCATCCTCGTCCACCGACCCAAAATTTATTCCCTATTAGTGAGTTATCTGCACCTGACAATGTACTTTACAAGGTCATTATTGGGTGTTTCCTTCCTATCGTCACTCGGGGTCTAGCCAAGATCCGGCCTCCCCATCTCTTCCTACTATACGCCATGCGTCATAGGTTAGACATCAACTTTGCACTAAACATGTTTCACTGCATTGTGCATTTCACTTCCCCTGTACAAGGGAAAGTGCATATGCCATATGGTCACCTTATCACAACATGGCTAGAGTCCATAGGCATTAACATTCACAGGGGTTCTCTGAGAGCGCTCTCTAAGGTGTATGACTGCATATCCATTCGCAACTTCTCGTTAGCAAAGCTGCGGATAGGGCATGGACAGATGGAGTTGGCGCCTCGACCACCACCCAGGGCACGCAGAGAGCCTCCTCCGGTACCCAGAGATGCGAAAGAGGACTATGAGGATGTAGACGTCGCTGATGAGGAGGATCAAATGCCACCAGATGCATCAGCGGAAGGTCCATCAGATCGTCGTGGCCAGCTGGAGTCTAGATTCCAGGACTATCAGCAGACGATTGACTCTAGGCTGTCAGAGATCTTAGTAGGCCAAGCATCTTTTGGCGCACGTCTTGATCGGATGGAGGAGTCCCAGAGCCGCATCGAGCAGCGT
The DNA here is from genome assembly GCA_025175895.1 of Wurfbainia villosa. Taxonomy (NCBI): domain Eukaryota; kingdom Viridiplantae; phylum Streptophyta; class Magnoliopsida; order Zingiberales; family Zingiberaceae; genus Wurfbainia; species Wurfbainia villosa. The sequence goes on along the minus strand of CM045986.1, from coordinate 129,705,841 downwards.
CAGCTCGATATGTTTGAGATGATGCGGGCCTGGACGTTGAGTCAGCAGCCTCCTCCACCGCCACCTCCTGCAGACGACTTGATATAGAGGCTGTTAGATTTTCTTTGGTTTTCAGTTTTTGTAGTGAGATTGAGCATATCCAATCTCCATTTTGAATGTAAAATACTGAAATCTTTTAAATTAAATGAAATTTTTGTTTGAGAAAATCTTGTTTGTTTGAATGAGTGTTTGTATTATTGTATTAGCTTATGGAAGTGGTTATATCATGACGTGAAATTGCATCTTATCATATACCATGTCATATCATTGTTTAGGATTGTTTTAGATGTCATGTTATCTTAGATTATATTACATGCCATGACATCATGATCATTGGTCCTGCTTAATTATTGCTATCTTTATGCCATGATCATTTCATGCATCAAGTTGATTAGAATTGAAATAAGAAAAATGGCATGACTTGAAGTCCCATTTATAAGGGAATCAAGTAGGGTTGCCTTAGAAAATGCATGAAATCCTAGATTAAATGAACCAAAATCCACATCTCACATCAAATTGACATGTATGTGTACTTATACACCCTAGATACATGTGAGATGCTAGGATATGAGTTACGTTCAAGGTGCATAGTTTTTGCATCTAGTTGAATCCAAACTCATATTAATTCAACATGTGGATTATTAGGAAAGCTTGGGTACAAGCCATGTGCATAGAGCCCACGGTAAATGATCCAAAATAGGGTTTTAAAAACATTTTAAAAAACCTTGGTGAAGTCTATCTTTTGATAGCAATCACCATTGATAAGATTGATACAAAGTGAGCTTAAACTTTAAAGTTTTTAGTCACTTTTGGATTTTGTATCAATCTCCTATTTCGATGGTAAAAATATTTTCCAAAATTTTTCACTGATTGTATGTGTGATAAGTAATATACGTATCAAGTTTCGTGATTTTTTGCTTTACGTCGAATTACTTATGTATTTCCAAAAGTCGAGTCTGATTTATGAAAATCAGGTTTTCGATTATCGATCATTCGCCTCTGATCAAATGATCGTGATGGGAAGCATTGGACTCATCGGTAAAGATATCACTCGATTGTTGCCGTGTCGGTGATGGACACATCGATCGTAGCAACAGTCGACTGATATCCTGATTTCGGGGTAACCAAAGTTGTTTAACCCGATTTCAGCTGCGGTTAAGGTCCCTAACCACTCCTGACCCTAGGATATGCTTTGGGAAGCATGGTGAAGGGTGAAAGTCCATTGGTTATGGATTAGGAGAGGTGTTTAGGGTTTGTATCAATTTTAAGGTATTGGGAAGTTCAATGTTGAATTTTTAACCTTAACTTTGATGATTTTGAGTTCTTATTGGCTTGGGGACTTCCCAAGGACATTGTTGGTGCAATGGTCAAGGGGGAGCAAGCCTTTAGGGGGAGGTATCCATCTTGGAGTGATGGATGTTATCAATTTGGAAAATTGATGGATTTTTAGAAACCTAGTTTGGAAATTGGGAAAGTGTATAGGATTGCCTCTCTTGAGTGATATGGGACTTATCACTAAGAAGATAGTAGGCATCCTAGGTATTTTTGGACAAAGGGGGAGATTGTAAGATCTCATTGGGCCATGAGACATTGACCTCCTTGGAGAGATAACCTTTTGATGTATGTCAAAAAGGGGGAGAATATTTGGGATCACCAATTTGGAATAATTGGTAAGAGACTTGAGTTAGCCGTCTAACTCAAATGTTCTGGTTTTTTTCAAACATCAAAAAGGGGGAGATTGTTGGTGCAATCGGCCCAGGTCACGATTGACCAGGACTCGAGTTTGACTCGAATGATGTTTTGATGTTCGACAAAAATATATGACAATGAAATTGTCAAGGTAAAGTCCAAGACATGGGTACTTGGCATGGAAAGTCCAAGTTGAACACTTGGCATTTGGTAAAGTCCAAGTCTTGAGTACTTGGCACATGAAAAGTCCAAGCATGGGTCTTGGCATGAAAAGTCCAACATGGGTTGGCAAGGGAAAGTCCAAGCATGGGTCTTGGCATGGAAAGTCCAACATGTGTTGGCAAGGGAAAGTCCAAGCTTGAGTCTTGGCATTTGAGAAGTCCAAGGAGTTTGATATTGGAGGCGTAAAGTCCAAGAGGGAGTCTTGGCAGCATAAGTCCAATGGTTGGCGGCGTAAAGTCCAAGCGGAGTCTTGGCGGCGTAAGTCCAATGTGCCTTGGCGGTGTAGACACCGTTAGCATGACATAGCCGATGGAAGCACCTGAAGGCTAGCGCGATGGATGAACAAGTCATGGATGACTTGGAGGGATCCGAGAGGTGTGAGGCTGATGGAGGTAGCTAGAAGGCTTAGGTCTAGGCTAAGGGTGGTCTAGCAAGTATGGGGACACCATATTTGGGTTAAAACGTCATGTTTGAGGTGTGCCAGTCGACTGGTGTCATATGGCAGGCGACTGGCCTGAGTCAACTAGGGTTTGACTGCGGGAAGTGGCCTAGCAGTCGACTACCACTATTGATCAGTCGACTGATCATGTGATCAGTCGACTGATGCTCGGATTTTCGGCCACAGAATGGAGTCTCACTCGACTGCTGAGATGAGCAGTCGAGTGATGGCTCATCAGTCAACTGATGGTCATGATCAGTCGACTGATGTCCTAGCCGTTGGATTTTTCCAGCATGGATTACACCGATCATTGATAGTCCCGGCGATGATCGATCGACCGACCCAAAGACCTGAGTTGAAGCTATATAAGGAGCTCGTGATTGAGGAAAAGTTAGCGATTTTTTTGAGCGAAATTGAAGGGGGAAGTTGGTGCTTTCTAGTCCTTCAAAGCTAGTTCAAGACAATCAAAGATCAAGCAATCCGAAGCTCTTGTAAAGTATTTTTCCTTTACTTGCATTTGTATTTCATATTGTATTTACTTGTATCTATTTGATTATTATTGTAATCATTATTGTACGAGGTTTCTCCGCCTCCGGATTATTCCGAGAAGGAGTGTTTATTAGTGATTGCATGTGCATCACTAGAGCTCGTAGAGCTCGATCCGTGGAGTATGAACCGTGCGGTTCTGAACCACGTTATATCCTTGTGTTAGCGTGTTGTGCATTTCGTTATCGTTATTACTTTTCTATTTTCGCTGTGCTAACGAAATTGTAGAAACAAACGAGATCGAATTCCATCAACGTACGGGAAAACGCTATTCACCCCCCCTACTCAATGCATATACTAAACTGATCAACTGAACATGAAGTAATGTACAAACGTACCTGATGGTCTACAACACCATAAGCTATATCATCCTGAATAGGTATACAATAACATAACCCATATAACAGACAAGGTCAATCCCACACCTGACCAACACTCAGACATATGAACAGTATATAATCACATGTAATAATAACCCAGTCCATACTACACTCTAACATGACGCTAATCAAATGCATACAATAGTCTGAACCAACACATATATCATGCTCAACACACAACAGTATATAATATGCAAATGACATGTATCATGATGTACAAACATATGCAACAAACAAATGCAGCATCTCACATGCATATGTAAAACATATATCGAATACATGCATACATATATATCAGCAATGCATATGCATGGTCACTGTCTGCGGACCCATCCAACCATGACCCCAGTATGGCCTGGGTGGCATGACATGACAACTATCCCGACTCCAGCCGCCACCACTCTTGAGTGACCGAGTTGGGTAGTATGAAACAGTAGATAGCCGCCATAGAGCTATATGCTACCCACACAGGGGTCTCTGCTGCTAGTCGCTCCGTCCCTACCCATGAGTAGACGAGCACCGCACCCAGGACAACTGCACATTACATGACCACCGTCTATAGTGGGTGAGTGTGTTGGATCGAGCGGATTGCTAGAGGGGGGGGGTTAATAGCGATAGAAACATTTCGTTCGAAATCGTTCGTTGAGGCACGAGTAAACGCAGCGGAAAAACACAATATAAAAATAAAGACACAATAGTATTTTTTTTACTTGGTTCGTAGCCTTCAGCAACTACTCCAAGGCCCTAGTGGTCCTTGACCACGTACGGAGGGCAAAACACTAAATGAACTCCTCCTCGTTAGAGGTAGGAGTTAAACAAATACAAAACTCAAGAAAGACTCAAGGTAGAGGGACACTCCACCTCTCCTTGATACGATTTAAAGCTCGAAATAAAAAAAACAACTTATACAAATTAAAGCTTATACCGATGACTTTTGAAGACTTGAATCTTGGAGTTTGAGTCGTCGTCTCGGCAGCGCTTTGTCATAGGAATGTCGGAGACTCGTAGCGTATCGGAAGCACTTGGGAGCTTTTGAATTGATTAAAAACCCTAGGACAAGCCCTCCTTTTATAGCCTTTGAGCCCCTCATCGAATGGGTCTTCAACCAATCACAAATGAGCACAAAACTCCTTGGAATGAGGTGATAAGGCTTGACTCCTCGAAGTTGATCCTTGACCATCAGTCGACTGATGGCCATCATCAGTCGACTGATGGCAGCATCAGTCGAATGCTGACCGCAGACAGTCGATTGATGGACGGGAGTCGAGTCCTCCAAGCTGGCAGTCGACTGATGCTAGCTGCAAGGCAAAGTTAGCTTAATAAAAATATTATTTCGACGGCCGCCGACCGTCTGATCTCGACCTAGACCATCTATAGGATGTCTTTGGTCGGATCTACGTTTAAGATCATCCTCATAAGGAGGATACGACCTCTCTTACTCTCTCACACACAATATTTACCTCGATACTTATTGTGTCGCTTTTGCTTCCGGCCTTCCACTCAATTCCTTCGGCTTCCTCCGAAATCACTCGAGTGTGGCCTGACCACCACGGCTTCCTTCGGGTGTCATTAGCCTTCAGCTCCAGCTTTGACACTTTTCTGCACACTCGATTAAGCCCGTGAGATAACGATGTAATCTTAATTTTACATCTTTGCCACAATCAAAACACATGTTCGATCATCTGGTGCCCCTGCACCAACAATCTCCCCCTTTTTGATCTATGGCAAACTTACGCAAAGTTAAGTTAAAATGTAATGTGGAAAATGAGTATATGTAAATGATGCACTCATTATAATCAATTCCCCCTTAACCTTGGTGAGTTTTAGAACAAAAAGTTCATCTTCAAAAATTTAAATTTTTGTTCTCCCCCTTAACTTGTGCTCTTCTCCCCCTTTTGCCATAAATCAAAAAATATTTGGGGGTTTATATAAAAAGTAGGGGGTTTTAACAATATGTAAAGATTATCTAACATGAGTCCAAGCATGTGTCTCGATTTACTTTGGTTCGAGGTATAACCCTCTGCACCAATAATATAAGTCTTGAGACTAATTTGATTTTCAAAATACTTATAAAATTAGCTTTGAGTTTCAAGATATGTATACGCTAATAACTTTTGAAAATATATAACCCAATGGGTTAGTTTGCTCTCCCCCTTAATCAAGTATATAAGGTATAGAAGAGTTAGGGGGCGCTAAACATTGACCTAGAAGGTTGTATATTTAGAGTTTTGTCCGAGCATAAGTAAACGTTTAGGCTCGATAGTTTGAAAAATAGATAAATTTTTTTAAAGGATTATATAAATTTAAATTGTTCCTTATTCATCTCACCCATTCTGAGTGTCTTAGAATTGGTTCACCTTATATGTTGTGTGAGATGATTCCATTTTTATCTTAATTAAATTTAATGATTTGAAACTAGTCAACCTTGCGTTAGATTTGGATTTGATCTTAAGCTCATCAAGTCACCTTTTCAAGATCTTGGCTTCCAGATCGTGGCGAGGCATAGGGGCCTTCTTTGATCGGAAAAATGACAACTTCCTTAGACAAAGCCAATTTCAAGAAAATAGTAACTTGACTCACCTAATACCACTTCCTGGTCTAACTAGTCTAGGATACGGTGAGGTAGCTTCAGCTAGTTCCACTCGGTCAAGTGAACCGAACTAGATACGCCTTATCTAGCCCGAATATACGAGATTCCATTTTCCTAACGTACTATCATCTCACCGCGTCTTGGTACTATGTTATCAAGCATTGATGAGTTATAGTCATATCTAACCATTCTAAAGAAAATAAGAGGTTTAGGTTACCGGATATACTATTTTGGTATTAGCTCCCCCTGGATCATTGTGGTCTGGCCAAGTAATGAACTTGATCCTTGGGAATCCAAAACCTATTGGTCATTATATGTGAGTTTAATAAAGTTTTCGGGACCCACGCTTGGACTCGATGATGACTACGATTTACGATAGATATGTAAGATATATTCATAGTCTGTGAGCTATATCTGAGTCCGGCTCTGTTGTACACGGCTCTCTGAGTTCCAAGAAGTCGATTAAGATTCTTGGACCCCATCGAGAACTTGTTCAACCGAGCTTCGAGCTCTTGGACTCGTCCTTTCAAGAGAGAGTTCTCTTCTTCAAGTTTTTCAACTCGAGTTGAGTCCTCCTTTTGAACTCGACTAGTCAAAGAGTTTAGGGGTATCTCTTGTTTGAGGGTTTTAACCTCCTCAACCAAGGACTCGACCCTTGACTCGGATTTAGCTAATTTCCTAGTTATAAATTTAATTGTATTGTAAAGCGTATGAATTAGTGAGCGGCTAATCTTAATTTTCTCTTTTAGTTTGGCTTTGAGTTTCTTCTCGAAGTAGTCCTCGAGTTCGGAGTCAGTGTTGTAATTGGATTCGGATTCGGACTCTGACTCGGACTCTTCGGGTCTTGCCATGCACGCTATGCCGATGCCTTCTTCGTTGTCCCATGTTGCATGAAAAGCCTTCTTTCGATTCGATTTGAATTGTGCCCTCTTTTGGTTCTTTAGTAGCCTTCTTTCCCTCCGAACGATCTTACGCACTACATTCACTATTGCTTCCACCTTTTCGGATTCGGACTCTGATTCATCTTCGGGTTCGAGTCCATCTTCTTGCCTGGTAGATGGCTTTCTTCTTTGTCCTGCAAGTAGAGCAATACCTCTCTCGGCCCGGACCATGTTAGTTTGCTCGTGAAGTTCAAACTCGGAAAATAATTCGTCTAACCTAAGCTTTGAAAGGTCCTTAGAGACCTTGTAGGCATCAACCATGGATGCCCACAAGGTAGTCCTAGGAAATGAGTTAAGAACGTACCTTAGGAGGTTACGGTTTTCGACCTTGTGTCCGATGGTGTGCAGGCCATTGATAATGTCCTGAACGCGGGCGTGTAGTTGCGTTGCCGTCTCACATTCCTGCATTTTTAGGTTATACAATTTATTAAGTAATAAGTCACGCTTACTTACCTTCACGTCGTTAGTCTCTTCGTGTAGTTCTATGAGTTTTGTCCACAGATCTTTTGCGCTGATGAAGGGTCCGATGCAGTTGAGCTCTTCCTTAGACAAACCACATTATAATATTTGGGTTGCTCTTGCATCGGCTTCGATTTGCCTCTTGGTTGCATTGGTCCACTTGTTGAAATCTAGGAGCTCGCCTTGATCATCGGTGGGTAGAGCAAAGACGGTTTGGATGATTATCCAAGACTTGACTTGTGTTTTTAGAAAACACTCCATCCGACCTTTCCAGTAATGGAAATCATCTCCGTTAAAGAATGGAGGTCGGTTGGTGTTGTACCCCTCAATGTGGGCCATAAAGAAAAACTTGCACACACAAAAAAAACACAAAAAAAAACTTGCCAAGACTCGAGTCTTGGATTAGTGGTGCGGGAAATAAAAAAACAAATGAGAAATAGAAAGTTAAACAAAGAGATAAGAAACTAAATAAAAAGTAAGTACTCACAACCTTCGATGTCCCTGAAAGGGTACTAAACATTAATTTCTGGGGATGAAAAAAGCTTTTTATGGGGGTAATACCCAATAAGAAGTGTAGATCTCTCAGAGAGTTTCGATTTGGTGGGTAGAACGTTTTGTGAGTCCACTTGTAGAAAAAGTTATGCTCGTTTGATCGTGAGGTACTCCGAAGGCGATTAGTACTTGCAAAAACACAACCAAAAACTATGTACCAAGACTTGATCTTGGATTAGTAGTGTGGGAGAAATCTTAAAATGATAAATATGAAAAGAAAAATACTTGACCAGTGGTTGCACCGAATCTGAGTGCCCCCGGCTTTGATACCAATTGTTGGATCGAGAGGATCGCTAGGGGGGGTGAATAGTGATAGAAACTTTTCGTTCGAAATCGTTCATTGAGGCACGAGTAAACGCAACGGAAAAACACAATATAAAAACAAAGACACAATAGTATTTTTTACTTGGTTCGTAGCCTTCGGCTACTACTCCAAGGCCCTAGTGGTCCTTGACCACGCACGGAGGGCAAAACACTAAACGAACTCCTCCTCGTTGGAGGTAGGAGTTAAACGAATACAAAACTCAAGAAAGACTCAAGGTAGACGGACACTCCCCCTCTCCTTGATACGATTTAAAGCTCGAAATAAAAAGAACAACTTATACAAATTAAAGCTTATACCGATGACTTTTGAAGACTTGAATCTTGGAGCTTGAGTCGTCGTCTTGAAAGTGCTTCGTCGTAGGGATGTCGGAGACTCGTAGCATATCGGAAGCACTTGGGAGCTTTAGAATTGATTAAAAACCCTAGGACAAGCCCTCCTTGTATAGCCTTTGAGCCCCTCATTGAATGGGTCTTCAACCAATCACAAATGGGCACAAAACTCCTTGGAATGAGGTGATAAGGCTTGACTCCTCGAAGTTGATCCTTGACCATCACGATCCGATGACAAAGATCTCAATCGACCACGCATGCTGACGATGGATGCCACCGTCGTGTCCTTCTGCCGACAATGACTAATACTAGCTGCAAGGCAAAGTTAGCTTAACAAAAACATTATTTTGACGACCGTCGACCATCCGATCTCGACCTAGACCATCTATAGGATGTCTTTGGTTGGATCTATGCTTAAGATCATCCTTATAAGGAGGATAGGATCTCTCTTACTCTCTCACACACGAGTTTTACCTCGATACTTACTGTGTTGCTTTCGCTTTCGGCCTTCCACTTGATTCCTTCGGCTTCCTTCGAAATCACTCGAGTGTTGCCCGACCACCACGGCTTCCTCTGGGTGTCGCTAGCCTTCAGCTCCAGCTTTGACACTTTTCTGCACACTCGATTAAGCCGGTGAGATAACGATGTAATCTTAACTTTGCATCTTTGCCATAATCAAAACACAGGTTCGATCATCTGGTGCCCCTGCACCAACAGAGTGCACTAACTACCACTCCGCACAGTGGCCAAGTGCGCATCTCCAGCTACCACCATCCATAGTGGCCGAGAATGACACGAACAACAATGCTCTGCACTCAACCCTACTACCACTACCCCGAGTGGCTGGAAGGCAGGATGACTGATGACCCTCTCAACCACAAGGGATACCTAATCGCCAGCATGCATGCAATGTAATGATGCATAGCTCCACATATGTGTCCCTGCAACACTCCCTATCTCACGGGGAGTCCTGGTCAACCAAAAGTCAACTATACAAGGACTACTAATCCACAAGACTCTCTCTCTAACACATAGGGAGTCATACACATCTGACAGTCAACCACGTTAAGACCTCCAGTCTGTAGCGAGCTACTATCGACAATCCATATAACCATACATAGTCACACAATTCATAATGGATATACAATCATGCTAGGACCTCCAATCCCTAGCCACATACTGATAACCACACACGTATCTATGCACAGACGTCTAGATCCACCATAGATGTGTTAGTAATATATGAGAGATGTCCTAAGGCAATCGCCTTATGTATGAACCATTTATATGATAAATGAAGATTCACTATTTGAGTATACATGTTTCATGGATTTGATTGGATCTTAAACTCATTTACTGGATGTCCACGATACGATTCACAGCATGAGAGAATTTGTGATTGGATCACAACTAGTGAGTATCTCTACGTGTGTAATTGTGATGTATCGAAATTATCCCTAGTCGATGAATTGATGGATTTGGACACCATCAATTCTGTCGAGACTAGCACGAGGTATACTCCTTGGTGTATCCAAGCAGCTGATTCTCACTAGCTGGAGACATTGTGATGTCCGGAGTTAATCGTGGATGCTAGTTATGGTAACTAGTTCATTGGAGTGACCAGCCGTAAGACTTCATATGGTTCTCTGCATATATAGATATGTCAATGAAGTTCTTACAGTGGCTTAAGTGCGATGTTCCTTTGACTTGCGGTATTCAAGTCATCTTGATCATGGAGACTTATGCTTTGACATCTTAAGCAAACATCTCCGAGGAGATGTGGACCCGGGATGATTGGGTATACTTCGAAATGATCGAAGGTGTTTGAATAGCCTATAAAGGATTCACCACTCCTTGCGAGGAGATGTATACCCATGGCCTCTCGTCGGATTGTTACTAAAGTCTTTGGCCAAAGCATTACATGTTTAGAGTAAGGTACTCTTCAATACATGTGGAGTAACTAGAATCCGTAGGACGAGGAAATGATACTTGGGCTAGGTGTGACGTAGTCAGCCTAGTGGGGACTGACACAATAGACCATGTCCTGAACCAAGTGGGTATAAGATGAGTGAAGGGAATGGGGCACAATTCATTCGAGCTACTGAAGGGTTTCAGAAATAGTTCTGGATCAACCGTTGATCTTTTCGGTTAATTGGGGATCATGATGTACTACTAGGTGCCACTCATGATCGTTCTATAATTAATGGTTAATTATAGACGGCCAACATAAACCAAGAACCTATTTGGTCACACGCACAACGAGTGTAATCCAAAGGATTTAAAACGAGCTTGAGAATGGGATTCTCAGACCGAGAGAAACTATGTTTGGTTGGACCAAACATAAAGCGAGCATGAAATTGTTTCAGTCGCAATGGAAGCGTGGATGGGCCGTGTCTTATGAAGACATAATGGATGGACCAAAATGGTTTGGTTCTAATCTAATGGATGAGAATAAACCAAAGGGTTTGGTTTATATTAAACGAATGAACCAAAGGTTGGTTCAGTTCGTTTTAACTTAAAATAAACCATCATGGTTTGGTTTATTTTAACTTATCTTAATGGAGCGGGTTAACGGGCTTTATGGATATGATCCATTAACCATTAAGAGAATTAGTTCTCTATAAAATAGGGCTTAAACCCTAACCCTAAACCTAATGAAGTTGTTGCCGCCCAACAAGTTGTTGCCGCCAACATGGTGTTGCCGCCAACTTCATGGAGCTGCTGCCACCTCCTTGCCGCCGGCATCCAAGCTTCAGCCGGCGATGCTCCGGCGACCCTCCGGTGATCTCTTGTGGGTTCGGTGATAAGGTGAGCTCCACATCTCCTTTGGCCGGCCTCTATTCCTTCACCAAAAGCTGTCCAGTTTTTCTGGACAGCTTGTTTCTTTGTTGTCGGAGCGTCGTTTGGACGACGGTTAGTGCTCCGACAGCGACTAACTTACCGGGGATTTGATCTCCGGTAATCCTCTGAGGTGGAGGACGAAGGATTCGTTAAACGGTTGACGAATACCTCTCCGGAGAATCGAGTTTTGAGGACTCGGTTTTGGATCCGAATTTGGATTCGGATTGTGATCATCTCTCGATCACGTCGTCTTCAACACGAGGCTAGTAACCCGTACGAAGACGAAGCTCGTGGCTTAGCGAAGTCATCCCGAGGAGCTCGGCGTGGATACGGATAGAGATGATTCTTGCGAGGATCGTTCTGGTTGATGCCGTTCCCGCTATACGTCATACGAAAGGTATAACGTAGATAAATTTCCTTTTATTGCAAATTTTAATTTATGGTTATGTCTACACTTGTTGTAAAATGTATGCGTGTGTTGTGTGTGTTGTAATAAATAGGAGTATTTATTATTTTTAATTGCTTCCGCTGTGTTCATGTTTACGAAACATGATCGAACACACACACGCCGCGGTGCCGGAAACCCAACAAGATGCACACTAATATATGTATGTACAATCAATCGACTCCATACTCCCATCGATCACCTAACTCTAGTGATGTGACCCAGTAACCCAATCTGAGTTCACACCGGTAACCTTAACCACATGCATTTAATTGAACACCTATCAGCTAACACACAATAGGGTTTGTAATTCATATCCAAGATAAAGGAACGATGAATTAACAACAATATCTCAAAGATCAAAGACTAAGTACAAGCACATGATTAAATATGAGTGGATTTAAGGTAAATAAGTATAAACATAAATCCAAATTCATGCACCGGAATTCGATCAAAACTACCGGACCAGGTAGATATTACCCACCTGCTATGTAGCTCATATCATCCATCCCTAACTACGAGCATCATCACTAATTAAAGTCCTAAAATCAACATCCTGCAAACAAAACATGTTTGATCCAATCATGTTGTCAATTCTAATATTAGGATCAAATCCTAATCCTACATCAACTTTATATCTCGATCAACTAGATTGATCCAATTATCCTAATCAAGTATCCACATAAATCCATCAATCGAATCTCTACCAAATAAACAACTTCTTCCAATAACAGTAATCAATAAATCAATGACAAATAATTACAACCATAGTATATCTATCACGATAGATTCAAATTGAAACTTACCTAGTTCTGAACCCATGACACTAGCTCGTAGCTTCCCATTCTACTGCTTCAGGTATTAGATCTATGATCCAAGCCTAACACCTCCTTCCTCAGATCATCACCCCAACTGATAGGTTGCCACCAAATCAAAGCCAATCTGAGCTCTGGAGCTCACGACCTATCATACAAAATTCATCAATTCTCGTCCTACAAATCTCAGCCTCTTCAATCCAAAGAAACAAAATGATAACCACAAAGTTACCAGAATTCAACTAGATAGACTGTAGGAATTGTTGTTGATTAGCCTATCTAGAACCTCGAACCACTATAGAGCAATCGTGGTTATGCTCCTCCCAATCGCGTCGGTAATGTAACTAGCTGGAGAGGTCTGAGTTGCGACAGAGGGTGATTATAAATTGATCGGTGCAACATAGAAGGTGTCGGTGATGACCGACGAATTTCCCCAGTAGCTCGTAAGGGAGGGCGACAGCAGGGGAATCGAAAAATGAGGAACGGATGTTGCTAAATTAGTTGCATCAAGGATCAGTGCGACAATGGAGATCCAGAAATGGCAGATCATGATCAAAGGGAAGTGAGGTCACCCTCGATCCAACTCTTGGCAAGGATGAGCTCGCTGTGATCGAGCTCACGGCGAGAACTCAAAGACAGCGACAAAGCCACAAGGGCATATGAAAAGGATGGGCTACGGCGACCAGTCGAGCTCAGGTGGCAGCGGCGATGAAGACAAAATCAGGAGAGATGACGGTCGGAAACAGCTGAGCTCGCGACAGAACCGACTGAAAGCGAGGTCACGATCGAGAGGAAGAGTAGAGGAAAACCAAGATCGCGATAGAGGAAGAGGAAACTGCGGTAATCGGATCGGATCGGGTTGAGACCTTATAAAGACCATTCAACACTTGTGGTTAGGCTAGCTTAGGTTAAGTCCAGACTAACCCAAGTTGACCCACCCACCTATTTAAACTTTAATCTTCCTCCTACGGACTCCTTTTGAATCCAGAAAAATTTCTGTGAATTCCTAAGAAATTATATAAGACAATTTCTCCATTAACAGGGGTATTTTATTTTATTATTATTATTTTTTCCCAGTATCTTACAAAAGCCACTAAGAAGGTCAAAGGGGGAGTTACATCTAGAGTTGACCTAGGCAAGACCCAAATGACCAAGGCTCCTAAGCCTAGGAAGGTCATTAGGAGGGTGTCTAGGGAAGTTATCCCTAGTGAATACTTAGTTAACCCAAGGAGCTCCAATAGGTATTGGATTCCTAAGAGCGTGATCGATTCACGCTAGAGGGGTTTAGGTGTACCAACCTTGAATGGATGGGTAGTTAACCTAACCATAGTAAAGGTGACACTTTAGGTCATTTTCAAGGTTATGGATACCTTGGAAATGTGTTTTGATTACAATCCTAAAAGATTTCAGAATGTGCCAATATAATTTATAAAAGTTGAAAAATCTATCAAATTGGTACAATTTAGGTCTTAAAGTCATAGTGTGACATTTTAGGTTTTTGACACACTTTGGGGATTAATAGTAATATGACAAAATAGATTTAACCTTAACAAATGGCAATTAATGTTAAATTTAGGTATTATATACCTTTATATTTTATTTGCCATGCTTGATTTGCCATATACCATGTCATGACATCATGTTTTATTTTCATCATCTAAAATGTCATGATCATGCTTAGGGTTAAGGTTTAATGTCATGTGTATTTAAATTTAATCATATGCCATGACATCATGATCATTGGTCATGTTTACTTATGCTATCATTTATGCCATGATCATTCATGCATTAATTAAAATTGATTTAAGGACAAGTGACATGACTTGAAGTCCATGTATAAGGGAATCAAGTAGTGTTGCCCTAGAAAATGCATGAAACCCTAGTTTAGGAGAACAAAATCTACATATCACATCACATTGACATGTATGTGTATTAATACACTCTAGATACATATGAGATGTTAGGAAATGAGTTAAGTTCAAGGTGCATAGTTTTTGCATCTAGATGAACTCAAACTCATCTTATATTATTGATGGATCATTGGGAAAGCCTATGGTCATGCCATGAATATTAAGCCCAAAGAATATGATCCAATATATGGTTTTAAAAATATTTTAAAATCATTTTGAAAAACCTTGGTGCAATCTATCTTTTGATAGAAGTCATCATTTATGAAGTTGATACAAAGTGATCTAAAACATTGAAATTTTTCTTTACTTTTGAACTTTGTGTCAATTTCACTATTTTATGGGTAAATTATTTTTCAAATATTTTTCACCTATTGTATTGGTAATAAGTATTATACGTATAATGTTTCATGATTTTTTGATTTACGTATAATTACTTATGCATTTCTGAAATTCAAAATTTCAGTTATCAATCGATTGTCGCCTAATGACAGTCGATTGATGAGCAAGGCAGTCGACTATTTCCTGATGGAGTCGACTGCCAGGCTGATTTCGGGTAAACAAGGTATGTTTAGCCCAATTTCAGCTATGTTAGGGTTCCCTAACCACTCCTAACCCTAGGATATGCTTTGGAAAACATTAGAAAGGGTGAAAATCTATTGGATATGGATTAGGAGAGTTGTTAGGGTGATGTATCAAGTTTAAGGTGTGTGAAAGTTCAATTTTGAACTTTTAACCTTAATTTTGATGGTTTAGAGTTCCTATTGCTTAGGGACTCTCCAAGGACATTGTTGGTGTAATGGTCAAGGGGGAGCAAGCCTTTAGCGGGAGGTATCCATCATAGGATAATGGATGTTATTTTTCCTCATGAGGGGGAGAAATGGGAATTTAAGATGTCCAGTTTGGAAATTGGGAGACTTCATAGGAGTGCCACTCTTGAGTGATATGAGACTTATCACTAGGAAGATTGTAGGCATCCTAGGTGCTTTTGGACTAAGGGGAAAATTGTAAGATCTCATTGAGATATAAGACATTGACCTCCTTAAGAGAACCTTTTTGATGTATGTCAAAAAGGGGGAGAATGTTAAAATTACCAATTTGGAAAAATTGTTAAGGGAATTTGAGTTAGGGACCTAACTCAAAGATATTTTTGTCAAACATCAAAAAGGGGGAGATTGTTGGTGCAATCGGCCGAGGTCACGATTGATCAGACTCGAATTTGACTCGAGTAGTATTTTGATGTTTGACATTGATGTCTGACATGTGTTGGGGGAGATTGTTGATGCAATCGACCCATGTCATACTTGATGTTTGACGATGGTTTGTCCATCATGGGTCTTGGCAAGAAAAGTCCAAGCATGGGTCTTTGCATGGAAAGTCCAACATGGATTGACAAGGGAAAGTCCAAGCTTGAGTCTTGGCAATTGAGAAGTCCAAGGGAATATTGGCAGCGTAAAGTCCAAGGGTGGAGTCTTGGCAGCATAAGTCAAATAGTTGGCGGCGTAAAGTCCAAGGGTCGAGTCTTGGCAGCATAAGTCAAATGGTTGGCAGCGTAAAGTTCAAGCGTAGTCTTGGCAGCGTAAGCCCAATGTGCCTTGGCGGTGTAGACCACATTAGCATGACAATAACTGATGGAAGCACCTGAAGGCTAGCGTATGGATGAACAAATCATGGATAACTTGGAGGGATCCAATAAGCGTGAGGCTGATAGAGGTAGCTAAAAGGCTTAGGTTTAGGCTAAGGGTGGTCTAGCAAGTATGGGGGCACCATACTTAGGTTAAAACCTCATGTTTGGGGTGTATCAGTCGACTGAGACTATGGTCAATCGATTGATGCGAGTCAACTAGGGTTTAACTGCGGGAAGATGGCCTAGCTGATCGCCAACATTGGCGATCGATCGGCTCGAGCAATGATCGATCGGAGATCGGCCGATCGCTAATCGGCTTTCAAACACAGAAAGCTTTTCAATCGAGTGATCAACCCGAGCACTCAACTTATTGAGCCATCAGTCGACTTTTGGGCATGATCAGTCAACTGATGCCCTATCCGTTGGAACTTATCTGACGTGGTTCATGCCGTTGTGAGACAACGACTACAGGGGTAGTCGACTGATGGTCCTGATCAATCGACTGCTAGGCAGAATCCAGCCCAAGGAGAAGCTTTAAAGGGAGCTCGAGGAGGAGTTTTTCACAATCGGTTCTTGGACGTCTTTTGGGTGATTTGTTGCTGCAAATCAGGGTCTCCAAGTGCAATTCAAGCAACCAAACAAGCAAGCTTCCAAAAGTTCTTTGTAAAGTTTTCTTTACTTGCATTTTAGTGTATTTGCTTGTATTTTATTCTTATTGTTGTAAGAACTATTGTACGAGATTTCTCCACCTCCGGATTGTTCTGAGAAGGAGTTATTGTTATAGTGGTGTGTGATTGACATCGCTAGGGCTCATTCGAGCCCAATCTGTGGAGTATGAACAATTCGGTTCCGAACCACGTTACATCGTATTATTGTGCTTGTGTTTGTGTTGTATTTATTTTATTATTTTTATTTCCGCTGCGTATAACACTTTTGTAGTAAGCACGCGATTGCAAACGAAATCCATCGCACGACAAGCGACAATGCTATTCATCCCCCTCTAGCGGCCACCGAGGTCATAACAGTTTTATTTTTAGGATTTACCCAAAAGGTCTCATGTCAATGGAGATATCTTGTCATCTTATAAGCACATGATCTTTTTCATGTCTTACCAATGTGAGACTTTGGTTGTATTCCTAATACTTCCAACAATCTCCTCCTCAATGAAGGACCACATTGGCCCGTCCCCCCTTCAAATCTATCTATCCTCGAAAGACTTCCTCTGTATGATGTACGATTCTCAACCTACTAGGACTTTCTGTCAACTGTCTAGTCCTCCTGACTCAGCTGGACATCCTGCTAGTTGTCCGATCCTTCTCGCTCAACTAAACTTTCTACTAGTTGTTCGGTCCTCCCGACCCAACTAGACTTCTTGTCTGGTTCTCTTGATTCGGACATGGGAGTTCTACTTCTTTCGTTCGAGGTTCATGGCTTGATATGGACTATGACTCTAATACCAATTGTTAGTGTCTATAAGATTCATATATCTTCACAAATGATATGATATTGTTCATTTTGTACCTAAATTTTCATGGTTTTATTTTTGGGATTTACCCAAAAGGTCTCATGTCAATGGAGATATCTTTTCATCTCGTAAGCATATGATCTTTTCCATATATTACCAATATGAAATTTTGATTGTTTCCCAATGCTCCTAACAATACTTAGGTCTCAATGTGTAGATTACAACAAAACAAGACTAGGATCTAACTCAAGTGAAAAACATAACTGATAAAGGAAAATTTTGGATGATTGTAATTTTGCTTTGGATTGAGTACACAATTCATTCCTAGTTAACAAATTAGGCTTAAATAGTTTCTGGATTCCTAAAGACCATATACATTATGTGAACTTAGAATCGGTAAAAAAAAAAAAACTAAACTTAAGAAAGGAAAGATTAGATAATTAACTTCAACCATCTATTTAGAGGGAGATAAAACTAAAACAAGATTCAATCCTAGTGGACGTTGAATTTAGCGTTCCTAGGAAAAGACTTGGTATTTACATAGTAGAATGAGATTTTTTTAATATATATATATATATATATATATATATATATATATATATATATATATATATATATATATATATATATATATATATATATATACTTTTAGTTTTGCAACAGAACTAGCCTAAGATCTATCATAGATCTCATAAATTTATAGATCCAGCTAACCTTCGTATTTCATAAATACTTAGATTTAATTTATTTATTTATCGAATCACGCATATTGATGTAATATGCTAGGAGTACTCCTCCTTGGTTCTTGATGCTTTTCATTGTGGATCAACACAAACCAAGTTACACAATATATGGATCACAAATGTGACCAATTCTAAGATAGGCTTGATGTTTTAATTTCTAGTATAGGATTTATTTCTCATTCCTTTCAAAATTTCAAAATTTATTTATTTATTTTACTCAATGGACATAGTTTAGGTTTTACATTAGAAGTAGAAGTTTTTATATCTCACAAACACATTAAAATGAACTGTTTATGCATTTAGCTGCATAGATGGATATGAGATACTATGATTCTACCCTTGATTCTAGATGCTTAATTTTGTGCATCAAAATGAATCAAAGTTTACAAAATAGAGATCACATAATGTAAGACGTATTACCATTGCCATCAAGTTGGAAATATAAAGATGGGATAGTTTGGTAGGTAAGCTCCTAAGTGGAGAGGTGAAACTGAGTCCTCGGTTGAGGACAAAGGTAGGCATCGATCTAACTAAGGGTACACTAGATTCTGAAGTCGAGATTGGATAGTAATACTATTGCTGAACATGATCTATAATTTGCTTGTGCTAATTATGTGTTGTAGGGTTCTAGGTGACTTTGCTTGGTATAGGCGACTGAGGAGTCTAGGTGATTAGACTAGGTCCAGACACCTGGGATGCAGATATGCCATTGTCAAATACAAAGAAGATTGGAGCGTTCCCGTTTCGACTGTGTTGGATCGAAAGCATGCTAGAGGGGGGGGGGGTGAATAGCGAGCATGAAATCTTTTCTTTTTGTTCGATTCGACAATACAAAAGTAACGCAGCGGAAAGTAAAAGACACAATTCATTTTTTTACTTAGTTCACAACCTAATGGTTGCTACTCCAAAACCCTACAATTCTAGACTGTATACGGAGGGCAATTCACTAACAAGGTCTCCTCCTCATTGGAGGTAGGAGACAACGATTACACAAATGAAAGATTGAGGAAGAGGGGCAATCCCACCTCTCCTCTAAACAACAAAAGCACGATGATTAAAAGCTCCAAGACAATAGTGAATACAAATAATTAAAGTATACCGACGATGATCAAGTCTTGAGTTTGGAGGCGTGTCATCGGCATTGCGGCAGTGTTTCGGCATCGTAGAGATGTGGCGTTGCGGGAGCACTTCGAGAGCTTGGAATGAATACCTAAAGGGGTGAAACCCTCCTCTTTTTATAGCCCTTCAACCCCCTAGACATTGAGATCCAGATCTTATCGAAAAGTCCACCTCGCCCCAAGATAAGGGGATCTTGTTTGACCTTTATCGAAGTGGGCAGTTTGAATAGCAGTCGACTTATGGCCCTTATCAGTCGATCGATGCCACCAGCAGTCGACTGCCAGCTTGGTTATTCAATTGCAACACAAAGTTTGTTCGAAAACACACGAGTAAAGATAAATTCGATGGCTACTTACCATCCGATCTCGACCTAGACCTTCCACTGGAAGTCTTAGTCAGATCGCCGCCTAAAGTTATCCATGTACGGAGGACCCGACCTCACCTTTACTCACACTCGAGCTTACCTCTGGTCCTTTGTGACTTGTAGCTTAGCTTCCGGTCTTCATCTGGGTTCTTCGACTCCATTCGAAGTTCTCCCGATGTCACCCGACCACCACAGTTTCTCGACTTGAGATTCTTTGGGTGTCGTCGACCTTCAACTCAGCTTAATCATTTCTGCACACTTAACAGAGCATATGAGATAACGATAAGACTTTAACTTTGGGTCTTTGTCATAATCAAAACCTAGGTTCGATTATTTGGTGGCCTTGCACCAATAATCTCTCCTTTTTTGATCTATGGCAAACCGACACAAAGTTAAGAAAAAATTAAGTGTAAAACAAGATGAGTAATAAATGTGAAACACAATTAGCATGAGTATAAAAGAAGCATGAACATGAAAGAAGCATGAATATGAAAGAATGCATAACTTTGGAAGTTAGTATGAGTAACTTGTAGGGTCGAGTAAACCGAGAGAGGGGGGGGGGGGGTGAATCTCGGTATTTTATAATTTTTTTCTAAATAGAATATGCAATGGAAATTAAATAAGTTAGACACAACAATTTACTTGGTTCACAACCCGAACCGGGTTGCTACTCCAAGGTCCGTAGCTCTCCCGCGAGCTACCTCGAAGGACAATTCACTAAATACCCTCCGATTCGAGAACTCTCGACTTCGGAGGGTTTCACTTTTTTTACAAATAATAGAGATGGGTAACACACTACCCACTCTTGAATTTAAATACAATAGTGAAAAAATAAATAAACAAATACAAGACGTATACCGACACTAAGTAGATGGTAGAAGTACGCTCGGAGTATCGGAAGATCGCCTTGTTGTGAGAGTTTTAGCTTTGGTTGACGAGAATGGATTTCAACAACACTTCGATGTAAAAGTTGAGTTTTTTGGGATTTGGTCGAGCACAAGTTTTATAAACTGTTTCCAGTCAACTCCACATTAGCTTGTCAATATGGAATTCATGGTCTTCCAGTCGACTGAATCTTCTTCAGTCGACTCCACGTCACTCGGCTCCGCATCGAGAAATTTCCCTCTTCAATCGACTCAAACTCTTCAGTCGACTCTAGCCCTTTCCATCTGCGTCGCACAATCTCCGATCGATCAACAGTTGATCCTGCCAAATAGGTATCTAGTCGACAGATACATATCCAGTCGACTGGACTTCAGTCAACTAGAATCCATTCAGTCGACTGATTCCTGCAAAACAGGCTTAGCACAAAATATATAACATGAATTATGATAGCAGTAGTAATACTGCTCGATCTCGACTACTAAGTCCCATGTGGACTTTTCGTCGGATCGACGCCTAGCTTTATCCCCCTATAGAGGACTCGGCCTCACCTCTTCACTCGAGGCTTACTTGTCGACTACCTGCTGGACTTACCATTCTTGACATCCAATCTGACCCACCAGGGCTTCCACCAACTGTCTGGTCTACCTGACCCAGCTGGACATTTTATCGATTGTCCGGTCTCTTGACCCAACTGGTCTTCATGCCAAATGTTCGGTCCACTTGACCCATCTGGACTTCATGTCTGGTGTCCGATCCTCCTGATTTGTCAAGATTCATGCCTAGTATTCGGTCAACTCGACCTACTTGGACTTCCTGTTAAGCCTGCATACTTAACACTTATATTAGATCACATGTGAATCCTAACTCTTAACTGTGGTTCATACATCAAAACTAAGGAGTGATACTTATTGCATCAACAATCTTTCCCTTTTTGATATACGACAACACATCAGTTAAAGTTAGGAGAATCAAATACCAATCTTCATATTTTGACATGTGTAAGAAATGACTTTAAAACTTTTGTCATGCATAAATTTAACCATGTATGAAATGCATTCATCCTTATCAAATTTTTGCATCCTTTTAAATTTATATATTATCTATAATTTTATGTCTCTTCTATCTTCTCTCCCCCTTTGGCATACATCAAAATAAGGGTTAAGTTAAAGATACAAACATAATGTATTGGAGAGTTATTATGATATTTTATCAACACTATTTTCAAAACTGCCCATGAACAAGTTTAAAAATTTTCAAAATTTTTCACAACTCTCCTTGAATAATTCAAAATTTTCAAAACTCCCCCTAAATAATTCAAAATTTTCAAAAGTTCTCAATACTCCCCCTGAATAATTATTTTAAAAAAAAATAATTTTTTTTCAAAACTCCCTCTAAACAATTCAACATTTTCAAAAATTTTAATTTTTCAAAACTCCCCCTGAATAATTTAAAATTTTCAAGTAGTTCAAAATTTTAAAACTTCCCTTGAATAATTTAAAATTTTCAAATTTTTCAAAACCACTTCTCTGAATTATTCAAACACTTCAAAATTTTTCAAACATATCTAAAATTTAAATTTTCAAAAAATCTAAACATTTTTAAAAATATTCAAAACTCCACTTGAATAATTCAAATTTTCAAAAATTTTAATTTTTTAAAGTTTCGATGCAAAAAGCGATAGGGATTAAGGCCAAGCATGAATTCCTAAAAATTAAAATTAAATTTTGAAAATATACATCTAAAAATTTTCTTTAAAGTAAATGTCTAACTCTTTTCTAGCTCAAATGATATAGAATTAATCATCAAGTTTTGAATTAGAGTCAATCACCGAAGTGATTGATTTGCTTTTGTAGATCCCATTTTGGTTCATTTCAATGCACTGGATCTACATCTTGAACTAGGGGTGCAGTCCTAACATCTCACATCCATCTACGGTCCTTAATACACAAACAGGTAATTCTAGGTATTTGTGAGATGCAAAGACTACTTAGTTCTATAGGATCATGAAGTCTAGATTGACCTAATCTAGATTAATTTTCAATTTAAAAAAAATAATATAATATTACTTTTCAAAATCCTTCGAAATGATAAGCATGAAAAAAATAATATTCCTAATCTACCAAGCATAAACCACACAAGATTTTATTATAAAAAAATTATTAAGTTTTAGTATCATGACAATCCTAATCAGTGGATGGGGGATGAGAAGGACCCATGCCCCAAGACCTAAGAAGATCCATCATCTGTTGATGATCCTCTCTCTGCTTCTGCATAATCTATATCATCTCAAGATGCTGCCGCTGTATCGTATCCTCCAACCTAGATAATCTCTCTACTATGGTCGGAGCTGTTGGAATCCCAAAAAATGGTGATAAACTATCAAATCCTGGGGCTTACTGATGCTTGGACTTGGAGTGGTGGTCGGGGTCGATATCTGGCTCATGCTCCTACTCTGGATTAAGCTGGGGTTGAGGCTGAGGTCCATCTCTCTTCCATACAAGGATATTATTGTCATCTAAACCTATTTTTCCTAAACAAAACTGCCTAGACCCTATCATGTCGTACTCAGTAAGCTGTTTGATGTTACCTGTGGTAACATCAAATCCTAATGTGGCTAAAAGAGATGTAATGACATGGCAGTAAGGCAAGTGTGCCTTCCTGCTAGTGACTGACCTGGAATGATAAATGATAGAATGAAACATCTATAGGCTAATATCTAAACCTAACCTATGACTAAGTGCATAAAGTAAAAATGAATGAAAAGGGCACATCATGGCGATGTCCCTAGTGGTGAGTGGTAAAATGCAGTTTACTATGACTTGATACAGGGCATAGTCCTGTACTTGGAGTCTAGTAGAACTAAAGATACTCACAGACAGAGTTCTTTCTTCACCAAAAAGATGCATATGAATCCTATCTAATGTAATATGAGAGTGTTGGATCGAAAGTGTCGCTAGAGGGGGGGGGTGAATAGCGATACGATGTCGTTAAAAACTTTTGCAATAAGTAAAAAGCAAGTAGAGAATGCACAGCGGAAATATAAAGTAGACAAGATATTTTTACGTGGTTCACAATCTTTCGATTGCTAATCCACGGCCCTAGTGATCCTTGATCACGTACGGAGGGCAATTCACTAAAACCACTCCTCTTCGTTGGAAGTAGGAGCAACGATTACAAAAAGAAATCAAGGCAAAGGGACACTCCCCCTTTCCTTGTTACGATTAAAGCACAAAGACAATTTAAAGAAGTAGAACTTAAATAAATATACCGACAACTCTTATAAGTAGAAGATGTAGCTTTCGTTGTCGGCGGCACTTCGTCGTAGCAAATGTGAGTAGTAGTAGCGGCGTTACGACGGCGTGTTGAGAGCTCTTGAATTCTTGTTATTTGCTTGGCTTGAACATGTCTATTTATGGATATTGATCTATGAATTTAGACATAGGTAGTGTCCAAGGTGAGGTTCTTATCCCAACTCAAGGATGAGGTGTTTCATCCAACCACCTTGTGCCACCTCCAACCTCCTTGTGCGCCAACTCAAGGATGAGGTGTTTCATCCAACCACCTTGTGCCACCTCCAACCTCCTTGGGCGCCAACTTGAGGATGAGGTGTTTCATCCAACCACCTTGTGCCACCTCCAACCTCCTTGGGCGCCAACTTGTTGGAGCCATTCAACTTGTGCCACATCATGGGAGCCAACCATCTTGTGCCAACTCACCTTATCTTGGGCGTCCACCACAAGGAAGCTTGGTGATGGTTTGGATGTCCACCTTGATGCCACATCACCCTTTGTACCAAAACACGAGTCAAGTCCAAATTCACCCCCTTGAAATTCGAGCTCTTCTCGAGGCTGGAACTTGACTAGCAGTTGACTGTAGTCAAAGGGTTTTGGAATGCAGAACAATTTAGGATAAAATATAAAGTACGATGGTACTAACCATCTGATCTCGACCTAGACCTTCCATTGGAGGTATTGGGTCGGATCTACGCTTAACGACCTTGCTTCGCTTTCACACGAGCTTACCTTGTAGCCTCGCTTCCGGTCTTCACCCGAGTACCTCGGCTTCCTCCGAAGTCCCTCTGGCGTTGCCCGACCACCTCGGTTCCCACCGGGTGTCGCAGACCTTCCGCTCAACTTTAGCATTTCTGCACACTTAATTGAGCTCGTAAGATAACAAATATACCCTTAACTATTGAGCCTTTTGCCATAATCAAAATACCGGTTCGACTTTGGTGCCCACTGCACCAACAATCTCCCCCTTTTTGATTCATGGCAAACCGACACAAAAGTTAAGGAAAAATTAAGCATAACAGTAAGCTAGCATAATGATTAAGCATGAATGAGCTAACATAAAGATTAAATATGAATGAGCTAGCATAATGATTAAGTATGAGTGAGCTAGCATAAAGATTAAATATGAATGAGCTAGCATAAAGATTAAATATGAATGAGCTAGCATAATGATTAAATATGAATGAGCTAGCATAATGATTAAGTATGAGTGAGAAATATTATTGTTTCAAGTTCTCCCCTTTGAGGTAACCTCCCCCTTGACCGAAGGTGAGTTCTTGAAAAATAATTTTTACTCCCCCTTAATAGTTGCTTAAGTAAACGGAATTACTTAATATAAAAGGTAATAATTTTGTTTACTTTCTTCCTTACTTTTGTGACTTTCTCCCCCTTTTGCCTTAACTCAAAAAGTTTGTAAATATATTTTAAGGTTTGTAAGTCCAAGCAAGTTCCCAATATAAATATATATATATATATTTTTTTTTAAAATAATAATAAGCTTGAAAATATGTTCATCTAAAATGTACAACTCCGGTTGGACTTGATTGATATAGAATGATCAATAAGTCTTGAAGGAGTTGATTAATTTTAAATAATTATACTCCATGGTTCATGTCGATGCACTGAATCTACATCTGGAACCAGGAGTAAGGTCCTAACATCTCACGCCCGTCTACGTGGCTAAGTACACAAACACATTAGTCCTATGTGTTGTGAGATGTGTTGGCTCCTTAAATCTATAGGTATATGATTTCTAAGGTAAGACTTAGGCTAATTTCATAAAAAGAAGCAAAAGTAGAGTACATATATAGAAAAATTTAAATCCTACTCTATTACGCACATACCTAACTTTCGTCTTAATAAACTAAATTCGGCTTCAGGTAGTGGTTTGGTGAAGATGTCCGCTAGGTTTGATTTGGACTCAACATACTCTAGTTGTATAGTTCCATTAGTTACATGTTCCCTAATGAAGTGGTGTTTAACTTCTATATGTTTTGTCCTAGAATGACATATTGGATTTTTAGTTAAGTTAATTGAACTAATGTTATCTATGTAGGTTTTAATGTTGTTAAAGATTAAGCTAAAGTCTTGGAGAGTGTGCTTCATCCACGTGGAGTCGAGAGACACACTCACCCATCGCAACGTATTCGGCCGGTGGTAGATAAGGCAACGCAATGCTTCCTCGCACCAACTTACTAGACTCGAGCCGAGGATTTGACAACAACCACTCGTGCTCTTTCTATCGAGTTTACTACGGCATAGTCGGAGTCGAGTAGCCGATTAGATTAAACTCGGTAGATCTAGGGTACCAAATACCTACGTTAGCGTGCCCTTTAGATATCTAAGGATACGCTTGACTAGGGTTAGGTGAGACTCCTTAGCGCAGTTTGTAACCTTGCGCACATACTTCTGCGAATAAAATGTCGGTGCCTGCGGTTAAGTATAGGAGACTTCTATTGCGCTCCTATAGTATTTTAGGTCAACGGGTTTTCCTTCTACATCTTCGTTTATATTAACATTAGTTGCCATAGGTGTATTGATTATTTTAGCATCTTGCATTCCAAATCGATTTATTAAGTCCTTAGTATATTTTTGTTGATGTAAATATATTCCATCTTTAGTTTGTTTAATTTGTAAACCTAAGAAGAAACTTAACTCTCCCACTAAATTCATTTCAAATTCACTTTCCATAAGTGAGATGAATTCGTTTAGCAAGATCGAGTTGGTAGTTCCAAAAATTATATCATCTACATAGATTTGGGCTATAAAGATTTCTTTTCCTACGGTTTTAACGAATAAGGTTGGGTCGACTAAACCTTGGTTGAATCCTTTGGACTTAAGATAGATCGAAAGCCTTTCGTACCAAGCTCTTGGGGCTTGTTTGAGTCCATATAGGGCTTTCTTAAGTCTAAGGACCTGGTCAGGTTTATCTAGATTTTCGAATCCGGGAGGTTGACTGACGTAAACTTCTTCCTTAATGTATCCATTCAAAAATGCTGACTTGACATCCATTTGAAACAATTTAAAACCTCGATGTGCAGCATATGCTAACAACATTCGGATGGACTCTAGTCTGGCTACGGGGGCGTAGGTCTCATCGTAATCTAAACCTTCGACTTGACTAAACCCTTTTGCGACTAACCTAGCTTTATTTCTAACTACTTCACCTTTATCATCAAGTTTATTTCGAAATACCCACCTTGTTCCAATAATTGATTTTTCTTTAGGTGGTGGTACTAATTCCCAGACTTCATTTCTAGTGAATTGAGCTAGCTCTTCTTGCATAGCAATAATCCAGTCGGGATCAAGAAGTGCTTGTTCAATAGTTTTGGGTTCGATTTTGGAAATTAACGAGATTTGACTAAGGTTTCGATATGAAGCTCTAGTTCGAACCCCTAAATTTGGATCACCTATAACTTGATTGATAGGATGATTTGTTTGAGTCTTAGTGTGACTCGGGTTAGGGTCATCTATCACTTGGTCGATAGGATGACTTGGGTGAGGACGAGATTCAAGTTCAAGATCAGTCGGGTTGCTATAAGTTGATTTGCTAGTTGGTTTTGTTAAGGATTGAACGGGTTCGTGTCCTTCGTCGAAAACTATATTAATGGTTTCTTCGACTCTTATGTGTAGGATCAATGGAATTACTAAAGGGTTGTTTGTAAGTTTTTAAACCTAAATCATCTCACCAATATCTACATGATCAAAACATGTTATTCCTATGTGTTATTGTGAGATGACTTTCAATTTTACTAGATTAATTTTAATGAATTTAAATTAACCAACATTAGGTTAGATTCGGATTTAGTCTAAGCTCATCAAGTAATCTTTTCAAGAGATTAGCTTCCAGGTCGTGGCGAGGCAGAGAGGCCTTCTTTGATCGGAACAACGACCACTTCCTTAGACAAAGCTAATTTCAAGAAATTGATAACTCGACTTACTTGAGACTACATCTTGGTCTAACTAGTTATTTTTGAAAAGAGGCTCCCCGAGGCTCAATCTTTTCGCAGGATTTTAGTTGATTTATTTTTGAAAAGAGGCTCCCCGAGGCTCAATCTTTTCGCAGGATTTTAGTTGGTTATGAGTCCTATCTAACCATTCTAAAAATAAAGGAAAAACTAAGCATGCAATTTCTAAGACTTAACAAAAATACATTTTGTATTGGCTCCCCCTGGACCATTGAATCGAGTGGGTCTATTCACATAGTGAATTTGGTCCTTGGGAACCCAATACATGTTAGATCCTAAAGTTGAAATCAAAGTGATCTTAGGGACCCATGCTTGGACATTTTTCTTATGTTGGTTTACTATAGACATATATGACTTATTGGTTGTATTTGAGTTAAACCCGAGTCCGGCCTTGTTGTACACGGCCCTTTGTGATCCAAGTAAGAGGTCAAGTCCCTTGGATCCCAAAGTGAACCTTTCCAACGTGTTCCTAAGGTCTTCGACTTGTGTTTTCAAAAGCGAGTTCTCAACTTCAAGCTTTTCAACTTGAGTTGAGTCCTCCTCTTGAATACGAGTAGTCGAAGAGGTTAGGAGACCTCATGTTTGAGAAGGTTAACCTCCTCAATTAGGGTCTCGACCTTGGACTCGGACTTAGCTAGTTTCTTATTTAAAAATTTAATTGCACCATACAAAGTATTAAGTAACGACCGACTTACCCTTAATGATTCTTTTGAACTGGATACGGATCCGTGGCTTGTCTTGAATGGAAGCTCATCATCGGATTCGGACTCGGACTCTTCTTCGGTTTCGGAGTCGTGCTCGGTCGGCAGCCATTAGAGCTTGGATATCGTCTTCTTCCTCCGACAACTCCTCCCAAGTAGCGTTTAGCGCTTTCTTGGTCTTTGATGCGTTATTCTTTAGCTTTGGGCACTCGGACTTGATGTGGCCAACTGTTGCACTCATAGCATCTAAAATTAGAAGTATTTGAATTAGGTTTAGGCTTACCGTGAGTTGTTGGTCGTTTTCGTCTCTTGATCATCTTCCGAACTAGATTGACTAGTTCGGATTCTATTTCGGAGTCTACTTCCGATTCGGACTCGTCTTCTTCCTTCGGGGGTGGCTTGCTTGCGGGCTTCTTCTTCTTGGAACCTGCAACTAACGCAATACTCTTCTCGGCCTGGACCACGTTAGTTTGCTCATGTAATTCAAGTTCCGAAAACAATTCGTCTAACCTAATTTTAGAAAGGTCCTTGGAGACCTTGTAGGCATCGACCATGGATGCCCACAAGGTGGTCCTAGGAAACGAGTTAAGAGAATACGATAAGGTCGCGATTCTCGACCTTTTGTCCGATGGCATGGAGTTGGTTGACGATGTCTTGGATACGAGCATGTAGTTGAGTTGCGGTCTCGTTTTCCTGCATTTTCAAGTTATACAATTTATTTAAAAGTAAATCTCTTTTACATACCTTCGTGTCATCGGTGCCTTCGTGTAGTTCCACTAGCTTGGTCCATAAGTCCTTTGCACTAATGAAGGGGCCGACGCGGTTGAGCTCTTCCTTGGACAACCCACATTGCAAGATTTGAGTTGCCTTGGCATCGGCTTCTACTTGTTTTTTCATGGAATTTGACCATTGATCGTAACCCAAAGATTCACCATCTTCATTAATAGGAAGTGTGAAACCGGTTTGGATTACGATCCACATCTCGATTTGGGTTTTAAGAAAGCATTCCATCCGACCCTTCCAATAACGAAAGTCATTACCGTTGTAAACGCGGTCGGCGGTGCTAAACCCTTGAGATGGGCCATTTAAAAACAAGAAGAAGAACGAAAAAGAATCTTGCAAAACACACACGGAAAGAATATTCCAAGACTTTCGTCTTGGATTAGTAGTGCGGGAAGTAAAAAAAGATATATAAAATGTAACTTGCAAAAAGAAATAAACAATCAAATGCGAATGTCGTTGAAGTTCCGGAGGACAACCTTACTCGGGATCTAACCCGAAGGACAACCTTATCCGGATCCTAAAGCCTCTAATGCAATTCTATATGTAGGAGAAGATAAGCAAGTGAAATAATTATACGAAAACAGAAATAAATAAATAAAAAATCTGTAAAAAAAAAGAAAAACAAAGCTAGATTGGTGGTTTCACCGAATCTTAGCGCCCCCGGCTCTGATACCAATTGTTGGATCGAAAGTGTCGCTAGAGGGGGGGGTGAATAGCGATACGGTGTCGTTAAAAACTTTTGCAATAAGTAAAAAGCAAGTAGAGAATGCACAGCGGAAATATAAAGTAGACAAGATATTTTTACGTGGTTCACAATCTTTCGATTGCTAATCCACGGCCCTAGTGATCCTTGATCACGTACGGAGGGCAATTCACTAAAACCACTCCTCTTCGTTGGAAGTAGGAGCAACGATTACAAAAAGAAATCAAGGCAAAGGGACACTCCCCCTTTCCTTGTTACGATTAAAGCACAAAGACAATTTAAAGAAGTAGAACTTAAATAAATATACCGACAACTCTTATAAGTAGAAGATGTAGCTTTCGTTGTCGGGGGCACTTCGTCGTAGCAAATGTGAGTAGTAGTAGCGGCGTTACGACGGCGTGTTGAGAGCTCTTGAATTCTTGTTATTTGCTTGGCTTGAACATGTCTATTTATGGATATTGATCTATGAATTTAGACATAGGTAGTGTCCAAGGTGAGGTTCTTATCCCAACTCAAGGATGAGGTGTTTCATCCAACCACCTTGTGCCACCTCCAACCTCCTTGTGCGCCAACTCAAGGATGAGGTGTTTCATCCAACCACCTTGTGCCACCTCCAACCTCCTTGGGCGCCAACTTGAGGATGAGGTGTTTCATCCAACCACCTTGTGCCACCTCCAACCTCCTTGGGCGCCAACTTGTTGGAGCCATTCAACTTGTGCCACATCATGGGAGCCAACCATCTTGTGCCAACTCACCTTATCTTGGGCGTCCACCACAAGGAAGCTTGGTGATGGTTTGGATGTCCACCTTGATGCCACATCACCCTTTGTACCAAAACACGAGTCAAGTCCAAATTCACCCCCTTGAAATTCGAGCTCTTCTCGAGGCTGGAACTTGACTAGCAGTTAGTAGTCAAAGGGTTTTGAACGATACAAGTTAGCTTAAAATATAAAGTACGATGGTTCTAACCATCTGATCTCGACCTAGACCTTCCATTGGAGGTATTGGGTCGGATCTACGCTTAACGACCTTGCTTCGCTTTCACACGAGCTTACCTTGTAGCCTCGCTTCCGGTCTTCACCCGAGTACCTCGGCTTCCTCCGAAGTCCCTCTGGCGTTGCCCGACCACCTCGGTTCCCACCGGGTGTCGCAGACCTTCCGCTCAACTTTAGCATTTCTGCACACTTAATTGAGCTCGTAAGATAACAAATATACCCTTAACTATTGAGCCTTTTGCCATAATCAAAATACCGGTTCGACTTTGGTGCCCACTGCACCAACAGAGAGTAGGGGTCACCGTACGGTAACTCCGTGGATGGAAAACATGCAATAGGGCATGTCGAATGCAATAGGCCAAAATGCTCTCTCAACATGTTAGAGGTAAAAACAAAGTCCTTACCTTGTACCCTAGTCGAGTATGAGAGGTCATCAATCTTGCTAAAGTTATTGAAAAATTCCGCACATATATCTATGTTAATGGGATTTTTACAATAGACTAGTTTCTCTAATCCATAGTGTGTAATGACCTCCATACTTAGTGTGCATGCATTACTAAAGTATGATCTACTAATGTATCTAGTGGGCATAGGAAGGTATGTAATGCTCTCAAATCTAATCCTATCTCTCTCAGTAGGGAACCTAATATCCATGCATGGAGTCAATGACTCAACCTCAACAACTCTTCTTTTACCCCTAATTAAATTACAAATATTAAATATTTATTAAAGATAATTGAAATTTGAGTTTAAAAACTATTACCTTGACATTTTGAATGATATTAAAAGGAGATGACGACCTAAGCGCTTTGGAGGATTGGAATTAGGGTTTTTTTCGGTGGAATTTTAGCTGTTTTGAATGGGTTTGGCGTGCCTTGACATTGTTCTTATAGACTGGATTCAGTCAACTGAACACATTCCAATCGCCTTAATTTGAGTCGACTGAAGATGTTTCAGTCGCCTGTTAAAATTATTACCTTTTACTTCGCCGCCTTAACTTTTATCTACTGGGTCATTTCAGTCGACTGAATTTACTTCAGTCGACTGAAGTTGTGTTTTACTTTCTCGATGCTCGGAGATAACTGATTTTGATTCTGTCGACTCTTATTGAGTCGACTGAGTTCGAGTATGATCGATTTACTTCAAAACTTAAGGTTTAATTATCCTTATTTGATTAAGTTAATTATTTAAATTTTATAGATTAACTAATTTGGTAATTAAGCTAAGATAATTTGTTTAGTTTGTTATGTTTAGTTAAATTAAGGTAAGTTATTGAAATACATTTGGTTTAAGTGTATTAGGTTTAATTCAGCTTTATTAAAATCTAAATCATCTCACCCAAGCTAGGTTTTCAATACACTTATTCCTACGAGTTTTGTGAGATGAGAATTTCTTTTATCTTAATTAAATTTAATGAGAAATTTCAAAGTGTTTAAACTTGTGTTAGATTCAAGCTTGGGTTGAGCTAGTCAAGTAAGTTTTTCTAGTATTGACTTCCAGGTCATAGCGAGACACATGACCTTCTTGGTTATCGGAGCAACGACCACTTCCTAGACAAAGTCAATAAAGAAATCAAGTACTTGATTCACTTTAGATTAAGCCTTAGTCTAACTAGTTAAAGACTTAGTGAGTTAGCTTTGGTCAGTTCCACTCGACTTAGTGCACCAGGTCGTGGTGAGGTACATGGCCTTCTTGATTATTGGAGCAACTACCACTTCCTAGACATGCACTTCGAAGAGTTTCCCCAACTTACTATCAGCTCACTTGTCTTAGTACTAGGTTGTTCAAGTTTAAGCTACTTTGTTTCCTATCTAGTCCATTCTACATTAAGCAAGTAAAGTAAACTAAGACATTCAAGTGTTTAACTAAAACATGGAAGGTTAACTAAAGCAAGCAAGTGTTAGACTAAAACAAGGAAAGTTAACTAAAACATGCAAGTGTTTAACTAAACAAGGAAACAAGCTGTTGGTGCAACAATGCTCCAAGCATTTATATGTTTTGATGTTTGGCTAATCATCTAAGTTAGGCAATATCTTGTGATCTAATTACGAATGTGTTTAAGTGACAGGGAAATCCAAGGATGAAGACTTGGTAAAAGGAAGTCCAAGTATGATCTTGGAAAAGGAAGTCCAAGGGATGGACTTGGCGCCATAAGACCAAGCTTGTAGTCTTGGCAGCATAAAGTCCAAGTGAACCTTGGCAAAGGAAGTCCAAAGCTTGTAGTCTTGGCAGCATAAGTCCAAGCTTGTAGTCTTGGCGGCGTAAAGTCCAAGCATTTGGCAACCCAAGACATGACGAAACCAAAGGAAGCTCTTGGAAGCAAAGCGCAAAGGATGAACAAGTCGCGGACTCGGAGAGATCCTGAAGGCGCAAGGCTTAATGAGGAGCTAGAAGGTTGAGTCTAAGTCTAGGGTATAAAATCAAGTGTGGATGTCCGTGGTGAAACACGACCATCGATCCGATCGCCTTAGTGGTCGATCGGCAATGCTCGATCGCGATCGATCGCCAAAGGGCATCGGTTGATCGATCAAGGAAATATCACTACGCATGCGCCCTCATTCGATCGCCGCTTGATCACTGATCGATCACCCCATCGATCCGATCGATGGAGGGATCGATCGTGATCACCTGGCCGTTGGAGATTGCGGCTACGAATCTCCGCGGAGATCGTGTTTCAGAAGTCTTGGCTTTGGCGGCAGTCGACTGATGGTATGCATCAGTCGACTGATGGTATGCATCAGTCGACTGATCGACGCCCAACGGGAAAAACAACCCCTCTTCTATAAAAAGGGGCCATGGGGAGCTTGGTGAAGCTAGTGCTCTTGCTCCTACCTATACTCTCGTGCTCACCAAACCTTCCAAGTGTTTTTTAGTGATTTAAATCCTCCTCTTCTCTTGTTCTTGATCATCCATCATTGTAAAGAAGAGGAGAGCATTGTAAGAAAGGTTTCTCCACCTTGGTTCATCCAAAGGAGGTTCTAGTGAAGATTGATTAGGGCTAATCCACCTTACGGATTGCCGTGGAGTAGGAGCGTCATCTCCGAACCACGTACATCGGGTGTTAGCTTTGTTCTTGCTTTGATTTGTGTTTATATTTTGTATTGCTTCCGCTAACGTTTTCGTAGAAAAGAAGAAAGGCTAATCACCCCCCCCCTCTAGCCATTCCAAGGGTCCTAACAAGTGGTATCAGAGCCCGGATAGCTTGGAAGATCTCAACATCAACCAAGACATCAATGGCTCTTCAAGAGGGATATAGCACCGCTAAGCCACCGCTCTTCGATGGGAGCCATTTTGCGTATTGGAAAGGTAGGATGAAGTACTATCTTATGAGTAATATTGAAATTTGGCATAGTATTGTAGATGGCTTCGAAGAACCGGTGGATGAACATGGACATCCTATTCCAAGCAAGGATTGGACAAGAGAAATAAACAAGAAATTTGAATCAAATGCAAAGGCCGTCCTCACCATCCAATGCGGCGTCACAATGGAGCAACTCAACAAGGTGGGGCCTTTTGAATTCGCCAAGGAGCTATGGGAAAAGCTCATTGAGCTAAATGAAGGTTCCAAGGAATCAAAGAGGGCCAAGAAGGACCTATTAGTTGGACAACTTCAAGCCTTCCAAATGAAGGTGCATGAAACCGTAAGTCAAATGCATGGAAGGTTCAAGGAAATTGTGAACGGACTCCATATCATAGGTGAGCGAGTTGACAACCGAGATTTGGTAAGGTATATTTTACAAGCATTTCCTAGAAATTCTTTATGGACTTCTATAGTTGATGCCATTAAGGTAACTAGGGATTTATCTCAAATTAAAATTGATGAATTATTTTGTGAGTTTGAATTACATGAGCAAACTAACATGTCCTCTAAGGAAAAGGGGTTAGCTCTATTTGTTGAAAAGAAGGACAAGAAAGAAAAGAAGAAGAAGGAAAGAAAAGAAGCATCATCATCATCCGAGTCGGAGGATGAGTCAAGTAGCGATGGGGACTCATCTAGTGAAATGACAAATTTCGTCAAGAAGCTTTATAGAAAGTCAAGAGAATTCAAGAATAGAGAAGCAAGGAAGGGGTCTCATTCCTCAAAAGGTAAATTTAATGGTAATTCAAGTTTTAGCAATAATGTGATTTGCCATGCTTGCAATAAGAAGGGGCATATAAAGCCGAATTGCCCGGAGATAAAGAAGAAGGAGGAAAAGGAAAAGAAAAAGAAGGATAAGAAGGAAAAGAAGAAGAAGGAGGCCATGGTGGCTCAAACCACATGGGACACACCAAGTGTTGAAGACTCTTCCTCCGATGATGAGCTTTGCCACATCACACGCCATGTGGCACTCATGGCATTAGAAGATGATTCCGGCACATCAAGTCAAGAAGATTCTTCAAGTGATGAATCGTCATCTAGTGACGATGAGGTAATGAATTCTCCCAAGGTTATGCTTCTCTATAAATCAATTTCTTATCTTAAAGAAGCTCTAGATAAGTCAAAATCTAAGGTTAAGAGCATGAAGGTAGAACTAAAGGCCATTAGGAATGAAAAGCCTTCACATATTGACTCTTGCATGCTTAGGGAAGAAAATGACAAACTTAAGGATGAGGTTAGTGAATTGAAAGCATGTTTAGAAAAATTTTCAAATGGCTCAAAGTGTCTTGATATGATTCTTAGTAGACAAAGAGCGGTTTATAACAAGGTTTAGGATAAAAGAAAAAGAAGTTGCTTATATTTCATTAATTAATAGGAAAGCAACCATTAAGGGTAAGGTTAAGAAAGCTTGGGTACCTAAGAAGTTTTTACTTAATGTTACCGTCCAAATGTTTGGGTACCAAAGCTTGAGCAAGGTATGTGGGATTGTCCATAGGTTTATTTGCTCAATTTTAATACTTGACCATTGAATCGGAGCAAGTTCTCCACATAGTGAAATTTGTATGAAGAAGGAGTTTTTCTCCGTTGTTAAATCAAAGTAGCACACGTAACTGAACACAATTGAGGTATCCCCTAAAATTGTTATTCACAAAGTATTGCTAGTTGAAAATATGAAATTTAATTTATTAAGTGTTAGTCAACTTTGTGATGCAAACTATCATGTCTCTTTTGAATCCTCTAAATGCATGATTAGACACAAGGAATTAAATGATTGTATGTTAGTTGGATATAGGAAATCAAACATCTATTATGTTGATCTTTCATATGCTTCTAACATTTCTACTAAGTGTCTTGTTGCAAAAGAAGAAGAAGGTTGGCTATGGCATAGTAGATTGGGGCACATCAACATGAAAAACATAGCCAAGGTAGCCAAGATGGAGTTGGTCAAAGGGCTACCAAAGATCAAGTATGTCAAGAACAAATTGTGTGATGCATGCCAAGAAGGAAAACAAACCAAGGCATCACACAAAGGTAAAACCCTAACTAATACCTCTTTACCATTAGAATTATTGCATCTTGACTTATTTGATTGCCATAGTACTCCATCTTTAAATGGTAATAAATATTGTTTGGTTATAGTAGATGATTTTTCTAGGTATACTTGGGTCTATTTTATGAAACATAAGGATGATACCTTAGAAATAATCATAGGATTTAGTAAAAGGGTTGAAAATGAAAAGAGTCTCAAAATCAACCAGATCCGTAGTGATCATGGTGGTGAATTTGAAAACCTAAAATTTTCACAATTTTGTTTAGAGCAAGGGTACAAGCATGAGTTCTCTTGTCCTAGAACACCCCAACAAAACGGGGTGGTGGAAAGGAGAAATCGTGCCCTACAAGAGGCGGCTAGGACTATGCTTAATGCATATTCTCTACCTAGCTACTTGTGGGCGGAAGCAGTTAATACCGCTTGCTATATCCAAAATAGGGTTCAAATCCATAGGTTTTTAGGAAAAACACCATTTGAATTATGGAATGGGACTATACCCACAATTCATTATTTCAAAGTCTTTGGATGTAAAGTTTATATTCTAAACACCAAAGATAACTTAGGAAAATTTGAATCAAAAGCGGATGAGGGAATCCTAGTTGGATACTCATCCACAAGTAGAGGGTATAGAGTCTACAATAAGAGAACCAAAGGGATTGAGGAGTCTTTCAATGTTCAATTTGATGAAAATACTAGTACCTACCCTAGAAAGTCCTCCATTGATAAGGATATTAATGACAATAATCAAGACATTACCCAAAAACTTCAAAATTTGACCATTAGGGGTAATGATCAAGGGGGAGGAAAAGGAGACTCCGATGATGAAAGAAGGGTGGAAGATAACAATGATCAAATTGAAACCCCTTCTAGAAACCTAAGAATTCATCAAGATCATCCACTTGACCAAGTAGTAGGAGATCTATCTCAAGGAGTAAGAACTAGGTCATTTCATAGACCTCCTACTAGTCAAGTTGCTCTTATCTCACAAATTGAGCCCAAATCGATCAATGATGCATTACATGATCCGGATTGGATTTTGGCAATGCAAGATGAACTGGCTCAATTTGAGAGAAGTCAAGTGTGAGAATTAGTACCTAGACCCAATGATAGCACCATAATTACTACAAGATGGGTCTTTAGGAATAAGCTAGATGATCAAGGAAATATCACTAGAAATAAGGCTAGGTTGGTTGCTAGGGGATTCAATCAAGTTGAGGGGCTTGACTATGATGAGACTTATGCTCCGGTTGCAAGGTTAGAATCTATTAGGATTCTCTTAGGGTATGCTTCCTACATGGGATTTAAACTTTACCAAATGGATGTTAAATCGGCATTCTTAAATGGTTTTATTAAGGAGGAAGTATATGTAGAGCAACCACCCGGATTTGAGAACATAGATTATCCAAATCATGTATGTAAGCTTAGGAAAGCATTATATGGGTTAAAACAAGCTCCCCGGGCATGGTATGAAAGATTGTCATCCTTCTTAATTTCTAAGGATTTTAGAAGAGGCCAAGTAGATCAAACTTTATTTATAAAGTCAACGTTAAAAGATATATTCATAGCCCAAGTATATGTTGATGATATCATTTTTGGGTCGACAAATGATGATCTTCTTCAAGACTTTATAAAAAATATGGAAAATGAATTTGAAATGAGTTTGGTTGGAGAGCTTACCTTTTTCCTAGGTTTACAAGTCAAACAAACCAATGAGGGTATTCATATTTATCAAACCAAATATGCAAATGAAATGATCAAGAAGTTTGGTTTGGAAAATGCCAAAATTGTAACCACTCCTATGGCCACTAGCACTAGGATAGATAGTGATCATGAAGGTAAATCAATTGATCTTAAACTTTATAGGAGTATGATTGGTAGCTTACTATACCTAACCGCTAGTAG
The DNA here is from genome assembly GCA_025175895.1 of Wurfbainia villosa. Classification (NCBI taxonomy): domain Eukaryota; kingdom Viridiplantae; phylum Streptophyta; class Magnoliopsida; order Zingiberales; family Zingiberaceae; genus Wurfbainia; species Wurfbainia villosa. The sequence continues at coordinate 129,667,369 of CM045986.1, read as the reverse complement.
ACCCGACATTTTATTTACGGTAGGTATGTGTGCAAGATACCAATCTTGTGCCAAAGAATCACATTTGGTAGCCGTCAAAAGAATATTAAGATATATTAAAGGCACCCTAAATGTAGGACTTTGGTATCCTAGGACTAGGTCATTTGAATTGCTTGGATATACCGATTCCGATTATGCCGGGTGTAAATTGGATAGGAAGAGTACTAGTGGTGGATGCCAATTTCTTGGGTCCTTCCTAGTTAGCTGGAGTAGTAGGAAGCAACAGTGTGTTGCTTTATCAACCACCGAAGCCGAATATGTGGCTATGGGTGGTTGTGTAGCTCAATTACTTTGGATGAGACATACTCTTGTGGACTATGAGCTACACTACTCTAACATTAAAGTTTATTGTGATAATGTGAGTACCATCAACTTGACCAAAAATCCAGTACATCACTCTAGGACCAAGCACATTGAAGTGAAACATCACTTCATAAGAGATCATGTGGCAAGAGGGGACATTGAACTTAATTATGTAGAATCTAAGTCCAACCTTGCCGATATCTTCACCAAAGCTCTTCCCGAAAATGAATTTTCATCTTTAAGGAGAGAGCTTGGTATGTGCTTTGTAGAGTAAAATTCTAGGTTTGCATGATCCCATGTTTATATGTTATCTTTATACCTTGATACATCTCACAAAAAGCCTTAAGAAACCTTGATTTTTGTATTGAGACACTTAGAACTATGTGAGATGATAGGGAAGGTGTACTTGGCTCATCATGCTTGTTATGATGCATTACTATGAGCCAATGACACACCTAGAGACATAAATACCTTATGGACCAACCATTGGGAAGGCTTGTATTCAAGTAATGAGTACATAGCTCTAAGAACATGGTTGGAAATTCCAAATCATATATATTTTAAACTGTTCATTATATTTTGGAAAACAGTTTTCAAGTGAATCACAAAAGTGATACAAAGTTTGAAAATTCTTTAGAACTTTTGTAAGTTTCCAAATTTGTATCAATCTTGAAATCTGGAAAACATATATTTTTCAAATTATTTTTCCTTAATAAAGTATGATTTTAGAAATGTGTACGAAAAATTTCATAATTTTTCGAGATTTCTGGAATTTCTACCGCATTTCTGAAAATGGGCTGAAAAGGCTGAAATTTCGATTTCAGTATGAATGACCGGTTCGATACTCACTGACTGATACACTGGGTTTTTTGATAATAAGCTCCATTTTCTGATATTTGGTGTGTTTTTGATGTCCTAACACTCTAGTATGATAATATTGTGTATAAACGAGTTTTAGGACTGCTTAATACAGTGGTTTAGGGGGAGTTTCAATAAATTCTATCCTTTTATCCCCAAAACCATTGTTGGTGCAAAGTTAGGATTTAACTTTTGAATTTTAGATTATGCTTTGCTTCAAATGTAATTTACATCCTATCTTGGATTAAGGGGGAGCTTAATTTCAATCTAATACCATAGTCCAAGATCCAACACTCTTAATTCTTTCATCCTTCTCTTTTTGATGTATGTCAAAGGGGAAGAAGGAATGCTTAGGTTAGATGATTATGTGTGTATCTTTAAAGACCTAACTTAAATGATTGTCAAACATCAAAAAGGGGGAGATTGTTGGTGCAACAATGCTCCAAGCATTTATATGTTTTGATGTTTGGCTAATCATCTAAGTTAGGCAATATCTTGTGATCTAATTACGAATGTGTTTAAGTGACAGGGAAATCCAAGGATGAAGACTTGGTAAAAGGAAGTCCAAGTATGATCTTGGCAAAGGAAGTCCAAGGTATGGACTTGGCGGCATAAGACCAAGCCTGTAGTCTTGGCAGCATAAAGTCCAAGTGAACCTTGACAAAGGAAGTCCAAAGCTTGTAGTCTTGGCAGCATAAGTCCAAGCTTGTAGTCTTGGCGGCGTAAAGTCCAAGCATTTGGCAACCCAAGACATGACGAAACCGAAGGAAGCTCTTGGAAGCAAAGCGCAAAGGATGAACAAGTCGCGGACTCGGAGAGATCCTGAAGGCGCAAGGCTTAATGAGGAGCTAGAAGGTTGAGTCTAGGTATAGGGTATAAAATCAAGTGTGAATTACTCATACTTGATGAGTATCGATCGGCGTACGATGTATCGATCGTCAGTCGGCGTTCGACCGTAGTCGGTGAAACCACGACCATCGATCGCGCCTTGGTCGAGCGATCGGTGATCTGCGATTAGTCGCGCCAAGGGCATCGATCGATCAAGGGAAATATCGCCATAGAATGCAGTCTCACTCGACTGCTGCCTTGATCACTCGACTGATCACCCCATCAGTCGACTGATGGAGGGATCAGTCGACTGATCACCTGGCCGTTGGAGATTGCAGCTACGAATCTCCGCGGAGATCGTGTTTCAGAAGCCGTTGGCTTCGACGACAGTCGACTGATGGTATGCATCAGTCGACTGATCGACGCCCAACGGGTAAAACAGCCCCTCTTCTATAAAAAGGGGCCATGGGGAGCTTGGTGAAGCTAGTGCTCTTGCTCCTAACTATACTCTCGTGCTCACCAAACCTTCCAAGTGTTTTTTAGTGATTTAAATCCTCCTCTTCTCTTGTTCTTGATCATCCATCATTGTAAAGAAGAGGAGAGCATTGTAAGAAAGGTTTCTCCACCTTGGTTCATCCAAAGGAGGTTCTAGTGAAGATTGATTAGGGCTAATCTACCTTACGGATTGCCGTGGAGTAGGAGCGTCATCTCCGAACCATGTACATCGGGTGTTAGCTTTGTTCTTGCTTTGATTTGTGTTTATATTTTGTATTGCTTCCGCTAACGTTTTCGTAGAAAAGAAGAAAGGCTAATCACCCCCCCTCTAGCCATTCCAAGGGTCCTAACACAAGCAAGGTGTTAGCTCCCCCTAAATGGTAGCTAGTTTGACTTTTGTTCACTAAGTGAACTTGACACTTGGGAACCCAAAATTGATTTGGTCCAACTTGGTTGACTAAGCTAGACTTAGGAACCCATGCCTGGACTCGATTCTTAGCATTTTGGCTAAGTAATGACATGTAATATTTATTGGTGGACTTAGCCTTATACCCGAGTCCGGATTTATTGTAAACAACTTGCTGAGATCCAAGCATCATGTTGAGATACTTGGAACCTGAAGTGAACTTTTCTAAAGATCCAATTAGATCTTCTACTTGCCTTTTTAGAACTAAGTTCTCTTCCTCAAGCTTTACAACTTGAGTTGAGTCTCTATCCTTAAATTGGCAAGTCGAAGTCTTCGAGTTGACTTGCTCCTTAAGTACTTGGACTTCCTTAAGTAGCGAGTCGACTCAATTTTCAGACTTAGCTAACTTTCTACCTAAGCATGCAATAATGTTATACAATTTATCTTCTAGGGGAGAAGTTACCTCGTCAGAACCTTCGGAAACGGATGTAAATCCGTGGCTTCTCTTGGACTTGGAATCAGACTCATATTTGGAACTTGACTTGGCTCCAGATCTTGATTCGGCCATAAACGTGACGAAGCTTCTCTTTGTCTCTTCCGTGTCAGACTCCTCCGATGATGACTCATCCCATGTAGTCATGAGAGCCTTCTTCTTCTTTTCCTTTTTTGGTTTTTCTTCCTCTTTAAAATTTGCGCACTCCGACTTGTAATGTCCTTTTCCATTGCATTCAACATTTTTCTTACCATATTTACAATATCCTCTTCTCCATTTGTTTCCGACTCCGACTCGTCTTCGGACTCAACCTTCACTTTTCTTTCCTTTTTAGTTGAACTTGCCATCAAAGCTATACCATTCATGGTTTGACCTGAGTTAGCTTGTTCGTGTAGTTCAAGTTCACAAAATAGTTCATCTAACCTAATTGTGGAGAGATCCCTAGATACCTTATAGGCATCGACAATCGATGTCCATAAGGCATTTCTCGGGAATGCCTTAAGGGTATACCTAATTAAGTCCGTATTCTCTATTAGGTGTCCTATTAGATGTAATCCATTTAATATATCTTTAATCCTAGTATGAAGTTGACTAGAGTTTTCGTTTTCGTTCATTTTACAATTAAATAATTTATTTAAAAGCATGTCTCATTTGGCTATCCTAGTGTCATTTGTACCCTCATGTAATTCAATTAATTTCTCCCATAATTCTTTAGAATTTTCAAATGGACCTACCCTATTTAGCTCTTCTTTAGTAAGTCTACATTGCAAGGTGTTAAGTGCCTTGTAATCGACTTGAGCTCTCTTTCTAATATCCAAGGTCCATTTCTCTAGTTCTAACAACTCCCCCAAGTCGTCTACCGGAGCTGTGAACCCTTTCCTAATTGAAAACCAGACCTCTAGGTCGGTCTTCAGATAACACTCTATTCACCTTTTCCAGTAGGAAAAATCATCTTCATTAAAGAGAGGAGGGCGAATGGTGTTGTATCCCTCTAAGTGTGACATCATTAATAAAATATTTTCTAAGGACAAAAATTAATTTAACTGAAATATATCTAGTATGCAAAAAATCTTAATATGTAGAAAACTATTTTAATTAATTTAAATATGTTGAATATTAATTTAATATGCAGAAAATTATTTTAATGAATTTTAAAATGCAGAATTTTAATTTTTAAAATGCAAAAAATTAGTTTAGTAAATTTTAAAATGATGAATATTAATTTAATATGTAAAAATTATTTTAATGAATTTTAAAATGCAGAAAATTATTTTAGTAAATTTTAAAATGTAGAAAATTATTTTGGTAAATTTTAAAATGCAGAAAATTATTTTAGTAAATTTTAAAATGCTGAATATTAATTTAATATGCAAAAAATTATTTTAATGAATTTTAAAATGTAGAAAATTATTTTTAAATGCAAAAAAATTATTTTAGTAAATTTTAAAATACAAAAAATTATTTTAAAATATAGAAAATTATTTTAGTAAATTTTAAAATGTAGAAAATTATTTTAGTAAATTTTAAAATGCTGAATATTAATTTAATATATAGAAAATTATTTTAAAGAATTTTAAATTGAAAAAAATTATTTTAAAATACAAAAATTATTTTAAAATGATAAAAATTATTCTAATGCAATAAGAATTATTCTAGAGCAATAAAAATTATTTTAAAGCAATAAAAATTATTCTAGAGCAATAGAAATTATTCTAGAGCAATAAAAATTATTCTAATGTAGTAAAAAATATTGTAAACTAATCTAAAGCTCACGATGGTGGTTTCATCAACTCGGAGTGCCCCTTGCTCTGATACCAATTATAGGATCAAGTAAACCGAGAGAGGGGGTGAATATCGGTATTTTATAAATTTTTTCTAAACAGAATATGCAGCGGAAATTAAATAAGTTAGACACAGCAATTTACTTGGTTCACAACCCAAACCGAGTTGCTACTCTAAGGCCCGTAGCTCTCCCGCAAGCTACCTCGAAGGGCAATTCAGTAAATACCCTCCGATTCGAGAACTCTCAACTTCGGAGGATTTCACTTTTTTTATAAATAATAAAGATGGGTAACACACTACCCACTCTTGAATTTAAGTACAATAGCGAAAAAAATAAATAAACAAATACAAGACGTACACCGACACTAAGTAGATGGCAGAAGTACACTCGGAGTGTCAGAAGATCGCCTTGTTGTGAGAGTTTTAGCTTTGGTGGACGAGAATGGATTTCGACAGCACTTCGACATAAAAGTTGATTTTTTTGGGATCTGATCAAGCACAACTTTTAGAAACTGTTTCCAATCAACTGGAATGCCTTCCAGTCGACTCCACATCAGTCCATCGATATGGAATTCATGGTCTTCCAGTTGACTAAATCCTCTTTCGTCGACTCCACGTCACTCGGCTCTGCATCGGGAAATTTCCCTCTTCAGTCGACTCAAACTCTTCAGTCGACTTAAGCCCTTTCCATCTGCATCGCATGATCTCCAATCGATCAACAGCTGATCCTGCCAAATAGGTATCCAATCGACTGATACATCTCTAGTCAACTAGAATTCATTAAGTCAACTGATCCCTGCAAAACAGGCTTAGCATAAAATATATAACATGAATTATGATAGCAGTAGTAATACTGCTCGATCTCAACTACTAAATCCCATGTGGACTTTTTGTCGGATCGACGCCTAGCTTTGTCCCCCTATAGAGGACTCAGCCTCACCTCTTCACTCGAGGCTTACCTGCCGACTACCTGTCGGACTTACCATTCTTGACATCCGATCTGACCCACCAGGGCTTCCACCAGCTATCCGGTCTGCCTGACCCAGCTGGACTTTTTGTCGATTGTCTGGTCTCTTGACCCAACTGGTCTTCATGCCAAATGTTCGGTCCACTTGACCCATCTAGACTTCATACATAGTGTTTGATCCTCCTGATCTGTCAAGATTTATGCCTAGTATATGGTAAACACGACCTACTAGGACTTCCTGTTAATCCTGCACACTTAACACTTATATTACATCACACGTGAATTCTAACTCTTAACAATGGTTCATACATAAAAACTAAGGAGTGATGCTTACTGCATCAACATAACTTAGTAAATTAGCATAAGTAAGAGCAAAACTTCTTTTTCAAGTCCTCCCCCTTGGCCTTAGGTGAGTACTTGAAAAAGAAGCTTAGCTCTCCCCCTTAACATTTGCCACTAAAAAGGTTAAGTAAGTTAAGTAATCAAGATCACTTAACTTTAGCCTGAACGTTTTAAGTTAAGTTTAAGTTAAGCTATCAATCAAAAAATAATTTTTGATCCCATAACTTTGGCCTTTTTCTCCCCTGTTTTCCATAAATCGAAAAGGGTGGGGGTTTGTAGAAATAATTTCAGAAAATAAGCTTTGTAAGTCCAAGCATGTTCCTATTAGATTTTGAAAATAATAGTTTTAACATAAGTTCAACTAATAGTATGTTCAACTCTTTTTGACTTAATTGAGATGAAAGGATCAATAAGTCCTGATTAGAGTTGGTTATTTTAAATAATTATACTCCATGGTTCATGTCGATGCTCTAGATCTACATCTAGAACTAGGAGTAAGGTCCTAACATCTCATGCCCATCTACGTGAATAAGTACACAAACACATTAATACTATGTGTTGTGAGATTTGTTGGCTCCTTAAATCTATAGGTGCATGCTTTCTAAGGTAAACCCTAAGCTAGTTCCATTTAGCATGAAAACAAAATAGAGTATGTAAGAAAAGTATAAGTTTTAAGTCCTACTCTATTACGCACATGCCTAATTTCTGTCTAAGTAGACCAAACTCTGCTTCGGGTAAGGGTTTGGTAAAAAGTTCTGCTAGGTTCGATTTAGACTCCACGTATTCTAGTTATATGATTCCATTTGCTACATGTTCTCGAATAAAGTGGTGTTTGACCTCTATATGTTTAGTTCTAGAATGACAGATTGGGTTCTTAGTTAGATTAATATAACTAATGTTATCGATACAAATTTTAGTGTTGTTAAAATTTAATTTAAAGTCTTGGAGAGTGTGCTTCATCCAAAGGAGCTGAGCTACACACTCACCCATCGCGCCGTATTCAACTTCAGTGGTAGATAAGATAACACAATGTTATTTTCTACTATACCAGCTAACTGGACTCGAGCCGAGGAGTTGGCAACACCCACTCGTGCTCTTTCTATCGAGTTTACTACCGACATAATCTGAGTCGGAGTAGCTGATTAGTTCAAACTTGTTAGATCTAAGGTACCAAATTCTTACATTTAGTGTACCCTTTAGGTATCTAAAAATACGCTTGGCCAACATTAGGTGTGACTCCTTGGCACAAGATTGAAATCTCACACACATACTTACTGTGAAAAGTATATCGGATCGACTCGCAGTTAAGTATAGGAGGCTACCTATCGCACTCCTATACTCTTTTAAATCTATTGGTTTTCCTTCTAAGTCCTCTCCTATATTAACATTGGTAGTCATTGGTGTATTGATTACCTTAGCGTTTTTCATTCCAAATCTATTAATTAACTCCTTAGCGTATTTATATTGGTGTAGGTAAATTCCTTCCCTAGTTTGTTTTATTTTTAAGCCTAATAAGAAGGTTAATTCCCCTACTAAGTTCATTTCAAATTCACTTTCTACTAGTGAAATGAACTCATTTAGTAATATTGTATTAGTTGTTCCAAAGATTATGTCATCTACGTATATTTGGGCAATGAAAATCTCTTTTCCTCTGGATTTTACAAATAGAGTTGGGTCTACCAAACCTTGACTAAACCCTTTAGATTTAAGATAAATCGAAAGCCTTTCATACCAAACTCTAGGATCTTGTTTTAGTCCATATAAGGCTTTTCTAAGTTTGAAAACATGGTTGAGTTTGTCAAAACTCTCAAATCCCAGTGGTTGACTAACGTAGACCTCTTCCTTAATGAATCCATTTAAAAATGCTGACTTAACATCCATTTAAAATAACTTCAATCCTCGATGTGCAGCGTAGACTAATAACATTCTAATCGATTCAAGTCTAGCTACAGGGGCATAGGTTTCGTCATAGTCTAACCCCTCTACTTGACTAAATCCTTTAGCAACCAATCTTGCCTTATTCCTAACTACTTCTCTTTTATCATTGAGTTTGTTCCGGAATACCCACCTTATTCTAATGACCATTTTTACCTTAGGTGGGGGTACTAATTCCCAAACTTCACTCCTAGTGAATTGAGCTAACTCTTCTTGCATAACTATAATCCAATCGGGATCAAGAAGAGCTTGTTCAATTATTTTGGGTTTGATTTTCGAGATTAATGAGATTTGACTTAGGTTTCTATAGGACGCTTTAGTTCGAACCCCTAAATTGGGATCACCTATTACTTGATCAATCGGATGATTTGATTGTAACCTAGACTGACTTGGGTTAGGATTTATACTAGACTCATTTTATGATCAGATTCTAGTATAGTATCAATTTGTTCATCAACTAATACTACTTCTGGTTTTATAGGTTTATCCTCATTGTCAAATACTACATTGATTGTTTCTTCGATTTTTAGAGTTTCATTATTATAGACCCTATAGGCTTTACTAGTGCTTGAGTATCCTAGAAATATTCTGGTAGTTGTTTTAGAAGTGAATTTTCCTAGGTAATCTTTAGTATTTAATATATGTACCCTACATCCAAACACCCTAAAGTGTTAGGGCAATCTCTTGCCGTGATATGGTTTTGATGGTGTGGCAAAGGGTTTAAGTTAGTTTGATATGTTGATGTGATATGTGCGTTGAAGTCGTGCAGGACTTAGTAATTCGCACATGGAGCCGTGGCGAGTTTCACATCTCATGACTCGTGCCTTGAGTCGGTGAAGGATAGCTTTGCGGAAGCCGTGCGCTTGGAGCATCCGAGGGACCGCCGGACGAGAAGCTTGGAGTGAAGCCGGAGGAAGTAGACTTCGAGGCAAGAGACGCGAAGGAGCATTGCAGAGCCGTGCGCCTGATGCTGCCGAGGGACGTGGCCGAGAACGAAGAGAACTTCAAAGGCGAGGGACTCTGAGAGATGAGAGTGAGCGATTGTAACCCGGGGAAGGGTAGCTCTTAGGTGAAACTTGGCCATTTGGATGGGTTTCGCCATGTCATGGCGCGCCCGAAGTCGAGTGAGTTCGACCGGTATACGACTGATCGAGGCCAGCAGATTGACTTCCATACGTGGGCCGATCATTGATCCAAGACCATCGATCGGCCAAGAAAGCGGCGATCGATCAAAAGGGTTTGACGCAAGAACCGTTCGTAGCGGCCAAGGCGGTCGACTACGGAGGCATCGATCGTGATGAGGTCCATCCGATCGCCAAGAGTTCCGATTGGACTACAGCGGTCGAGATCCGATGTGTTCGAGGCTGTTGTAGTGTGATCCAATCGCCAAGGCGGTAGTCGATCGATGGCGACAAGCGGAAGAAGTTAGCCCTCTCTACAAAAGAGAGTGTAAGCCTGAGAGGCTAATGCTCATACTCCAAACGATCTTCCTAGTGCCCCACAAGCTCTAAACTCTTCTTACTTGTCTTTACTTCAATCCTATTGTAAGAAGAGTGATCTTGGTTGTAAAGGTTACCTCCACCTAGCTTTGTGCAAAGGAGAGACCGATAGTGATTGGTTTTGGCGGAGTGATTCACCGTGGACGAATCGGACCGTGGATTAGCAGCGTAGCCGTGAACCACGTTATACCATCGTGTTAGCGTTTGTTTTATTGTTTGTCTTTTGCTTTGTATTTGTATATTCCGCTTGCGCTAATCTTTTGTAGACGAGCAATTTACGACGTCCAACGTACGAGGGCTATTCACCCCCCTCTAGCCGGCCATACCGATCCCCTACAAGTGGTATCAGAGCCAAGGAAAGCTTGTCACCGGACTAACCGCCGCAACAAGCCCTACATCAAAAATGGCCGGTTCCAACATCCATCCTCCGAAGTTTGAAGGAGAATTCACGTGGTGGAAGAAGCGAATGGAGGTATTTTTCGAAACGGATTTTGATATAATGATTACAATGGAATCCGGTTTCGTTTTGCCTAGGGATGAAGAAGGGAAACCAATCGAAAAATCACGATGGACTAAGAAGCAAAGAGAGGAGCACCTTGCGAACTCAAAGGCAAAACATCATCTTTTCAATGTGCTCCCCCAACAAGAAATCAACCGAATAGGAGAATGCCTAAGCGCCAAGGAGATGTGGGAGAAGCTAATTGAGCTTCATGAAGGCACATCCGAGGCAAAGCTAGCAAGGAGAGATCTCCTCCGCTCCCAACTATCCAACATCAAATTAGAAAAGGGAGAAAAGGTAATTTCTTTGCATTCTAGATTCAAAGAAATTTTAAATGGACTAACAAGTGTAGGTGAGAAGCTATATGGTAATGAAGGCCATAGATGCCTTTCCCCGGTCCTCAAAGTGGAGCTCCATGGTGGACTCATTCTATATCTCAAAGAATTTAGAAGTGAGCACCTTGGAGGAGTTCTTCTCAACAATGGAACTCCACGAAACAAGGCTTGAGGGAATACAAGAGGAGCCTAAAATTCAACCCTCAAGAGGAGTAGCATTATTGGCAAATAAGGGGAAGAAGAAGATGGAAATCCCCTCCTCCTCCGATGACGAAGCATCTTCCTCCTCCTCCATGGATAGCACCGAAGAAGCCTACATGGTAAGGAAGGTGAGGCGTGTATTTAAGAATTTTAGATTTGATAAATCTAATGATAGGATGAGAAGACCAAGGGGGAAGGTCATATGCTATAATTGCCAAGGAGAGGGACACATAAGGGACAATTGTCCTCTCCTAAACAAGAGCAAGGAAGAAAGGAAAAAGAAAGAAGAAAAGAAGAAGAAAAAGGGGAGCAAGAAAAAGAAGGAAGAGGAGAAGAAGACAAAGGAGAAGGGAAAGGCTAAGGCTCTCAAGGCAAGGACTTGGGATGATCCATCCTCATCCTCCCCCTCATCATCGGATGAGGATAATGCCTTTGTCACCAATTTGGCCTTGATGGCCTTTGATGACTTGGATTGCTCTTCATCCGAAAATGAAGGATCAAGCTCAAATGGGGAGAGCTCAAATGAAGGGGGAGCTTCCACATCCTCCTCATCCGAAGAAGAGGACATGGAAACTATGGTAACCAACCTCTCACCTAATAAAATAGTTTCTATGATTTCTAGCTTAACTAAGGACTTATTTAGAGCTAAGAAGAAGAACAAAAACATGCTAGATCAAATTAAGGACCTAGAACAAAAATTAGAAAAAGCATGCTTAAATGAAAATGAAAATATTTCTTCTAGCTTAGATGATGCATGCTCACATGATTATGTGCCATTAGATGTTAGTGATGCATGTATGAATGAAAATAGGGCCTTAAGGGAAAAGGTAGATTATTTAACCAAAGCCCTAGAGAAATTCACAATTGGCTCCAACACCGTAAATATGATCTTAGGGAGCCAAAGAGCTAGTTTCAACAAGAAGGGCCTAGGCTACAAGGAAAAGAAAAATGAAAAGGCCTATAAATGCCTAATAGCTAGGGGACAAGATAAAAAGAAGGTAATTGCTAGGAAATGGATCCCCAAGGAATATTTAGTGAACCCAATAGGAAAGAACTTATTTTGGGTTCCAAAATCCATCCTTAAGGGTTAGAACAACCCTAGGGTGGTCAACCATATGAACTTGACCTATATCATATTTTGGTTGACTTAGGATGACGGGACAACATTTTTTAGATAGTGCTGGGTGATGATAACGTGCCCATAAATAGGTAATAATGCTTAAATCATGATGATTGATGTAATTCCTATGTATGTTTTAAATCATGATTTATGATTTTGATATTTGGCATGTTATCATGAGAAATAGGGTTAAATCATGCTTTAGGTGATAATTTGTTTATTATCATCACATATTACCTAATGCATGGTTATAAAATTGATGAAAACATGTATTTCATGATCATAATGTAGAATTAATTCATATATGTCATTATGATCATGTTAATTGTTAGGTTGATATTAACCATGATAGAATTGCATGAATATATGGGTTAAGTATATACAAATACCCCCTAGGATACATCTCACACTCACTATAGGCTAACTTGATTGCAAACTTAGCATGGGTGAGATATTAGGATGATACAAATGTCCACTAATGCCTATGGCATTTAGATGGTCATTTAAAGTATCAAAATAGCAATAATAGACCAATCATGGGGAAGGCTTATGTTTAATTCATAGACATATTGCCCAAAGATCATGGTTGGATATTTCATATGTTTTCAAAACAATTTCTTACCTTAAAATACATGTATTCATGTTTTAAAACAATTGGATGCAAAACTAGGTAGCTAACTTGATACTAGAATGATCAAAAACCTAGTGGTTTTTAGAACTTTTGGATTTTTGGCAAAAACAAGAAAATATAATGAGTTTTCATGAAAAACTATTTTTCCTTGATAGATATACTTAATAGAAATATGTTCCCCAAATTTTATGATTTTTCAAATTTTCTGGAATTTATAATGCATTTCTGAAATTCGTCCAGAAAATCAGAAATTTGGATTCCTTTGTGCGGTCATTTGCCATATGCGATATGGTCGGCTATAAATCAGAACATTGAAGGCCGAATTCAGTTTGTAAACCTACAACAAGTGGTAGAAATATACTTGATGCCATCAACAAGTGGTACCCAATTTTAAATCAACTTGTCATATTTTTCCCTCCATTATACTTGATGCCATGAGCTTATAACTTAGTGTTAATCTTTTTGATGGTGTCAAAGGGGGAGAAATAATTATGTTTAAGTTAATTATTTTAGGGGGAGAAATATATGATAGGGGGAGAAAATTTGCATGGAGAGTTTCATGGATTAAGGGGGAGTTGCATGTTGCTATATCATGTTTATCTTTACATGCTTTCTTACCTTAGAATTTATATCAAATGTTTTTACCTAACTTAAACGGATTGCCACACATCAAAAAAGGGGAGATTGTTAGGGCAATCTCTTGCCGTAATATGGTTTTGATGGTGTGGCAAAGGGTTTAAGTTAGTTTGATATGTTGATGTCGTTGAAGTCGTGCGAGGACTTAGTAATTCGCACATGGAGCCGTGTGATTTCACATCTCATGACTCGTGCCTTGAGTCGGTGAAGGATAGCTTTGCGAAGCCGTGCGCTTGGAGCATCAGGGACCGCGGACGAAGCTTGGAGTGAAGCCGGAGGAAGTAGACTTGAGGCAAGAGGCGAAGGAGCATTGCAGCCGTGCGCTGATCCGCCGAGGGACGTGGCGAGCGAAGAGAACTTCAAAGGCGAGGACTCCGAGATGAGTGGCGATTGTAACCCGGGAAGGGTAGCTCTTAGGTGAAACTTGGCCATTTGGCCAAGTGTCGGATGGTTTTTCGACACCGGTCACCGCCATGTCATGGCGGTCGATCGCCAGTCGAGTGAGTTCGACGGTATCGACCGGCCAGGTGTGGCGTGATCGCGCCATCGTGGGCGATCGCCAAGACATCACGATCGGCTCAAGCGCCGATCGGTGATCAAAGGGTTTGACCGGCCGCTCGTGGCCGAAGCCGGCGATCGACTACGGAGGCAGCAGTCGACTGATGAGGTCCATCAGTCGACTGCCAAGAGTTCCGTTGGACTACAACGGTCGGGATCCGACGTGTTCGGAGGCCGTTGTAGTGACGGCAGTCGACTGCCAAGGGCGGCAGTCGACTGATGGCGGCAAACGGGAAGAAGTTAGCCCTCTCTATAAAAAGAGAGGGTGTAAGCCTTTGAGAGGCTAATGCTCATACTCCAAACGATCTTCCTAGTGCCCCACAAGCTCTAAACTCTTCTTACTTGTCTTTACTTCAATTCTATTGTAAGAAGAGTGATCTTGGTTGTAAAGGTTACCTCCACCTAGCTTTGTGCAAAGGAGAGACCGATAGTGATTGGTTTTGGCGGAGTGATTCACCATGGACGAATCGGACCGTGGATTAGCGGCGTAGCCGTGAACCACGTTATACCATCGTGTTAGCGTTTGTTTTATTGTTTGTCTTTTGCTTTGTATTTGTATATTCCGCTTGCGCTAATCTTTTGTAGACGAGCAATTTACGACGTCCAACGTACGAGGGCTATTCACCCCCCTCTAGCCGGCCATACCGATCCCCTACATAAAGTACTTAATGTTGGGTAGTTTTTCATAATAGACTTCATATGAGGTTTTAAGGTGTCGTTTAACTAGTAAGATTCTATTTTGAACATAGCAAGTCATATTAACAACTTCTGCCCAAAACCTATTAGGAAGGTTGTATTCATTCATCATGGTTCTAGCGGCTTCTTGTAAGGGCCTATTCTTGCACTTGACTAGACCATTTTGTTGTGGGATTCTAGAGCAGGAGAACTCATGATTGTATCTGTTTAGGTTACAGAAGTCGGTGAACCTATGGTTTTCGAATTCACCACCATGATCACTTCTAAGTCTCTTAACCTTAAGATTCTTTTCATTTTCTATTAATTTGCATAAATTGGTGAGTTGTTCTATGGTTTCACTTTTGTATTTTAAGAACCTAACCCATGTAAACCTAGAGTAGTCATCAACTATAACTAGACAAAATTGGCTTCCATTTAATGACTTTGCTCCATGAGAATCAAAGAGGTCTAAATGTAGGAGCTCAAGTACACTTTTGGTTCTTTCTTAGTTGGTTAGTTGATGTGAGGTCCTAGTTTGTTTACCTTGTTGACAAACATTAAAAATTTTATTATCCAAGTTATTAAGGTTGGGTAAACCTCTTACTAAGCCACTCTGACTCATTTTGTGTACGAGTTTTGGGTGAGAGTGGCCAAGTCACTGATGCCACAACCAGGATTCCTCTTATTGTGTCATAAGACACTTGGTTAAAGAGTTAGGTAGGTTGATTGTGTAAATGTTGCTATTCCTAGTTCCTTTAAGTATTGTTTTTGAGGTATCATTAGTTTTAATTAAACATTCATTTTGTAAGAAGGTAACCTTATAGTTGTTATCACACAATTGACTTACGCTAAGTAAATTAAAATCAAAATTCTCAACTAAAAGTACATTATGAATTATAAAGGTCGAGTTTAGCTTAATATCACCTAATCTGATGATTTTGAGCTTCTTGTTATCTTCGAATGCTATCAATCATTGATTTTTGAATCTGAGCTTCAAAAATTTTAGTCGATCTCCGGTCATGTGTCGGGATCACCCACTGTCCAACATCCATTGATCCTACACATATAGTAGTTGGATCGGATATTGGGATTTTAAGAATTGGTTGAAGGTTATTAATCCTAGGAATCATCTCACCCTTTCTACATGATCAAACATGTTAACCTTATGTGTTCTGTGAGATGACTTCAATTTTACTTGATTAAATTTAGTGTTTTGAAACTAATCAACCTTAGGTTAGATTCGGATTTAACCCTTAGCTCATCAAGTAAACTTTTCGAGAAATTGGCTTCTAGGTCATGATGACGCACAGAGGCCTTCTTTGATCGGAACAACAACCACTTCCTTAGACAAAGACAAATTCAAGAAATTGATTACTTGAGTCACTTAAAAATACTTCCTAGTCTAACTAGTTTAGCATATGACAAGGTAGCTTCAGCTAGTTCAACTTAGTCGAGTGCACCAAGCTAGATACGCCTTATCTAACTTGGACACATAGGACTTCGTTTCCCTACTGTACTATTATCTCGCCGCGTCCTGATACTATGTTGTCAAGATTGATTGGTTATTGATCCTATCTAGTTATTCAAAAAAAAAAAAATTTACTAAGCATGCAAGACTAATTTCAAGAAATAGAACAAACAAGTTTAGTACTAGCTCCCCTTGCACCATTGAATCAATTTGGTCTTTCCACGTAGTGGATTTGGTCCTTGGGAACCCAGTACTTATTGGATCCTAATTGTGAAATTAAAGTGGTCTTAGGGACCCATGCTTGGACTATTTGTCTATTTCGATTCACGATTGACATATACGATTTATTGGTCGCGGTTGATCTAAATCCTAGTCCGACCTTTTTGTACATGACCCTTTGTGATCCAAGTAGTAGGTCAAGCCCCTTGGATCCCAAAGTAAACATTTCCAATGTTTGCCTAAGATCTTGGACTTGTCCTTTCAAGAGAGAGTTCTCTTCTTCGAGTTTTTCAACTCTAGTTGAGTTCTCCTCTCAAACTTGACTAGTCGAAGAGGTTAGGGAGATCTCATGTTTAAGGAGTTTAACCTCCTTAACTAAGGTATCGACCATGGACTCGGACTTAGCTAATTTCTTAGTTAAAAACTTAATTGAACTGTAAAGTGTATCAATTAATGACCGACTTACCTTGATTGAATCTCTTGAACCAGATATGAATCCATGGCTTGTCTTGAATTGGAACTCATCATCGGATCCGGAGTTGAACTCGGTCTCGTAGCTCGCTTCGGGTTCGGACTTATCTTCGGGTTCGGTCGGCTTGGCCATGAAGGCGAGATTGTTGAGCTCGTCTTCCTCCTCCGACGACTCCTCCCATGTTACGTTAAGCACCTTCTTGGATTGAGATGGCTTGTTCTTGAGTCTTGGGCACTCCGATTCGTATTCTTCTTCTTCCTCGGGAGGTGATTTGCTCTTTGGCTTCTTCTTCGGACCTACAAACAAAGCAACACTTTTCTCGGTGGGGGCTGAGTTAGACTATTCATGTAATTCAAACTCAGAGAAAAGCTTATCTAACCTAATCTTTGATAGATCTCTAGAAACCTTGTAGGCATCAACCATGGATGCCCACAACGTGATCCTAGGAAAGGCATTGAGTGCGTACCTGATCGCATCTCAAATTTTGACTTTCTGTCCGATCGAGTGTAGCCCATTCATAATATCTTGAATTCTTGCATGGAGTTGAGTGGCCGACTCGTGTTCATGCATTTTCAAATTAAATAATTTATTCAATAGGAGATATCTTTTGCATACCTCAGTGTCGGTGGTTCCTTCGTGAAGCTCGATGAGCTTATTCCAAAGATCCTCCGTGCTTATGAATGGGTCGACGTTGTTGAGCTCCTCTTTGGACAGTCCACATTGCAAAATATGTGTAGCCTTGGCATCAACTTCTACTTGACGCTTCATAACATTGGTCCATTGGTCGAAGTCCAAGCATTCACCGTCTTCATTTTTTGGGAGCGTGAAGCCGGTTTGAATTACGATCCACATCTCTACTTGGGTTTTCAAGTAGCACTACATCTGACCCTTCCAGTAACGGAAGTCATCTCCATTGTAAAATGGAGGTCCGACGGTGCTTGATGCACGCAAATGTGACCTCAAATCTCGTGATAGAGATCGTCGACAACTCGAAGCGTGCGCTTGCGCTCAACACCCGCAAGTGCACGGATGTCGTCAAGTAATAAAAAGATTATCAATCCCACAGGGACTAAGATTCGAGTACTGATTTGGTAAGTGGAGGTTATTGTTCAGAATTCAGATCTAAGGATTTTGATTGTGAGGGTTGATGATGGTCCCAACTCAATACGGTGTCACACGGAAGAAGAAAGAAACTAGTTGCGAGTCTTTGGAAGGGATTCTAGGATTTCGGTTTTGTTTGTACGTCACAGAACACATTGTCAATTGGGTTTTTGTCTAGGTTTCTAGCTACGATTTTGTGGAAAGGACATCATACACTCCCCCGATGAGCCTTCACATCTATCGGAAGCTACCTCTGCCATTACCAGGTTGACCTCTGGACTTAGAACGGGATAGTCGGTACGAGGATGCCAAATCGATCCCTGCGACAAGTAAAAAATGGGGCACGTTTCCTACTCTATCGCATCCTTCTATCCACGGTTACGGGAGATGAGGCCAAGCCCTAGGTTTCTTCTTAATTATCTTAAATCTTAGACACGAGGGTTGTCACCCCTCGTATCAGCTAGCACAGTAGATACAAAACCAAAACAATAGTTATAACTCTAAACCAAATGCCAATTGCAGATATAAATTCAAGAACGAAAAGATATTTGAACCAACATGTTCTAACTCAACACAAACTACTTCCTAGTCCTAGAATCAAAGAGTCTACTCCATAAATAAGAGAGGAGAAACACAAAGCACGATCATGTTCGTATGAACAATGAAAATTATGTAAAGAACAGAATTTACAATGCGATGTGACTCTTCTCTCCGACGTTGAAGTGCAGAATTTGGATCTCCGACGACTTTCTTCCTCCCTGTTGTGAGTTCTCGAAGATTTTTAGGGCATCAGAGTGCCATCCCGGTCGTCGTGCCTCCCCCTAGGGTTTGGGCGTAGCCTCCTTTATATAGATATCAGGCTGGATCTATCTAAAACTCAAAAAATAATCGACTCGCATCGGAATCGCGCAGCGCCACATGGCCAGGCCATGTGTGGCACCGTGGTGGCCAATTTACACCCTTGGACATGACCGTGTCCCCTTCCACATCCAGATGCAAAATGTCCTTCTTTTGCTCCGAAAGTATATCGTTTTCCCCATGAAATGCTATCCTGCACACAAAAGTACAAAGAGCAGATCTTTGAACCAGAAAATAGAAAATGCATGGAAACACACATAAAATGTAATGAGATGTGAGTGAAAACTACTCCTAAAACCCTATATGTTTTGCTCACATCAATTCCCTCAGACTTAAGTCTTTGCTTGTCCTCAAGCAAACCTCAGTGTCATGAAATTCTAAAAAGTATTGTTCCATACTTAGCATATTAACTAGATTTATCAAGTGGTATTTACAATAAAAAAAAATAGAGATGTTCTAGAAATTCACTAAGTTAGCTTCTCGTGCTCGTGTTAAGTGAATCTTCTTAGAGGATACTCATTCCATGGTAAGCCAAGCCATCATCCTATAGCTTTCCTAAGGTCTCCATCTCTTAGGCACTGCCCAAAGCGAGGGTCATTCCCTAGATCTAGCACAAAGACTCAAAGGTGTGCTAGGTATTAAGAGAAATTGGTAGGTGTTTCCTCAGTAACCTAACTCGGTCTCAAAGGGGCACCTAATCATTTCCACCTACGACAACTATTTTTTTTTAGGATCTTGGGATTTTGATTTTTTCGAATGGGCTTCCACAATTTGAGCATCTCCAGTAACTAAATATGCTAAACTTAGGGTCACCTATGGATTCCAAAGTACTAGACTATTGAGATGAATCATAACTAGGTACGTACTAGACTCTCCCTTTCAGAATGTTCGTCATGTGTAGGTGTAAATATAAAAGCTAACCAGTGTAAAACTTGAACATTCATTAGAGCAAATAAAATAAAATACCACGAGGTAAATGAAATTAAGCTACCCATGGAAACAACTCATGAAAGAAAACTCTAAAAATACTACTGAGGTAGCTTAAAGATAGCAAAAATTAAGTACTGACGAAACTAAAAACTCTATGTATGAACCAATGAATGCTAACTAATAAAAAAAATGCAAATAACAAGAAAGAAACTACTGCTAGAAACAAAATAAATCTAAACTTGGGGCCCCCCTAGACTTATATGAGACTGTACCTCTAATATGGTGGCCGAGGTGGGAAGTCTGGCAATCTTGGCATGTCATGCTCCTGGGTAAACCTGGTGCCCAGCCACTAATGTCACATGTACATGTGGTCGATTTGAGAGATGGTGGATGCAGCTGTCGCTCTGTGCTCCTCCTCCCAGGCCCACTATACCTGCTGGGCATGCATGTGTTGTCGCATCTCCTGGCAGTAAGTGGCCTCATCCTGGCGACGGACAGCCTCCTCCTGGAAGTAGATGCGGGCCTCGTCATAGAACTCCTCAGCCTATTAGAAGTGCTCCTAAAAGACCTGAAACTCTACCTGCATGTAAGCACTTTGCTCCTCCCATCACTGCCTCTGCAACTGCTGCTCGGCATATGTCGTCGAGGCATGATTGGAACTCTGAAAATTCATAGGCAGATGTACCTGCATTTTGCTCAAAAGTAGAAAAAGGTGGGGGTGCAGGTGCAGGCTCAT
Source organism: Wurfbainia villosa (assembly GCA_025175895.1). Taxonomy (NCBI): domain Eukaryota; kingdom Viridiplantae; phylum Streptophyta; class Magnoliopsida; order Zingiberales; family Zingiberaceae; genus Wurfbainia; species Wurfbainia villosa. Next base: position 129,646,983 of record CM045986.1, on the reverse strand, counting down.
GTGGATGTGGACTAGGTGGGCTCCTATACATGCGTGGACTGGAGGGAGAGCGATGCAAAGGGGGAGAGATGGGTGCCGAAGTGGATGGTCCCTCATATGGCAAGGACTCCACTATCAGGTCTAAGCGCTAGTTGGCACATGTGGTGATGGTGGTACGATCTAGGTCGGGGAGCCTAAGGGATGATAGGTTTTTCATTACAAAACACAAGGAGTGTCCCTCTCTCACTATCATCTTCATGGCCATACACACTCCTAAGTTGTTCCTAGGGCTCCCCCTCTATGCTATTTAGCGCGATGTAGTCGTACCCCATCATATGGCAAATGTGGGTAAGTAGGCCCCCCCACAATGATCTCTCCTCTCGTTACTTTGCCCATTTTCACTAGGTGTCTAATGAAATGGGACCCTACATCAATGCTACTCCTTTCTTGTAGCATGTCCCACAAGCAAAATAGCTCACTAGCTTGCACTACACCATCACTCTCTCCGCGACCAAAAATAGTACTTGCCATGACTCGGTGTAAGTTCCGAAAAATGGGGTTTTGGAGACGCGATGCTTTGGCCCTAGAAGGATCGTACGCGTGCTCTCTTGTCAATTCGGTCCAAAAGATCCGAGAGTTAAACCCAATAGGGGTTCTTCTCTCTCCCCCACTAGGTAAGCCAAAGCATGTGTTCCATTGGTGTAGTGTCCATTCATGCTCAATGTTGAATAACCTAAAGGTAATCCTACCCTCTTCGCTCTCTCTACCCATTAAAACTTCAGCTTCTAAAGAACTTAAAAACTCTAAAACTATCCTAGTGTAGGTTGGGTGTCTTATCCCCATTATCTCTACCCACCCCGTTTTTGCAAATAGGGCTTGAAAATAACCAAACAAACCTAGGGTCTCTAAGAGATCCTCATCAAGATACCTAGTAGCGGTGATTCTTCTAGTAGAAAGCATATCAAATCTCTCCCTATGCTCATTATTTTGAAAAATAAGGGTTGGAAGAGCATTACCTTCTTCTGGAGCTTGAGGGGCGCCCCTTATCCTTGTTCCTTCTCCTTGTTCTTCACTCCGAAGCACCGGATCGAGATTTCACTTGCTTGGTCCTCCTCATCCTTACTTCTTTTGGGCTTCCTTGAAGGTTGGAAAGGCTTCTAGGTGGTGGGGATGAAAGATTCACACGGCTAGGTGATAACTACCATTTTGTCGGGTTATTTTATGTTGGTGCAATCAGACCCAAAGGATATTTTTGGTGATTGACAAGGGTTTAAGTCAAGGTGATAATTATGTGTTATCTCATACGATTGTTTGAGAGGTATTTTCAGGAAATCTCTTGTAGGTCGAGGACTGGATGCAAGATTGATGAAGACCCGGATGTGGAATCCTGGTAAGTGAAGACCTGGACAAGGAGTCTTGGCAGTGAAGTCCCGGAGGCGCGGCCTCTTGGCAGTGAAGACCCGGACAGGGAGTCTTGGCAGTGAAGTCCCGGAGGCACGGCCTCTTGGCAGTGAAGCCCCGGACAGGGAGTCTTGGCACGAAGTCCCGGAGATGATTCCTGGCATGGAAGACCTATGAACAGTAATTCATAGGCATCAGGTAAAGGTGTAGTCGAGGTGACGCCTCGACTAGAACCTACTGCTCTTGTCGAGCAGCAGGTTGACTCATACCAGTCGAGGCGACGCCTCGACTGATGCTTGGTTCAACTAAGCAGAAGCAAGGAGGTGTCGGCCGAGCTCATTGCTCGGACAAACAACGAGTTACGAATGTATCGATCGAGGCGGCACCTCGGCGAGGTTATTCTTCTGGCGAGGCAAGCCACAGTCGGTTGATGTCTCGACTGTGGCCTGTATGTTCGTAGGAAAACCGACAGCAGTTGAGGCGGTGACTCGACTAGAGCTTTGATCCAACGGAACAAACGCAAGGGACTGTCGACTGGGAGCTCGACTATTGCTCTGTTCAGTTGGAACCAAAGCCTGCCAGTTGAAGCGGCGACTCGACTAGAGCTTTGATCCAGGAGACGCAAGGGGCTGTCGGGGAGCTCATTGTTGCTATTGATTGGAACCAAAGCGATCAAGGCGTCGGATCATCGCCTCGACTGGACCTATGTTTTCAATGGAAATAAAACTAATTATGGTCCAAATCTTACCGTTGAAGCCATTAATAAATGATAATTAATGCTCCAGTCGAGGCACCAGCCGAGGCGACTCGACTGGGCGGACAGAAAAGCCCTAATCAGGCTCGAGCTATCAAGTATTCTGGTTTTATATATTTCAAAGTTAAGAGTAACAAAAAAAGACATAACTTATGACATTTTCTGAAGAAAGACATGAGGGAAAAAGCTTCTTCATTCTTAAAAGCCTTGATCATCCAACAGGAGTGTCAACGATTCAGCAAGCAAGAAGCATTTCCATTCACTCTGAAATCTGTACTCATTTTACTGCTTCTTCATAGTCTACTGTAAGCTTTCTTGTAAAGTTTCTGATAAACTGTGCAAAAGTGTTTCTCCACCTTCGGTGTATCACCGAGAAGGAGAAGTTTATAGTGGTAGTGTGCATCACTAGAGCCGACGAGAGCTCAACCGTGGAGTAGGGACTTGTGTTCCGAACCACATAAAATTGGTGTGTTTGCGTTTGTCTTTCTTTCTGTATTCGTTGTCTTGTTTCCTCTGTGTACTAATCATTGTAGAAGGGTACAACGAATCGAAAAGACGAACGTAGCTATTCATCCCCCCCTTTCTAGCGACGCCAACGATCCTACAATTGGTATCAGAGCACGGTGCTCTTCTTCGGATTCACAACCGCAAGATCAAGTTCAAATGGCGATGCAAGAAGGTTACAACACAAACAGGCCTCCATTCTTTGATGGAACGAACTTCCAGTATTGGCGAAGCCGGATGGAGTACTATCTCATGACTGAAATAGATATGTGGTTTTCAGTAACCGAAGGCTTCACGACACCGATGGATGCAGAAGGCAAAGTACTTGAGTCTGGAAGGTGGACTGTAGAACAAAAATGCATGGCGCAAGCAAATGCTAAGGCCACCGTGACTCTACAATGTGGTCTTGCGAAGGATCAACTCAACAAATTGGGTCCATTCAGCAGCGCGCAAGATCTTTGGAATAAACTAATAGAACTGAACGAAGGGACAAGAGACTCGAGGATAGCAAAGCAAGATCTCTACATGAACCAGCTACAAAATCTTGCTATGAAAGATGGCGAGACTGTTGGTGAGTTGCATGGAAGGTTCAAAGAAGTATTGAATGGGCTGCATTCAGTCGGAGAAAATTTGGATAATAGAGACATTATCAGATACGTCCTAAAGTCTTTTCCCCGAAATGCTTTATGGTCATCTATGGTAGATGCCTACAAAGTATCAAGGGATCTATCTACTATAAAGTTGGATGAATTATTTTGTGAAATGGAATTACATGAGCAAGCTAACAAGAGTCCAAAAGAGAAAGGTATTGCTTTTGTTGCAGGTGAGCAATACAAGGAGAACAAGAAAAAGGAGAAGAAGAAGGAGTCATCTTCATCTTCATCTGAGACAAATAGTAGGATGTGATTTACGAGTCCTCATCCAGGGAGGTAGCCAATTTCGTGAGGAGGATGATGAGGAGAAGCAGAAAGTACAATAAGAAGGATGTAAAGAAAATCTTCGCAGACAAGAGGAAAGGTAAGTCATCACATAAATTTAGAGGTAAATCTGATGTGGTTTGTTTTGAGTGTAACAGGAAAGGGCACATCAAGAGTGAATGTCCTGATCTCAATAAGAAAAAGGACAAGTCCATGAAGAAGAAGGTGTTGAGGGCAACATGGGATGAATCTTCTTCCAGTTCCTCAGAAGATGAAGACAGGGCAAAAGGAGCCAAGCATACGACACTAATGGCGTTTGATCACACAGATTCAGATGAGTCTTCACGGAAGGACACATCATCATCATCTGATGATGATGAGGTAACATCTCCTAAACTAGATAAATTGTATGAAACAATAGCATGCTTAACTAATGCCTTGAGTAGATCAAAAAATAAAGTTAAGATGTTAAAATCAGAATTAGAGGAGCTTAAAACTCAAGATTCTGTTCCTGCAGAAATTAGGATTGATACTTATGAAATTAAAAAACTTAGGGAAGAAAACAATCTCTTGAGAGCACAAGTTGATGATCTCAAGTGCACACTTGAGAGATTCACAACAAGCTCTCAAACTCTTAACATGATTTTAGATGCCCAAAGGGCAGTTTACAAAAGAGCAGGAATAGGCTACAAACCAACAAAAAGGGAATTCAGTTTCATGTCATTGGCCAATAGAACTCATGTTGGTAAAGCAAACACAACTAAGGCTTGTATTCCTAAACAATATGTTGTAAATGCTAATGGACCCAAAATCTGGGTTCCAAAAGATCTTGTTTTTCGTGTTTGATTAGGTACCAGTCGAGGGGGAGTATCCAATGATGTGGGTCGTAGATAGCGGATGCTCCAAACACATGACCGGGGACTCCACAAAGTTTGCTACATTTAAAAACAGGAGTAAAGGTACTGTTTCTTTTGGTAATAGTGGCAAACTAAAAGTCATAGGAGTAGGAGACATAGTAATATCTGAACAATTTAGGATTAAGAATGTTCTGCTAGTTAGAGGAATGATTTTTAATTTGTTAAGTGTCAGTCAATTATGTGATGAAGGATATAGAGTAGAATTTTATTCAACTAAATGCTTAATTAAACATAATGAAACCAATACTATCATGCTAGTAGGGACAAGGAAGGAAAATATCTATCAAGTTCAATTTAGTAGTGCTACTAACCTGCGTGTGAAGTGTTTTTTGTCCAAAGAAGATGAATCATGGCTATGGCATCGGAGACTAGCACACGTCAACATGAAAAATATCAAGAGGTTGGCCAAGGAAGAGCTTGTGCGGGGTCTACCATTGCTCAAGTACGAAAAGGACAAGCTATGTGATGCATGTCAAAAAGGTAAACAAATAAGAGCATCACACAAAAGCAAGAACATTGTAACTACTTTAAATGCTTTAGATTTATTGCATTTAGATTTGTTTGATAGTAGCTCCACAAAAACCTTGAATGGAAGTAGATATTGCTTGGTAGTAGTAGATGATTATACTAGATATACATGGACTTTCTTTCTCAAACATAAGGATCAAACATTAGAAATTTTTATTCCTTTTTGTAGAAGAATTGAAAATGAGAAAAACTCAACAATTAAAACAATTAGGAGTGATCATGGAGGAGAATTTGAAAAATATGAGGTTTAAGGAATTCTATTTAGAAAAAGGCTATAAACATGAGTTTTCCACTCCTAGGACACCACAACAAAATGGTGTGGTAGAGAGGAAGAATAGAGCTTTGCAAGAAGCTGCGAGGAGTATGCTAAATGAGTATACTCTTCCTAGTTACTTGTGGGCTGAGGCAATTAACACTGCATGCTATGTTCAAAACAGAGTTTTGATACATAGATTCTTAGGAAAAACACCTTATGAACTATGGTTTGGAAAACCACCAACAGTCAAACATCATAGGGTTTTTGGTTGCAAGGTATTCATTTTAAACACTAAGGATCATCTAGGAAAATTCACTGCAAAAGCAGATGAAGGTGTTCTGTTAGGATATTCCCTCACTAGTAAGGCTTATCGAGTTTACAACAAACGAACAAATTTGGTTGAGGAATCGTCAAATGTGGTTTTTGAGGAATGTAAAGACCAAATTGATTCTAAGGATAATAGTGATGCAATAAAGGTCGAACTCAAAAGATTAAGTTTAAAGGAGGACACAAGTGTAGGGGGAGTCAAATCTGACTCCGAAAATGAAAAATCTAGATCAGAAGGGTCATTGCTTGAGATTGTATCAACAATGAGGTTCAAGAAACATCTCAAGTACCAAGATCCACAAGAATGGGCACTAGTCATTCCCTAGACCAAGTTGTTGGAGACATCCATCAAGGGGTGAGGACAAGATCATACTTTAGAAATGAAGTGAATCAAGTAGCATTAATCTCTGAAATTGAACCAAAAGTAATTGATGAAGCTTTGCTTGATCCGGACTGGATTATAGCAATGCAGAATGAATTGGGACAATTTGAGAGAAGTCAAGTTTGGGATTTAGTTCCAAGACCTGATCAAGCTACCATAATAGGAACCAAATGGGTATTCAAGAATAAATTGAATGATAAAGGAGAAATAATAAGAAATAAAGCTAGGTTAGTAGCCAAAGGATACAATCAAATTGAGGGACTTGATTATGGTGAAACTTATGCACCCGTGGCTAGGTTAGAATCCATTCGATTAATGCTAGCATTTGCAGCATATAGAGGATTCAAATTATATCAAATGGATGTGAAGTCAACATTTTTGAACGGGTTTATAAAGGAAGAGGTCTATGTTGAACAACCACCGGGATTTGAAAATTCTGAATTTCCAAATCACATGTATAAGCTAAAGAAGGCTCTTTATGGGCTGAAACAAGCACCTCGTGCTTGGTACGAAAGGTTGTCAATTTTTCTAGTTGAGAGGGGTTTTAGAAGAGGTCAAATTGATCCCACACTTTTTCTGAAAAGAAATGGCGAAGACATATTTGTAGCTCAGATTTATGTCGATGACATAATCTGTGGTTCAAACAATAGGGATTATCTCAATGAATTCATAGAACACATGGAGAGTGAGTTTGAGATGAGTCTAGTAGGGGAGTTGACATTTTTCTTTGGACTTCAAATCAAACAAACCAAAGAAGGAATTCATGTTTGTCAATCAAAATATGCCATGGAGTTGCTAAAAAGATTCAACATGGAAAATGTTAAGGAGGTTGCCACTCCAATGGCACAAAACACTCATCTAGATAATGATGTAGATGGTAAACCTGTTGATCTAAAGCGTTATAGGAGTGCCATAGGTAGTCTTTTATATCTTATAGCAAGTAGACCTGATATAGTATTTCTTTGTGGGCATGTGTACCGCGATATCAATTGTGTGCTAAAGAGTCTCATTGGGTTGTTGTTAAAGAATTATGAGATATCTTAAAGCAACAATATCGGTTGGGCTGTGGTATCCCAGTGAGTCTTTTGATTTAGTAGGCTATCTGATTGATTATGCGGGATCTGCAAACTAGATAGAAAAAGTACTAGCGAAATGTCAGATTCCTAGGTTGACTTTAGTTGGTTGGTCAAGTCGAAAGCAACATTGTGTTGCTCTCTCCTGCTAGGTGAGTACATAGCCATGGGAGAGAGTGTGTCACAATTGTTATGGATGACTCACACATTGGAAGATTATGGTTTTTCATATAAGAACGTGCAAGTGCTATGTGATAATATTAGCACGATCAACTTAACAAAAAACCCAGTCGATCATTCCAGAACAAAACACATTAAAGTGAGACATCACTTTATTAGGGATCATGTAGCAAGAGGAGATATTATACTCAATTATGTTGAGTTTAAGGCGAATCTTGTTGATATTTTCACAAAACCTCTTCCAGAAAATGAATTTAGTCATTTAAGAAGAGAGTTGGGAATGTGTGCAGCTGAGTGAAAACTCTTCGTGATCATAAGGACTAATTCATAAGTTCAAAAGAAATGGGAAAATAATGTTTGGGATACTTTTGGGAAACATCTCACACAAATCATAAGATTAACTATGCTTGTGTATTGCTAGATAGGGGTGAGATGTTAGGAGCAACCAATTTACTCAAATTGCTTGTTATGATGCATAACTTGAGTAATGCGGTTGAAAACTGCATGAATCATTAAGTTGACTAATTATGGGGAAGACCAATACATAATTCATGTGTATTTGGTTTAAAAAACATAATTGGACATTGCAACCAAGTAAAATTGGTTGGACATCTTAAATAATGATAAAACTCAAGTGAAACATCCAATATATGTTTGATATTGTCGATAGAGTATATTGTCACTTTTAAAATGTTTTAAATACCTAAATACAATGATCCTACACGTTCACTATTGCTTCCACCTCGAATTTGGAACTTAAAATATCTAAGACAAAAATGAACCTTCAGAATAACAGTCGAGGCATTCCAATAATCACCTCGGTGACGATACAACGAAGCGGCGCGCATGGCGCCTCGTGATATATGTCGAGGCGTTCAACTTACTGCCTCGACTGCGTAACTAAGAAATATATAAGGAAATTCACTTACCGCCTCTCCCAAACTCGCGACTCGCCTCAACTCCTCTCGCAGCATTTTTTCTCTTCTGTCGCCTGGCTGTCGCCGTTCGAGTCTCCGACCAAGTTTAACACCGAAAAAACTCTGGATTACCTCACTCGCTCCTAAACTAACTTCAAGTAAGTTCTCCAACCCCTCATTCCCTCTTTTGGTCAATCCCTAACCCTAGACGACGATTATCTCAAACCCTAGATTTTGCCAGATTTTCTAGGGTTCGCCAATTTTTTCTCTAGCTGGAGAAGGTGATTTCACATAAGTCATCTTCTTGATCCCACAAGACCAGTCAACAATAGGAAAAATGGCACCTAAGTAAATTTCTAAACTCATCTCTTTGATTACACAACTTAGTAATATTGGTTAACTAATTGGGTGTTGGTTATTGCCACTCATCATACCATCATATTTTTTTAACATCATTTTGGCATTCATTAGACAAAAATGTAGGATAGGCGAGTCAAGTGAAACACCTCGGGAAAATTCATCTACGGATCCTCGATTTTTCTCCACACATCATCAACATACCTTTACTGCCCACAAATTTGAGTTGATGCATACTAGATCATTAGATAAAGAATTTTTTAAAAAACATGCTCAACATGTTATACAAATGATCAACTACTATGGGCTCAATAAACTAGTCTATTGTGATCATGACATCAATATAGACTTAGTTAGTGAATTCTACAATAATCTACAGCCTACAAGTGATAGGCTCATCTTTAAGAGTAGGGTAGCCAGAAAGGACATATCTTTCACTCCTGATATCCTCAGAGCATTTCTAGAGTGTCGAGAGTCAAACTCAACCCTTGAATGCTATCCAAGCATTCAAGAACCTGTTGAGGGATACTCCATAAATGTAATTCATGAGTACTTCTTTAAAAAACCCAGACAACCTGGTCTTACTCTATTTCCGGCCATGGCATTAGCTGCCCCCGATAATGTCCTATATAAGGTCATTGTAGGTTGCATCCTTCCAATTGTTACTAGGGGGCAAGCTAAGATAAGACCACATCATTTACTAGCTCTACATCTCTTAAAGCAACGTTTAAACTTTAATGTTGCTTTAAACATCTTTCTCTGCATAGTCCACTTCTCAACTCCTGTCCAAAAGAAAATTTACATGCCTTTTGGTCATATCATCACATTTTGGCTAGAATCCATAGGAATCAACACAAGCAGGGGAAAAATTAGGCAGATGACAGACTTTGATTTCATAAAGTGGAGAAACTTTTCTTTGGCCGGCATGTCAAAAGTTGGTAGCACCGTTGAGTGGGCGGATGGACATCAAGCGGGTGAAAGATGGGATATGGAGGAAGAAGGTGAACAAGAACGTCCAGCTATTGAACCATCTTCCACCATATGCGAGCAATTTGGAGAATCTGCGAAAAGATCATGCTGAGTTCATTAACTCAGTTGATACTAAATTCAAGGACCTTAGCACGTCAATCGACACTAAATTCGAAGAGCTTCACTCCAAGCTAGATTCTCGGTTTTAGAGTCTACTTGAGGAAATTCTATCTCTCCTTCATGCCATGGCGTGGATTCATAGACCATAATCTTGTGATTTAGTTTTTGTTTTTCTTTTTATCTGAGCAGTTTGAATTCAAGAAAATATATATATCAGGATGTTTTGGGTGACTTTTTGGGTGTATGCTTGTATATGTGTTTCTAATATCTCTGTGTATGTCAAATTTTTCTTCCGGTGGTTTATATCTTTCTTTAGAAATGCACGACTGACATTTATCTTGCTAAAATATATTGTTAGTGCATTTGATAACCTAAGGGTAATGAATTGAAGTGCTTCTATAAGCAACTTTTCTTTTTGGGTGTTTGCCAAAGGGGGAGAAGATGGGCTTTAAGTCTGAAATTAAAGCTTTTGAAACTACACATCTATATCTCTTCTTTTTACATAATAAATTTCGAATATGTTATATTGTGCTATAATTTCATCACCTAAACTTAAACCGTATTGTCAAACATCAAAAAAGGGGGAGATTGTTGGTGCAATCAGACCCAAAGGATGTTTTTGGTGATTGACAAGGGTTTAAGTCAAGGTGATAATTATGTGTTATCTCATACGGTTGTTTGAGAGGTATTTTGAAATCTCTTGTAGGTCGAGGCTGGATGCAAGATTGATGAAGAGGACATGGAGTCTGGCAAGTGAAGACACAGACGAGAGTCTTGGCGATGAAGTCGGAGCGCGGCCTCTTAGCGGTGAACCGGACGAAGTCTTGGCGGTGAAGTCGAAGGTGCGGCCTCTTAGCGGTGAAGACCGGAAGGAGTCTTGGCGAAGTCCGGAGATGATTCTGGCATGGAAGACCTATGAGCGGTAATTCATAGGCATCGGTAAAGGTGTAGTGGAGGTGGCGCCTCGGCTGGAACCTCTCTTGCTCTTGTGGCGAGGTTGACTCATACCCGATCGGCGGCGCCTCGGCGATGCTAGTTCAACTAAGCACAAGCAAGGAAGGTGTCGGCGAGAGCTCATTGCTCTGGACAAACAACGAGTTACGAATGTATCGATCGGCGGCACCTCGGCGGGGTTATTCTTCTGGCGGAGGCAAGCCACGGTCGGTTGATGTCTCATTGTGGCTATGTTCGTAGGAAAACCGGCGATATGGCGGCGACTTCGACTAGTGCTTTGATCAGAGCGAGCGCAAAGGCTGTCATTTGGGAGCTCATATTGCTCTGTTCGATTGGAACCAACTGCGATCGAAGCGGCGACTCGACTAGAGCTTTGATCAGCGAGCGAAGCAAGAGGACTATCGGTAGGAGCTCATTGTTGCTCTGTTCGATTGGAACCAAAGCACCGATCGAGCGTCGGATCATCGCCTCGGCCCGGACCTATGTTTTCAACGGAAATAAAACTAATTATGGTCCCAAATCTTACCGTTGAAGCCATTAATAAATGCTAATTAATGCTCGATCGAGGCACGGTAGAGCGACTCGGCAGCGACGAAAAGCCCTAATCAGGCTCGAGCTATCAAGTATTCTGGGCTTATATATTTCAAAGTTAAGAGTAACAAAAAAGACATAACTTATGACATTTTCTGAAGAAAGACATGAGGAAAAAAACTTCTTCATTCTTAAAAGCCTTGATCATCCAACATGAGTGTCAACGATTCAGCAAGCAAGAAGCATTTCCATTCACTCTGAAATCTGCACTCGTTTTACTGCTTCTTCATAGTCTACTGTAAGCTTTCTTGTAAAGTTTCTGATAAACTGTGCAAAAGGGTTTCTCCACCTTTGGTGTATCACCAAGGAAGAGAAGTTTATAGTGGTGGTGTGCATCACTAGAGCCGATGATAGCTCAACCGTGGAGTAGGGACTTGTGTTCCGAACCACGTAAAATTAGTGTGTTTGCGTTTGTCTTTCTTTTTGTATTCGTTGTCTTGTTTCCGCTGCGTACTAATCATTGTAGAAGGGTACAACGAATCGAAAAGACGAGCGTAGCTATTCATTCCCCCCCTTTCTAGCGACGCCAACGATCCTACATTTTGGTCCTTAATATCACTATTTTAATCCTCTCATGTGTTTAATTGTTGATTATTTGCATGTTTTATGAGTTGGATATATTTTTGGATCTTAGTGTAAATACTCCTAAATTTTAGACTTATATGCGAATTTTATCTTTGTTTGTAGGAGATCGAGATGAGCCACTGGACTAGACTCAAGTTGGATCAAATATGACTTAATCTAGGGGTCGTAATGGAAATTTTAAGTTGGAAGAATCTGAGCCCTTCATCAAGATCAAAAGCAATGTAATGAAAGGGCTCAGATCTATTTAATCCTGACCGTTCGATGAGATCTGATTGATTTAAGCCATCTATCTAAATCTGGAGTGATTTGGTCCATACATTTAGATCTGGACATCTTGACTGTTCATCCAGATTCGACCGATCGTGATTATCCCTTCAGATGGATCAGATCCATCCATTCAAAGTCAGAGAATTCTCAGTCGTTGGATGAACAACCCATTAATGGATTAATCAAGGCAATCAAAACCTAGGTTTAATGGAAGGCTGGGATTAGATCTTGCTTCAGATGGACGGCCAAGGAAATTTGCTTTAAAAATACCAATATTTTCCCAATCGCAACAGCCAGCTTCACTTCCTCTTCTCGCTCATGCCCGACGCCACCACCGCTGCACTTGTCACCGCCTTCCTCGCCGGTCGTCGGAGAGGAAAAGGGATTCCCTCCTTCTCCGATGACCGATGGTCTCCATCGCCTCCTCTACCACCGGCAGCCACAGTCGATTTCACCCCTTATTCTCCACGTGACGCTCCATTGCAGCTTCTTCTCCGCCACCATCACAATCATGATGAAAGCACTCCACCTTCGATCGCGCTGGCAGATAACTCCACGTCCCCAACATCAGCCCACTTCCACCTTCAACAAATTCCAGGTTGATTGTTTTATTTTCCTTTTAGTTGTTGAATGTTTGTACTTGAACGATCTTCCACATTTAGAATTGCACACACTTAGTTTAAATTGTTTCAGACATACGTAGTGTTCTCTTAGTAATTAGAATGCAGTTAGATTAGGATACTTAGTTTATGTTGTCCTTAATTTCATCGCAATCATAGTTTAGTTAGTTGTTTACTTTACCTCATGTTCATGCAGTAGATTTCGTTGATATATTGCTTACTTCATTTAGTTGTTAGTTAAATCTCTTCTTCCCTTGAGCCCTAGCAGATGCCTCCACCTTCCTTCCATCGATTGTCCTTCGTGGATTCGAGAATGAACCGCTTCATCGAGAGATTTCGACGACGTCCTCCATCTCCGCAGCTCATCCACCTTCTCTTTCGGATTCGAGGAGGAGTTCCACCCCGATGACACTTCTTCGAGCTCAATTGGATCCACGAGAGTTCGGAGCATCCATCAAACTACTGGATTCAGGAGTTTGCACCTTCCCACATCCACTGCCATTTGCGGAGTCTCGATCAAGCTTTGTCGGATTTTGCCGGAGGAACTTGTTCATTCACCGGGGCCATCTTGGGTTGATCAGATTAGTTCCTCTTTCAATTTTTATTGCTTTAATTTCTACTTTGTTTGGTTTAGTTTAGAGTTTTAGTTACCTTGCAACCGTAGGTTAGAGCTCAAAAACCCAAACCCCCAATCTTCAATAGAAAACCCAAGCAATAATTAGAAATCCTAAGTTTACTATTCTGTCGATTATACTCGTTGGGAAATGATCTGGGCCATCCACTATGGTATATTAGTGCAGTTAAGGGGTTTGGTAATTAATTTGAAATGGTACCACGACACAAATACCCATTCATCAAATTTTGACGCCGTTACCGAGGACTATAATGATGCTTAGTAGACTTAGGTATGTTTGTTTATTTTTCTAAAAAAAATCAATCAAAACTCAAAAACTTTTGTTTAGGGCTTTAGTCTTTTATTCTGTTATATATCCATGTATTTTATCATGTATGCTTCCTGTGTCTTTTGATTTTGTTTGTTAGTATTTCAGGAAAGATAGGAAATTTCTTTGAACATGGATCCATATTATCATCAGTGTGGAGACTTTAGTGATGCTTACTATTCAGGCACTGGGCAACAAGAGTATTACCAACCTGAAGATGATTAATATCAGTACCAACCACAATATCATCAGCCTGTTCCTCAGTATCATCAATCTTATCAGCAAGACAGGTATAATTCATTTTTTGGTACATATAATTTCAATTCAGATTTCAGGTATGGGCACACACCATAGTATGTTCTTGAGCAGCCTCAGTGCTATCCACCCCCACTATCTATCGATACTTACATGCCTAGTTGGGGAGATCAATCAAGTTACTATGAAGAAACCCCTGCTCCTAGTCAAGAAAATATAGAGACACTAGAAAAACTAGCATCATTTCTACATCAATATCAGCAACAAATGAATGATAGTCAACAACGAATACAGAACATGTAAATCCAGCTGGATCTAATTGCATCATCCATCAGCCAAACACAAGCACAAGAGTTCATTTAGCCTTCGTCAGAGACCATTTATGTGGAGATAGATGTGCTTAGGAAGATGGATTGTGGAGTGAGTGACAGGAATGTCTATGATGCAGCTACTCCACAGGACTCCTATGACTCTTCATGTTGTGATGCTATTGTGGATACTGATGGATGTGGATTTGTAGATGAAGTTACTATTATGGAAGATGATGTGGATGATGATACTAGCGGCTTAGATTTACTCTGTGATGCTATCTGTGTCCCGGATTATACTGAAGAAATAGAGTAGTTTCTAGATACTAGTGCCCAGACTTGCCAGCCAGACTAGAAGTTAAGTGAGATAGCAGTGACAAGCAATTGTGATGAGCTGATTCCCATGGAAGTGGTGGATAGCTGGAAGCCCCCAGACTAGACACTTCCATCTCAGCCAGAGTCTCCAAAAATTTTGCTGATGAAAGCCTGACAGAAAATGCAATAATTCAGCCCCAAGGCTGGATACTTTACCTGAATCGCCTCCGACCACCAGAGACTGGGAGTCGCATGGAACCATCATGATCACACCATGAAGGTGCTCACCCCCATTCAGTCCATCCCACTCCTGGCATGGATGTTAAAGTTGAATCTTCTTCAACCACCGAGACGGGATTTCTCTCGGAGTAGTCCACTGCCTGAGTAGCTTCTCTTACTGAACCTTCTTCAACCTCCAGGACCTTAGGGGAGTTTGCTCCATCTCATCTTCTTTTCTTTTTCCTTGTATATATGTTTCTTTTACTTCATTTGTTTTTGTTTTAGTTGTTATGTTTTGGTTGTTGAGTTTTTGTTTTGTCAGTTTTTCAAATAAATTTCCTATGAATTCCTTTATATCATCTTAGAAGTCATGAAAGCTAGTTAAATTTGATTGTCGAATTTCGGAGATTTATTGACTTGAATGGATTATTTGATTGCATGTGGTTACTACTTGGCGATGGATTCTATGTTGATAGACTAAGTTGATTATTTTTGTTTACCTAGTGAGGATTAAGCCTATTTTTATTGCTATGTGTGGTGCACTTGTGGTTATTGTAACTCTAGAACTTGCTTTGATTCTTTCGAGACCACACAATAATAGGTTTGTATGATTATTATGAAGGCAATCACATTTGTTTTCCTTCACTTCTTTTATTGCCACATACTTATTGAATAACATTCTAGTCATTCATCATTTCTATTTTTTTTTTCCTTCCATTACTTTCTTGTCCATTTCTATTTCTGGATGTGGAATACTTGGATGATCCATGATGAGTGTTTTGCCCAGGATGGATAAAAATTTAAGTGTGGGGGTAGAGAGTAGCTCAGGGAAATTTAGTGTTAGCATAGACAAGTCGTGCTTGATCACCATGAGCTAGTCATGCTCTTTATCTTTTTAGCTGAGCTTGATGTTGAAGCATAGGGAAGTGTACTACATGTTGAAAATAAAAAGTTGAAAAAAAAAGTTTGAAAAAAAAAGCTGAAAAAAAAAGTTGGGAAAAAAAATAAATTGGGTGCCCATGAAATAAAAAAAAGTATTGTGAAAATTTTGACATGTGGTGTCGTTCATTTTTATTTATGTGTGATAGTATTTTTGTTAACAACATTTCTTGTTGTAGTTATTGAGAGATTTATTGTATATCATGAGTAGATTTGTATTGAAGAATGTGATAAGGGTTGTTTACATGTTTATTGGGTTGGAAGAAAAATTTTAGGGCAATGCTTTCTTGTACTAATCTATGTAGTATTCCAGTATTTTCATATCTTCTTCTTGCATTTCTTTAGCTATTTCATTTCTTATCTTTCTTTTCTTTCACAGATCTTGCCATTTTTCTTGTATTCATGTTTCCCTTATATTCTTAATAAGCCTTCAGTGATTGTGCATTCTTATGTGTATATAGTGGTGAAGGTAAAAGAAAAGCAAGCATATGGTAGTTCATAAACCATGAGTAGTTTGAGTGAACTCCATTATTGCATGCTTATGAGAGTGAGAGAAACCACCACTTATCTTATGAGGCTTAATCATTCTTAGTCTATTCATAATGGATTGAAGTTACCTTATTTGTTAACCTATGTAAGATTTGAATCCATAATTGCTTGAGTCTTTGAGATTTGACAATCCTAGGTAACTTTCTTTCACGATTTTCTATGTATGATTGGGAATTACTAGGGAAATATATCTTCAGTTTGTTTTTAGTTTTATTTACTTGCTCGGGACGTGCAAGAATAAGTGTGGGGGAATTGATGACTACCATTTTGTCGGGTTATTTGGTCCTTAATATCACTGTTTTAATCCTCTCATATGTTTAATTATTGATTATTTGCATGTTTTATGAGTTGGATATATTTTTGGACCTTAGTGTAAATTCTCCTAAATTTTAGACTTATATACGAATTTTATCTTTGTTTGTAGGAGATCGAGATGAGCCACTGGACTAGACTCAAGTTGGATCAAATATGACTTCATCTAAGGGTCGTAATGGACATTTTAAGTTGGAAGAATCTGAGCCCTTCATCAAGATCAGAAGCAATGTAATCAAAGGGCTCAGATCTATTTAATCCTAATCGTCCGAAGAGATCTGATTGATTTGAGCCATCCATCTAAATTGGAGTGATCTGGTCCATACATTTAGATCTGGACATCTTGACCATTCGACCAGATTCGACCGATCATGATTATCCCTTCAGATGGATTAGATCCATCCATTCAAAGTCAGAGAATTCTCAGTCGTTGGATGTTGGGTTTTCCGAGCCGCAAAAACCGTTTTTTACATTGCGGAAACCTCAGAAACCCGGCCACGGATCCGTGCAAAGATATAAAAATAAAAACATGTATGTGTTTAAAAACCCTAGATCTACCTTAGATCTACAAGATAGAGCGTTACCCTCGTAGCGACGCCCTTCGCTTATCCCGCTCGTCCAAAAGCTTCGCCGGAACTCAAGAGTGTCAAGTGAACACTCCTCTATTGGTATCCACATGAAAAAATTGTGGAGAAAAGACAATCTTGAGGGTGCTAGCACCCTTGATGTCCACGGCAAGAAGAGGATTGGGAGAGCAAACTTGAGAGGAGAGCAAGGAAGAAGATGATGGAGTTACCACAAAATGAATTCATCCCATGAATAACACTCAAGTGGCCGACCACTTTGTTTTGGGGGGTTACATGCATGCATGTAACTCTAAGAGCCAATGGCTCTTGGTCTCCCTCATGAGGTGGCACCACATGATAAGTCAATGATGATGTGGAACACCATCATTGGCCGGCCCCCATGCCATGTCACCATGACATGGCAATTGGTCAAGTCAAAATTGACCATTCATCTTCCCTCTCAAGTCAAGTCAAACTTGACCTCTAATCTCCCATGGTTGATCAAATCTAACCACTTGACTCAAGTCAATTTGATTTAATGAATCTCTATTCATTAATTTAAATTGACATAATGAATCAAATCAAAATTAGACTCATTCAACACTTGAATCAACTTGAGTCTAACTCAATTAGTCTAATTTGGATTACTCTTAATCGAATTTGGTTCATCCCATGAACCTAATCCTCATGGTTCATTATATGAACCTAATCTCTATCTAAGTGCCCTTTGTGTGTGACCCTATTGTTGGGTTTTCGGTACCGCGGCGAGTGTGTGTTCGAACATGTTTCGTAAACATGTGCACAGCGGAAGGAATAAAATAATAAATCTAATTTATTACAACACACACATCACACGCATGCATAGTACAACATGTGTAGACATAACCGTAAATTCAAATTTTGCAACAAAAGGAAATTTACACTACGTATACCTGACGTATCACGTGTAGTGGGAAAGACATCAACCGGAACGATTTTCGCTAGAATCGTCTCTATCCCTATCCACGCTGAGTATCTTCGGGATGACTTCACTAAGTCACGAGCCTAGTCTTCGTATGGGTTACTAGCCTCGTGTTGAAGACGATGTGATCGAGAGAAGATCACGATCTGAATCAAAATTCGGATCCAAAACGAGTCCTCAAAAACTCGTTTCTCCGGAGAGGAATTCGTCAACCGTTTGACGAATCCTTCGTCCTCCACCTATGAGGATTTCCGGAGATCGAATCCCCGGCAAGGGAGGCGCTGTCGGAGCTCCAAACGTCGTCCAAACGACGCTCCGACAAGAAGGAAACAAGCTGTCCAGAAAACTGGACAGCTTTGGTGGAGACCTTGCGCCGGCCAAATAAGGAAAGCAATGTGCTCACCTTGTTGCCGGACCCAAGGATGATCACCGGAGCTCCTCCGGCAGCAGCTCGACGCTGGCAAGTGGAGAAGACGGCAGCAGTTGGTCACCAGTTGGAGGAGATGGGCGGCGGCACTAGAGTTGGCGCCGACTTCTACAAGGGGAGGAGGTGAGCGACAACTCTAGGTTAAGGGAATTGGATTAGGTCTTAACAAACCCTTAAGCCCTCTTTTATAGAGAACTAATTCTCTTAATGATTATTGGATCATAACCATAAGGCCCGTTAACCTGCTCCATTAATTTAAGTTAAAATAAACTAAACCATGATGGTTTATTTTAAGTTAAAACGAACCGAACCAACTTTGGTTCATTCGTTTAAAATAAATCAAACCCTTTGGTTTATTCTCCTCCATTGGATTAGAACCAAACCATTTTGGTTCATCCATTATGTCTTCATAAGACACGGCCCATCCACGCTTCCATTGCGACTGAAATGATTTCATGCTCGCTCCATGTTTGGTCCAACCAAACCCAATTTCTCTCGGTCTGAGAATCATATTCTCAAGCTCGTTTTAAATCCTTCGGATTACGCTCGTTGTGCGTGTGACCAAATAGGTTCTCGGTTTATGTTGGCCGTCTATAATTAACCATTAATTATAGAACGATCATGAGTGGCACCTAGTAGTACATCATGATCCCCAATTAACCGAAAAGATCAACGATTAATCCAGAACTATTTCTGAAACCCTTCAGCAGCTCGAATGAATCGTGCCCCATTCCCTTCACTCATCTTATACCCACTTGGTTCAGGACATGGTCTATAGTGTCAGTCCCCACTAGGTTGACTACGTCACACCTAGCCCAAGTATCATTTCCTCATCCTACGGATTCTAGTTACTGCACATGTATCGAAGAGTACCTTACTCTAAACATGTAATGCTTTGGCCAAAGACTTTAGTAATAATCCGACGAGAGGCCATGGGTATACATCTCCTCGCAAGGAGTGGTGAATCCTTTATATGCTATTCAAACACCTTCGATCACTTCGATTTATACCCAATCATCCTGGGTCCACATCTCCTTAGAGATGCTTGCTTAAGAAGTCAAAACATAAGTCTTTATGATCAAGATGACTTGAATACCGCAAGTCAAACGAACATCGCACTTAAGATACAGTAAGAACTTCATTGACATATCTATATATGCAGAGAACCATATGAAGTCTTACGGTTGGTCACTCCAATGAACTAGTTACCATAACTAGCATCTACGATTAACTCCGGACAACACAATGTCTCTAGCCAGTGAGAATCAGTTGCTTGGATACACCAAGGAGTATACCTCATGCTAGTCTCAACAGAATTGATGGTGTCCAAATCCATCAATTCATCGACTAGGGATAATTCCGATACATCACAATTACACATGTAGAGATACTCACTAGTTGTGATCCAATCACAAATTCTCTCATGCTGTGAGTCGTATCGCGGACATTCAGTAAATGAGTTTAAGATCCAATCAAATACATGAAACCATGTATACTCAAATAGTGAATCTTCATTTATCATATAAATGGTTCATACATAAGGCGATTGCCTTAGGATATCTCTCATATATTACTAACAGACTCCCACTTGGCCTAATGCCAATCGCTACGGTATCTAATACCATAAGCTGTGACATGACCCTCAAACTTACTTTGAGGTAATGTCTTTGTCAAAGGATCTGCTAAGTTCCTTTCAGTGGGGATTTTCTCGATTTGTATTTCGTTCCTACTGATGATCTCTTTGATAAGATGATAGCGGCGAAGCACATGTTTGGATCGTTGATGAGACCTTGGCTCTTTCGCCTGTACAATTGCTCCATTGTTGTCGCAGTAGACCGGTATTGCTTCAACAATGGCTGGAATCACACCAAGTTCATAAATGAACTTCTTGATCCAAACCACTTCCTTTGCTGCTTCCGAAGCTGCAATGTATTATGCCTCAGTAGTAGAATACGCTACAGTGTCTTGTTTGGAACTTTTCCAACTCACTACGCCCCCATTCAAGGTGAACATGTATCCAGACTGAGACCTGGAATCATCTTTGTCTGTCTGGAAGCTGACATCCGTACACCCGCGTATCACCATGTCCCCTTCTCCATATATTAGGAACACATCCTTAGTTCTTCTTAAGTACTTAAGGATCATCTTAACAGCCACCCAATGATCCATTCCTAGATCAGACTGGTATCTGCTCGTGACACTCAGAGCATACGATACATCGGGCCTCGTACATAACATAGCATACATGATAGATCCTATTGCGGATGCATAGGGAATCTTACTCATGCAAATCCTCTCGTCTTCTGTGCGCGGACACATAGACTTCGAAAGGTGTACCCCATGCCTGATGGGTAGGAAACCTTTCTTGAATTCCGACATGCTAAACCTCTTTAGCACTCGGTCTATATATGTAGACTGCGAAAGACCAAGCAACCGTTTCGATCTATCTCTATAGATCTTAATCCCAAGGATGTAGGTTGCTTCTCCCAGGTCTTTCATGGAGAATGTCTTGGATAACCAAACCTTAACTGACTGTAAGATTGAAACATCGTTTCCTATAAGTAATATGTCATCGACATACAATACTAGGAACACGACTGCACTCCCACTAACCTTCTTGTACACACAAGGTTCGTCTGGATTTTGTGAGAAATCAAACTTTTTGATTGTCTCATCAAAACGGATATTCCAGCTCCTGGATGCTTGCTTCAATCCATATATGGACCGTCGCAATTTGCATACCTTGGTTTTATCAACCGATGTGAAACCCTCAGGCTGTATCATATACACATCCTCGAGCAGGTTTCCATTAAGGAAAGATGTTTTCACATCCATCTGCCATATCTCATAATCATAATGAGCCGCTATGGCCAGGAGCATCCGAATGGATTTAAGCATAGCTACAAGCGAATAGGTTTCGTCATAATCAACACCTTGTTTTTGACGATATCCTTTTGCCACTAATCTATCTTTATAGGTAATCACATTACCATCCATGTCGGTTTTCTTCTTGAAAACCCACTTGCACCCTATAGGCTTGATGCCTTCAGGTGGGTTAACCAAGTTCCAAACTTGGTTTTCATACATGGAATCCATTTCCGACTTCATGGCATCAAGCCATTTATCCCTTTCTGAACTTGTTAGCACTTCTTCATAACTGGTAGGCTCCTCATCATCAATGAGTAACACATCGTTCGATTCACTTACGAGAAATCCATATCTCTTAGGAATGTTGCGTGTTCTGGTCGGCTGTTGTGCTTCACCAGGTATCTCTTCAATGTCTATTTGAGTCTCTCGAGCCTCCTCAAGCTCGACGACACTCCCACTATTTTCTTGCAAGAGAAACTCTTTCTCTAGAAACACAGCGTGCCTTGAAACAAACACCTTTTGTTCCACAGAATGATAGAACTGGTATCCCCTTGTTTCCTTAGGGAATCCAATAAATAGACATTTATCAGACTAAGCATCCAATTTGTCTGATACAGTCCGCTTCACATAAGCAGGACAACCCCATATCTTCAAGTAAGATACATGAGGTTTCTTACTATTCCATATCTCATATGGAGTAGTAGAGACTACCTTGGTTGACATTCTGTTTAACAAGTAAACAACTGTCTGAAGTGCATAGCCCCAAAAGGACTTGGGAAGATTCGCATGATTCATCATTGACCTGACCATGTCCAACAAGGTCCGGTTACGCCTCTCAGATACACCATTATGCTGTGGTGTATATGGCGGAGTCCATTGAGACAATATACCATTGTCTCTTAGATAATCAAGAAACTCTTGACTTAAGTATTCACCACCTCAATCCGATCGAAGTATTTTAATACTCTTGTCATGTTGTTTCTCTACTTCATTTCTGAATTCTTTGAACCTTTCAAAGGCTTCAGACTTGTGTTTTATCAAGAACACATACCCAAACCGTGAGTGATCATCGGTGAAGGTAATGAAGTAGCTATAGCCTTCTAAAGCTTGAGTTGACATAGGTCCACATACATCAGTATGTATCAGACCTAGTAACTCTCCCACTCGTTCACCTTTTCTGGTAACTTAGTCATCTTGCCTTTTAAGCATGATTCGCATGTATCGTATGAATCCAATTCAAACGATTCCAGAATTCCACATCGGTGTAATTCGGACATGCGTTTCTTGCTTACATGGCCAAGACGACAATGCCACATGTAGGAGTCTAATTGATTATCCTTTCGAGCACGCTTGTTGCTCGCTTCGATATTGAAAATGTCACTGGATACGTCCAACGTATAAATGCCATTGCTCAAAGTTCCAGTTCCATAAAGTACGCCATTCAAAGTTATATAACAACAATTGTTACTAAACGTCAAATGGAAACCATTTCTATTTAAGCAGGAAATAGAAACAATGTTCTTTGTTAGAGAAGGAACACAATAGCAATTGTCCAATTCCAAGACTAGTCAACTAGGGAGCTTCAGCAAATAAGTTCCGATGGCGACCGCAGCAACCTTTGCTCCATTGCCAACTCGTAAATTTGACTCCCCTATGATGAGTCTTCTTCTATTCCTTAGCCCCTGTATGTCATTACATATATGTGAGTCACACCCAGTATCCAATACCCAAGTGTCTAAGGAAATAGAATGACAATCAATAACGAAGATACCTGAAGAGGATGGGGCATCAGATGCCTTCTTCTTCTTCATGGACTCAAGATAAATCTTGCAGTTTCTTCGCCAGTGGCCTTCCTTGCCACAATGATGGCAAGTGCCCTTTTGTGCTGGTTCTGCCTTCTTTGCCTTCTTTTTCTTCCCTTTCTTCTATTCTTTTGCCTTCCTCTTAGAACCTTTCTTTGAGGAATCAACTAATAGAACCGCCTTCTCCTCATGCTTCACAGAAGGCTCCACAGACTTCAGCATATTGAGGAGCTCAGGAATAGTGGATTCTAATTTGTTCATCCGATAGTTCATCACAAATTGTGAGAAACTCTTGGGCAAACAATGCAAAATTAAGTCAATACTTAATTCATGATCCATCACAAACCCGAGGGTAGCTAGCCGCTCGATGTACCCGTTCATCTTTAGCACAAACTGCACTACAGACGAACCTTCTTGCATCTTCGTGGTGAAGAGGAGCCTGGAGACTTTGAACCTTTTGGATCTCGCTTGCTCATCAAACAACTCATGAAGATGGAAGACCATGGTATTAGCATCCATATGCTCATGCTGCTTTTGCAGATCAGGTACCATCGCAGCTAGCATGATGCAACTCGCCAACTCAGAATCTACCACATGCTTCTGATATACCAACATTTGGTCTGGAGTTGCATAGTCCTTAGGACGGTTGGGAAGAGGCTCTTCAAGGACATATGCTAGCTTTTCCGCCTTGAGAACAATTCTCAGGTTTCTAAGCCAGTCCAGGAAGTTAGGCCCAGTCAATTTGTTTGAATCCAAAATAGTGCACAAATTCAAAGACGTCATGATCAATCGATTAACCTAGAAATACAAAATGAGCATATATGAGAAAATGATTTTAAAATGCATCAATATACATTTATAAATCCCATTCATTTTTCGAATTTCAAAAACCCCAAAATCACTTCGGGAGATCGTAGGTCCATCTCCGAATGGGCTGATATCCATCATAGATATGAACAACCTTGGAGAGAGTCCAACAAGCATTCATAACTACGATGGTAGGTATCAAATATATCGATTGCATATCACGTATATGCAACTATCACAATGTGCTATCAACTAATTGAATGTTCACATATACATCGGGTTGTTAACACATTAACAAGTATGCATCATATGCATAGCACCCAACTTCACCTCCCTTTACATTGACCTTTGAGAGAGTCCAACAAGCCGATGCTCCAGGTTAAAACCAACCCATTAATCGAGAAATAGTTTTAATATGGTTAGAGTGCATTCAACCAATTAGCCCGGCTAGGAGAGAGTCCAACAACCAAAGCTAACGATTGACCTCTGACTCTTACCATATTAGTATTAAACTATTCTATGGTTTGAACATGTTCGGGTTCGAGCCGGGCTTGGAGAGAGTCCAACAACCCGAACAAGAAATGGAACTCTGGTTCTAACCATATTAATGGAAGGTGTAGGCTTTAATATTGAGTTAGGGTTTTTTTTGTCTCATCCTCTTTGCATGCAAATAACTATTATCTACATGTCATGACATACATGACATACATCTACATGTCATGACACGCATGACATAATGATATGCATCTAATGCAATTACATGACATACAATTATGTCATGTACAATATTTCCTTATATGTCATAACTATTTATGGAAATAAAATATGTTTAAGATTTGATTCTCCAAATCAAATCATGATTAAATTAGGAAACAAATTTCCAAATCTAATCACATATTTTATTTGTGGAAATAGTTGATTAAGGAAAGTCAATTTAGGAAACCAATTTCCTAAATCATCAAAACTACTTATGGAAATAAAATATTTTAAGATTTGATTTCCCAAATCAAATCATGATTAAATTAGGAAACAAATTTCAAAAATCTAATCAAATATTTTATTTATGGAAAATATCAATTCCCATAAATACTTCCAACTTTCTAAAAGTGGAAGATTTCCATAAATACTTCTAGACTTTCCAAAAATAAAAAATTTCCATAAATACTTCTAACTTTCCAAAAGTAGAAAATTTCCAGAAATATCATTATGACAATCGCAAAACAATTTTACGATTATGTCGAAACACAACCTGGGCTCTGATACTGCTGTTGGGTTTCCGGCACCGCGGCGAGTGTGTGTTCGAAAATATTTCGTAAACATGTGCACAGCGGAAGGAATAAAATAATAAATCTAATTTATTACAACACACACATCACACGCATGCATAGTACAACATGTGTAGACATAACCGTAAATTCAAATTTTGCAACAAAAAGAAATTTACACTAGGTATACCTGACGTATCACGTGTAGCGGGAAAGACATCAACCGGAACGATTCTCGCTAGAATTGTCTCTATCCGTATCCACGCTGAGTATCTTCGGGATGATTTCACTAAGTCACGAGCCTCGTCTTCGTATGGGTTACTAGCCTCGTGTTGAAGACGATGTGATCGAGAGAAGATCACGATCCGAATCAAAATTCGGATCCAAAACGAGTCCTCAAAAACTCGTTTCTCCGGAGAGGAATTCGTCAACCGTTTGACGAATCCTTCGTCCTCCACCTATGAGGATTGCCGGAGATCGAATCCCCGGGAAGGGAGGCGCTGTCGGAGCTCCAAACGTCATCCAAACGACGCTCCGACAAGAAGGAAACAAGCTGTCCAGAAAACTGGACAGCTTTGGTGGAGACCTTGCGCCGGCCAAATAAGGAAAGCAATG
Organism: Wurfbainia villosa; assembly: GCA_025175895.1. NCBI lineage: Eukaryota > Viridiplantae > Streptophyta > Magnoliopsida > Zingiberales > Zingiberaceae > Wurfbainia > Wurfbainia villosa. Next base: position 129,621,236 of record CM045986.1, on the reverse strand, counting down.
TGCTCACCTTGTCGCCGGAGCCAAGGATGATCACCGGAGCTCCTCCGGCAGCAGCTCGACGCCGGCAAGTGGAGAAGACGGCAGCAGCTGGTCGCCGGTTGGAGGAGATGGGTGGCGGCACTAGAGTTGGCACCGACTTCTACAAGGGAGGAGGTGGCGGCAACTCTAGGATTAGGGCTTAACAAACCCTTAAGCCCTCTTTTATAGAGAACTAATTCTCTTAATGGTTATTGGATCATAACCATAAGGCCCGTTAACCCGCTCCATTAATTTAAGTTAAAATAAACCAAACCATGATGGTTTATTTTAAGTTAAAACGAACCGAACCAACTTTGGTTCATTCGTTTAAAATAAACCAAACCGTTTGGTTTATTCTCCTCCATTGGATTAGAACCAAACCATTTTGGTTCATCCATTATGTCTTCATAAGACACGGCCCATCCACGCTTCCATTGCGACTGAAACGATTTCATGCTCGCTTTATGTTTGGTCCAACCAAACCTAGTTTCTCTCGGTCTGAGAATCTCAGTCTCAAGCTCGTTTTAAATCCTTTGGATTACACTCGTTGTGCGTGTGACCAAATAGGTTCTCGGTTTATGTTGGCCGTCTATAATTAACCATTAATTATAGAACGATCATGAGTGGCACCTAGTAGTACATCATGATCCCCAATTAGAAAAGATCAGCGGTTGATCGAACTATTTACGAAACCCTTGGCTCGAATGAATCGTGCCCCATTCCCTTCACTCATCTTATACCCACTTGGTTGGGACATGGTCTATAGTGTTAGTCCCCACTAGGTTGACTCGTCACACCTAGCCAAGTATCATTTCCTCGTCCTCACAGTTCTGAATTCTGCACATGTATCGAAGAGTACCTTACTCTAAACATGTAATGCTTTGGCCAAAGACTTTAGTAACAATCCTCACGAGAGGCCATGGGTATACATCTCCTGCAGGAGTGGTGAATCCTTTATAGGCTATTCAAACACCTTCGATCACTTCGACTTATACCCAATCATCCCGGGTCCACATCTCCTCGGAGATGCTTGCTTAAGATGTCAAAGCATAAGTCTCCATGATCAAGATGACTTGAATACGCAAGTCAAGGAACATCGCACTTAAGCCCGGTAAGAACTTCATTGACATATCTATATATGTGAGAACCATATGAAGTCTTCACGGTTGGTCACTCAATGAACTAGTTACCATAACTAGCATCACGATTAACTCGGACATCACAATGTCTCCGGCCGGTGAGAATCGGTGCTTGGATACACCAAGGAGTATACCTCGTGCTAGTCTCGACAGAATTGATGGTGTCCAAATCCATCAATTCATCGACTAGGGATAATTCCGATACATCACAATTACACATGTAGAGATACTCACTAGTTGTGATCCAATCACAAATTCTCTCATGCTGTCAGTCGTATCGCGGACATTCAGTAAATGAGTTTAAGATCCAATCAAATACATGAAACCATGTATACTCAAATAGTGAATCTTCATTTATCATATAAATGGTTCATACATAAGGCGATTGCCTTAGGACATCTCTCATATATTACTAACACCTATAGGTTCTTGTTACGTTGGCAATGTCCCTAAACCAATTTAGAAACATAAGCAATGAGCGGTATCTAGCAACACATCATTGCTACCCAAGTTACAAGAATGTTGAGCTCCAACATCACCTTTGTGACTACTAATTGTGACTCTCACAATATGTGACAATGTCCCTCTATCCTTGACATCTAGATTGACCAATTGAGGCATATACCATGTCATCCTCGGTACAATCTATATCTTGAACTCCAAGTAGACTCACTCTAATCAAATGAGCTCAATATCTCATATTGACTCATTTGGACATGGTCATGCACTTCGTGGTCTCACTCTATTAAGAATAACGATGTCACTCCCGTCATATAGGAGGGATAAATCCCATCTACATCACTCACATCCCTCCTCATAATTTGTTACATACCCAGTAATCGCCTTTATAGTCCACCCATTTACGGGTGACGTTTGCGAAGCCAAAGTATGCAACTCCTTATGTAGGGAACCATGGTGACTTAAGGTCTAAGGACTAATAGTCATACTAATAGCCACATGAGAAAGTATATGACACTCATATGACGATCCATGATACTTTCTCATGGCAGGTCATTCAGTATACATTCTCTAATGCATACCCATGTGTCAACTTGATATCTCATATCCTTGACTTGTGAGATCAAGTCATCGTGTTGACCTACATGCTAGTCTCTATGCATTAACATTGTCTCTGAATGTTAATACTTGACTAGGAATGATTAAGAGTAGTGTTCTCTATATCATCTCATTATCGATTCAACCAATCGATTGATATAGATAAGAACCTTCTACTCAAGGACGTTATTATACTTAGTTTATTTGGCACCAATACAAGTAAATATAATAACCATGCCTTTATAAATAGGAATATGATACAATAAAGTCCATACAACAATCATCACATGATTGACTCTAGGGCTTTCACTAACAATCTCCCACTAGCACTAGTGCCAATCATCGTAGTATCTAATACCCAATGACCTAGTGTGACCATCATGCTTTTTCTGTGCTAAAGCCTTGGTCAAGGGATCTACGATGTTAGCCTCTGTGGGTACTCACAGCGCCACCTTTCAAGCAAAACACGAACCCTGACTATGATCTATAATCATCCTGCTCAGTTTGGAAGTTGGCATCGCTGTAACCCTTTACAGCTAGCTCCTCATCGCCTCCAAATATCAAGAAATATTCTTTAGTCCTTCTCAAGTACTTAAGAATATTCTTGACTGTTATCCAGTGACGCTCACCTGGATCTGACTGGTATCTACTCATCATGATCAAAGCATACGAGACATCAGGATGAGTACATAGCATGGCGTACATGATAGATCCTATAGCAAATGCATAAGGGATCTAATCCATGCGGTCTCTCTCCTCTCTATAAGAGGGACTTTGAGTCTTCGAAAGACTCATACCATGTGACATCGGTAGAAGTCCCTTCTTGGAATTCTGCATGGCAAACCGTAGTAATACCGTGTCAATGTATGTACTCTGACTTAGGCCAAGCAATCTCTTAGATCTATCTCTATAGATTTTGATGGCTAGAATACAGGCTGCTTCACCTAAGTCCTTCATTAAAAAGCATGTCCCCAGCCAAGTCTTCACGGACTGAAGTGAAGGGATGTCATTCCCAATGAGTAGTATGTCATCCACATACAATATAAGGAAGACAACTGTGTTCCCATTAACCCTCTTGTAGACACAGGGTTCATCTTCATTCTTGATGAAACTAAATTGTTTGATCGCATCATCGAATCGAAGATTCCAGCTCCGAGAAGCTTGCTTTAGCCCATAAATGGACCTTTGCGGCTTGCATACTTTCCCAGTATGTTGTGGGTCTACAAAACCCTCAGGTTGTGTCATGTACACATCCTCAAGTAAGTTTCCATTCAGAAATGCGGTTTTGACATCCATCTGCCAGATCTCATAATCGTGGTATGCTGCAATAGCAAGCATGATCCGAATGGACTTAAACATCGCCACTGGAGAAAAGGTTTCATCATAGTCAATACCATGAATTTACTTGAAACCTTTAGCCACCAATCGACCCTTATAGGTATGTGTATGCCATCCATGTCAGTATTTCTCTTAAAGACCCACTTACACCCAATGGGTTTGACCCCATCAGGTGGATCAACCAAAGTCCATACTTGGTTGGTGTACATGGATTCCATCTTGGATCTCATGGTCTCTAGCCATTTCTCAGAATCTGGGCTCATCACATCTTCTTGATAGAAGGTAGGCTCATTCTCAATGAGCATAACATCATCATGGTCAGACAAGATAAATAAGTATCTCTCAGGCTGACGACGTACCCTATCAGACTTGCGAAGATGTAGGTCTACCTGAACACGTGGTTGTTCCACAACTCTTTGTGCAACAACCTCATCACCCACAACACTTTGTGGTTCCTGTTCAACCTCCATCAAGGCCTCAGTGCTATGTTCCTTATCTTGAATTTCTTCAAGATCGAACATACTCCCACTAGTTTTTCTAGAAATAAAATTCCTTTCAAGAAAAACTCCAGTCTTTGCCACAAACACTTTGTGCTGACTAGGAATGTAGAAGTAATATCCCTTCATGTCATTGGGATATCCAACAAAATAGCACCTATCAGATTTAGGTCCCAATTTGTCTGAGACTTGACGTCGAACGTAAGTCTCACAATCCCAAATCCTCATGAAAGACATCTTGGGATTTCTCCCTGTCCATATCGTATATGGTGTCTTTATCACAACCTTGGATGGTACACGGTTAAGGGTAAAGGCTGCTGTGTCTAGAGCATATTCCCAAAAGGATATAGGAAGATCTGTGTGACTCATCATAGATCGTACCATATCTAATAGGGTATGATTACTCCATTCGGATACATCATTCCACTATGGTGTTCCAGGAGGAGTGAGTTGGGATAAAATCCCACACTCAGCTAGATAGTCACGAAACTCATGGCTAAGGTATTCTCCATCTTGATCTGATCGAAGTATCTTAATACTCTTGCCAAGCGGGTTTTGTACTTCATTCTTGAATTCTTTGAACTTTTCAAAGGATTCTGATTTATGTGTCATGAGATACACATAACCATATCTACTGAAGCCATCAGTAAATGTAATGAAGTACCTGTAACCACCTCTAGCAGCAACATTGAAAGGGCCACATACATCACTATGTATAAGTCCTAACACGTCTGTTGCTCTTTTGCTGTGTCCACTAAAGGGAGTCTTGGTCATCTTGCCTAAAAGGCAAGACTCGCATGTCTCATATGATTCAAAATCAAATGAGTCTAGCAGCCCATCCTTATAGAGATGAGATAATCGACTCTCATTTATGTGACCTAAGCGACAATGTCAGAGATAGGTGTAACGCCCGCCCTTATCTTCTCTTAGGGCGGCGCTACTTGTTCCCCTTTTTTTTTTTTTCTTATATAACCTAACGTATAGGGTTCATTTCATAACCTACATACTTTAACATGTCATCATAACTTAAACCTTCTTTTGCACATGCATCACATATCATATTCATGATTAGCATGCTAACATATCTTATTTCATTTATAGCATGCGTAACATAAGGTGTCATTCATGAGTTCTTAAGAAATTGAGCAGTAAAATGATTAAGCAACATCCAACATGGTGCTAAAGGTTCACAAGTCTTATAAGCGGAAGCAAAGTCTTAAGGGATTCATTGGGCATGTAATATAAGTAGATAGTAGCAGGGTCTTTCTCCACCATGCCACTATCAAACACACTTGGCCCCTCCTGCTACTTCCTCTAGTCCAGGTTTCCTTTATCTGCAGTATATGGACAACATAAACTATAAGCATATAGCTTAGTAAGATTCTTGCCTACTCACAAAAGCCACAAACTTTCATCAAGCAATTAGAAACATGAGCATGATAGCATAAATAGCCTAAGTATTTCATAGCAACACAAATCAACAACATGCCCATGTAATAAAAACCTAAGCATGGCATAGAATTTACATGAGCATGGTAAGCATAATTAAATATAAGCAGGGCATAATTTAAACATAAGCATTCATGACATCAGCATCCATAACATTATAAATCTTAGACATGCATGAAGTACCTAATCACAAGTATTCTTAACTTGAACATAAGCATCCTAACTTCATAAAATCTAAACATGCGTAAATGACATAATCATAAGCATTTTAAACTCAACAATAAGCATTCATAACATAAGCATCTGTAACATCGTAAATCTTAAACCTGCATAAAGTACATAGACACAATATATTCTTAAACTTAACCATAAGCATTCATAGCATCATAAAAATCTAAACTTGCATAAAGGACGTAATCATAAGCGTTTTAAACTTAACAATAAGCATTCATAACATAAGCATCCGTAACATCGTAAATCTTAAACCTGCATAAAGGACATATTCATAAGCATTCATAAACTTTAACATAAGCATGCACAATTTCATAAAAGTCTTTTCTTTTCAAAACATATACATATAGATACTTCAACATAATTATAACTTGTTTGGGGGGCCCCAGGTTAAGTACCACATAATGCGCATTCCCTAATAGGCTGGGGTAGCGAGCCACCAGACCTACTAGAGCAAGACCTCTTACGTCTTACCAGGGCAAGACCTCTTACGTCTTCTTATGTCCCTATGGATTTGATTAACGACCACCTGACGGGTCGGGTACTTAACCTCTTACAAAGTAAAATACTTAATTCCTTTCTTTCTTGTCATATCATAAAGAATGCTCTTAATCCCCAACATAAACAGGGAAGCATCTCAATCTTGTCTTATCATAAGGAGAGCTCCTAATCCCTACTTGAAAGGGAAGCATCTCCATCTTATCTTATCATAAGGAGAGCTCTTAATCCCTACTTGAAAGGGAAGCATCTCCCTCTTAGTCATTTCATAGCATATATGCATTCATAACATAAGAGTACCCTAAAGGGGTCCTAAAGCATAAACATGTTCATCACATAAGCATATTTCATAGGCATATTCATGGCATGTTAAATCATAAAACATGTTCATCACATAGGTATATTTCATGGCATATTACATCATAAACATGTTCATCACATGAGCATATTTCCTAGGCATATTCATGGCATATTAAATCATAAAACATGTTCATCACATAGGCATATTTCATGGCATATTACATCATAACCATGTTCATCACATAAGACTATTTCATAGGCATATTCATGGCATATTAAATCATAAAACATGTTCATCACATAGGCATATTTCCTAGGCATATTCATGGCATATTAACTCATAAACATATTCACATAACTTCATAAGGGGGGGGGTGGTTTCATGAAACCCTAACCCTAAAACCAATGTTGGCCGAAACATGTAAGGTATCAAACATTGTATTATTTTTTTTGTCACCTAAAACTTCTACATGAAGCATATAACATCTCCTACTTCCCTTAGAAGCCTTTTCATGCAACCCTAGCCCTAAATACCTTGGTTGGCCGAACATGTAAGGGCTCAAGCTTGGGTTTTTTGTTACCTAAAATTTCTACATGAAGCATATAACATCTCCTACTTCCCTTAGAAGCCTTTTCATGCAACCCTAGCCCTAAATACCTTGGTTGGCCAAAACATGTAAGGGCTCAAGCTTGGGTTTTTGTTACCTAGAATTTCCTTCATGAAGCATATAACATCTCCTACTTCCCTTAGAAGCCTTTTCATGCAACCCTAACCCTAAATACCTTGGTTGGCCGAAACATGTAAGGGCTCAAGCTTGGGTTTTTGTTACCTAGTATTTCCTTCATGAAGCATACTACTTATCCTAGTCTTATTAGAAGCATTTTCATGTAACCCTAGCCCTAAATACCTTGGTTGGCCGAAACATGTAAGGGCTCAAGCTTGGATTTTTATTACCTAAAATTTCTTCATGAAGGATACAACTTATCATAGTTTCATTAGAAGCATTTCATGCAACCCTAGCCCTCAAGACCTTGGTTGGCCGAAACATATAGGGCTATGAACTTGGGTTTTGGCACCTAAAAATTCCTACTTGAAGTCTACAATATATGATCATATCCTTAGATTCATTTTCATGCAAACCCTAACCCTAATTTCCTTGGTTGGCCGAAACATATATGGCCATGAACTTGGGTTTTTGGCACCTAAAAATTCCTACTTGAAGCCTACAATCTATGATCATATCCTTAGATTCATTTTCATGCAAACCCTAACCCTAAATTCCTTGGTTGGACGAAACATATAAGGCTATGAACTTCATCTTTCTTTCATGTACATGACCTACAAAGCTCTACAAAGCTAATATACTGCAGGTGAGGGAATCTTACTTCCTTCGCTTTGCTTGGGAGATGACCTAATGGAAGCTACCTAGCTTTCTCCTTGCTTGAATGGGGGTTTCGGCCAAAGGATGAAGAGGGAGCTCGGTGAGGAAGAAGAAGAGAAGAGGGAAGAAGAAGAAGTGGCCAAATGGGACTTTCACTCTTCTTTATAAAGGGAGGAAGAGAAGTTTCTCTTCTCTTTTCCATGCCTCTTCATTTACCCTCATCACACTTATCTACACTTTCCCCTCTTCCCCTAATGATATAATCCTATTGGGCTTCTGGTTAGTGGGTGCATCTATAGGGCTTGGCTATCTCTAGAGGTTTGAGGTTCAATTCCTAGGCCTTGCATCTCTTTTTGGCTATTTTCTTTTATTTTTCGAAAAAAGCCCACATCAAGCCCATTATTGTAAAGCCAAAAACTCTCGTAAAATTGCTAGAAATTTTACGGGCGTTACAATAGGTTTGGTTCAACTCATTTGACTTGAACCTTTTGGTACTTATGTTATAGATAGGGCTCTCTAAGTCTAGAAAGTAGAGTTCGTTCATTAGAGGTGCACTACAATAGAACATATCATTTAAATAAACTGAACAACATTTGTTCTTTATTATAAATGTAAATCCTTTCTTGTCCAAAAAAGAAACCAAAATTATGTTCTTAGTTAAAGAAGACACATAACAACATTCATCTAATTCTAGTACAAGCCCAGAGGGCAGAGATAGATCATAAGTTCCTACAGCAACAGCAGCAACCCTTGCTCCATTGCCTACTCGTAGGTCCACCTCGCCCTTTGTCAATGCCTTGCTATTTCTCAGTGTCTGCACATTGGTACAAATGTGAGATGCACATTCGGTATCTAATACCCATGATGAAGAAATAGATATATTGACTTCTATAACATTTATACCTGAAGTAGAAGTCTCACCTCTCTTCTTCTTAAGATCTTCCAGGTAAACTTTGTAGTTACGCTTCCAGTGTCCAACTTCCTTGCAGTGGAAGCAAGCCCCTTCCTTGGCCACCCCTCCTTTGGGTTTCAGTTCCTTGCCTTTGCCCTTGGCTTAGGACTTTCCCTTACCTTTAGGCTTGCCCTTGCCTTTCTTCTTTTGCACCATCAAAATGGAGTCAGATTTTTCCTTCTTAAGGTTGAGCTCAGCAGTTCTCAACATGTTGAGCATCTCAGGCAGTGGCTTATCAATTTCATTCATGTTGTAATTCATGACAAATTGATTGTACCTTTGTGGCAAAGACTGCAAGATCAAGTCAGTGGCCAGCTCTTGGCCAAGGGGGAATCTCAATCTCTGTAGGTTTTCTATGTACCCAATCATCTTGAGTACATATGGACCTACGGGAGTCCCATCTTGCATTTTGGACCCAAACAATGCCTTAGAGACTTCATATCTCTCGTGCCTTGCTTGTCCTTGATATAGTTGACGAAGATGTTCAAACATATCATGAGCATTCATGAACTTGTGTTGCTTTTGAAGCTCAGAGTTCATGGTCGCGAGCATTAGACATGACACATCTAATGCATCATCTTGATTCTTCTTGTAAGCATCTTTGTCAGCTCGCGAGGCAGTGGCAAGAGGTGCCTCCGGAATGGACTGCTCCAGGACGTACAGTTTCCTTTCTTGGGTGAGAACGATTCTCAGGTTCCTGTACCAGTCCAGGAAATTTACTCCATTGAGCTTGTCCTTCTCAAGGACAGAACGCATGGAGAGAGTGTTCGTGTTTATCGACATAGTTATCTACAATATACACAATGAAGAAAATTAATATCATATTCCTTTTATCATTTAATTAGGCCTTTAATCAAATGATACTCCCACTGAATTATAGGAATTTTGTAGAATCGAGTTATGGATGTGGTCAAACCACATTACTAGATCCATACAAACTAGCTATAATTCCTGCGGGACAAGATCCATATCATACTAAGCCTTGAGTTAGCTTTGGCTAAATCGCCCAAGACTTAGTATGATTGGTGGGTAACACATTATCGATTACATCTCTATGCAACTCTTGTTTATAGGATCAAGACCCATATTTACAAAAGACCTTGAGTTAGCTTTGGCTAAATCGCCCAAGATTTAGTGTTAATGTGATCTTATCCTATCTTTCCAATGATTGAAATATGCCTATAGTTCTACTCGATCCAATTGAGTTAACTAGTTTTACTCAATCTAATTGAGCTTACTCTAACCCAAGCCGTGATAGGCGGGACCAAGATTGTCCCTCCGCACCCTACCAAGATAATATGCATTGCTCTGCATTGGCAGATTCAACAACTACAAATGATCGAGGTAGTGATGGGTATCAAGGACTTGGTAGGCATTTTCGAGTTGATTCGATTAAGATCTAATCTAATCGTAATGTGTATCATATATGCATTAAGACCTTTATTATCCTACACTAGCATGCATCACATACATACAAGCATCATTCTAGCATGCATCATATACATACAAGAAAAGTAACCTAGCATGCATCATATACATACAAGCATTATTCTACTAGCATGCATCACATTCATACATACATATATATATATATATATATATATATATATATATATATATATATATATATATATATATATATATATAAATTAATTGTGATTAGGTCATGGCCCTACTACGATCTTCTCAAGCCAATGAGAAGATCGGACGGTCAACCTAGGGTTAGCGGCTTCTCCAAGTGCCTCCTTTGACCGCCATGTGTCGTCGGCACCCTTCTCGTAACTCCGTCTATAAATGGACCTTCCACCGCTCCATTTTGTACATTACAAACATGAAACTCGAGTTACATTCAAGTCTAAAACTATTTACAACAAGAATTTTAAAAAGAGGAGGCACGACACGCAGGTCGCATACCCTATACAACAAGCACAATCACAAAAACGGCACGTAGGTCATATTATGAATTACAACACATTAACATCCAATCATATTGGGGTTCTTGGGCCATGACCATCACAGAATTAAACATAATTCTAAAATATGTGTTTTTACAGAAAATTTCTATAATTTTTGCTATTTTTTTTCAATTGTATGAGTCACCTCTCCATAACGGTCCCGCTAAGCGGTTTCCGGGCGCAATCGCGGGACAAGGCCCCTTTCGGGGATAGGGGCAGCACCCCTACTCACAAAATAAACTTTGCGAGTGTCTCTACTACGATCTTACAGCGACTTAAGTCACTGTCCTAAAAACCTAAAGCGAGAACTCGCCGTTTCGGAGAGTTTTTCTCGGTGGTTGAAGCCTACAAGTGTCCCAACACTCGTTAGTTCGACTCTTTGAGAAAAATACCCAAAAATTCTATAAAAATAGGAAATTTACAGAAACTTAAAAATCTCTAATTTTTATATCTAATACAAAAAACTACAAATAAGAAACACATACATGCTTCGCACGCGGCTCTGATACCACTGTTGGGTTTTCCGAGCCGCAAAAACCGCTTTTTGCATTGCGGAAACCTCGGAAGCCCGACCATGGATCCGTGCGAAGATATAAAAATAAAAACATGTATGTGTTTAAAAACCCTAGATCTACCTTAGATCTACAAGATAGAGCATTACCCGCATAGCGACGCCCTTCGCTTATCCCGCTCGTCTTAAAGCTTCGCCGGAACTCAAGAGCGTCAAGTGAACACTCCTCTATTGGTATCCACACGGACAAATGGTGGAGAAAAGACAATCTTGAGTGTGCTAGCACCCTTGATGTCCACGGCAAGAAGAGGATTGGGAGAGCAAACTTGAGAGGAGAGCAAGGAAGGAGATGATGGAGTTACCACAAAATGAATTCATCCCATGAATAACACTCAAGTGGCCGACCACTTTGTTTTGGGGGGTTACATGCATGCATGTAACTCCAAGAGCCAATGGCTCTTGGTCTCCCTCATGAGGTGGCACCACATGATAAGTCAATGATGATGTGGAACACCATCATTGGCCGGCCCCCATGCCATGTCACCATGACATGGCAATTGGTCAAGTCAAAATTGACCATTCATCTTCCCTCTCAAGTCAAGTCAAACTTGACCTCTAATCTCCCATGGTCGATCAAATCTAACCACTTGACTCAAGTCAATTTGATTTAATGAATCTCTATTCATTAATTTAAATTGACTTAATGAATCAAATCTAAGTTAGACTCATTCAACACTTGAATTAACTTGAGTCTAACTCAATTAGTCTAATTTGGATTACTCTTAATCCAATTTGGTTCATCCCATGAACCTAATCCTCATGGTTCATCATATGAACCTAATCTCCATCTAATTGCCCTTTGTGTGTGACCCTATAGGTTCTTGTAACGTTGGCAATGTCCCTAAATCGATTTAGGAACATAAGCAATGAGAGGTATCTAACAACACATCATTGCTACCCAAGTTACAAGAATGTTGAGCTCCAACATCACCTTTGTGACTACTAATTGTGACTCTCACAATATGTGACAATGTCCCTCTATCCTTGATATCTAGATTAACCAATTGAGGCATAGACTGTGTCATCCTTGGTACAATCTATATTTTGAACTCCAAGTAGACTCACTCTAATCAAATGAGCTCAATATCTCATATTGACTCATTTGGGCATGGCCATGCACTTCGTGGTCTCACTCTATTAAGAATAACGATGTCACTCCAGTCATATAGGAGGGATAGATCCCATCTACATCACTCACATCCCTCCTCATAATTTGTTACATACCCAGTAATCGCCTTTAAAGTCCACCCATTTACGGGTGACGTTTGACGAAGCCAAAGTATGCAACTCCTTATGTAGGGAACCATGGTGACTTAAGGTCTAAGGACTAATAGTCATACTAATAGCCACATGAGAAAGTATATGACACTCATATAACGATCCATGATACTTTCTCATGGCGGGTCATTCAGTATACATTCTCTAATGCATACCCATGTGTCAACTTGATATGTCATATCCATGACTTGTGAGATCAAGTCATCGTGTTGACCTACATGCTAGTCTCTACGCATTAACATTGTCCCTGAATGTTAATACTTGACTAGGAATGATTAAGAGTAGTGTTCTCTATATCATCTCATTATCGATTCAACCAATCGATTGATATAGATAAGAACTTTCTACTCAAGGACGTTATTATACTTAGTTTATTTGGCACCAATACAAGTAAATATAATAACCATGCCTTTATAAATAGGAATACAATACAATAAAGTCCATACAACAATCATCACATGATTGGCTCTAGGGCTTTCACTAACATTGGATGCACAACCCATTAATGGATTAATCAAGGCAATCAAAACCTAGGTTTAATGGACGGCTGGGAATAGATCTTGCTTCAGATAGACGACCAAGGAAATTTGCTTTAAAAATACCAACATTTTCCCGATCATAGCAGCCAGCTTCACTTCCTCTTCTCGCTTGCGTCCGACGCCACTACCGCCGCGCTCGTCACCGCCTTCCTCATCGGTCGCCGGAGAGGAAAATGGATTCCCTCCTTCTCCAGTGACCGGTGGTCTCCATCGCCTCCTCTACCGCTGGCAGCCACAACCGATTTCGCCCCTTCTTCTCCACACGATGCTCCACCGCAGCTTCTTCTCTGCCGAAGCCACCACCACTTCATCATAGCTCCGGCGGTGCCACTCCACCTCCGATCAGCAACTCGGGTAGCCAGCTCCACGTCTACCGTCGGTAGCCAACATCAACTCCACTTCCACCTTCAACCAATTCCAACTTTTTCCTACAATTTCTAGCTTCTGTTTCAGCTTCCGATAGAATTCAGATAGCAATATTTCTTGTTGATCGTTTTATATTCCTTTTAGTTGTTGAATGTTTCTACTTGAACGATCTTCCACATTTAGAATTGCACGCACTTAGTTTAAATTGTTTCACTCATACGTAGTGTTCAATTAAATGTCTCTTAGTAATTAGAATGCAGTTAGATTAGGATACTTAGTTTATGTTGTCCTTAATTTCATCGCAATCGTAGTTTAGTTAGTTGTTTACTTTACATCATGTTCATGTAGTAGATTTCGTTGATATATTGCTTACTTCATTTAGTTATTAGTTAAATCTCTTCTTCCCTTGAGCCCTAGTAGACGCCTCCACCTTCCTTCCATCCATTGTCCTCCACGGATTCGAGGAGGAACCACTTCATCGAGAGATTTCGGCGACGTCCTCCATCTCCGCAGCTCATCCACCTTCTCTTTCCAATTCGAGGAGGAGTTCCACCCCGACGACACTTCTTCGAGCTCAACCTGATTCGCGAGAGTTCGGAGCATCCATCAAACTACTGGATTCAGGAGTTTGCACCATCCCACATCCACTGCCGTTTGTGGATTCTCGATCGAGCTTCGTCGAATTTAGCCGGAGGAACTTGTTCATTCACCGGGCCTATCTTGGATTGATCAGATTAGTTCCTCTTTCAGTTTTTATTGCTTTAATTCCTGCTTTATTTGATTTAGTTTAGAGTTTTAATTACCTTGCAACCGTAGATTTGAGCTCAAAAACCCAAACCCCCAATCTTCAATAGAAAACCCAAGCAATAATTAGAAATCCTAAGTTTACAATTCTGTCGATTACACTCATTGGAAAATGATCCAGGCCATCTACTATGCTATATTAGTGTAGTTAGGGGGTTCGGTAATTAATCTAAAATGGTACCAGGACACAAATACCCGTTCATCACTAGGGCAAGAGGATTCAAAGCACACGACACATTTGGGGTGAAAACGCACGGCTTGGCCTCTTAAACCTCACGAGCCATGGCCATGTGAAAACACATGGCCAGGCTGTGTCCCCCCGTTTCCTTCTCATGGTGCACAACGGTCCAAATTCTTCTTACTCGCTCAGTCATGTTGGTTTAAAGTGATTTTTCTTTTACCTAGCAGGTTCTTTCTAGTCCTAATTGATGTTAAAAATGCTAAATGAATGGAATCCAAAGTTCAAATTAAACAAATAAATGCAATACAATGAAAAGAACACCTAAAAACTAAACTTGGATTGCCTCCCAAGAAGCACTTTGTTTAAGGTCTTTTAGCTCGACCCTACTCCATGGTCTTAACTTGGCTCCGAAGGTTCTGTGAACCTCCATTCATCCATCTTAGGAACTTCATATACGGTTTCCTCCTTAGCTCTAGCTGGAATCATGTACTTTCCTAACACGGGTCCATGACTCTCCGTACTAGCAAGCTCAAATTCCATCTTATCTTCTCCTACTTTTAGGGTCAGTTTGTGATTCCTGACGTCAATGACCATTCCGACAGTTGCTAAAAATGGTCATCCAAGGATGACATGTCTCTTCGGATCTTCTTCTATATCCATGACCACAAAGTCGGTTGGAAGTGTAAAGTTTCCCACCTTTACAAGCACATCTTCTAGAATCCCTAGTGGGTATCGGTATGTGTGGTCAGCCAATTGTAAGTTCATGGTGGTGAACTTTAAATTTACCAACCCTAGCTTTTTGCATAAGGTATAGGGCATCAGGCTCACACACATGCCCAAGTCACAGAAAGCTTGCTAATCAGGGTTGTCCCTATATAACATGGAATGTAGAAACTCCCCGGATCTTTTAGTTTCTGAGTGGTCTCGTTTCGTAGATAAGCGCTTGATTCCTCCATGAGGGCCACTGCTTCAGACTTTTCAACCTTCCTAAGATGTGCCAGAATATATTTCATGAATCTTATGAATTGAGGCATTTGGTGCAGTGCTTCGAGTATCAGATTCTTTACTGAGATCGACTTCAGCATGTCCAAAAATTTACCGAACTCAGCATCCTTCTTTGCACGGGTCAACCATTGTGGGAACGGTACAGTAAGGGGTGATTGAGTTTTTGAGGCAGGTTCCCGATTTATTTCTTCTGCTTCTTCCTTCTCAGCCTCCCTCAAAGGTTCCCGTATTTTGGGCCCTGGTTCCACTCTAGCAACCAACCGGCTCAGCATCTCTTTCAGGATCCTTCCGCTTCACAACATCACTGCCTTGCACTACTCTACCGGATTAACCTCTGATTTTCCTCGTAGTTTCCCTGGTACCCTGGAGATCTAGTTGGTGATAGGAGATACTTGAATTTCTAGCGACTTTTGCCTGTTGGCAAGATCCCTTACGGATGACCCTAACTCTTCGATCATCGTATCCATCTACGAATGTCGTCGCTGAAATTCAATATTCGCCTCCTGTTGCGTCTGAATGAAGTTCTCTATCATATTCTCCAGACGGGTGTTAGGCGTCTACGACTGCCCATTTCCTCCTGATTGTAGGAAATTTGTCGAGTTATTCCTGTAGGAAGAATTCATGTGGTTCCTCCATCCGGGATTGTAAGTACTGGAGTATGAGTTGTTGGCCCTTTGATTATAAGGGCGTCGAGTGTGTCGACCATCGTGCCTCCCCCTAGGGTTTGGGCGTAGCCTCCTTTATATAGACATCAGCTTGGATCTCTTTAAAACCTGTAAAATAACCAACTCATGTCGGAATCACACAACACAACACTACATATGTTTCCACATGGCCAGGCCGTGTGTGGCACTGTAGTGGCCAATTTCCACCCTTGGACACGGCCGTGTGTAGCCACATGCCCTGGCCATGTCCCCTTCTGCGTCCAGCTACAAAATGTCATTCTTTTGCTCCGAAAGTGTGTCATTTTCCCCATGAAATGCTATCCTGCACACAAAAGTACAAAGAGCAGATCTCCAAACTAGAAAATAGGAAATGCATGCAAAACAAAGTAAAATATGCATGAAATAAACATAAAATGTAATGAAATGTGAGAGAAAACTACTCTTAAAATCCTATATGTTTTGGTCACATCAGTGCTAAACCCTTCGAGATGGGCCATAAGGAAAAAACCTTGCACAAAAAGACTAAAACAACAAAAAAAAATAAATTGCCAAGACTTTCATCTTGGATTAGTAGTGCGGGAAGAGAGACAATGAAAAACTTAAATTGAAATAAATACGAAATGAAAAATAATACAAAAATAAAATTAAAGTCAAAATGCTAAATTGGTGTTTGCACCAAATCTTAGTGCCCCCGCTCAGATACCAATTGTTGGATCGAAAGCACGCTAGAAGGGGTGGCGGGGGAGAATAGCGAGTGTGAAATCTTTTCTTTTCGTTTGATTCGACAATACAAAAGTAACACAGTGGAAAGTAAAAGACACAATTCATTTTTTTACTTGGTTCACAACCTAACGATTGCTACTCCAAGGCCCTGCGATCCTAGACCGCGTACGGAGGGCAATTCACTAACAAGGTCTCCTCCTCGTTGGAGGTAGGAGACAACGATTACACAAATGAAAGATTGAGGAAGAGGGACAATCCCACCTCTCCTCTATACAATGAAAGCACGATGATTAAAAGCTCGAAGACAATAGTGAATACAAATAATTAAAGTATACCGACGATGATCAAGTCTTGAGTTTGGAGGTGTGTCGTTGGCATTGCGACAACATTTCAGAGTCATAGAGATGTGGCATTGCGAGAGCACTTCAAGAGCTTGGAATGAATACCTAAAGGGGTAAAACCCTCCTATTTTTATAGCCCTTCAAACCCCTAGACGTTGAGATCTAGATCCTATTGAAAAGGCCACCTCACCCCAAGATAAGGGAATCTTGTTTGACCTTCATCGAAGTGGGCAGTTTGAATAGCAGTCGATTGATGACCCTTATCAGTCGATTGCCAATAGCCAGTAGTCGACTGCTAGCTTGGTTATTCAACTACAACACAGAGTTAGTTCAAAAACACATGAGTAAAGATAAATTTGATGGCTACTTACCGTCCGATCTTGACCTAGACTTTCCACTGGAAGTCTTAGTCGGATCGCTGCCTAAAGTCATCCCCATACGGAGGACCCGACCTCACCTTTACTCACACTCGAGCTTACCTTTGGTCCTTTGTGACTTATAGCTTAGCTTCTGGTCTTCACCTGGGTCCTTCGACTCCATCCGAAGTTCTCTCAGTGTCGTCTGATCACCACGGTTTCTCGACTTGAGATTCTCTAGGTGCTGCCGACCTTCAGCTCAGATTAATCATTTATACACACTTAACAAAGCATATGAGACAACGATAAGACCTTAACTTTGGGTCTTTGTCATATTCAAAACCTAGGTTCGATTATCTGGTGCCCCTGCACCAATAGACTGTAGGCTATCCTTGGATGGCAAGTATAGGTAGGCGACTAGACCGGGTCTAGGAGCCTAGGATCGGAAATATCATATATAGAACAAAGCATATAAGGCTGACGTGGATTCTGTTGGACCAAGTCTAGGCTCATGGGAAGCAAAGATGCCTAATCAACAAGCTAATGTGGAGGTGATTGGGAGTTGGTCCAGGCAC
The DNA here is from genome assembly GCA_025175895.1 of Wurfbainia villosa. Taxonomy (NCBI): domain Eukaryota; kingdom Viridiplantae; phylum Streptophyta; class Magnoliopsida; order Zingiberales; family Zingiberaceae; genus Wurfbainia; species Wurfbainia villosa. The sequence continues at coordinate 129,603,017 of CM045986.1, read as the reverse complement.
CTGGAAAAGCCCTATAAAAGTAGGGTTGATGCAGCCTCAAAATAGACCTCACTTATTCATATCTTTTGTGTTACACCTTCTTTTGCAAAGCTTCATTGTGCCATTAGGGCTCATTATCGATGATCGAGGACTTTCGTCCTACTTTTGTATTGTCAATAGCAATTAAAATGAAAAAGAAAATAAAAGGAAAATTCAAAAATAACAATACAAAGAAAAAGGGATAAAAACCTAAATTAACTAAATTACTAATAAAATGAATATCAACAAGACACAATCCACAACAGTGTTAAAAACTTCATAGGGTAAATTTAGACTACAAGTGCATGATTATTATCAAATAATAAAAATATCATTCATAGGGGTTGGTTGTTGACTACTAGTTTACGAACAATAGGAGGTTATCTAGACAAATTGAAATTGGGAGAATAGTTGTGAAAACAAATAAAATATGAAAATAGAATTGAAAGATGGAGATAAAACTAGTTCATTGAGACAATTGGCATCGATTTCACCACAACGATCATTGATAAAAAAGTTGTGAGTATCTCTTTTACCATCAATGTCAATCAAGCTTGAAGGTGGTATATCCGAAGGTACCTGATGCTCTCCTTCGAGAATACACTGATGTATCTACCCAAATATGACCCCTACTTTTGTGGTATTTGAACTAGGAGGATTGTTTTCTATTGGAGGCATTTGTCATGAGAACCCCATGATTTCCTAGATCGCTACCATTACTTCATGAGGCAGAATCAGGGTAAACCCTTTGTGCTATGTGATGGCCAACGGAACCCTCGAGAGGTTTTGCACTACTCTCATGAACAATCCCTCAAGTTTAGTTATTATAGGTCCAAAATCACAGTTCATCATTTAGTTCTTCCTCCTCACCCCAAGTTCTATGCTAAAGTCCATTAGAATATATTGGAATGTTATGAATACTAATAACTAGGATCACACATCATGCAATAAAAGAGATGACTAACAAAATACAATTAACAAATCAACATCGAGATACTCAATAATCTATGAATTTAAGGAACTACATAAGATAGAAGATACAACCCATAGAAATCAAATACAACATTGATAATATGAAATTAAGCATAGGAATAGAGAAAACTCAATTGTTGATATTGTTGATGACTTGGAATGGCTCCTCATCGTTGAAACTGGCTCTCCTTTGTCTTCTTGATGCTTTAGGGTATCTCCCACGACGTTTTCCCCCTTGGATGGCAGTTTTTATTAGGCTAGTCTTGGACTATTACATAGTGGAAGAAATGAATAAAAAAAAATTATTTCATCCCAAACATACCCTAGGGGCTAGGATTCCATACTTTGGTATAAACATATGAAAGAGGAAGAAAAAAGAAAGATGATCATAGCTTCGAGATTCTTTTCAAATCTGTAGAAATCAAAGCAAGATCAAAGGGTCTTGCCTCTCTCAGTATCCATGTCGGACCTTTTCGAAACAACCTTTCAAAGGCCAACAAGCCTTCCTCTCCGATTAGTGCTAGCCAAGAGTGGAGATGAAGCATGGAGAAGAGGAAGAGGAGATGACGACCCATGGAAATGAAAAGTCACTCATCATCTTTCAGGCATCATGAAGAGATCTATTTATATCTCTTCCATTTAGGTCATCATAGGAGAAATTAAATGAACCAATCTTACCATAATTATCCCATAAATATAGTAAGAAAATCCAAGAAGATAACTAACATGCAAAACCCTAAAATGATCGCTCGAATGATAGTCATGGTTTTCTCTATGGCTAGCACGGTTGTGCTAGCCTTGGCATGGCCGTGGCAGCCTCAGCACGATCGTGTTGGGCCCTATATTGTCCATTTCGACTTGATATTGAATGGAACGACTATAACAAGCTCCAACATAGTCGTGTAAGGTATGTTTCATGTCCTTTTGTCCTGGTCCAACCATACATTCCTCTCTCTTTGAGAATCATATTCTTAGACTTGTTTTACATCTCTTGAGACATCGTATTACATGTGACCCAATAGGTTCCTAACTATGTTGTCCATTCACAATTAACCCATTAATTATGATAGATCATGAGTGACACCTAGCAGTACATCATGATCTCTAATTGACCGAAAAGTCCAAGTAGACTTTAGAATATTTTTGAACACTTCAGTAGCTATAGTTATTAGTGCCCTTGTTCCTTTCATTCATTCTATACCCACTTGGTTCAGGATATGGTCTATGTTCTCATCCCCACTAGGCTGACTATGTCACACCTAGACCGTGCATAGTTCCTTATCCTGTGGATTCAAGTTACTGTTGGTGCAATCGGCCCAGGTCACGATTGACCAGACTCGAGTGATGTTTTGATGTTTGACAAAGTGAGTTGACATTGATGTTTTGACATTAATGTCTGTTGATGTTTTGGGGAGATTGTTTATACAATCAACTCAGGTTATGTTTAATCGGACTCAAGTTTGACTTGAGGGAGACTTTGATGGTTGACTGGAGTTGACCGCGTCATGGAAAGTCCAAGTCTTGAGTATTTAGCATGTAAAGTCCAAGCATGGGTCTTTGCAAGGAAAAGTCCAAGCATGGGTCTTGGCATGGAAAGTCCAACATGGGTTGGCAAGGGAAAGTCCAAGCTTGAGTCTTGGCATTTGAGAAGTCCAAGAGGTTTGATATTGGCGACGTAAAGTCCAAGCGGGAGTCTTGGCAGCATAAGTCCAATGGTTGGCGGCGTAAAGTCCAAGTGGAGTCTTAGCGGCGTAAGTCGAATGTGCCTTGGCAGTGTAGACACCGTTAGCATGACATAGCTGATGGAAGCACCTGAAGGCTAGCGCGATGGATGAACAAGTCATGGATGACTTGGAGGGATCCGAGAGGTGTGAGGCTGATGGAGGTGGCTAGAAGGCTTAGGTCTAGGCTAAGGGTGGTCTAGCAAGTATGGGGGAACCATACTTGGGCTAAAACCTCATGTTTGAGGTGTGTCAGTCGACTGATGTCATGCGGCAGTTGACTGGCTGAGTCAACTAGGGTTTGACTACGGGAATTGGCCTATCAGTCGACTGCTAGAGGTGGGCAGTCAATTGATCGGCCGAGCAGTTGACTGATCATGTTATCAGTCGACTGGTGCTCGGGTTTTGGAGCACAGAATGGAGTCTCACTCGACCACTGCGGTCAAAAGTCGAGTGATGGCTTGATCAGTCGACTGATGGTCATAATCAGTCAACTGATGATGGATATGTTGAACTTTTCTAGCATGGATCTAGCCGTTGTCTCACGACAATAGTGGCATCAATCGACTGATGGTCCCAAGCAGTCGACTGATCGGCTTTTTCCAGCACATGTTGAAGATATAAATGGAGCTCGAGAAGGAGAAAAAGCCATCCAGTTCTTGAGAGCTTTTGGGGTGATTTGTTGCTGCAAATCAGGTCTCCAAGTGCAAGTCAAGCAACCAAGCATTCAAGTAATCAAAAGCAAGTGTTGTAAAGTTTTTCTTTACTTGTCTTTCGTATTTGCATTGTATATTGCTTGTATTTCATTCTTGCTATTGTAAGATCACTTGTACGAGGTTTCTCCACCTCCGACTTGTGTCGAGGAGTTATTGTGATTAGTAGTGCATGTTTGCATTGCTAGGGCTTTTAGAGCCCGATCCGTGGAGTAGGAACCGTTCGGTTCCGAACCACATTACATCTCGTGTCTATCGTGTTGTGTTTATTCTTGTTGTATTTTATTGTATATTCCGCTGCATAGTAACAAGATTGTAGACAAGAAAATGCGAACGAATTCCATTGTATGAGCACACTGCTATTCACCCCCCTCTAGCGGCCTCAATTCTTCTACAATTTGTATCAGAGCCCGGGGCTCTTCTACGGACTAACCGCTGGGAGCTAAAGAAGCTAGAGGGAAGATGAAATTCCAAGACAAGCTTGGATGGGACATCAATACTCCACCACCATATGACCGAGAAGATTTTCCGGCGTGGAGAGCAAGAATGGAGACATTCTTGATGATGGATATAGACGATTGGTTCATCCTTGTAGAAGGTTTTGAACCCCCTCGGGATAAGAAGGGAAACGTCTTGAAGTTGAAGAAGTGGACACAAGAGCAACGTCTCAAGTTCAAGACCGAAGTCAAGGTAACAAAGCTTTTAGAAGATTTGATACCTAATGACATTTTGTCTAGCTTAGGTGAATTTCAAGATGCCAAGGAGCTATGGGACAAATTGGCCAAGTTCCATGAGAAGCCTCACTTGACACAAGTAGAAGAAGAAGAATCTTCATCGGCTCAAGAAGAGGAAGAAGCCGAGGAAGAATCATTATCATCCTCACAAGCGAGTGAGGACACGGAAGTTGAGAAGGAATCAACTTCCAGATCGGTGGAAGAAGAGGAGACCTCCACCTCTAGGCTTGAGGGGGAAGAGATTAGAGCATCTACAACGGAGTAATCTCAAGAAGAACCATCCACATCCGATCGAAAAGAAGCTCAAAATTCCACCATTGACCTAGGTAACTCAAGTATTTCGGTTCAAAATAAAATTCATATAATTTGCTTTGAGTGTAGGAAAACCGAACACTATAAGAGCAAGTGCCCAAAGAGGGTCAAGAAAAGTCCACCGGCGCCAAAGGGCAAGGATTTCGATGCCCAAAGTCAAAGGAGCAAGGAGCACATCATTTGCTTCAAGTGTCATCAAAAGGGGCACTATATGAGTCAATGTTCTAGGGGGAGCAAGAAGACTCAAGAGGGAGTATCACATGTAGGGAGAGCTTCTAAAGCAATCCCTAAGGTAAAAGTTAATAATGCATCTTCTAAATTTAAAAGTCAAAAGCATGCTTTTAAGTCAATTGCTATTACTCATGAAAAGCATGTTAGTAGAAATAAATTCTATTGCCTAGGAGCTAAGAATGTTAACTTAGGAAGTAAGGAGAAATTTGGGACTAATGTCCCTAAATCAATATTACCTAAGGAAAGCATTAAGAAAATAGAAGAACATCTAAGTTTTAATGCTAAGAATTCTAGACATATGTCTAGAAATAACAAAAATGATCAAAGAAATAATGGGCACACAAAATTAGAGAGGTTAGAGTTAGAAAATCAAGCCTTAAGGTCAAGGCTTGAGAAATTGGAAAAGACCCTTGCAAATATGCAAAATAAATTTAAAGGGTCAAATTGTCAAACTCTAGGATCTAGGAGTCAACGTAAAGGGTGTAAGAGGCAAGAATCATCTAGGAGACAAAGTTTGGGTCACAAGCCTATGTCCAAGAAAGTAATGCCTACTTACCACAATGTTCCATTTGATTATGGAACTAGACCTAGGTCTAAGAAAACCAAGGTCTCTAGGGAAATTATCCCTAAGGCCAACCATAGTGGATACCTAGTGGCTAGGGTTTCTAAGAAACTTAAGGAAGCCACTAAGAAGGTTACTAGGGAGACAATCCCTAAGGTCAACTATGGCAAGACCATAATGACCAAGGCTAACAAGCCTCAAAGGGTCATTAGAAAGGTATCTAGGGAGGTCATCCCTAAGGAATACCTAACTAATCCAATGAGCTCAAATAGATTTTGGGTTCCAAGAAGCGTGATTGACTCACGCTAAATGGGTTAGGATGTGCCAACTTTGATTGGATGGGTAGTTAACTCAACCATAACAAAGTCGACATTTTAGGTTATCTTCAAGGTTATGGATACCTTGGAAATAGGTTTGATCTTATATCCTAAAAGATTTTAGGATGTGCCAATACATTTTTGGAATCATGAAAAATCAAAAAAATTGGCACAATCTAGATTTAGAGGTCATAGTGTGTCATTTTGGGTTTTGGCACACTTTGGGAATTAGTATATCAAGAGAATTGTCTTAAGGGTTAAAAGTTACATCAAGAGTGATACTCAAGTGCTACACACCTTGATGTCTTACACTTACCATGCTTCATGTGTTTTACCATATGTTTGCATGGAAGAAATGTTTATGGTATATTGCATCTCACAAAACAGGTCATTCACCTTGATTGTGTATTTCAACACTTAGAAAGGGTGAGATGTTAGGATTTTGAAACCATTGGATGTTAATGTTTGTTAAAATGAAATAAAATACCAAAATACATTAACAAATATATGAATATAAGCATAACATTAATATATTCGACATACAAGAGTAAACATGATAAAATGAAACAAATTGAGTGAAGAAATTGAAATTCACTCAATTTTAGAACTGGAAATTAGAGATCAGTCGACTGATACAGTCTATCAGTCGACTAATAATACTGTAGCGTGATACAGTGAGTCCAACAGTCGAGTGCTGCTTCCAGGACTCGACTGATGTGTCCATCAGTCGATTGATCGATCGTCGATCGCTGGTACTGCTCATCGAAGGCGAGAGTCATCGTTGAGTGGCTCGCTCAGCGATCAGTGATTATCACATCACCAACCGATGCCCAATATCGATTGGTATTCTTGCTAGCTCGATCTGAGAATGCTCGATAGTTGAGTCTGAGCGGCGATCACGGCTCAAGTTGATAAACCGCTCAATAACCCGCTATCAGTCAACTGAAGTCACACATCAGTCGATTGTCGTCGTGATTTTATAACACCGAACCGCTAGGATTTGACGTCTTCACGCTTTCTCCTTCGCGCCGATCATTGCCAACTCTCTCCGACCAGCCGTTCCTCATCCACACCGGCGACTAAAGCCCTAGGTTTGATAGTTTTCTCTTCCGTTTATGCTTTTGATCTCTCTATGGCCCTAATGGCATCTCATAGCCCTAGTTTTCTTCTCCAAACATTTGGGTTCCGGCGAGATCCTTCCTCCGACGTTCTTTCCGGCGTTCATTTTAGCAACCAACTGTCCAGTTGCCTTGCTCCTTCTCCTCATCACCTTCAAATGACACCAAAGTATATTTCTATACCCCTTAAACCCTAATTTTCCTTTACAACTCATTTTGATCTAATCGTTTTGTTAGAACCCTTGGAATGGCTAGAGGGGGGGGTGAATAGCGTAGATGAAATTCGCTCGCGTTTGTGTTTACAATTTCGTTAGTGCGCAGCGGAAATAGAAATAATAAAAGCAATAACGAAATAGACAACAAGCTAACACAATGATATAACGTGATTCGGAACCGCACGGTTCCTACTCCACGGATCGAGCTCTAAAGAGCCCTAGTGATGCACACACACTCACTAATGATAAACACTCCTTCTCGACACAAGTCGGAGGCGGAGAAACCCCTTACAATAGATCTTACAACAGTAAGAACGAAATACAAGCAATATACAATGTAAATATGAAATACAAGTAAAGAAAAGACTTTACAACACTTGTTTTGATTGCTTGAATGCTTGGTTGCTTGCTTGCACTTGGAGACCTGATTTTCACCAACAAATCGCCCCAATAGCCCTCAAGAACCAACTACTTTTTTCCTCCATCACGAGCTCCATATATAGCTTCAACCTGTGCTGGAAAAAGTCTATCAGTCGACTGATCGGGACAATCAGTCGACTGATGCCACTGTTGTCGTGAGACAACGGCTAGTTCCACGTTGGATAAGTCCAACGGAACTACCATCAGTCGACTGATGGAGTCTTCACTCGACCAGTCGAGTCTCGACTCCATTCTGTGGTCGAATTCTCGAGCACCAGTCGACTGATCACACGATCAGTCGACTGCTCGAGCCATCAGTCGACTGCTAGGCCATAACCCGCAGTCAAACCCTAGTTGACTCGGTCCAGTCGACTGCCACATGGCACCAGTCGACTGGCACACCTCAAACATGAGGTTTTAACCCAAGTATGGTTTCCCCATACTTGCTAGACCACCCTTAGCCTAGACCTAAGCCTTCTAGCCTACCTCCATCAGCCTCACGCCTTTCGGATCCCTCCAAGTCATCCATGACTTGTTCATCCATCGCGCTAGCCTTCAGGTGCTTCCGTCGGCTATGTCATGCTAACGATGTCTACACCGCCAAGGCATATTGGACTTACGCCGCCAAGACTCCGCTTGGACTTTACGCCGCCAACAATTGGACTTATGCTGCCAAGACTACCGCTTGGACTTTACGCCGCCAATATCAAACCCCTTGGACTTCTAATGCCAACCCATGTTGGACTTTCCATGCCAAGACCATGCTTGGACTTTCCCTTGCCAACCCATATTGGACTTTCCATGACAATTACATTGTCATATGTTTTTGTCGAAACATCAAAACACATCAAAACATCACTCGAGCCAAACTCGAGTCCTGGTCAATCGTGACCTGGGCCAATTGCACCAACAATCTCCCCCTTTTTGATGTTTGACAAAAAACCAAACAAATAATTGAGTTAGAATACTAACTCTAATCCTTTACCAATTATCCCAAATTGGTAAATCCTCTCCAAATGTTTTCCCCCAAACATTCTCCCCCTTTTTGAGTAACAACAAAAAGTTCTCTCCCAAGAGGGTCAATGTCTCATGTCCCAATGAGATCTTACAATCTCCGCCTTGGTCCAAAAATACTTAGGATGCCTACCATCTTCCTAGTGATAAGTCCAATATCACTCAAGAGAGACAATCCTATTTACTCTCCTAATTTCTAAATTGGGTATCAAGAATCCCATTTTCCTTCTCATGAGGAAAAAATCCCATCCATCATCCCATGATGGATACTTCCCCCTAAAGGCTTGCTCCCCCTTGACCATTGCACCAACAATGTCCTTGGGAATTTTCTAAGCCAATAGGAATTCAAAGCCATCAAAATTAAGATTAGAAATTCAATATTGAACTTTCCAGCACCTTAAAATTGATACAAACCCTAAACACCTCTCCTAATCCATATCCAATGGATTTTCACCCTTTATCATGCTTCCCAAAGCATATCATAGGGTTAAGAGTGGTTAGAGACCTTAATCGTAGCTGAAATCGGGTTAAACAACTGTGGTTACCCCGAATCGAGCTATCGATCGACTCTGTCGGCTACCGGTCGGTGATGTGTCCATCGATCGGCCGCGAAACAGCGGTCGAGTGATCAGCCTGCATGATCGATCGAGTTTATCATCGATCATTTGCCTTTGTAGAAAGCGATCGTGATAAGCTTGAAAAATCATAACTAATTATCATATCGACAAATCACGAAATTTGATACGTATAATACTTATGACTAATACAATGGGTGAAAAATATTTGAAAATTATTTTACCCATTAAATAGTGAAATTGGTACAAAGTTCAAAACCATTGAAATTTTCAATGTTTTGGCCCTACTTTGTATCAACTTCATCAATGGTGATTGCTATCAAAAGATAGACTTCACCAAGGTTTTTCAAAAAGATTTTAAAATGTTTTCAAAACCTTATCTTGGACCATAATTTATAGGCTAAATATACATAGCTTGTATATTAGCTTTCCTTATGATTCTTGGTGATAATTAAAATAAGTTTAAGTTCATCTAGATGCACTACTGATGCACCTTGAACCTAACCTATTATCCTAGCATCTCACATGTATTTAGGGTGTATACATACACATACATGTCAATTAGATGTGAGATGTGGGTTTTGTTCTCCCTAAAACAGGGTTTCATGCATTTTCTAAAGCAACTCTACTTGATTCCCTTATAACTGGGACTCCAAGTCATGCCATAGTTCTTAAATCAATTTTAATCGTGTTAATGCATGAATGTATGATCATGGCATAAATAATAGCATTATTAAAACATGGCCAATGATCATGATGTCATGACATATGATGAAATTTAAGAACACATGACATCTAAAATAACCCTAAACAATATCATGTCATGGTATATGATAGGATGCAATTTCATGTCATAATATATAAGTAATACCATTATACAAATATTCATTCATACACACAAGATTTTTCAGAAACAAAGATTTCATTTAACTTAAAACTTGTCTTTTACATTCAAAATGGAGATTGGCTATGCTCAATCTCACTACAAAAATGACAACCACAAAAAAAAATCTAATATCCTCTAATCGTCGCGAGGAGGTAGGCGTGGAGGAGGCTGCGACTCGAGTCCGGGCCGCATCATCTCTAGCATATCGGTGATCTTTGCTCTATGCGGCCCTGAGACTCCTCCATCCTATCGAGGCGTCGCGTGAAGGATGCACTGCCGATATCTCGGCGACCTAGAGTCCACGGCTGGCGATAGTCTGAAATCGGACTCGGTAGCCACGACGATCTGATGGACCCGCCGTTGATGTGTCTGCCGGCATTTGGTCATCCTCATCAGTGGACTCTGCATCCTCGTGGTCTTCTGTCGCCTCTCGGTGCGGAGGAGGCATCTGTCATACAGGTGGTGGTCGTGGCGCCAACTCCATCATCGGCCCATCCGTAGTAACCGCTAGAGAAGTTCTGGTGATATCTGATCGTACACCTCGGATGGCGCTCGCGAGCCCCTGTGGATGTTGGCGCCTCACAGTCGAGCCATCTTTGTGATGATATGACCAAATGGCATATGCACTTTCCCTTATGGGAAGTGAAGTGCACAATGCGATGGAAAATGTTTAATGCAAAGTTTATATCTAACTGATGACGCATGGCATATAGAAGAAAAAGATGGGGAGGCCGAATCTTGGCCAGACCCCAAGTGACAATGGGTAGAAAACACCCAACAATGACCTTGTAAAGGACATTGTCAGGTGCAGACATCTCAGTGATAGGAAATAGATTCTGGGCCAGTGGACGAGGATAACCAAAAATATGCTCATGCATGGACTCCATAGAGATATGGGCAAAAGGCTCAGGTAGAGGAAAGTCCATGGTAGGATAAAAGATAAAGGTGTCATCTGAAGGCCTACACTCGGCTAGAAACTGCGATGTCGAGAGTGAACTCTAACTCGCATTTTGCAAGCGAGTAGTGTAAGTAGGGTAAATCATCCACCTTTTTAAGGTTTTGATAGAATTCCTTAATAAGGTCATCATTAATTGGATGCGTGCACAAGACGATTTTCATCAGATTGTAGTATGCAATTAGTTCCATGACATCACTACAATGCCTATTGAAAAGTCCTATCGATGTACCTAACCAACATAGGTTGGTACAATCGAGATTCACCCTCGGGTGGATCATTCCTCTAGCTCTCCTATTATGAATGCAATGTGATGATATGCAATGCAATGGCAACAATACGATTAGATAAACCTAAATTGTAATGGAAATGAAAATTAGGGCTCGGAAAGAAAAATGGTTACTTAGGCGCCATTTGAATGTGTGTCTTGGAGAGGAAGACTCAAATGTTCTTGAGGATCAGGAAAAGTCGTAGGAGAGCTTGAGCCTTGGAACCCTAATCGGAACAGGAGAAATAAACCCTAAATCGCGTGAACTAGGGCTCCCAATCGGTGGAAAATGGAAGAGGAGAGGCTTGTTTATCAAACCTAGGACTTTGGAAGGTTGGCACGGCCGGAAGAGTTGGCCGGAGAGGGAGACGACGATCGGAGACGGAAGGGAGAAGAAGGAGTTCGTCGCGTGAAGACGTCGAACCCTAGCGGTTCGCGTTTTAAAAATGCGATTGATCGTGATGTGGAGCATCGATCGGTGATCTTGATTTAATTCTTCGGGTTTTACGGCCGTGATCGGCACCGGCGTCGGCGATGAACCTTACGTAGCGTGCTCTGATATCATCGGTCGGTGATGTTGCTCATCGATCGTGATGTGCACACATCCTTTCAGAGCACTTTCGTTTGATGGCCTTCGGCCTTGGTGAACAGTACCATCAGTCGACTGATGAACCTAATCAGTCGACTGATGTTCAATCAGTCGAGTCATGGAGCTAGCACTCGACTGATGGCCGTATCGTATCGCGCTATAGTGTTATCGATCCGATCGATAATCGATCGATCGATATCGATTTCGATTCAAAATCAGAAGATCTCGATTTTATCATCTTAATTATTCCATTTTATCATGTTAGATCTTGTATATCGAATGTATTGATGTTATACTTTTATTCATGTATTTGTTAATGTATTTTAATGTTTTATTTCATTTTTGCAAACATTAACATTCAATGATTTCCAAAAACCTAACATCTCACCCTTTCTAAGTGTTGAAATACACAATCAAGGTAAAAGACTTGTTTTGTGAGATGTAATCTATCCTAGACATTCCTTCCATGCAAACATATGGTAAAACATATGAAGCATGGTGAATACAAGACATCAAGTTGTGTGGTACTTGAGTATCACTCTAGATATTACCTTTACATCTTAACCACACATTTCTTGATACATGACCTTCCAAGGTGTGCCAATAATCAAAGGTACACATTATGACCTCTAAAACTAGATCGTGTCAATTTTATTGATTTTCATGTTTTCAAGATATATATTGACACAACCTAAAATTCTTTGAAATTAAGGCTCAAGGATATTTCCAAAGTAACCATAACCTTGAAAGTAACCTTAAAGTGCCACCTTTATCATGGTTGAGTTAACTACCCATCCAATCAAGGTTGGCACACCCTAAACCCATCTTAGCGTGAATCAATCACGCTCTTAGGAACCCAAAACTGATTTGAGCTCCTAGGGTTAATTAGGTATTCCTTAGGAATAACCTCCCTAGATACCTTCCTAATGACCCTCCTAGGCTTATTAGCCTTGGTCATTTTGGTCTTGCCTAGGTTAACCTTAGGGATTGCCTCCCTAACAACCTTCTTAGTGGTCATCCTAGGTTTCTTCGAAACCATGGTCAATAGGCACAAACCTTGGTCAACTCTAGGAATGACTTCCCCATTGACCTTGGTCTTCCTAGACCTAGTTAGTGCCCCATAGTCGAATGGAACACTATGGTAAGTCACCTTGGACTTAGGTTTGTGACCCAAACCATTCTTGCCCTTGGTTGACTTTTGACTCTTAGATCCTAGAGTTTGACAATTTGACCCTTGAAATTGATTTTGTATCTTGTTTAGGGTCTTTTCCAATTTCTCAAGCCTTGACCTCAAGGCTTGGTTCTCTAATTCTAATTTCCCAATTTTAGAGTTTTTATTTGAATCTTGGGCATTGGACTTTTTTGGCGAATGCCTAGTCCATTTTGGATTAAAACCTAGATGTTCTTGGATTTTCTTAATAGATTTCTTAGGTATTGTTTTTCTAGGGACATTAGTCCCAAATTTCTCCTTATTCTTAAGGTGAACATTCTTAGCTCCTAAACACATATGTTTGTTATTTCTAGCATGCTCTTTATGATACATACCACAATTGCTAAAATTAGTTCTAGCATGCTTTAAATAAGACGGAGCATTATTTAAATATACCTTAGGGTTTGCCTTAGTGGCTCCCCCTACTTGTGATGCTCCCCTTTGCCCCTTCTTCTTCTTCTTTGAGCATTGACTCCGGTAATGACCCGGTAGTCGGCATTTGAAGCAAATGACATGCTCCTTGCTCTTTTGTCTTGGAGAACCGGCGTCCATTGACTTTTGTTGACTTTTAGGCGCCGGAGGAGCTTTCTTGATCCTCTTTGGACATTTGCTATTGTAATGCCCATACTCCCTACACTCAAAACACATAATATGATTTTTGTTTGAAAATAAAGTGTTTGAGTTACCTAGGGTGGTGGTAGGTGCCGGAGTTGAATTTTGAGCTTCCTCATCTTGATCGGATGTTGAGAGCTCTTCTTGAGGTTGCTCCGGTGTAGAGGATGGTCTCTCCTCCTCAATCCTAGAAGTAGATGCTTCTTCCACCTCTTCTACTTCTTCTTTCTCCGATTCGGAAGTTTACTCCATCTCAACTTCCGATTCCTCACTTTCACTTGAGGATGAACTCTCCTCATGGTATCTTGCCAATTTTCTCCATAGCTCCTTGGCATACATGTAATCCCCTAGCTTGCACAAAACATCATTAGGAATTAAATCTTCCAAAAGTTTCATTACCTTAACTTCGGTCTTGAGCTTTTGGCGTTGCTCTTGGGTCCACTTTTTTAATTTTAGGACATTCCCCTTCTTATCCCTAGGGGGTTCAAGGCCTTCAACGAGGATGAACCAATCCTCTATGTTCATCATCAAGAATGTTTCCATTCTTGCTCTCCATGCTGGAAAATCTTCTGGATCATATGGAGGTGGAGTGTTGATTTCCCATCCAAGCTTGTCTTGGAATTCCATCTTCACCCTCTAGCCTTTTGCCTTAGCTCTCGGTTGTTAATCCGTAGAAGAGCCCCGGGCTCTGATACCACTTGTTAGAACCCTTGGAATGGCTAGAGGGGGGTGAATAGCGTAGATGAAATTCGCTCGCGTTTGTGTCTACAATTTCGTTAGTGCGCAGCGGAAATAGAAATAATAAAAGCAATAACGAAATAGACAACAAGCTAACACAATGATATAACGTGGTTCGGAACCGCACGGTTCCTACTCCACGGATCGAGCTCTAAAGAGCCCTAGTGATGCACACGCACTCACTAATGATAAACACTCCTTCTCGACACAAGTCGGAGGCGGAGAAATCCCTTACAATAGATCTTACAACAGTAAGAACGAAATACAAGCAATATACAATGTAAATATGAAATACAAGTAAAGAAAAGACTTTATAACACTTGTTTTGATTGCTTGAATGCTTGGTTGCTTGCTTGCACTTGGAGACCTGATTTTCACCAACAAATCGCCCCAATAGCCCTCAAGAACCAACTACTTTTTTCCTCCATCACGAGCTCCATATATAGCTTCAACCTGTGCTGGAAAAAGTCTATCAGTCGACTGATCAGGACAATCAGTCGACTGATGCCACTGTTGTCGTGAGACAACGGCTAGTTCCACGTTGGATAAGTCCAACGGAACTACCATTAGTCGACTGATTGTGACCATCAGTCGACTGATGGAGTATTCACTCGACCAGTCGAGTCTCGACTCCATTCTGTGGTCAAATTCTCGAGCACCCGATCGATCACACGATCGATCAATCGCTGAGCCATCGATCGCCCACCTCGGCGTCCGTGCTAGGCCATAACCCACAGTCAAACCCTAGTTGACTCGGTCCAGTCGACTGCCACATGGCACCAGTCGACTGGCACACCTCAAACATGAGGTTTTAACCCAAGTATGGTTCCCCCATACTTGCTAGACCACCCTTAGCCTAGACCTAAGCCTTCTAGCCTACCTCCATCAGCCTCACGCCTCTCGGATCCCTCCAAGTCATCCATGACTTGTTCATCCAACGCGCTAGCCTTCAGGTGCTTCCGTCGGCTATGTCATGCTAACGATGTCTACACCGCCAAGGCACATTGGACTTACGCCGCCAAGACTCCGCTTGGACTTTACGCCGCCAACCATTGGACTTATGCTGCCAAGACTACCGCTTGGACTTTATGCCGCCAATATCAAACCCCTTGGACTTCTAATGCCAACCCATGTTGGACATTCCATGCCAAGACCATGCTTGGACTTTCCCTTGCCAACCCATGTTGGACTTTCCATGACAATTACATTGTCATATGTTTTTGTCGAAACATCAAAACATCACTCGAGCCAAACTCGAGTCCTGGTCAATCGTGACCTGGGCCGATTGCACCAACATGTTTGTGTTTGTATCATCGCATTCTATCGTATTCCATCGTATTGCATTGCATTCATATAGATGACCCCGTAGAAATGACCCGAATGAGGTCGGATCACGATTGTACCAACCCATGTCGGTTAGGTACATTGATATCGATTTCTTTAGGCATTACTGTAGCGATGTCATGGAGATTTTAGCGTATTATCAGCTCATGAAGGTAGCTCTATGTAATCATGCCATCAATGATGATCTCCTTAAGGAGTTTTATCAAAATCTAAAGAAAGTAGATGATAGTCCTACATACACTACACGAATCGCAAAACGCGACCTAGAGTTCACTCCTGCAATCCTGTAAGAGTTCATTGAGTGTAGGCAATCGAATGACACTTTCATATTCTATCCTACCTTCGATGCCCCTCTTCCTAAGCCTTTTGATCATATTTCCTTATACTCCATTCATGAGCATATTTTTCTCCATCCTCGCCCACCAGCTAAGAACCTATTTACTATCACTTAGCTATCTGCACCTGACAATGTGCTCTACAAAGTCATTGTTGTTGGATCGAGCGGATCGCTAGAGGGGGGGGGGGGTGAATAGCGATAAAACTTTTTCGTACGAATTCGTTTCAAAACACTTATATGCAGCGGAAAGATAAATAAAAAATAAAAGAGACAAGTAGATTTTTTACTTGGTTCATAGCCTTTGGCTACTACTCCAAGGCCCTAGTGATCCTTGATCACGCACGGATGGCAAATCACTAATGAACTACTCCTCGTTGGAGGTAGGAGTTAATCGGATACAAAAACTACGAAAGAGACTCGAGATAGAGGAACACTCCCCCTCTTCTCGTTACGATAAAACCAAAATAAAAAGAAGTACAGAATTGAATTAAACTTAGATTATACCGATGACTCATAGATGGAAAGATGAAACCCTAGTCGTCGTGTCTGCAGAGCTTCGTCGTAGGAATGTCGGAGACTCGTAGCGTACTAGAAGCACTTGGAAGCTTTTTAATTGATGAAAAACCGTAGGACAAGCCCTCCTTTTATATCCTTTAAGCCCCTCATCGAATGAGTCTTCAACCAATAGGAATTGGGCACAAAACCTCCTTGAAAAATGGTGATAGAGCTTTACTTCTCGAGGCTGATCCTTGACCATCAGTCGACTGATGGCCATCATCAGTCGACTGATGGTAGCATCAGTCGAGTGCTGACCTCCGGCAGTCGACTGATTGACGGCAGTCGAGTCCTCCAAGCTGGCAGTTGACTGATGCTTGATGCAAGTCAAAGTTAGCTCAACAAAAACATAATTCCGACGGTCGTCGACCATCCAATCTCGACCTAGACCATCTATGGGATGTCTTTGGTCGGATCTACGCTTAAGATCATCCCCGTAAAGAGGATACGACCTCACTTACGCTTGCACACACGAGCTTACCCCGATACTTATTGTGTCACTTTCGCTTTCGGCCTTCCACTCAATTCCTTCGGCTCCCTCCGAAGTCACTCGAGTGTCGCCCGACTACCGCGGCTTCCTCCTGGTGTCGCTAGCCTTCAGCTCCAGCTTTAGCACTTTTCTGCACACTCGATTCAGCTCGTGAGATAATGATATATCCTTGACTTTGCGTCTTTTGTCATAATCAAAATACAGGTTCGATTTAGGTGCCCCTGTACCAACAATCTCCCCCTTTTTGATCCTATGGCAAATTTACGCAAAGTTAAGGGAAAATATAAAGCAGAAAATGAGTAAGATAAACGTTACGCTCATTTGTAGTGAACTCCCTCTTAACCTTCGGTGAGTTTTAAAACAAAAGTTTTAATTTTCAAAAATTTAAATTTTGTTCTCCCCCTTAACTTATGCTCTTCTCCCCCTTTTGCCATGAATAAAAAAAAAAAGTGTGGGGTTAAAAAGTAGGGGTTTTTTATAAAAAGTAGGGGTTTTTTAATAGAAAAGGTAGCATGCATAAAGATTATCTAACATGAGTCCAAGCATGTGTCTTGATTTAATTTGGTTCGAGGTATAGCCCTCTGCACCAACAATGAAAGTTTTTTGAAACTAAGTTTGATTTTCAAAAAAATTAGCTTTGAGTTCCACAATACTTATACGCTAATAACTTTTGAAAATATATATAACCCTTAGAGTTAGTTTGCTCTCCCCCTTAATCAAATATATAAGGTACAGAAGAGTTAGGGGGCGCTAAACATTGACCTAGAAGGTTGTATATTTAGAATTTTGTCCAAGTATAAGTACACGTTTAAGCTCGATAGTTTGAAAAATAGATAACATTTTTGAAAAGATTATGTAAATTGAAATTGTTCCTTATTCATCTCACCCATTCTAAGTGTCTTAGAATTGGTCACCTTTTCAAGATCTTGGCTTCCAGGTCGTGGCGAGGCATAGGGGCCTTCTTTGATCGGAAAAATGACCACTTCCTTAGACAAAGCCAATTTCGAGAAAGTAGTAACTTGACTCACCTAAGACCACTTCCTGGTCTAACTAGTCTAGGATACGGCGAGGTAGCTTCAGCTAGTTCCACTCGGTCAAGTGCACCGAACTAGATATGCCTTATCTAGCCCGAATACACAAGACTTCGCTTTCCTAGCGTACTATCATCTCGCCGCGTCCTAGTACTATGTTATCAAGCATTGACGAGTTATAGTCCTATCTAACCATTCTAAAAGAAATAAGAGGTTTAGGTTATCGGATATACGATTTTGGTATTAGCTCCCCCTGGATCATTGAACCGATATGGTCTGGTTAAGTAATGAACTTGATCCTTGGGAATCCAAAACCTATTGGTCCTTATATGTGAGTTTAATAAAGTTTTCGGGACCCACGCTTAGACTCGATGATGACTACAGTTTACAATAGACATGTAAGATATATTCGTAGTCTTTGAGCTATATCCGAGTCTGGCTCTGTTGTACATGGCTCTCTGAGTTCCAAGAAGTCGGTTAAGATTCTTGGACCCCATCGAGAACTTATTCAACCGAGCTTCGAGCTCTTGGACTTGCCCTTTCAAGAGAGAGTTCTCTTCTTTGAGTTTTTCAACTCGAGTTGAGTCCTCCTCTCGACTAGTCGAAGAGTTTAGGGGTGTCTCTTGTTTGAGGGTTTCAACCTCCTCAACCAAGGACTCGACCCTAGACTCGGATTTAGCTAATTTTCTAGTTAGCAATTTAATCGTATTGTAAAGCGTATGAATTAGTGAGCGGCTAACCTTAATTTTATCTTTCGATTCGGCTTTGAGTTGCTTCTCGAAATAGTCCTCGAGTTCGGAGTCGGTGTTGTAATTGGATTCGGATTCGGACTCTGACTCGGACTCTTCGGGTCTTGCCATGCATGCTATGCCGCCGCCTTCTTCGTTGTCCCATGTTGCATGAAAAGCCTTCTTTTTATTTGATTTGAATTGTGCCCTCTTTTGATTCTTTAGTAGCCTCCTGTCCCTCCGAACGATCTTCCGCACTACGTTCACTATTGCTTCCACCTTTTCTGATTCGGACTCCGATTCGTCTTCGGGTTCGAGTTCATCTACTTGCCTAGTAGGTGGCTTGCTTCTTTGTCCTGCAAGTAGAGCAAAACCTCTCTCGGCCCCGACCATGTTAGTTTGCTCGTGAAGTTCAAACTCGAAAAATAATTCGTCTAACCTAAGCTTTGAAAGGTCCTTAGAGACCTTGTAGGCATCAACCATGGATGCCCACAAGGTAGTCCTAGGAAATGAATTAAGAACGTACCTTAGGAGGTCGCGGTTTTCGACCTTATGTCCGATGGTGTGCAATCCGTTGACAATGTCCTGGACGTGGGCGTGTAGTTGCGTTGCCGTCTTACATTCTTGCATTTTTAGGTTATACAATTTATTAAGTAGTAAGTCACGCTTACTTACCTTCGCGTCATTAGTCCCTTCGTGTAGTTCTATGAGTTTTGTCCACAAATCTTTTGCACAGATGAAGGGTCCGATGCGGTTGAGCTCTTCCTTAGACAAACCGCATTGCAATATTTGGGTTGCTCTTGCATCGGCTTCGATTTGCCTCTTGGTTGCATTGGTCCACTTGTTGAAATCCAAGGGCTCATCTTGATCATTGGTGGGTAGAGCAAAGCCGGTTTGGATGATTATCCAAGACTCGACTTGTGTTTTTAGAAAACACTCCATCCGACCTTTCCAGTAACGGAAATCATCTCCGCTAAAGAACGGAGGTCGGGTGGTGCTGTACCCCTCAATGTGGGACATAAAGAAAAACTTGCACACACAAAAAAAACTTGCCAAGACTCGAGTCTTGGATTAGTGGTGCGGAAAATAAAAGGAAACACACGAGAAATAGAAAGTTAAACAAAGAGATAAGAAACTAAACAAAAAGTAAGTACTCACAACCTTCGATGTCCCCGAAAGGGTACTAAACGTCATTTTTTGGAGATAAAAACAGCTTGTTATGGGGTATACCCCAGTAAGAAGTGTAGATCTCTCAGAGAGCTTCGATTTGGTGGGTAGATTGTTTCGTGAGTCCACTTGTAGCAAAAGTTATGCTCGTTTGATCGTGAGGTACTCTGAAGGCGATTAATACTTGCAAAAACACAACCAATAACTATGTACCAAGACTTGGTCTTGGATTAGTAGTGTGGGAGAAATCTTAAAATGATAAATACGAAAAGAAAAATGCTGGACCGGTGGTTGCACCGAATTTGAGCGCCCCCGGCTCTGATACCAATTGTTGGATCGAGCGGATCGCTAGAGGGGGGGGGGTGAATAGCGATAAAACTTTTTTGTACGAATTCGTTTCAAAACACTTATATGCAGTGGAAAGATAAATAAAAAATAAAAGAGACAAGTAGATTTTTTACTTGGTTCGTAGCCTTCGGCTACTACTCCAAGGCCCTAGTGATACTTGATCACGCACGGAGGGCAAATCACTAATGAACTCCTCCTCGTTGGAGGTAGGAGTTAATCGGATACAAAAACCACGAAAGAGACTCGAGATAGAGGAACACTCCCCCTCTTCTCGTTACGATAAAACCAAAATAAAAAGAAGTACAGAATTGAATTAAACTTAGATTATACCGACGACTCGTAGATGGAAAGATGAAACCCTAGTTGTCATGTCTGCAGAGCTTCGTCGTAGGAATGTCAGAGACTCGTACCGTACCGGAAGCAATTGGAATATTTTTAATTGATGAAAAACCCTAGGACAAGCCCTCCTTTTATAGCCTTTAAGCCCCTCATCGAATGGGTCTTCAACCAATAGGAATTGGGCACAAAACCTTCTTGAAAAATGGTGATAGAGCTTGACTTCTCGAGGCTGATCCTTGACTATCAGTCGACTGATGGCCATCATCAGTCGACTGATGGTAGCATCAGTCGAGTGCTGACCTCCAGCAGTTGACTGATTGATGGCAGTCGAGTCCTCCAAGATGGCAGTCGACTGATGCTTGCTGCAAGTCAAAGTTAGCTCAACAAAAACATAATTCCGATGGTCGTCGACCATCCAATCTCGACCTAGACCATCTATAGGATGTCTTTGGTCGGATCTACGCTTAAGATCATCCCCGTAAAGAGGATACGACCTCACTTACGCTTGCACACACGAGCTTACCTCGATACTTACTGTGTCACTTTTTCTTTCGGCCTTCCACTCGATTCCTTCGGCTCCCTCCGAAGTCACTCGAGTGTCGCCCGACTACCGCGGCTTCCTCCGGGTGTCGCTAGCCTTCAGCTCTAGCTTTAGCACTTTTCTGCACACTCGATTCAGCTCGTGAGATAATGATATATCCTTGACTTTGCATCTTTTGTCATAATCAAAATACAGGTTCAACTTAGGTGCCCCTGTACCAAAAATTTTTGGGTGCTTTCTCCCTATTGTGACTCGGGGTCTGGCCAAGATTCAGCCTCCCCATCTCTTCCTCATGTACTGTTAGTAATATATGAGAGATGTCCTAAGGCAATCGCCTTATGTATGAACCATTTATATGATAAATGAAGATTCACTATTTGAGTATACATGTTTAATGTATTTGATTGGATCTTAAACTCATTTCTTGAATGTCACGATGCGATTCACGGCATGAGAGAATTTGTGATTGGATCACAACTAGTGAGTATCTCTACATGTGTAATGTGATGTATCGAAATTATCCTAGTCGATGAATTGATGGATTTGGACACCATCAATTACTGTTGAGACTAGCACAGGTATACTCCTTGGTGTATCCAAGCGGTGATTCTCCGGGAGACATAGTGATGTCGGAGTTAATCGTGGATCTTTGGTTATGGTAACTAGTTCATTGGAGTGACCCGGTAGTAAGACTTCATATGGTTCTCTGCATATATAGATATGTCAATGAAGTTCTTACTGTGGCTTAAGTGCGATGTTCCTTTGACTTGCAGTATTCAAGTCATCTTGATCATGGAGACTTATGCTTTGACATCTTAAGCAAACATCTCTAAGGAGATGTGGACCCGGGATGATTGGGTATAAGTCGAAGTGATCGAAGGTGTTTGAATAGCCTATAAAGGATTCACCACTCCTTGCGAGGAGATGTATACCCATGGCCTCTCGTCGGATTGTTACTAAAGTCTTTGGCCAAAGCATTACATGTTTAGAGTAAGGTACTCTTCGATACATGTGGAGTAACTAGAATCCGTAGGACGAGGAAATAATACTTGGGCTAGGTGTGACGTAGTCAGCCTAGTGGGGACTGACACAATAGACCATGTCCTGAACCAAGTGGGTATAAGATGAGTGAAGGGAATGGGGCACGATTCATTCGAGCTACTGAAGGGTTTCAGAAATAGTTCTGGATCAACCGTTGATCTTTTCGGTTAATTGGGGATCATGATGTACTACTAGGTGCCACTCATGATCGTTCTATAATTAATGGTTAATTATAGACGGCCAACATAAACCGAGAACCTATTTGGTCACACGCACAACGAGTGTAATCCAAAGGATTTAAAACGAGCTTGAGAATGGGATTCTCAGACCGAGAGAAACTTTGTTTGGTTGGACCAAACATAAAGCGAGCATGAAATTGTTTCAGTCGCAATGGAAGCGTGGATGGGCCGTGTCTTATGAAGACATAATGGATGGACCAAAATGGTTTGGTTCTAATCCAATGGATGAGAATAAACCAAAGGGTTTGGTTTATATTAAGCGAATGAACCAAAGATTGGTTGGTTCGTTTTAACTTAAAATAAACCATCATGGTTTGGTTTATTTTAACTTATCTTAATGGAGCGGGTTAACGGGCTTTATGGATATGATCCATTAACCATTAAGAGAATTAGTTCTCTATAAAATAGGGCTTAAACCCTAACCCTAAACCCTAATGAAGTTGTTGCCGCCCAACAAGTTGTAGCCGCCCAACATGGTGTTGCCGCCAACTTCATGGAGCTGCTGCCACCTCCTTGCCGCCGGCATCCAAGCTTCAGCCGGCGATGCTCCGGCGACCCTCCGGTGATCTCCTCTAGGTTCGGTGATAAGGTGAGCTTCCATCTCTCCTTGGCCGGCCTCTATTCCTCCACCAAAAGCTGTCCAGTTTTTCTGGACAGCTTGTTTCTTGGTTGTCGGAGCGTCGTTTGGACGACGGTTAGTGCTCCGATAGCGCCTAACTTACCGGGGATTTGATCTCCGGTAATCCTCTGAGGTGGAGGATGAAGGATTCGTCAATTGGTTGACGAATACCTCTCCGGAGAAGCGAGTTTTGAGAACTCGTTTTAGGATCCGAATTTGGATTCGGATCGTGATCATCTCTCGATCACGTCGTCTTCAACACGAGGCTAGTAACCCGTACGAAGACGAAGCTCGTGACTTAGCGAAGTCATCCCGAGGAGCTCGGCGTGGATACGGATAGAGATGATTCTTACGAGGATCGTTCCGGTTGATGCCGTTCCCGCTACACGTCATACGAAAGGTATAACGTAGATAATTTCTTTTATTGCAAATTTTAATTTACGGTTATATCTACACTTGTTGTAATAAGCATGCGTGTGTTGTGTGTGTTGTAATAAATATAGATTTATTATTTTTAATTGCTTCCGCTGTGTTTATGTTTACGAAACATGATCGAACACACACACGCCGCGGTGCCGGAAACCCAAACAGTGGTATCATAGCCCAGGTTGTGTTTCTACATAATCGTAAAATGGTTTTGCAATAGTCATAATGTATTTCTGGAAATTTTCTAAATTTTGGAAATTTAGAAGTATTTATGGAAATTTTTCAATTTTGGAAATTTAGAAGTATTTATGGAAATTTTTCAATTTTGGAAAGTCTAGAAGTATTTATGGAAATCTTCCACTTTTGGAAAGTTGGAAGTATTTATGGAAATTGATATTTTCCATAAATAAAATATTTGATTAGATTCTGGAAATTTGTTTCCTAATTTAATCATGATTTGATTTGGGAAATCAAATCTTAAAATATTTTAATTCCCATAAGTAGTTTTAATGATTTAGGAAATTGGTTTCCTAAATAGATTTTCCTTAATCAAATAATTCCATGAATAAAATATGTGATTAGATTTGAAAATTTGTTTCCTAATTTAATTATGATTTGATTTGGAGAATCAAATCTTAAACATATTTTATTTCCATAAATAGTTATGACATATAAGGAAATTATATACATGACATAATTGTATGCCATGTAATTGCATTAGATGCATAACATTATGCCATGCGTGTCGTGACATGTAGATGTATGCCATGTATGCCATGCCATGTAGATAATAGTTATTTGCATGCAAAGAGGATGAGACATAAAACCCTTAATCAATATTAAAGCCTACACCTTCCATTAATATGGTTAGAACCAGAGTTCTGTTTCTTGTTTGGGTTGTTGGACTCTCTCCAAGCCCGGCTCGAACCTGAATATGTTCAAACCATGGAATAGTTTAATACTAATATGGTAAGAGTCAGAGGTCAATCGTTAGCTTTGGTTGTTGGACTCTCTCCAAGCTGGGCTAATTGGTTGAATGCGCTCTAACCATATTAAAACTATGTCCTGATTAATGGGTTGGCTTTAACCTAGAGCATCGGCTTGTTGGACTCTCTCCAAGGTCGATGTAAAGGGAGGTGAAGTTGGGTGCTATGCATATGATGCATACTTGTTAATGTGTTAACAACCCGATGTATGTGTGAACATTCAATTAGTTGATAGCACATTGTGATAGTTGCATATACGGGATATGCAATCGGTATAGATGATACCTACCGTCGTAGTTATGAATGGCTTGTTGGACTCTCTCCAAGGATGTTCATAACTATGATGGATATCAACCCATTCGGAGATGGACCTACGATCTCCCGAAGTGATTTTAGGGTTTTTGAAATTCGAAAAATGAATGGGATTTATAAATGTATAATGATGCATTTTAAAATCATTTTCTCATATATGCTCGTTTTGTATTTCTAGGTCAATAAATTGATCATGATGTGTTTGAATTTGCATTTCATTTTGGATTCGAATAAATTGACTGGGCCGAGCTTCATGGACTGGCTTAGAAGCTTGAGAATTGTTCTCAAGGTTGAAAAGCTTGCAAATGTCCTCGAAGCGCCTCTTCCCGCCCGTCCTAGTGACGATGCAACTCTGGACCAATTGTTGGCCTATCAGAAACATGTGAGTGATTTTGAATAAATGAGTTGCATCATGCTAGCCACGATGGAACCCAAGCTACGAAAGCAGCATGAGCATATGGATGCTCATATCGTAGTCCTTCATCTTTGTGAGTTGGTTGATGAGCAAGTGAGATTCGAAAGGTTCGAAGTCTCAAAGCTCCTCTTCACCTCTGAGATGCTAGGAGGTTCATCTGTGGTACTGCTCAATATGCTGAAGACTGTGGAGTCTTCTGAGAAGCATGAGCAGGGGACGGTGCTGTTAGTTGATTCCTCGAAGAAAGGTTCTAAGAGGAAGTCAAAGGAGCAGCAGAAAGGAAAGAAGAGAAAGGCTAAGAATGTAGAACTAGCACAAAAGGAAACTTGCCATCAATATGGCAAGAAGGGCCATTGGCAAAGAAATTGCAAGATTTATCTTGAGTCCGTGAAGAAGGATAAGGCATAAGATGCTCCATCTTTTTCATATATCTTCGTTATTGATTTTTATTCTATTCCCTCAGACACTTGGGTATTGGATACTGGGTGTGGCTCACATATATGTAATGACATACATGGGCTAAGGAATAGAAGAAGACTCGTCAAGGGGAGAGTCAAATTTACGTGTTGGGAATGGAGCAACGGTTGCTGCATTCGCCATCGGAACGTATTTGTTGGAACTCCCTGTAGGACTTGTCTTAGAACTGGACAATTGCTTTTATGTTCCTTAGTTGATAAAGAACATCATTTCTATTTCTTGTCTAAATAGAAATGGGTTCCATTTGACTTTTAGTAACAATTGTTGTTACATAACTTTGAATGGAGTTCTTTATGGGATTGGAACTTTAAGCAATGGTGTTTATACGTTGGACGTATCCAGTGACGATTTCAATATCGAAGCGAGCAACACGCGTGCTCGAAAGGATAATCAAATAGACTCCTATATATGGCATTGTCGTCTTGGCTATATAATCAAGAAACGCATGTCCGAATTACACCGATGTGGAATTCTGGAATCGTTTGAATTGGATTCATACGATACATGCGAATCATGCTTAAAAGGCAAGATGACTAAGTTACCTTTTACTGGAAAAGGTGAACGAGTGGGAGAGTTACTAGGTCTAATACATACTGATGTATGTGGACCTATGTCAACTCAAGCATTAGGAGGCTATAGCTACTTCATTACCTTCACCGATGATCACTCACGGTTTGGGTATGTGTTCTTGATGAAACACAAGTCTGAAGCCTTTGAAAGGTTCAAAGAATTCAAAAATGAAGTAGAGAAACAACATGACAAGAGTATTAAAATACTTCGATCGGATCGAGGTGGTGAATACTTAAGTCAAGAGTTTCTTGATTATCTAAGAGACAATGGTATATTGTCTCAATGGACTCCGCCCTATACACCACAAAGATAATGGTGTATCCGAGAGGCGAATCGACCTTGTTGGACATGGTCAGGTCAATGATGAACCATGCAACTCTTCCCAAGTCCTTTTGGGGCTATGCACTTCAGACAGCTGTTTACTTGTTAAACAGAATGCCTACCAAGGTAGTCTCAACTACTCTATATGAGATATGGAATAGTAAGAAATCTCATGTATCTTACTTGAAGATATGGGGTTGTCCTGCTTATGTGAAGCGGACAGTATCAGACAAATTGGATGCTAAGTCTGATAAATGTCTATTTATTGGATACCCTAAGGAAACAAGGGGTTACCAATTCTATCATCCTGTGGAACAAAAGGTGTTTGTTTCAAGGCATGCTGTGTTTCTAGAGAAAGAGTTTCTCTTGTAAGAAAATAGTGGGAGTGTCGTCGAGCTTGAGGAGGCTCGAGAGACTCAAATAGACATTGATGAGATACCTGGTGAAGCACAACAGTCGATAACTCATAGTGATGAGCAATCGACTGGACCTATTGTAACACCACATCTTCGTAGATCTGGTAGAACACGCAATATTCCTGAGAGATATGGATTTCTCGTAAGTGAATCGAACGACGTGTTACTCATTGATGATGAGGAGCCTACCAGTTATGAAGAAGTGGCCGACAAGTTCGAGAAGGGATAAGTGGCTTGGTGCCATGAAGTCGAAATGGATTCCATGTATGAAAACCAAGTTCGAACTTGGTTGACCCACCTGAAGGCATAAAGCCTATAGGGTGCAAGTGGGTTTTCAAGAAGAAAACCGACATGGATGGTAATGTGATTACCTATAAGGCTAGATTGGTGGCGAAAGGATATCATCAAAAACAAGGTGTTGATTATGACGAAACCTATTCGCCTGTAGCTATGCTTAAATCCATTCGGATGCTCCTGGCCATAGCGGCTCATTATGATTATGAGATATGGCAGATGGATGTGAAAACAAATTTCCTTAATGGAAACTCGCCGAGGACGTGTATATGATACAACCGAGGGTTTCACATCGCTGATAAAACCAAGGTATGCAAATTGCGACGGTCCATTTATGGATCAAGCAAGCATCCAGAGTCGAATATCCGCTTTGATGAGACAATCAAAAAGTTTGATTTCTCACAAAATCCGCATTTAACCTTGTGTGTACAAGAAGGTTAGTGGGAGGCAACAGATTCCTAGTATTGTATGTCGATGACATACTACTTATAGAAACGGCGTTTCCAATCTTACATGAAGGTTTGGTTATCCAAGACATTCTCCATGAAAGACTGGGAGAAGCAACCTACATCCTCGGATTAAGATCTATAGAGATAGATCAAAGCAGTTGGTCTTTCGTCTACATATATAGACCGAAAAGCAAAGAGGTTTAGCATGTCGGAATCCAAGAAAGGTTTCCTACCCATCAGGCATGGGATACACCTTTCGAAGTCTATGTGTCCGCGCACAGAAGATGAGAGGATTTGCATGAGTAAGATTCCCTATGCATCCGCAATAGGATCTATCGTGTATGTTATGTTATATACGAGGCCCAATGTATCGTATGCTCTGAGTGTCACGAGCAGATACCAGTCTGATCCAGGAATGGATCATTGGGTGACTGTTAAGACGATCCTTAAGTACTTAAGAAGAACTAAGGATGCGTTCCTAATATATGGAGAAGGGTACATGGTGATACGTGGGTATACGGATGCCAGCTCCAGACAGACAAGGATGATTCCATGTCTCAGTCTGGGTATGTATTCACCTAGAATGGAGGCGCAATAAGTTGGAAAGGTTCCAAGCTTGACGCTATAGCGGATTCTACCACTAAGGCAGAATACATTGCAGCTTTAGAAGCAGCAAAGGAAGCGGTTTGGATCAAGAAGTTCATCTCTGAACTAGATGTGGTCTCATCAATGATCCAAACATGTGCTTCGCCGCTATCATCTTATCAGAGAGATCATCAGTAGGAACGAAATACAAATCGAGAAAATTCCCACTGAAAGGAACTTAGCGGATCCCTTAACTAAGGCATTACCTCAAAATAAGTTTGAGGGTCATGTTCGAGCTTATGGTATTGGATACCGTAGCGATTGGCATTAGGCCAAGTGGGAGTCTGTTAGTAATATATGAGAGATGTCCTAAGGCAATCGCCTTATGTATGAACCATTTATATGATAAATGAAGATTCACTATTTGAGTATACATGTTTAATGTATTTGATTGGATCTTAAACTCATTTACTGAATGTCCACGATGCGATTCATAGCATGAGAGAATTTGTGATTGGATCACAACTAGTGAGTATCTCTACATGTGTAATTGTGATGTATCGGAATTATCCCTAGTCGATGAATTGATGGATTTGGACACCATCAATTCGCTGAGAGTAGCACGAGGTATACTCCTTGGTGTATCCAAGCAGCTGATTCTCACTGGCTGGAGACATTGTGATGTCCGGAGTTAATCGTGGATGCTAGTTATGGTAACTAGTTCATTGGAGTGACGGTAGTAAGACTTCATATGGTTCTCTGCATATATAGATATGTCAATGAAGTTCTTACCGTGGCTTAAGTGCGATGTTCCTTTGACTTGCGGTATTCAAGTCATCTTGATCATGGAGACTTATGCTTTGACATCTTAAGCAAACATCTCCGAGGAGATGTGGACCCGGGATGATTGGGTATAAGTCGAAGTGATCGAAGGTGTTTGAATAGCCTATAAAGGATTCACCACTCCTTGCGAGGAGATGTATACCCATGGCCTCTCGTCGGATTGTTACTAAAGTCTTTGGCCAAAGCATTACATGTTTAGAGTAAGGTACTCTTCGATACATGTGGAGTAACTAGAATCCGTAGGACGAGGAAATGATACTTGGGCTAGGTGTGACGTAGTCAGCCTAGTGGGGACTGACACAATAGACCATGTCCTGAACCAAGTGGGTAAAAGATGAGTGAAGGGAATGGGGCACGATTCATTCGAGCTACTGAAGGGTTTCAGAAATAGTTCTGGATCAACCGTTGATCTTTTCGGTTAATTGGGGATCATGATGTACTACTAGGTGCCACTCATGATCGTTCTATAATTAATGGTTAATTATAGACGGCCAACATAAACCGAGAACCTATTTGGTCACACGCACAACGAGTGTAATCCAAAGGATTTAAAACGAGCTTGAGAATGGGATTCTCAGACCGAGAGAAACTATGTTTGGTTGGACCAAACATAAAGCGAGCATGAAATTGTTTCAGTCGCAATGGAAGCATGGATGGGCCGTGTCTTATGAAGACATAATGGATGAACCAAAATGGTTTGGTTCTAATCCAATGGATGAGAATAAACCAAAGGGTTTGGTTTATATTAAACGAATGAACCAAAGGTTGGTTCGGTTCGTTTTAACTTAAAATAAACCATCATGGTTTGGTTTATTTTAACTTATCTTAATGGCGGGCTTTATGGATATGATCCATTAACCATTAAGAGAATTAGTTCTCTATAAAATAGGGCTTAAACCCTAACCCTAAACCCTAATGAAGTTGTTGCCGCCCAACAAGTTGTAGCCGCCCAACATGGTATTGCCGCCAACTTCATGGAGCTGCTGCCACCTCCTTGCCGCCGGCATCCAAGCTTCAGCCGGCGATGCTCCGGCGACCCTCCGGTGATCTCCTCTAGGTTCGGTGATAAGGTGAGCTTCCTTCTCTCCTTGGCCGGCCTCTATTCCTCCACCAAAAGCTGTCCAGTTTTTCTGGACAGCTTGTTTCTTTGTTGTCGGAGCGTCGTTTGGACGACGGTTAGTGCTCCGATAGTGCCTAACTTATCGGGGATTTGATCTCCGGTAATCCTCTGAGGTGGAGGACGAAGGATTCGTCAATTGGTTGGCGAATACCTCTCCGGAGAAGCGAGTTTTGAGAACTCGTTTTAGGATCCGAATTTGGATTCGGATCGTGATCATCTCTCGATCACGTCGTCTTCAACACGAGGCTAGTAACCCGTACGAAGACGAAGCTCGTGACTTAGCGAAGTCATCCCGAGGAGCTCGGCGTGGATACGGATAGAGACGATTCTTACGAGGATCGTTCCGGTTGATGCCGTTCCCGCTACACGTCATACGAAAGGTATAACGTAGATAATTTCTTTTATTGCAAATTTTAATTTACGGTTATGTCTACACTTGTTGTAATAAGCATGCGTGTGTTGTGTGTGTTGTAATAAATATAGATTTATTATTTTTAATTGCTTCCGCTGTGTTCATGTTTACGAAACATGATCGAACACACACACGCCGCGGTGCCGGAAACCCAACATGTACGTCATGCATCATAGATTAGATATAAACATTGCATTGAACATGTTTCATTGCATTGTACATTTCATATCCCCTGTGCAAGGGAAAGTGCATATGCCTTTTGGACATATCATCACTGCATGGCTAGAGTCTATATTGTTGGGATGTCACTTCGGAGGCTCATTAGCTCCCATGTCCCCGGATTAAAATTTTCACTAATGAAAGACTTAATCTGGATGGGATGAGCTTCCTTGGCACAACCTATTCGTCGTCGTGCTAACAACTTGAGTGGTCACTTGAACAAACTAGTTGTTCAAGCAACACAACTCTTCTAGTTGGTTAGCCGCGGAAAAGACGACGGATGGATCGCCGGTTTTTGTGTTTGTCTTCGGGGTCCATGATTATACAATATATATCCATTCATACACATGCATAATCAAAATATTAAAGAACATATTCAAATCTGTAAATAAAGTTAAAAACAACTTTATACCTTACGATCTTCTATCGTATGTCCTATCCTTCTCGTGGACGACGTGTGGACGAAGATCCTCCACGAGTTGAAGCCTTCTTGATCACTTTCTTCTCTACCTTGTCCGCTGCGAACAAAGAGAAGCAATCACAAATACCTTTCCTATCTAGAACCGACCACCAAATTAGGGAATTTGGTGCAACCGCCGGCCAAGGAGCAAGTGGATGATGCGGCCACTAAAATGAATGGAAACCACGGCCACCTTGGAGAGATTGGAGGAAGATGATTGCCACCACCAATGGATGGAGAACCGCCAAGGAGCAAGGAAAGGGAAGAGTGCCTCCCAAAACCAAGGAGGAGAAGAGAGGGATGACCGGCCAAACCCTAGCTTGCCGCCCAAGCTTGTAGCCGCCCAAACCCTAGCCGCCCAATGGAAGATGAGCCAAACCCTAACCCTAATTCGAAAACCAAT
Organism: Wurfbainia villosa; assembly: GCA_025175895.1. Taxonomy (NCBI): domain Eukaryota; kingdom Viridiplantae; phylum Streptophyta; class Magnoliopsida; order Zingiberales; family Zingiberaceae; genus Wurfbainia; species Wurfbainia villosa. Next base: position 129,571,350 of record CM045986.1, on the reverse strand, counting down.
CTCCTTATCTTATCCTTGCCGCCCAACCCTAAGCACCTATTTATAGAATAGGGCTTAAGCCTCCTTTAATCTCATCCGTCGGATCTAGGGATTTAACCTCCACCGTCGGATCTAGGGTTTTATCCCAACCGTCGGATCTAGGGTTCCATCTCAACCGTCGGATCTAGGATTCCATCCTAATCGTCGGATCTAGGATTTCATCCCAACCGTCGGATCTAGGGTTTTATCCCAACCGTCGGATCTAGGGATTTGATCTCAACCGTCGATTCTAGGGTTTCATCCTAACCATCGGATCTTAGGGTTTTAATCCCAACCGTTGGTTCTAGGGTTTCATCCTAACCATCGGATCTTAGGGATTTAATCCTAACCATTGGTTCTAGGTTTTGTTTTACATTCTTGGATCTAGACTTCACAAGGATTATATTAGGCTACGATAGGGACCATAAGGAGGAGTTGGGTCTTGGCCACCCGATGGATCGGAACCACACATACTTGATCCATCAATGATGTTCCATTCCACTAGAGGATCATCATTGAACTACCTCACCAACCCCCATAAATTAATATGGGCTCCATATATTATTTGTAGATTAATCTCCCCGTGTTTAAGATATCGAATGTCTGTCAATTAATTGATTTACTGACTATCAATTAATTAACATCTAACTCCTCGAGTAGTACCACTCAACCTTATCATCATGTTGACTAAGTCAACCAGCTGGGTTTACATGATGAACCTTATGAGCTCCTCAAGGGGACATCATCAACCTAATATATAGGACACGGTTTCCTCCTATAATCAATGGCACACCATGTAAATAATATTATTTCCCAACTTACCGGGCATATTGATTTAATCCATCTAAATCTCACCCACTGGTAAATTAAAGAAATAAATACTAAGTACATGTGCCCGTTATTATATTGGGATTAAGAGCATATACAATATAATATCCGAGGTCCGATTCAATTGTGTAGTCAGTACTAAATTGAATCACCTCTATGTCGGTCCTACTCAATACACCTAAGTGTACTAGTGTAACTCTATGTTCAAGATAAAACAATACCAAGCTACACTACAACCATGCCAATGGTTTGTCCAAAACCATCTTGGTTGTGAGCCTCTACTTATATTTTACAAGGGACTGATAACATGATCTTCTGTGCCACACCAAGCACCATGTTATCTACAATGTAGAATATTAGACAATATGCACACATATATAATGAATATATAAAATGCAAACAATGATTATGTGATTCTTATTTCAAAATAAAATGTTCATACAGAAAAGAGCTAGGCTTTCAGTATACATTCTAACAATAGACATTAACATTAATAGGAGATCTTTGAGGGCGCTATCCGATGTTTATGACTGTATATCAGTTCGTAACTTCACATTGGTGAGGCTGCAGATTGGAGATGGGCAGATGGAGCTGATACCTCAGCCTCAGCCCATGCCACATGGGAAGCCACCTCTAGTACCGGGAGAGGCTGCAGGACGATATGAGGATCCAGATGTTGCTGACGAGGATGACCAGATGCCAGCAGATGCATCAACAGTAGGTCCTTCAAATCGGATTGCCCAGCTGGAGGCCAGCTTCCAGGATTAGCAGTAGACGATTGACTCTCGGCTGGCAGAGATTATATCGGGGCAATCCTCCATGGGTTAGCACCTCACCCGGATGGAGGAGCACCACACCCGGATTGAGGAGTGCCAGAGCCACATAGAGCAACGTCAGCTTGACATGTACGAGATGATGTGGGCCTGGACCCTGAGCCAGCAGCCTCCTCCGCCTCCACCTTATGCAGAAGATTAGAGCTAGAGGATGTTTAGGGTTTCTGTTTTTAGTTTTTTTGTAGTGAGATTGAGCATTTTAAACTTCTATGTCTAATAGTTGACTCTTCATTGGAGCAAATGAGTAACATGTAACTGGAACGAAGCATACTTTGTCTGATTATATGTGTGTATTAATGTGCTTGTTTATACAAATTTTCCATGTTATGACATCAAATTTTATCTTATCATATAACATGTCATGACATTGTTTAGGATTATTTTAGATGTCATGTTTGTTTTTAGATTATATCATATGCCATGACATCATGATCATTGGCCATGTTTTATTATTGCTATCATTTATGTCATGATCATTCATGCATTTAACTTGATTAAAATTGAGTTAAGGACAATGACATGACTTGGAGTCCCATTTATAAGGGAATCAAGTAGGGTTGCCTAGAAAATGCATGAGACTATAATAATCCTAACTCCACATCTCACATCTAAATTGACATGTATGTGTGTGTATACACCTTAGATAACATTTGAGATGTTAGGATAATAAGTTAGGTTCAAGGTGCATAGGTAGTGCATCTAGATGGACTTAAACTTATTTCAATCATCACTAAGAATCATGAGGAAAGTTAATATATAAGTCATGTGTATCTAGCCAATAGTCCATGGTTTAAAATAGGTTTTCAAAAACATTTTAAAATCGCTTTAGGAAACCTTGGTGAAGTCTATCTTTTGATAGCAATCATCATTGTAGAAGTTGATACAAAGTAGATCAAAAACTTTAAAGTTTTAATAGTTTTTGAACTTTGTATCAATCTCATATTTTAATGGTTAAAATATTTTTTCAATATTTTTCTCCGATTGTATGTATTACAAGTATTATACATGTGAAATTTCGTGATTTTTCGAGCTATGTATAATTAGTTACAATTTTTCAAAGTCTATTTCGATGAAGCCTCTATCGATCTGATCGAGGGCTCCGGCGCAATAGCTCGCTAAAACCGCTCGCATCAAAACTACCTCGAAAATCGCCGAGTGTCAAATCGCCGCAAAATCGCCTTCGCACTGGCGCATGGCGGCAAGATCGTCGCGAAATCGCCTGGCGAAAAACCGCCTGGCGAAATCGCTCGCAAAATCGCCTAGTGGAAAATCGCCTTCGAGGAAACCACCAGCGGAAGTCGGCGGAATTGCTCGCACAAGATCAATCGATTGCCGGTGCTCGATGGGCACTTCAATGATCGTTTCGAATGACTCGACTGATAGCCTAATTTTGGGATAAACAAGGTTGTTTAACCTGATTTCAGCTACGATAAAGGTTCATAACCACTTCTAACCCTAGGATATGCTTTGGAAAGCATTATAAAGGATGAAAATCCATTAGATATGGATTACGAGAGGTGTTAGAGTGATGTATCAAAATTTAAGGGTGGAAGAGTTCATGTTTGAACTTTGAACCTTATTTTTGATGGTTTAGAGTTTCTATTGGCTTAGGGACTTCCCAAAGATATTGTTGGTGCAATTATCAAGGGGGAGCAAGCCTTTAGGGGGAGGTATCCATCATGGGATGATGGATGATACTTTTCCTCATGAGGAGGAAAATGAGATTTTAAGATACCCAATTTGGAAATTGGGAGCGTGTATAGGATTGCCTCTCTTGAGTGATATGAGACTTATCACTAGGAAGATGGTAGGCATCCTAGGTATTTTTGGACAAAGGGAGAGATTGTAAGATCTCATTGGGACATGAGACATTGACCTCCTTGGAGAGAACCTTTTTGATGTGAGTCAAAAAGGGGGAGAATATTTGGGATTACCAATTTGGGAAATTGGTAAGAAGATTGAGATAGTGTTCTAACTTAAAGGTATATGTTTTTGTCAAACATCAAAAAGGGGGAGATTGTTAGTGTAATCGGCCCAGGTCACGATTGACCGGACTCGAGTTTGACTCGAGTGATATTTTGATGTTTGACAAAGTGAGTTGACATTGATGTTTTGACATTAATGTTTGCTGATGTTTTGGGGAGATTGTTTATACAATCAACCCGGGTTATGTTTAACCGGACTCGAGTTTGACTCGAGGGAGACTTTGATGGTTGACTGGAGTTGACCACGTCATGCAAAGTCCAAGTCTTGAGTACTTGGTATGTAAAGTCTAAGCATGGGTCTTGGCAAGGAAAAGTCCAAGCATGGGTCTTGGCATGGAAAGTTCAACATGGGTTGGCAAGGGAAAGTCCAAGCTTGAGTCTTGGCATTTGAGAAGTCCAAGGGGTTTGATATTGGCGGCGTAAAGTCTAAGCGGGAGTCTTGGCAGCATAAGTCCAATGGTTGGTGGCGTAAAGTCCAAGCGGAGTCTTGGCAGCGTAAAGTCCAAGCAGAGTCTTGGCGGCGTAAGTCCAATGTGCCTTGGCGGTGTAGACACCGTTAGCATGACATAGCCAATGGAAGCACCTGAAGGCTAGCACGATGGATCATTGAGCTATGCATAACACCCAACTTCACCTCCCTTCACATCGACCTTGGAGAGAGTCCAACAAATCGATGCTCCAAGTTAAAGTCGACCCATTAATTGCGAAATAGTTTAAATGTGGTTAGAGCTCATTCAACCAATTAGCCAAGCTTGGAGAGAGTCTAACAACCCAAACTAACGATTGACCTCTGACTCTTACCATATTAGTAATAAACTATTCCAATGGTTTGACCATGTTCAATTCCAGTTGGGCTTGGAGAGAGTCCAACAATCCAAACAAGAAATGGAACTCTGGTTCTAACCATATTAATGGAAGGTGTAGACTTTAATATTGTGTAAGGGTTTTAAAGTCTCATCCTCTTTTTCATTCAAATAACTATTATCTACATGGTATACATCTACATATCACAACACACATGGCATAATGATATGCATCTAATGCAATTACATGACATACAATTATGACATGTATAAATAGTTTCCTTATTTGTCATAACTATTTTGGAAATAAAATATGTTTAAGATTTAATTTCTCAAATAAAATCATGATTAAATTAGGAAATAAATTTCCAAATCTAATCATATATTTTATTTATGGAAAGTGTTAATTAAGGAATGTCAAATCTAATTTAGGAAATAAATTTTCTAAATTTTAATTTCCTAATCATATTAGGAAACTTCCATTTTGAATTTCTTTACAAATTAAAATTTCCATAAATACTTCTAAACTTTTCAAAAGTAGATTATTTCCATAAATACAATTATGACTATCACAAAATAATTTTATGATTATGTCAAAATACAGTCGAGCTCTAATACCACTGTTGGGTTTCCCCAGCACCGCGGCGAGTATGTGTTCGAACACGTTTCGTAAACATGCACACAACGGAAGCAAAAATAAGTAATAAACTAATTTTATTACAACACACATATCACACGCATGTAGGATATAACATGTGTAGACATATTCGCTATTTAAAATTTTGCAATTAAAGGAAATTTATTCTAGTTATACTTGGCATATCACGTGTAGCGGGAATGACATCAATCGTAGCGACCCTCGCTAGAATCGCCTCTATCCGTATCAATGCCGAGTATCGTCGGGATAGCTTCATAAAGCCATGAGCCTCGTCTTCACAAAAGTCACTAGCCTCGAGGCAAAGACGATGTTATCCGAGAGACGATCACAATCCGAATCAAATTCAGATCTAAAAACGAGCTCCACGAACTCGCTTCTCGGAAGCGGGTTTTGTCAACCAATTGGCGAAACCTTGGACCTCCACTGATACTGCTGTTGCCTCTTCTCTATGAACCGGGTAAAAGTACTCACATGTAAGACACTATTCTAACCAAATAATCGGTTCGGCGAAGAAAGAAAGGAAGAATGGTTCAGGCGCGATTGTCTGGGACAGTTGGAATAGGAGAACCAGTTGAGGTATTGACACGGCGAAGCGAAGGCGGAGATTGCTTCGCTAGGAGATGAACGAGAGTCGGTTCGGCCTAGAAGGCCTAGAAGCATATGGGACGGATGAGAATCGACTCGGTATAGCTAGTCCGGTAATAGTTTGGTGTGGAAAGAAGGAGAGTTGATTCGGGCTACTGAGAAGAGCCTGAGGGCTATGCCACACGTGAGTTATAGGTCTAGATTAGTTTCACCGAAGGCAAATGGTTGAGAGGGACAGGCTAGCCTAGTTCCCAAAATGTAGATGAGAAGGTGTTATACAACAGAAGAGGGTCCCCACATAATATTCCGAGGAGCCTTCGCTCCTCGTATCTGTAACAGAATGATTCTCCAGGTGGACGTGGTGGCCACGTGTATGATGGGGAAAGCTTGCGATGGAACCACTGATCGGAGGAGAGGAATAAAAGGGAGGAGCAAGACAAATGAAGGGGGATCTGCATTATTCCAACCAGCAAGAAACAAAGACGCATTGGAAGAAGGAGGGCTACCACCTCGCTGGAGAAGGAGAGTGGTGATCTTCACCTTTCGTGTACTTTTTTCTTGTATCCTGACTTGCCTGTAAGAGGTTTTCTCCTCCACCTCCGGAAGTTCATTTCTGTGAAGGAGGACGTTCATAGTGAAAGTGCTTTGGCACTGCATCCGGTGAGAGAGCTCACCTTCGTGGAGTAGAAATCCTTATTCCGAACCATGTTACATCCTGTGTCTTAGTTTGTTGTCTGTGTTGGTTTGCGTGTCTTTGCTTGGCATTTTCATTTTTACTGTTGCGGCCAGAGAGAACCCCCTAAACTTCCTTCGTGCTCCATCGCGTCGAGAGGAAGTCTATAGATCTTCTTCCCCGTCACCACATCAGTTGGCGCCGTCTGTGGGAACATTTGAGCAAGACGTAGAGATGCAGCTAGAAGAGATACAACATCTTGTTGCCTCCGCAACGGAGGAAAACCCCATTATGATACTACCATCACAACTGAGAGCCATGGTGGACAACATCGTGGCTGAGGCCCTCGCCATAGAAAAGAGAAGGACAAGATATCTCCATCTTAATTCTGGTGAACCTTCTTCTTGCGGACCACCACCCGAGGTGCCCCCTCCACCCCGTGTAACCACTAACATTGAAGCATTACCTGGAGAGGGGCTGGGAGGACGAGTACCCAAGAACACTTTGCCATTAACCCAGAATTGGCGAGAAGAACAAGGCGAAAGTCGGTCGACTAGGGCTCCGGAGGTTTATAAGCCCAATCCTTTTACCACGGATATCCTTTCAGAAGTCCCACCATCATACTTCCGGAATCCCCAAGTAGAAAAGTACGATGGTTCAACGGATTCGAAAGAACACCTATCGCAATTTGCTGGAGCGGCCTCACTCCACTGCTATACCAACGGCCTCAAGTGTCGGGTCTTCCAAACCACCTTAATTGATTCGACACAAAAATAGTTCAACACCCTGCCCCCGGGGTCTATCACTTGTTTTGCTGATTTTCAGGGGATGTTCCGCCAAGAGTTCACCAGTTGTAAGGCATATAAGAATGATGCCTCTATCCTGCTGTACATTATGCAGGGGCCCTCAGAATCACTCAGAGGGTATCTTCATCGGTTCACCTCCGCCGCCAGAAGCATACCTTCCGCTAGGTCGGAGGCTTTCAGAGTAGTCATCCCGCACGGGCTGAGGGAGGGCCCCTTCCTCAGTTCCCTTTTAAGAAAGCCAACTAACAGCTATGAGGAGCTGTTAAGTCATGCAGAAAAATTCATCAATGAGGAAGAAAGACTGAAAGTGTGGAGGGCCGAATGGGCTGCCGCAGCAATCCCTGCCGAAAGAAATCGCCTTGCCGCCCCTCAAGCACCTCCCCGGTGGGGATATGCGCGACCTCTTTTACTGGAGGCTCCCAGGCCTCGGTTATTGCTACAGGGCACTCACCCTGCGCAACCATTACAGATTATGGCTGCCGATGCAGTTCCTCTCGTGAGGACTTGGAAGGAGCGGGAGATGGAATTCTACGACCAGCAAGGTCTATTACAGCAACCCATGGGGTACAGGGGAGTACCTCGCAATCCTCCTGCCCCGTTCTTCTGCCAGTACCACATGGAGTATGACCACGCTAGTGGCCGATGTTTCAAATTGCAAGAGGAGACGGAGCGCCTCCGAGCTGCTTACTTGCAACTGCGGCCTTAGATAGGAGGGTCGGCACGGTGGGGGAAACGACCCGATGTGGCTCGCCCAGGGCCATATAACCAACCACCACAAGTTACTTTCCCTCCAGACCCCCAAACTCCGTCCCAGGGGGCTATCTCTCAAGGAGGCCCATCGGGTGAGGGCCCATCATCCGATCCAAATAACGCCGCCACACGGGGGGTAATTCATGTCATTGCAGAAGGAGCCACTGACGGAGACTCCAATCGGGCGCGGAAGTCATATGCCCGCCTCATGGAAAGCCTGCCCATCGTCACCAACCAGACTGTCCAAACCACGCCATCGGTCTTGTTCGGGCTGGAAGATCTCTGAGGCATCTTGCTGCCCCACACGGATGCCTTGGTGATCCGTATTTCCTTGGCCAACTATGAAGTGGTCAGGGTATTAGTTGATTCGGGAAGCTCTATCAACATCCTCTTCCACGAGGCCTTTGGATAGATGCAGCTGGGAAACGCCCAGCTAGAAGATATGGCCACGCACCTCTTCGGGTTTGCGGGACACGTGGTCTGCCCTATAGGGCAGATTTCATTGCCCCTGACTTTGGGCGCAAAAGGCCAGCCAAAAAATCAGTATAGTTCCTTTCCTTATTGTGGACGCTTCGTCCACTTATAATGCAATTCTCGGTCATCCCTTCCTTGCCATTTTTCAGGCGGTGGCTTCCCCGTACCACCAGAAGGTGAAATTCCCAATCGGACAGTTGGTGGGAGAAGTTCGAGGCGAGCAGAAGGCCGCTAGGAGCTGTTATGTGCAAATGGTCCTGGATGATCAGAAGAAGGCCCGAACCGATGACCTCAAAGGGAAGGCCATCGTCATTTCTGATGTCTGCGTCCTCGAAGAATCTCCTCCCAAGGCAAACAAGATAGAGGAAGGAGAGCTGGTGGAGATAGCTCCCGGAAAGGCCACGTGGGTGGCACAACAGCTGGAGGCTAAGGAGGAGTTGGTGGCATGTCTGAGGAAGAACGAAGACATCTTTACGGGAGATGTACATGACCTCACGGGAATTGATCCTCGTGTTGCTGAACATCACCTCAATATCACCAGAGGAGTCCGACCCATCCAACAGAAGCGGCGACACTTTGGACCTGAGAAGGACAAGGTGATAGCTGAAGAAGTAGAAAAACTATTAAAAGTAGGTCATGTGAAAGAAATTCAATTCTCCGAGTGGGTCTCCAATGTAGTCTTAGTCCCCAAGCCTTCTGGGCAGTGGAGGATGTGTATTGACTTCCGCGATTTGAATAAAGCATGCCCTAAAGACTGCTACCCCTTGCCTTGCATTGATCAGTTGGTGGATTCTACAGTAGGATATGAAGTAGTGTCCTTAATGGATGCCTACCAGGGATATCATCAAATACCCCTGGCTAAGGAAGATCAGAAGAGGGCTAGTTTTGTAACGGCAGGAGGGTTATATGCTTATGTGGTGATGCCCTTCGGCCTAAAAAATGCAGGGGCCACCTACCAACGACTCATGGATAAGATCTTCGCAGAGCATAAAGGGAAAAATGTGGAAGTTTATGTGGACGATATCCTAGTCAAATCAAAGACCACTCGGGATTTGGTTAAGGATCTAAATGAAACTTTCGCTACATTGAGACGGTATAATATGAAGCTGAACCCTAAAAAATGCTTGTTCGGGGTGAAGAGCAGGAAATTCTTGGGATATATAGTAACTGAGAAGGGACTACAGGCTAACCCAGAGAAGGTACAAGCGCTGTGCAATATGAAGTCACCCACTAATTTGCGATAGACTCAAAAGCTAGTGGGGAGGATTGTTTCCTTATCTCGATTTATAGCTAGATTGGCGAACAAAGGACTACCTTTCTTCAAGATTTTGCGCAAAGCTACCAAGTTTCAATGGAATGATCAGTGCGAGCAAGCTTTCCAAGAGCTGAAGAAGTATCTAGCCGGACTTCCATTACTAGTTAAGCCAATGGCAGGAGAGCCCTTGTGGATGTACTTGGTCGTCTAAGAGGGAGCTATCAGCTCAATTTTGTTGAAGCAAGAAGGTTCTCATCAATAGCCTATTTATTATACCAACTATATTCTGAAGGGGGCTGAATCCCGTTACACAGAGCTGGAGAAGTTGACATATATTCTAGTCTTGACAGCCCAGAAGTTGAGGCCATACTTTCTGGCTCATCCTATCATTGTTTTGACTCATAGTGAATTGGGTAAGGTGGTCACCAAGCCTAATTTTTCCAGGAGATTGGCTAAATGGGTGGTAGAACTAAGCGAATATGACAATCATTACCAACCCCGAACCGTTATCAAGGTTCAGGCGCTTGCTGATTTTCTAGTTGAAGTACCTGTTGGTTCGGAAAATAGCTCGTCAACAAAAGAAGAAGGGTCAGATACATGGAATGTATTTGTGGACGGTTCTTCGGGATCTACGGGTAGCGAAGTTGGAGTCTTGTTAATTTCTCTTGATAAAGAGGAAACACGCATAGCCGTGCGCCTGGGATATCGGGAGTCTAATAACGAAGCGGAGTATGAAGCTATTCTAGCGGGGCTACAGGCTGCCAAAGCTGTAGGGGCCACCTCAATTACAATCCACTCGGATTCCCAGTTGGCGGTATCACAACTTCAAGGATCTTTCACGGTTCGAGAAGAAAGATTGCACAAATACCTGAAGGCTTTTGAGAAAGAAAAGGCTCATTTTAGTCAGGTCCTATTGAAGCAGATTCCAAGGGAGAACAATGGAAAGGTGGATGAATTGGCTCGGTTGGCTAGCGCAATGGAAGGGGTGAAGCCATTTGAGACGGTCTGCGTAAAAATCCCTACTTCTCTAATGATATGCAATATGGAGGAGGTCGTACCCGAACCTGATCTGATTCTTGATTGGAGGACCGATATCATAGCTTATCTCCAGCATAGAAAGGTCCCTGAAGAAAAAGGGGCGACATCTGTTTTAATGAGCAGAGTCAAACGATTCACCCTCTTAAACGGAGATTTATACAAAGCATCTTTTGGACGACCCCTGCTAAAGTGTTTGGGAAAGGAGGATGCTGAATGGGTACTTCAGGAGATCCACGAAGGTTGTTGCAGTAATCATTTGGGAGGGAGAGTTTTGGCGAGGAAGGCCTTGTTAGTGGGATATTTTTGGCCCACCCTCCAAGAAGATGCAGCTCATATAGTGCAAACCTGTTTAGCCTGTCAAAAGCATAGTAACCGATCCGAGCGACCGACTGAATTAATGAAAGTCGTTGTTGCTTCATGCCCTTTTGATCAGTGGGGAATGAATATCGTAGGCCCTATGCCTCTGGCACCATTACAAAAAAAATTTCTATTGGTGGATGTGGATTATTTCTCCAAGTGGGTGGAAGCAGAACCCCTTGCCAAAATTACTAAAAATGTTGTGATACAATTTCTGTGGAAAAATATTGTCTACCGGTATGGTGTTACCCGGAGGCTAGTCAGTGATAATGGGCGGCAGTTCCAGGGCAAAAAGATCAACGAATGGTGTCAAAGTCTTAATATCCAGCAGACATTTACTTTGGAAGCCCATTCTCAAGATAATGGGCAGGTCGAGGTCACTAACAGAATCCTTATTCAAGGACTGAAGACCAAATTGGGGACTCAGAGAGGAAACTGGGTGGAAGAATTGCCTGGAATCTTGTGGGCCTATCGAACCACACTAAAAACTGCAACGAGAGAAACTCCTTTCAGCCTGGTATACGAAACGAAGGTTGTTATTCCGATGGAAGCCCTTTTAAGTAGCGCCCGAGTGGAAGTTTACGAGCTGGAGCAGAACCAAATTATTCGAAGCACTGAGTTGGACTTAATGGAAGAAAAGAGGGAAGGGACATGGAGGCGAGCGGAGTTTTATAAGCGGAGAGTGCAGCAAGACTTTAACAAAAAGGTGATGCCCCGAAGATTTCAAGAGGGGGATTTGGTTCTGCGCAAAGTTAATCCCGCTGGAGATCCCGAAAAGTTAGCTCCGAACTGGGAAGGGTCGTATGAAGTGACGTGTCGTGTAGCCGGGTCAGCGTATTATCTAAAGGATGACCAGGGCCAGGAACTTCCTCGACCCTGGAATGCTATCCACTTGGAACGTTTTCATACTGTATAAGGGGTGATGGACAAAGAAAAAGAGTTGGGGGGTTCCCGAAGGAATGTACTTGACAATTTGTTATATTGATTAGATGTTTGGTGAACTCAAGTTTAATTGATGAATCATTTACATTAATGCTATATTCCTTGTGGCGAGCTATGAAAAGAAAAGAAGATAAAAGAGAGTCGTGTCCCAAAGCAGTGTATCAAGTTACAATATAAAACGATCGGGCGGATAGCATTAGAAGTCGGCTTCCCAATGCAAGGAGAAAGCAGGATGGTTCGCAAGGGGAAGTCCTTGGTCAACGTACTGCCGAACCGCCTCATTAAACCCATCTTGATAAGTGGCACACATTAGGATTATTAACCTCTCTTGTCGGTTTGGATGGTCAAGACTTCGGTTCCGATGGAGCTTGTGACACTTCTCTTGTTGCTCTCGGAGGGCTCGGCGCATGTCACTATAACGCTGGGATATTTCCATAATGGCATCTGCCAGGATCGAGATGTCATCTGCTCGAGAAGTTTGGTCCTGCTAGAGAAGGCTCATCATATCCACCATATTCTAGCACATTGAAGCTGAAATTCCCTCTACCGCCTCTGTGTAGGATCTGGTGCGGACGAGCTCATTGCCCAGCCTTTGGAGGGAAGTTTCTTGCCTGCGTATACGGGCATGAGCATGTGCCCTAGAAGTTATTAGGGAGGAGTTTTCTTGTACCTCCTTACACAGGCGAGTGCGGAGGTTCCTTATTTTGTCCTCCACTTGCTGATATTGAACCCTCAGGTTGGCGATGATATTAGAATCCTTTTGCTTCTTCAGAAGGAGTTCCACTACCTGCTCTTGAAGGTTTATTAATTCTTGAGAAGGGGAAGTCTCTTGGTCAGACTGTACCGGCTGAACATCCCGCAGGATGGATAGCGATTCTGTATGAGCCCGCTGCTGTTCTCGCAATGCCGCTATAGTTTCGGCATCTTTTCGATGTTGGTGGTGAGCTTCTGTCAGTTGCTCCTGACACTACTGCAGTTGCTGCGATAAGATGCACTCTCGATTCTGAGTAGCCATCAGATCCTCACTTTGTTGTCGCTCCTATTTCAGAGATTGAGCTCGATACTGTTGGAGGGAGCGATCCAATTCTTGGTAATTGGTAAGGGCCTGTAAGCCGTTTATCGAAAGAAAGTCATTCAATGAGGAAAATTAAAGAATTCGATTCAAGAAACATACCAATTCTAAAACATGGCGCATGCCTTCCATCTGGGGGACCAATTCCTCCAAATTTAAAATCCATAGGCCCCGTGAGAAGAAGAAGAAGCAATGGATGACACTAGGGGCGAAGGCTCGCTCATGATGGGGGAAAAAAAGATGAGAAAAGGAGGTTGCATTGGAGATTCAGAAGGGAAAGAAGAAGGAGCTCCTGTAAGGAGGGCCAACGAGATAGGGGCCGAGGGAGGAGAAACAGAAGATGGGGGAGACTTAGTGTGGTTGGTTGTGAGACGGGTATAGAAGAATCGGTGGAAGGGGATTGGTCCGGTGAGGAGTTTGGGGAGGAAGATATAAAGAGCACTGGGATGGAAAATTCTTCGCTGGGGGGTAAGAAGTAGAAGGACCCTAATCTGTGTTCAAAGGGGGCGAAAGGTCCTCTAAGTTATGGACAACGGAGGAAATTGGCAATGGGGGAATATCAACTATCATGGGTTCAGGTATGGGAGAATGCTCTGGTGGGAGAGAAGGGGCGGATGTAGAAGCATTTGCCATCGATAGGCGTGGACGCACCACCTCTCTGTGCTCATCTTTGGGTTGCAAGGAGAGAGGAGGCGATTTTCGGATACCCAAGGTGGAGGGGGAAAAATTGGAGAGTTAGGGTTTATAAGTAACATTGGAGATGAGGATGGACTAGATACCCTAGTCTCATATGGAGCGGATGGGAAAAGGGTTTCAGGAGAAAGTGGAGGAGAAGGGAGAGATGAAATAGGTGTGATGGTAATGGACGAAGGTGAGGGCGAAGTCAATACTGGCGGCTGACCCTCACCCCGTTTGATTTGTGAGTAACGACTTGCTATTTCTCGGTAGAAAAAGGAATGCATCCTGCTTGCTGGAGAAAGAAGAGAAGCGCTGGAGTTAGTGACTGGGGCATCGGAGGATGGCGGCGGAAAGAAGAATGGACAAAGAAGAAGGAGACGAAAAGGCAGAAGGAATGATGGTAACAGAAGAGAGGAAAGATGAAGCTTCCCCTATAAAAGGAGGGGGGAATGGGCTTGCAGTGGTGGTTGGGCTCTTAACTTACAAAAAGGGTCCTAAGAAGGAGAAAAATGATGAATTACTCCTCTGATGGGCCGTCATCTGCTAGAACCTTTGTTTTCATATGATGGGATGGATGAAGATATTCAATTTCCCAACGAATGAAGAGGCAATGGCGGTATAAAGAATTGGAGGTCAAGTCAATGCACTCTTTATACAGAAGGCTTTGGTCGCTATTATTTTATCCCCGTGTGGTGGTGGAACGGAAGAGTTGAGGTCACTCCTCAACTGCATATTGTTTTATCCCTGTGAAACGGAAGAGTTGAGTTCATTCCTCAACTATATATTATTTTATCCCCGTATGGTGGTGGAACGGAAGAGTTGAGTCTCCACTCAACTGTATATTATTTCTATCCCCGTGTGGTGGCAGAATGGAAGAGTTGAGATCACTCCTTAACTGCATATTGTTTTATCCCCGTGAAACGGAAGAGTTGAGTTCATTCATCAACTATATATTATTTTATCCTTGTGTGGTGGTGGAACAGAAGAGTTGAGTCTCCACTCAACTATATATTATTTTATCCCCGTGCAGTGGTGGAACGGAAGAGTTAAGTCTCCACTCAACTGTATATTATTTCTATCCCCGTGTGGTGGCGGAACAGAAGAGTTGAGGTCACTCCTCAACTGCATATTGTTTTATCCCCGTGAAACGGAAGAGTTGAGTTCAATCCTCAACTATATATTATTTTATCCCCGTGTGGTGGTGGAAAGGAAGAGTTGAGTCTCCACTCAACTGTATATTATTTCTATCCCCGTGTGGTGGCGGAACGGAAGATTTGAGGTCACTCCTCAACTGCATATTGTTTTATCCCCGTGAAACGGAAGAGTTGAGTTCATTCCTCAACTATATATTATTTTATCCCCGTGCGGTGGCGGAACGGAAGAGTTGAGTCTCCACTCAACTATATATTATTCTATCCCTGTGTGGTGGTGGAACAGAAGAGTTGTGGTCACTCCTCTACTGCATATTGTTTTATCCCCGTGAAACGGAAGAGTTGAGTTCATTCCTCAACTAGATATTATTTTATACCCGCGCGGTGGCGGAATAGAAGAGTTGAGTCTCCACTCAACTATATATTATTCTATCCCCGTGTGATGGCAGAATAGAAGAGCTAAGTATTCTTTCAGTTATATGTCATTTTATCTTCGTACGAAGAAAGTGTATGCGTGATCCCTGCGTAATGGAAGGGTGAAGAGGTGGCACGTCTGTTTGATTTCCATACGTGGAAGATAGAATTTGACATAGCCCGAGAAATGTCGGAAGAAGAAGATAAGCGGAAAAAGTAGAGGTGAAGGATTACATTACAGAAAGTTCATTATTTCGGAAAGATTACATATTATAATTCCTTCACAAGAGGAAAATAGCAAAAGAACCCCTTATTTATAGGGCATTACAGTTCTTTGTTGGGAGGTACTGACGGAGCTTCTTTGCGTGGCTGGGGTTGGTGCCATAGTTGTCGAAGGTAAGATTGTTGCAGGAAGATGTGCTTAGACAGGTCCTTCTAGGACACTGCTAGTTGTTGGCTCAAAGAGTAGTTATTGGTAGAAGCTTCCCTCAATTGCCACTGCAGGTATTTCACCTGTTCCTCCAAGTTAGCATATAGCGTTGTTCTTCGGTCTTTTCCTCGGAAGGAAAAGAACTACTGCCCTGTTCAGAAGTGTCTTCCATGACGAGGAGAAGAGAAAAGAGAAGATGGATGTTGCGTAGTGATGGTTGGAGGTCCTTATAATGATGAAGGAGGAAGGTGCATTTATTCGCAGAGGAGATAAAAATAATAAATGCTAGTAAAGAAGGGGAAACATAAAGACAGTAGGTGAAAAGTTGCTAGTACAGTAACTATGAGAGAGATGGTTCGAACTCCATGGAAGTAGTAAGGGAAAATATGTTTAGATAAGATTGCAGTCTTTTCTAATGGCAGATGTCCTACCTTTACAAGAAAATGACAAGAATGGACATCAATTCCTTTTTTCCTTTTTATTAACATACTTGAGAGTAGTTACATCATTTAAACTACTTAGGCTTTTTATGATTATTCTTAATAGGAGGATTGTTAGGAGGCTCCTCCGAGGGGGAAGGCAGCAAGATGACTCTGTAGAGATCGCCTTGAGCAGGAGGTATCGCTGGTGGAGCTCCATCAAAAGAGGGTGGACGAATCCTCGCCGGAGAGACTAGAACGAAAGCTAGGGCCGATGGAAGCGGAGGAAGTTCAGCAGAGGCCCGGGGATCTCCTATTGTGTATTCCCACCTCAAAGGAGGGTTCCATACTCGATTACGGAAGGAAGGGAAGGGTGCTCGGAAGGACCTCCCTGTCGGAGGGGATGGAACAGTGGTTAAAGATGGAAAAGGAAGGGGGTGAAAGGCCGAAGTTGTCGTTGAATGGGTCTCAGACTCCTTTGAGTCTTCAGTGGTCCAGTCGTGCAGCTCAAAAGAGTTAGAATCTGAGAAAATCTCAATAGGGTGTTCTGCCGAAGCCATGAGAGTGAGATGGAAGGACGAAGACGTGGGGGATGATAATTTATAGTCGAGGGAAGGAGAACTGCATTCGTTCTCGGGAAGGAGAAGAAGATGAAGAGACTAATATCATAATGGCATTAGCATGGGTACTTATCAAGATACTGTTTCTGGAGCAGCAAGGTAGACGAAGAAGATCAAGAGACCGAAGTAACTTAATCTTTAGCCGAGCCAAAATTGGGTCGGACATGAAGAAGATCATCCGGGACCTTCCGAGTGGGTTCCCGAGCGAAGAATGTAATCGCTCCATGTGAGACGGAAAATCTGGCATAATTGTAAAAGAAGCACAGAATCAACCTAAAATTCTCGACCCGTACCAAGACATACATGAAGAACAACAAAAAGCCATGCCAATATAAACATTCTTCAACAGTGAAAAAATAGTCATTACAAGGAGCGAGATATGACGAATTACAATTCAAAGAGCTCTGGGGGCATTTAGATAACGCATCAATAGGGTTTAGATAGCTAGTGTCCGTGCCGAGAGGTGGATATCCTCGTTCAGCATTTAAAGTCGAGGACCCGTCAAAGCCAAGTATAAATAAATCCACCCCTTTCTTGACATAACGCCCCTTCAGGTTGGCCTCTTGCTTCTTCAGTTGAGACTTGCAACTAGCTAGTTGAGCTTGACACGTGGCTAACTGGGCCTGACTTTCATCTAGTTGGGTTGTCAGGGCATCTTTTTCAGTTGTTGCTTTCATGGCTTGCTGACCCAAAGTCGAAAGAGCCTCGGAGTATTCTTGGTGAAGTTCTTTTTGCTGCCAAGCCACTGCCAACAGGGCTTGAGGAAGGGTAGCCACCATTGAAGAGAGTTCTTGACACTTCTCTAGACAATACTTTTGGGTGGCCTCCTACGCTTGGCGTTCTTGTCGAAGATGCTGAATTGTAGTTAAAGAATCAGCAGCTTGAATAATGCATCCCCAAGATGTCTTTTATACCTTGTTAATTCATGAGTGAGAAGATCCACCTGTTGAAGTTGGCTGGATTGCAAGAAAATTTGTTGTTCAAGGTCTTGATTCTTCTGTTGAAGCTCTTCATTCTCGCTTTGGGCCAGGGCCAGTCGGGTCATGAAATCTTCACATTGGCCAATCAAGTCAGATTCCTTTTGCTCCTTTTCGCTCAGCTGTTGGGTGAGCTATTTTTGGTGCACCAGGGAGGAAAAATGGCGCGTCTTCATGTTGGACTAGAATTGAGCTATATGAGATATCATTTTGTTATGCTTGGCCAAGGCCTGAAGGAAAGAGAATGCAATCGTTAAGTGTTGACATATGGTTGTATATATATATATATATATATATGCTAAAGGTAAAAAAGGGAAAGTAATTACCTCGGCCAGCAGTTTGCTCACTT
Organism: Wurfbainia villosa; assembly: GCA_025175895.1. Classification (NCBI taxonomy): domain Eukaryota; kingdom Viridiplantae; phylum Streptophyta; class Magnoliopsida; order Zingiberales; family Zingiberaceae; genus Wurfbainia; species Wurfbainia villosa. The sequence goes on along the minus strand of CM045986.1, from coordinate 129,553,235 downwards.
GGTCGTAGGGGCCTTGTATACCTGATTGGTTGAAAAACTTCACCTCTGAAAGGTGAAGGATTTTCAGGAGGGACCCCAACGTAGCCATTGAAGGGTTCGGGGGGGGGGGGAGGGGGGGGGGAGATCACCCCCCCACCGAAGGAAGAGTGGGACCGACACGCTAAAGAGGGGCGGGAGAGGTATGTGTTTCTGAGGGAATAGGGGCAGAGATAGATTCGGTTTGGGAAGGTGTGGGAGAATCACGATGAAGGGAGGATGAAACAGGAGAATGGGAAGGAGAATATCCCCCTTGGGGAGAAGAGGATGGGGCGGATAAGGTGGTATCCCTCATCCTCGGTTCGTAGATGGTTAGAGGCAGGGATTCATGTTGATCAGAAGAGGAGGGAGGAGGAAATGATGAGCTGGGAGCTCCTTCCTTAATCAGCCGCAATCTCTTTCGAGGGGAAGAAACGACTGCCACGGACTTACCTCGCTTTGTGGAGGTTTTCTTCTTCTTAGCGGCCTCAATCTCTTCTTCCTTTACAAGAGCGTCCTGCATTAGGTTATCCATAAAATTCGTTGATAAGAAAGATGGTCGATGCAAATAAGAAGTTATATTAAAGTGTGAATGTCATCCTACCTATTGCGGCCGGGGCCGTTGGAGGGAAAGGGGACAACCTGAAGTGACTAAGGAGAGGGGTTTTCATTAGGTGGTTTGAGCAATAGTGGGATTCTCCCAGTACTTTATAAACCTCCGCGTAAGGACATTGGGTCCTCATTTCACGGAAGGGAGGTAGTTCAGGGAGTTCTAGCTTCCAGGTGTCCGAGTGGGGTAGAGGTGTTGGAAGCCGAACAAAGAAATACAATTCTTCCCATCCTTTATGGGAAGTAGGCATATTCATTAAGAACTGGCAGTCCGTGTGACTAGAAAGGTAAAAAAGGCCTGCCTTGGAGGATTTTAATTGGAAGAAGCAGTGGAATATTTAAGGGGATAAAGGGAGATGTAGGTGTTGAAATACTATAATAGCCCCCGATAAAATGCGAAAGGAGTTGGGGGTAAACTGGTTTAGAGGCAGCCCGTAGAAATCTAAGATTTCTAAATAGGGGGAGGGCGTAGGTAGAAACAAGCCATTAAAGAATTGTTCGGAAAAGAAGAAGGTTAGACCGGGGGGAGGACGGTGTGGTCAGTGAGTCTTAGTAGTTAAACAACATTTTATGGAAGGATCTATGAACCGGTCTTTAAGGTTAAAGAAATAATGGTCGCAGTTTAGTTGTGTGACAGTGTGCTCGTACCAAGGAGGCGAGGTCAGGGTCTTAGGGGCCATGGATATAAGACAGGGTAGAGCACTTACTTGAGGGTTGAAGGAGGAACGTGTGGGAAAGAAAAGGCTAGGTCGCTGAAACGCTGCCGAAGGAAACCGCTAGAGAAAAGAAGTGGAAAGGACGGGATTGTTAGGCATGCTAAGTCATGCATAAAAGGAAGGGGTGAAGATTTATATAGGGTTTTGTGCGACGGTTCAACTATATGAGAGAAAAGGAGAAGCGGAGCCCATGGGCCCATTAAGCTGCCTCAAATATATGGGGTAGGGCTGTAAGAGGAGAGTGAATTTGAATTGGTGAGTAAAGGGTGGAGTAGAGACTTTATACATTTAGAAAGTCAAGCTTATAATTTCGCTTGACTATTTTTGGGGTTGACTAATGATACTGCTGTTACCTCTTCTCTGTGAACGGGGTAAAAGTACTCACATGTAAGACACTATCCTAACCAAATAATCGGTTCGACAAAGAAAGAAAGGGAGAATGGTTCGAGCACGATTGTTTGGGACAGTTGGAATGGGAGAACCAGTTGAGGTATTAGCACGGCGAAGTGAAGGCGGAGATCGCTTCGCTAGGAGATGAACGTGAGTCGGTTCGGCCTAAAAGGTCTAGAAGCAGATGGGACGGAGAGAATCGACTCGGTATAGCTAGTCCGGTAATAGTTTGGTGCGGAAAAAAGGAGAGTTGATTCGGGCTGCTGAGAAGAGCCCGAGGGCTATGCCACACATGAGTTATAGGTCTAGATTAATTTCACCGAAGCCAAATGATTGAGAGGGACAGGCTAGCCTAGTTCCCAAAATGTAGATGACAAGGTGTTATACAACAGAAGGGGGGTCCCCACACAATATTCCGAGGAGCCTTCGCTCCTCGTATCTGTAACAGAATGATTCTCTAGGTGGACATGGTGGCCACGTGTACGATGGGGAAAGCTTGCGATGGAACCACTGATCAGAGGAGAGGAATAAAAGGGAGGAGCAGGACAAATGAAGGGGGATCCGCATTATTCCAACCATCAAGAAAAAAAGATGCATTGGGAGAAGGAGAGCTACCACCTCGCCGGAGAAGGAGAGTGGTGATCTTCACCTTTCGTGTACTTTTTTCTTGTATCCTGACTTGCCTATAAGAGGTTTTCTCCTCCACCTCCGGAAGTTCTTTTTCGCGAAGGAGGACGTTCATAGTGAAAGTGCTTTGGCACTACATTCGGTGAGAGATCTCACCTCCATGGAGTAGAAATCCTTATTCCGAACCACGTTACATCCTGTGTCTTGGTTTATTGTCTATGTTGGCTTGCGTGTATTTGCTTGGCACGCTCCATCGCGTCAAGAGGAAGTCTACAAATCTTCTTCCCCATCACCACATCATCCACATATGAGGATTGCCAGAGATCCAATCTCTGACAAGTAAGTCACTGTCTGAGCCAAAACGCCGACCAAACGAACTCTCTATGAAGAGTGAAAAAAGTTTTCCAAAACTGGACAACTTATGTTGGTGGAGAAGATAATCGAGAAAAGGCTTGGCCGGTTGCTCCTTGGTCGCCGGTGGCCACAGGTGATTGGCCAGAGCCTGAGGGTGGCCCAAGGGTGGCTGTCGGCTGGTGGTTGGCCGGCGGCAAGGAGGTGGCAGCAACAAACTTGGGCAGCAACTCCAAGTGGGCGGCAAGGGCAAGGAGGAAGAAGAGGAGGCTAGCTATTTCCAAAAATAACTCTTAGGGTTTTTCAAAAATCCTTAAGACACAATTTTATAGAGTGCGTGTTTCTTGACCATCAAGAAACCTTCTCCTAGGAGTTATTGGTTCATAACCAAAACCCGTTAACCCACTCCAATGACTTAAGTTAACAAAAACCAAACTGCTGTTGGGTTTCTCCGGCACCGCGGCGAGTTTGTGTTCGAACATGTTTTGTAAACATGTGCACAGCGGAAGAATTAAAAGCAATAAATATAATTTATTACAACACACACACCACACGCATGCAAGATACAATATGTGTAGACATAATCTCAACGAGAATGGCATCAACCGGAGCAACTCTCCCTAGAATTGCCTCTATCCGTATCCACGCCGAGTACCATCGGGATAGCTTCACCAAGCTACAAGACTCGTCTTCGTAGGAGTCACTAGCCTCGTGTCGAAGACGATGTGATTGAGAGGAGATCACAATCCGAATCAAAATTCGGATGCAAAACAAGTCCCCAAAAACACGCTTCTCTGGAGAGATATTCGTCAATCGATTGATGAATCCTTTGTCCTCCATGTTGGTGAAATTTCGAAACAGCTAGAGGGGGGGTGAATAGCGTTTTGCCCGTACGATGGAATTTGATCTCGTTCGTGTCTACAATTTCGTTAGCGCAGCGGAATATAGATAGTAAAAGCAATAACGAAATACAATAATCACAAACACAGATATAACGTCGTTCGGAACCACACGGTTCCTACTCCACGGATCGAGCTCTAAAGAGCTCTAGTGATGCACACGCAATCACTAATCAATAATAACTCCTTCTCGGAACAATCCGGAGGCGGAGAAACCTCGTACAAGGATTACACTAAGTAATACACAAGATACAAGCAAATACAAGTAAGAAATACAATGCAAGTAAAGAAAAACTACTTTACAAGAGCTTTGGATTGTTTGATCTTCGATTGCCTTGAACTAGCTTTGAAGGACTGGAAAGCACCAACTTCCCCCTTCAATTTCGCCCAAGAAAATCGATTTCTTTTCTTCCATCACGAGCTCCATATATAGCTTCAACCTGTGCTGGAAAAAGTCGATCAGTCGACTGATCGGGACCATCAGTCGACTGATGCCACTGTTGTCGTGAGACAACGACTAGATCCACGCTGGATAAGTCCAACGGAACCTTCATCAGTCGACTGATTGTGACCATCAGTCGACTGATGGAGTCCTCACTCGACGCCATTCTATGGCCGATTTCAGCACCCGGATCGATCACACGATCGATCGCTGAGCTCATCATCGATCGGCCGCCCACCTCGGCGATCAGCTGCTAGCCATAACCAGCGATCAAACCCTAGTTGACTCGGTCCAGATAAGCTGCCACATGGCACCCGACCGGGCACACCTCAAACATGAGGTTTTAACCCAAGTATGGTTCCCCCATACTTGCTAGACCACCCTTAGCCTAGACCTAAGCCTTCTAGCCACCTCCATCAGCCTCACGCCTCTCGGATCTCTCCAAGTCATCCATGACTTGTTCATCCATCGCGCTAGCCTTCAGGTGCTTCCATCGGCTATGTCATGCTAACGGTGTCTACACCGCCAAGGCACATTGGACTTACGCCGCTAAGACTCCGCTTGGACTTTACGCCGCCAACCATTGGACTTATGCTGCCAAGACTCCCGCTTGGACTTTACGCCGCCAATATCAAACCCTTGGACTTCTCAAATGCCAAGACTCAAGCTTGGACTTTCCCTTGCCAACCCATGTTGGACTTTCCATGCCAAGACCATGCTTGGACTTTCCTTGCCAACCCATGTTGGACTTTTCATGCCAAGACCATGCTTGGACTTTCCTTGCTAACCCATGTTGGACTTTACATTGCCAAGACCATGCTTGGACTTTTCCCAATGCCAAGTGTCCCACTTGGACTTTCCATGCCAAGTACTCAAGACTTGGACTTTACCAAATGACAATTACATTGTCTTATGTTTTTGTCGAAACATCAAAACATCACTCGAGTCAAACTCGAGTCCTGGTCAATCGTGACCTGGGCCGATTGCACCAACAATTTCCCCCTCTTTGATATTTGACAAAAACCAAACAAATTATTGAGTTAGAACACTAACTCAAATCCCTTACCAATTATCCCAAATTGGTAAATACTCTCCAAATGTTCTCCCCCAAACATTCTCCCCCTTTTTGACTAACATCAAAAAGGTTTTCTCCCCAAGAGGGTCAATGTCTCATGTCCTAATGAGATCTTACAATCTCCCCCTTGGTCCAAAGATACATAGGATGCCTACCATCTTCCTAGTGATAAGTCCAATATCACTTAAGAGAGGCAATCCTAAACACTCTCCCAATTTCCAAATTGGGTTTCTAAAAATCCATCAATTTCCCAAATTGATAACATTCTCCCCTTCAAGGAGAAAAACACATCCATCATCCCAAGATGGATATCTCCCCTTGACCATTGCACCAACAATGTCCTTGGGAAGTCCCTAAGCCAATAGGAACTCTAAACCATCAAAATTAAGGTTAGAAATTCAACATTGAACTTTCCAACACCTTAACATTGATACAAACCCTAAACAACTCTCCTAATCCATATCCAATGGATATTCACCCTTTATAATGCTTCCCAAAGCATATCCTAGGGTTAGGAGTGGTTAGGGACCTTTACCATGGCTGAACACGGGCTAACCAAACCTAGTTTTCCCGAAATCAGCCTTGGCAGTCGACTCTGTCAGCTACGATGTTGCCACACTCATCGATCAGCCACTCGAGCGTCGAATGATAATCAAATTTCCAATTTCGCTTATCGAATCGAATTCAAAATCATAAATAATTATACGTATATCGAAAAATCATGAAATTTAGTACGTATAATACCTATGACCAATACAATGGGTGAAAAATATTTTACCCATAAAATAGTGAATTTGATACAAAACTTAAAACCATTGAAATTTTCAATGTTTTGGCCCTATTTTGTATCAACTTCATCAATGGTGATTGCTATCAAAAGATAGACTTCACCAAGGTTTTTCAAAATGATTTTAAAATGTTTTCAAAACCTTATTTTGGATCATATTCCTTGGGCTCTATGCACATGACTTGTACACAAGCTTTCCCAATGATCCACAAATAAAATTAGATGAGTTTTAGTTCATCTAGATGCAAACACTATGCACTTTGAACTTAACTCATATCCTAGCATCTCACATGTATCTATGGTGTATAAATACACATACATGTCAATTAGATGTGAGATGTGGGTTTTGGTTCATTTAATCTAGGGTTTCATGCATTTTTCTAAGGCAACCCTACTTGATTCCCTTATAAATGGGACTCCAAGTCATGCCATTGTCCTTAAATCAATTTCAATCAAATTATCTTAAATGCATGAGTGATTATGGCATTAGAGATGATATAGATAAACACATGCTCATAATCATGATGTCATGGCATAATATGAAATCTAAAAACACATGACATTTAATCCTTAATCCTAAACATGTACATGACATATAGAATGATTAAAAATAAGCATGATGTCATGGCATGTTATATGACAAACAAGGCATGACATATAACATATATAGGTATAGTAATACCTAAATTTTAATATTAATTGCCATTTCATATAATTAATTATATTTTGCCATATTTCTATTTTTCTCCCAAGTGTACCAAAAACCCAAAATGGCACACTAACCTCTAAACCTAAATTGTGCCAATTTGACCATTTTATCAAGCTTCTCAAATAATATTGGCACACCCTAAAATCTTTTAGGATGATAATTCAAATCTATTTCCAAGGTATCCATAACCTTGAAAATAACCTAAAGTGCCACCTTTGCCATGGTTGAGTTAACTACCCATCCATTTAAGGTTGGCACACCCTAACCCATCTAGCGTGAATCAATCACGCTCTTAGGAACCCAAAACCGATTTGAGCTCCTAGGGTTAATTAGGTATTCCTTAGGGATAACCTCCCTAGATACCTTCCTAATGACCCTCCTAGGCTTATTAGCCTTGGTCATTTGGGTCTTACCTAGGTTGACTCTAGGGGTAACTCCCCTTGCAACCTTCTTAGTGGCTTCCCTTGGTTTCCTAGAAACCCTAGCCACTAGGCACACACCATGGTCAACTCTAGGGATGACTTCCCTATTGACCTTGGTCTTCCTAGACCTAGTTAGTGTTCCATAATCAAATGGAACACAATGGTAAGCCACCTTAGGCTTAGGTTTGTGACCCAAACCATTCTTGCCCTTGGTTGACTTTTGACTCTTAGGTCCTAGATGTTGACTTTGACTTTTGGACCTTTGACTTTGACCATTAGACCCTTTAAATTGATTTTGTATATTCCTAAGGGTCTTTTCTAGTTTTTCAAGCCTTGACCTCAAGGCTTGATTTTCAACCTCTAATTGCCCAATTGATTTTTGATTAAGTTTTTGGGCATTACTATTTTCTCTAGGCATATGCCTACCCTTCTTAGGGTTAATGCCTAAGTGGTTTTCTATTTTCCTAATGCTTTCCTTAGGAAGAGTTTTTCTAGGGACATTAGTCCCAAATTTCTCCTTTCTTGAAAAATTTACCCTCTTGGCTCCTAAGCAAAAATATTTATCTCTAGCATGCTTTTCATGGTGAATTGCAAGAGAATTAAAGTTTCTAGCATGCTTTTGATTTTTAAATTTGGAAGGTGCATTATTAAAATATACCTTAGGGTTTGCCTTGGAGGCTCCCCATACATGTATAGCTCCTTCTTGGGTCTTTTTCTTCCCCTTAGGACATTGATTCCGGTAGTGTCCCGGTTGCCGGCATTTGAAGCAAATGACTTGCTCCTTGCTTTTGATAGTTGGGGGACCGGTCTCCTTGACCTTTGGAACCGGTTGAGCCTTCTTGACCCTTTTTGGACACTTACTCTTGTAGTGTCCGGATTCCCTACACTCAAAACAAATGATATGAATTTTATTTGAACCTTGAGTGTTTGAGTTACCTAGGGTATTTGTGGTGGTGGGTGCCGGAGTTGGAGCTTCTCCATCTTGACCGGATGTGGAAGCTTCTTCTTGTCGCTCCAGAGTGGAGATCCTTTCCTCCCTCTCAATCCTAGAAGTAGATGCTTCTTCTACCTCTTCTACTTCTTCTTTCTCCGATTCGGAAGTTGACTCCATCTCAACTTCCGATTCCTCACTCTCACTTGAAGATGAGCTCTCCTCTTCATCCTCCATGTCTTCTTGGATTGAATGAGGCTCTTCATGGAATTTTGCCAATATGTTCCATACCTCTTTGGTGTCTTTACAATCCCCATAGTCATCTAGGCTACACAAGATGTCATTAGGAATTAAATCAAATATAAATTTGATTACCTTCTTATTTTTCTTGAATTGTTGTAGTTGTTCTTCACTCCATTTCTTCTTCTTGAGACCTCCTCCCTTTGGTCCCTTAGGATATTCAAATCCTTCCATCAAGGCGGACCATTCCTCAAGGTCTCTCATCATCAAAAACTCTTCAATTCTCGCCTTCCAAGAATTGAAACCTTCTCGTCCATAGAATGAATAAGGGATCGGTGTGTTGATGTCCCATCCAAGCTTGTCTTGGAATTCCATCTTCACCCTCTAGCCTTTTGTCTTAGCTCCGGGTTGTTAATCCGTAGAAGAGCCCCGGGCTCTGATACCACTTGTTGGGGAAATTTCGGAACGGCTAGAGGGGGGGGGGGTGAATAGCGTTTTGCCCGTACGATGGAATTTGATCTCGTTCGTGTCTACAATTTCGTTAGATAGTAAAAGCAATAACGAAATACAACAATCACGAACACAAAGATATAACGTGGTTCGGAAACACACGGTTCCTACTCCACGGATCGAGCTCTAAAGAGATCTAGTGATGCACACGCAATCACTAATCAATAATAACTCCTTCTCGGAACAATCCAGAGGCGGAGAAACCTCATACAAGGATTCCACTAAGTAATACACAAGATACAAGCAAATACAAGTAAGAAATACAATGCAAGTAAAGAAAAACTACTTTACAAGAGCTTTGGATTGCTTGATCTTTGATTGCCTTGAACTAGCTTTGAAGGACTGGAAAGCACCAACTTCCCCCTTCAATTTCGCCCAAGAAAATCGATTTCTTTTCTTCCATCACGAGCTCCATATATAGCTTCAACCTGTGCTGGAAAAAGTCGATCAGTCGACTGATCGGGACCATCAGTCGACTGATGCCACTGTTGTCGTGAGACAACGGCTAGATCCACGCTGGATAAGTCCAACGGAACCTTCATCAGTCGACTGATTGTGACCATCAGTCGACTGATGGAGTCCTCACTCGACCAGTCGAGTCTCGACTCCATTCTGTGGCCGATTTCTCGAGCACCAGTCGATCACATCGATCACCGACCGCCCATCTCGGCAATGGCTCATTGCTAGGCCATAACCCACAGTCAAACCCTAGTTGACTCGGTCCAGTCGACTGCCACATGGCACCAGTCGACTGGCACACCTCAAACATGAGGTTTTAACCCAAGTATGGTTCCCCCATACTTGCTAGACCACCCTTAGCCTAGACCTAAGCCTTCTAGCCACCTCCATCAGCCTCACGCCTCTCGGATCTCTCCAAGTCATCCATGACTTGTTCATCCATCGCGCTAGCCTTCAGGTGCTTCCATCGGCTATGTCATGCTAACGGTCTCTACACCGCCAAGGCACATTGGACTTACGCCGCCAAGACTCCGCTTGGACTTTACGCCTCCAACCATTGGACTTATGCTGCCAAGACTCCCGCTTGGACTTTACGCCACCAATATCAAACCCTTGGACTTCTCAAATGCCAAGACTCAAGCTTGGACTTTCCCTTGCCAACCCATGTTGGACTTTCCATGCCAAGACCATGCTTGGACTTTCCTTGCCAACCCATGTTGGACTTTTCATGCCAAGACCATGCTTGGACTTTCCTTGCCAACCCATGTTGAACTTTACATTGCCAAGACCATGCTTGGACTTTTCCCAATGCCAAGTGTCCCACTTGGACTTTCCATGCCAAGTACTCAAGACTTGGACTTTACCAAATGACAATTACATTGTCATATGTTTTTGTCGAAACATCAAAACATCACTCGAGTCCTGGTCAATCGTGACCTGGGCCGATTGCACCAACACTCCACCTATGAGGATTATCGAAGATTCAATCCCTGGCAAGGAAGTCACTGTAGGAGCTCCAAATGCCGTCCAAACGACTCTCCAACAAGAAGAAATCAATCTGTCCAAAAACTGGACAGCTTGGTGGAGGACTTGGCGCTGGCCAAAGGAGGTGACCGGCTAATCCTTGGTCACCGGAGCCAAGATGGATCGCCGGAGGGGTGGCCGACAATAGCAAGATGCCGGTGGCACAAAGGGGCGGTGGCTCAAGAGCTGGGCGTGGATCCTCTTGGGCGGCGACAAGGAGAAGAGAGGGATAGGAGAGGAAGAGAAGTTTTTAAAAATAAACTTAGGGCTCTCCAAACCTCTAGTCGCGCTTTTATAGAGCGCGTGTTTCTTAACCATTAAGAAACCTTCTCCTTAGAGTTATTGGTGTTGGGTTTTCGGCACCGCGGCGAGTGTGTGTTCGAACATGTTTCGTAAACATGTGCACAACGGAAGAAATAAAAATAATAAACCTACATTTATTACAACACACACATCACACGCATGCATAGTACAACATGTGTAGACATAATCGTAAATTTAAATTTTTCAATAAAAGGAAATTTAACTATGTATACCTTACGTATCACGTGTAGCGGGAACGACATCAACCGGAACGATCCTCGCTAGAATCATCTCTATCCGTGTCCACGCCGAGTATCTTCGGGATGACTTCACTAAGTCACGAGCCTCGTCTTCGTATGGGTTACTAGCCTCGTGTTGAAGACGATGTGATCGAGAGAAGATCACGATCCGAATCCAAATTCGGATCCAAAGACGAGTCCTCAAAACTCGCTTCTCCGGAGAGGTATTCGTCAACCGTTTGACGAATCCTTCGTCCTCCACCTATGAGGATTACCCGAGATCGAATCCCCGGTAAGTAAGGCCCTGTCGGAGCTCCAAACATTGTCCAAATGACGCTCCGACGAGAAGAAAACAAGCTGTCCAGAAAACTGGACAGCTTTGGTGGAGACCTTGTGCCGGCCAAATAAGGAAAGCGACTTGCTCACCTTGTCGCCGGAGCCAAGGAAGATCACCGAAGCCCCTCCGGAAGCAGCTCGACGCCAGCAATGGGAGAAGATGGCAGCAGCTGGTCGCCGGTTGGAGGAGGTGGGCGGCGGCAACAATGTTGGCACCGACTAGAAGGAGAGGAGGGAGAGGTTGGGCGGCAACTCTACGTTAGGGCTTTTTTGATTAGGGCTTAACAAACCCTTAAGCCTTCTTTTATAGAGAACTAATTCTTTTAATGGTTATTGGATCATAACCATAAGGCCCGTTAACCCGCTCCATTAATTTAAGTTAAAATAAACCAAAACATGATGGTTTATTTTAAGTTAAAACGAACCGAACCAACTTTGGTTCATTCGTTTAAAATAAACCAAACCATTTGGTTTATTCTCCTCCATTGGATTAGAACCAAACCATTTTGGTTCATCCATTATGTCTTCACAAGACACAACCGATCCACGCTTCCATTGCGACTGAAATGATTTCATGCTCGCTTCTTGTTTGGTCCAACCAAACTTAGTTTCTCTCGGTCTATGAATCTCATTCTCAATCTCGTTTTAAATCCTTCGGATTACGCTCATTGTGCGTGTGACCAAATAGGTTCTCGATTTATGTTGGCCGTCTATAATTAACCATTAATTATAGAACGATCATGAGTGGCACCTAGTAGTACATCATGATCCCCAATAAACCGAAAAGATCAACGGTTGATCCAGAACTATTTCTGAAACCCTTCAGCAGCTCGAATAAATCGTGCCCCATTCCCTTCACTCATCTTATACCCACTTGGTTCAGGACATGGTCTATAGTGTCAGTCCCCACTAGGCTGACTACGTCACACCTAGCCCAAGTATCATTTCCTCGTCCTACGGATTCTAGTTACTGCACATGTATCGAAGAGTACCTTACTCTAAACATGTAATGCTTTGGCCAAAGACTTTAGTAACAATCCGATAAGAGGCCATGGGTATACATCTCCTCGCAAGGAGTGGTGAAACCTTTATAGGCTATTCAAACACCTTCGATCACTTCAACTTATACCCAATCATCCCGGGTCCACATCTCCACAGAGATGCTTGCTTAAGATGTCAAAGCATAAGTCTTTATGATCAAGATGACTTGAATACCGCAAGTCAAAGGAACATCGCACTTAAGTTACAGTAAGAACTTCATTGACATATCTATATATGCAGAGAACCATATGATGTCTTACGGCTGGTCACTCCAATGAACTAGTTACCATAACTAGCATCCACGATTAACTCCGGACATCACAATATCTCCAGCCAGTGAGAATCAGCTGCTTGGATACACCAAGGAGTATACCTCGTGCTAGTCTCGACAGAATTGATGGTGTCCAAATCCATCAATTCATCGACTAGGGATAATTCCAATACATCACAATTACACATGTAGAGATACTCACTAGTTGTGATCCAATCACAAATTCTCTTATGTTGTGAGTCGTATCACGGACATTCAGTAAATGAGTTTAAGATCCAATCAAATACATGAAACCATGTATACTCAAATAGTGAATCTTCATTTATCATATAAATGGTTCATACATAAGGCGATTGCCTTAGGACATCTCTCATATATTACTAACAATTGGTTCATAAGAAAAACCCATTAACCTGCTCCAATAACTTAAGTTAAAATAAACCGAACCGAGTTGGTCTATTTTAAGTTAAAACAAACCAAACCAACTTTGGTACATTCGTTTAAAACAAACCAAACCACTTTGGTTTATTTTCCACCTTTGGATTAGAACCAAACCAATTTGGTTCATCCATCATGTCTTCATAAGACTCGATCCATCCATGCTTCCGTTGCGACTGAAACGATTTCATGCTTGCTCCTTGTTTGGTCCACCAAATCTAGTTTCTCTCGATATGAGAATCTCATTCTCAAGCTCGTTTTAAATCCATTGGATTACACTCGTTGTGCGTGTGACCAAATAGGTTCCCGATTTATGTTGGTCGTCTATAATTAACCATTAATTATAGAACAATCATGAGTGACACCTAGTAGTACATCATGATCCCCAATTAATCAAAAAATCAACGGTTGATTCTAGAACCATTTCTGAAACCCTTCTACAGCTACAATGAATCATGCCCCGTTCCCTTCACTCATCTTATACCCACTTTGTTTAGGACATGGTCTATAGTGTCAGTCCCCACTAGGCTGATTACGTCACACCTAGCCCAAATATCATTTCCTCGTCCTATGGATTCTAGTTACTGCACATGTCTCCAAGAGTACCTTACTCTAAACATGTAATGCTTTGGCCAAAGACTTTTAGTAACAATCCGACGAGAGGCAATAGGGTATACATCTCCTTGCAAGGAGTGGTGAATCCTCTGTAGGCTATTCAAACACCTTCGGCCTCTTTGACTTATACTCAATCATCCCAAGTCCATATCTCCTCAGAGATGCTTGCTTAAGATGTCAAAGCATAAGTCTTCATGACCAAGATGACTTGAATACCGCAAGTCAAAGGAACATCGCACTTAAGTTGCAGTAAAAACTTCATTGACATATTCATATATGCAAAGAACTATATGAAGTCTTACAGCTGGTCACTCCAATGAACTAGTTACCATAACTAGCATCCACGATTAACTCCGGACATCACAATGTCTCCAGCCAATGAGAATTAGCTACTTGGATACACTAAAGAGAATACCTCGTGCTAGTCTCGACAGAATTGATGGTGTCCAAATCCATCAATTCATCGACTAGGGATAATTCCAATACATCACAATTACACATGTAGAGATTCTCACTAGTTGTGATCCAATCACAAATTCTCTCATACTATGAATCATAATGTGGACATTGAGTAAATGAGTTTAAGATCTAATCAAATATAAGAAAATATGTATACTCAAATAATGAATCTCATTTATCATATAAATGGTTTAAACATAAGACGATTGCCTTAGGACACCTCTCATATATAACTAACAAACTCCCACTTGGCCTAATGCCAATCGCCATGATATCCAATACCATAAGCCTTAACATGACCCTCAAAATTACTTTGAGGCAAGGCCTTAGTTAAAGGGTCCACTAAGTTCCTTTTAATGGGAATCTTCTCGACTTGTATTTCCTTCCTACTTATGATCTCTCTGATCAAATGATAGCGGCGAAGCACATGTTTGGATCATTGATGAGACCACATCAAGTTCAGAGACGAACTTCTCGATCCAAACTGCTTCCTTTGCTGCTTCCAAAGCTGCAATGCATTCTACCTTAGTGGTAGAATCCGCTACGGTGTCTTGCTTGGAACATTTCCAACTTATTGCGCCTCCATTCAAGGTGAACACGTACCCAGACTGAGACCTGGAATCATCCTTGTTGGCATCCATATACCCACGTATCACCATGTCCCCTTCTCCATATATTAGGAACACATCCTTAGTTCTTCTTAAGTACTTAAGGATCATCTTAACAGCCGCCCAATGATCCATTCCTGGATTAGACTGGTATCTGCTTGTGACACTCAGAGCATACGATACATCGGGCCTCGTACATAACATAGCATACATGATAGATCCTATTGCGAATGCATAGGAAATCTCACTCATTCAAATCCTCTCGTCTTCTATGTGCGGACACATAGACTTCGAAAGGTTTATCCCATGCCTGATGGGTAGGAAATCTTTCTTGGATTCCGACATGATAAACCACTTTAGCACTCGATCTATATATGTAGACTGCGAAAGACCAAGTAACTGATTCGATCTATCCCTATAGATCTTAATCCCGAGGATGTAGGTTGCTTCTCCTAGGTCTTTCATGGAGAACGTCTTGGACAACCAAATTTTAACTGACTGTAAGATAGAAACATCGTTTCCTATAAGTAATATGTCATCGACATATAATACTAGGAACATGAATGCACTCCCACTAACCTTCTTGTACACACAAGGTTCGTCCGAATTTTGTGAGAAATCAAACCTTTTGATTGTCTCATCAAAATGGATATTCCAGCTCCTGGATGCTTGCTTCAGTCCATATATGGACCGTCGCAGTTTGCATACCTTGGTTTTATCAACCGATGTGAAACCCTCAGGTTGTATCATATACACGTCCTCGAGTAGGTTTCCATTAAACAAAGCTATTTTCACATCCATCTGTCATATCTCATAATCATAATGAGCCGCTATGACCAGGAGCATCCGAATGGATTTAAGCATAGCAACTAGAGAATAGGTCTCGTCATAATCAACACCTTGCTTTTGGCGATACCCTTTTGCCATCAATCTAGCCTTATAGGTAATCACATTACCATCCATGTTGGTTTTCTTTTGAAAACCCACTTGCACCCTATAGGCTTTATGCCTTCAGGTGGGTCAACCAAGTTCTAAACTTGATTTTCATACATGGAATCCATTTTCGACTTCATGGCTTTAAGCCATTTATTCCTTTCTAAACTTTTCAGAACTTCTTCATAATTGGTAGACTCCTCATCATCAATAAGTAATACGTCGTTCAATTCACTTACAACAAATTCATATCTCTTAGGAATGTTGCATGTTCTACTAGATATGAAGATGTGGTGTCACAATTAGTCTAACCGATGGCTCATCATTATGAGTTATCGATTGTGGTGCTTCATCAAGTATCTCATCAATGTCTATTGGAGTCTCTTGAGCCTCCTCAAGCTCAACGACACTCCCACTGTTTTCTTGCAAGAGAAACTCTTTCTCTAGGAACACAACATGCCTTGAAACAAACACCTTTTGTTCCACAGGAAGATAGAATTGGTAACCCCTTGTTTCCTTAGGGTATCCAATAAATAGACATTTATCAGACTTAGTATCCATTTTATCTGATACAGTCCATTTCACATAAGCAGGACAACCCCATATCTTCAAGTAAGATAAATGAGGTTTCTTACATTCCATATCTCATATGGAGTAGTTGAGACTACCTTGGTTGGCATTCTGTTTAGCAAGTAAACAGCTGTCTGAAGTGCATAGCCCCAAAAGGACTTGGGAAGATTCGCATGATTCATCATTGACCTAACCATGTCTAACAAGGTCCGATTATGCCTCTCAGATACACCATTATGCTGCGGTGTATATGGCGGAGTCCATTGAGATAATATACCATTGTCCCTTAGATAATCTAGAAACTCTTGACTCAAGTATTCACCACCTCGATCCGATCGAAGTATTTTAATACTCTTGTCATGTTGTTTCTCTACTTTATTTTTGAATTCTTTGAACTTTTCAAAGGCTTCAGACTTGTGTTTCATCAAGAACACATACCCAAACCGTGAGTGATCATCGGTGAAGGTAATGAAGTAGTTATAGCCTCCTAGAGCTTGAGTTGACATAGGTCCACATACATCAGTATATATTAGACCAAGCAACTCTCCCACTGGTTCACCTTTTCCAGTAAAAGGTAACTTGGTCATCTTGCCCTTTAAGCATGTTTCGCATGTATCGTATGAATCTAATTCAAACGATTCCAGAATTCGACATCGGTGTAATTCAGACATGTGTTTCTTGCTTGCATGGCCAAGACAACATTGTCACATGTAGGAATTGAATTGATTATCCTTTTGAGCACGCTTGTTGCTCACTTCGATATTGAAAATGTCATTGGATACATCCAACGTATAAATACCATTGCTCAAAGTTCCAATCCCATAAAGTACTACATTAAAAGTTATATAACAACAATTGTTACTAAACGTCAAATGGTAACCATTTCTATTTAAGCAGGAAATAGAAACAATGTTTTTTATTAGAGAAGGAACATAATAGCAATTGTCCAGTTCTAAGACTAGTCCACTAGGGAGCTTCAGCAACTAAGTTCCGATGGCGACCGCAGCAACCTTTGCTCCATTGTCAACTCGTAAATTTGACTCCCCTTTGACGAGTCTTCTTCTATTCCTTAGCCCCTATATGTCATTACATATATGTGAGCCACACCCAGTATCCAATACCCAAGTGTCTAAGGAAATAGAATGATAATCAATAGCGAAGATACCTGAAGAGGATGGGGCATCAGATGCCTTCTTCTTCTTCACAGACTCAAGATAAATCTTGCAGTTTCTTAGCTAGTGGCCCTCCTTGCCACAATGATGCCAAGTGCCCTTTTGTGCTGGTTCTGCCTTCTTAGCCTTTTCCTTCTTCCCTTTCGTCTATTCTTTTGACTTCCTCTTAGAACCTTTCTTTAAGGAATCAATTAACAGAACCGCCTTCTCCTAATGCTTCACAGAAGGCTCCACAGTCTTCAACATATTGAGGAGCTTAGGAATAGTGGTTTCAAGTTTGTTCATTCGGTAGTTCATCACAAATTATGAGAAACTCTTGGGCAAACAATGCAGAATTAAGTCAATACTTAATTCATGATCCATCACAAACCTGAGGGTAGCCAGCCACTCGATGTACCCATTCATCTTTAGCACAAACTGCACTACAGATGAACCTTCTTTCATCTTAGAGGTGAAGAGGATCCTAGAGACTTCGAACCTTTCGGATCTCGCTTGCTCATCAAACAACTCATGAAGATGGAAGACTATGGTATTAGCATCCATATTCTCATGCTGCTTTTGCAGCTCGGGTACCATCGCGACTAGCATGATACAACTCGCCAGTTCAGAATCAGCCACATGTTTCTGATAGGCCAACAATTGGTTTGGAGTTGCATCGTCCTTAGGACGGTTGGGAAGAGGCTCTTCGAGGACATACGCGAGCTTTTCTTCCTTGAGAACAATTCTCAAGTTTCTAACCCAGTCCAAGAAGCTAGGCCCAGTCAATTTGTTCGAATCCAAAATATTACGCAAATTCAAAGACGTCATGATCAATCGATTAACCTAGAAATACAAAATCGAGCATATATGAGAAAGATGGAAAAATGCATCAACATATATTTATAAATCCCATTCATTTTTCGAATTTTAAAACCCCAAAATCACTTCGAGAGATCGTAGGTCCATCTCCGAATGGGTTGATATCCAACATAGATAAGAACAACCTTAGAGAGAGTCCAACAAGCCATTCATAGCTACAATGGTAGGTATCAAGTATATCGATTGCATATCACATATATGCAACTATCACAATGTGCTATCAACTATTGAATGTTCACACATACATCGGGTTGTTAACTCATTAACAAGTATGCATCTTATGCATAGCACCCAACTTCACCTCCCTTCACATCGACCTTGGAGAGAGTCCAACAAGCTGATGCTCCAGGTTAAAGCCAACCCATTAATCGAGAAATAGTTTTAATATGATTAGAGTGCATTCAACCAATTAGCCCGGCTTGGAGAGAGTCCAACAACCAAAGCTAACGATTGACCTTTGACTCTTACCATATTAGTATTAAACTATTCCATGGTTTGAACATGTTCGGGTTTGAGTCGGGCTTGAAGAGAGTCCAACAACCCAAACAAAAAATAGAACTCTAGTTCCAACCATATTAATGGAATGTGTAGGCTTTAATATTGTGTAAGGGTTTTAATGTCTCATCCTCTTTGCATGCAAATAACTATTATCTACATGGCATGTCATACACGACATACATCTACATGTCACGACACACATGACATAATGATATGCATCTAATGCAATTACATGGCATACAATAATGACATGTACAAAATTTCCTTATATGTCATAACTATTTATGGAAATAAAATATGTTTGAGATTTGATTTCTCAAATCAAATCATGATTAAATTAGGAAACAAATTTCCAAATCTAATCATATATTTTATTTATGGAAAGTCTTAATTAAGGAAAGTCAAATTTAATTTAGGAAATAAATTTCGTAAATTGTCAAAACTATTTATGGAAATAAAATATGTTTTAGATTTGATTCCCCAAATCAAATCATGATTAAATTAGGAAACAAATTTCCAAATCTAATCACATATTTTATTTATGGAAAGTTTTAATTTCCATAAATATTTCTAAACTTTCCAAAAGTAGAAGATTTCTATAAATACTTCAAAACTTTCCAAAATTAGAAAATTTCTATAAATACTTCTAAATTTTCCAAAAGTAGAAAATTTCCATAAATACAATTATGACTATCGCAAAATAATTTTATGATTATGTTGAAATACAACCTGAGCTCCGATACCACTGTTGGATTTCCACGGCACTGAGGCGAGTGTGTTCAAATATGTTTCGTAAATATATACATAGTGGAAGAATTAAAAACAATAAATCTAATTTATTACAACACACACTACACGCATGCAAGATACAATGTGTGTAGACATAATTGCAGTTTCAAATTTTGCAATAAAAGGAAATTATGCTAGTTATACTTGACGTATTACGTGCAACGGGAATGACATCAACTGAAGCAACTCTCGCTAGAATTGCCTCTATCCGTATCCACGCCGAGTACCGTCGTGATAGCTTCACCAAGATACGAGCCTCGTCTTCATAGGAGTCACTAGCCTCGTGTCGAAGACGATTTGATCGAGAGGATATCACAATCCGAATCAAAATTCGGATGCAAAATGAGTCCCCAAAAACTCGCTTCTCCGGAGAGGTATTCGTCAATCGATTGACGAATCCTTCGTCCTCCACCTATGAGGATTACCGGAGATCCAATCCTCAGCAAAGAAGTCACTGTCAGAGCTCCAAACGTCATCCAAACGATGCTCTGACAAGAAGGAAACAAGCTGTCAAAAAACTGGATAACTTGGTGGAGGACTTGGCGCCGGCCAAAGGAGGTGGCAGGCGTCCTTTGTCACCGGAGCCAAGGTGGATTGCCGGAGTGTCACCGGAGGGGTGGTCGGCAGTAGCTGGACGCCAGCAGCACAAAGGGGTGGCGGCTCAAAAGCTGGGCGTGGATCCTCTTGGGCGGCGGCAAGGAGAAGAGAGGGAGAGGAGAGGAAGAGAAGTTTCCAAAAATAAACTTAGGGCTCTCCAAACCTCTAGTCGTTCTTTTATAGAGCGCGTGTTTCTTAACCATTAAGAAACCTTCTCCTTAGAGTTATTGGTTCATAACCAAAACCCGTTAACCCGCTCTAATAACTTAAGTTGAAATAAACCGAACCGAGTTGATCTATTTTAAGTTAAAATGAACCGAACCACCTTTGGTTCATTCATTTAAACCAAACCAAACCACTTTGGTTCATTCATTTAAACCAAACCAAACCACTTTGGTTCATTTTCCACCTTTGGATTAGAACCAAACCAATTTGGTTCATCTATCATGTCTTCATAAGACTCGGCCCATCCATGCTTCTGTTGCGATTGAAACGATTTCATGCTCGCTCCTTGTTTGGTCCAACCAAACATAGTTTCTCTCGATCTGAGAATCTCATTCTCAAGCTCGTTTTAAATCCATCGGATTACGCTCGTTGTGCATGTGACCAAATAGGTTCCCGATTTATGTTGATCGTCTATAATTAACCATTAATTATAGAACAATCATGAGTGACACCTAGTAGTAAATCATGATCCCCAATTAATCGAAAAATCAACGGTTGATTTCAGAACCATATCTGAAACCCTTCAGCAACTACAATGAATCGTGCCCCATTCCCTTCACTCATCTTATACCCACATGGTTCAGAGCATGATCTATAGTGTCAGTCCCCAGTAGGCTGACTACGTCACACCTAGCCCAAGTATCATTTCCTCATCCTACGGATTCTAGTTACTATGCATATATCCAAGAGTACCTTACTCTAAACATGTAATGCTTTGGCCAAAGACTTTAATAACAATCCGATGAGAGGCCATGGGTATACATCTCCTCGCAAGGAGTGGTGAATCCTTTATAGGCTATTCAAACACCTTCGGCCACTTCAACTTATACCCAATAATCCCGGGTCCACATCTTCTCAGAGATGCTTGCTTAAGATGTCAAAGCATAAGTCTTCATGACCAAGATGACTTGAATACCGTAAGTCAAAGGAACATCACACTTAAGCTGCAGTAAGAACTTCATTGACATATCCATATATGCAGAGAACTATATGAAGTCTTATAGCTGGTAACTCCAATGAACTAGTTGCCATAACTAGCATCCATGATTAACTCCGGGCATCATAATGTCTCCAGCAAGTGAGAATCAACTGCTTGGATACACCAAAGAGTATACCTTGTGCTAGTCTCGACAGAATTGATGGTGCCAAATCCATCAATTCATCGACTAGGGATAATTCCAATAAATCACAATTACATATGTAGAGATACTTACTAGTTGTGATCCAATCACAAATTCTCTCATGCTGTAAATCGTATTGTGGACATTCAGTAAATGAGTTTAAGATCTAATCAAATATATGAAAACATGTATACTCAAATAGTGAATCTTCATTTATCATGTAAATGGTTTAAACATAAGACGATTGCCTTAGGACACCTCCCATATATAACTAACAACCGCGTTGGTCTATTTTAAGTTAAAACAAACCAAACCAACTTTGGTTCATTCATTTAAAACAAACCAAACCACTTTGGTTTATTTTCCACAATTGGATTAGAACCAAACCAATTTGGTTCATCCATCATGTCTTCATAAGACTCGGTCCATCCATGCTTCTGATGTGACTGAAACCATTTCATACTCGCTCTTTGTTTGGTCCAACCAAACCTAGTCTCTCTCGATCTGAAAATCATATTCTCAAACTCGTTTTAAATCCTTCGGATAATGCTCATTGTGCGTGTGACTAAATAGGTTCTCGGTTTATGTTGGTCGTCTATAATTAACCATTAATTATAGAACGATCATGAGTGACACCTAGTAGTATATCATGATCCCCAATTAATCGGAAAATCAACGGTTGATACCAGAATGTTTTTGAAACACTTCAGTAGCTATAGTAAATTGTGCCCCGTTCCCTTCACTCATCTTATACCCACTTGGTTCAGGACATGGTCTATAGTGTCAGTCCCCACTAGGCTGACTACGTCACACCTAGCCCAAGTATTACTTCCTCATCCTGCAGATTCTAGTTACTACACATGTATCCAAGAGTATCTTACTCTAAACATGCAATGTTTTGGCCAAAGACTTTAGTAACAATTCGACGAGAGGCCAAGGGTATACATCTCATCTAAAGGAGTGGTGAATCGTTTGTAGGCTATTCAAACACCTTCAGCCACTTCGACTTATACCCAATCATCCCGGGTCTACATCTCCTCGGAGATGCTTGCTTAAGATGTCAAAGCATAAGTATTCATGACCAAGATGACTTGAATACCGCAAGTCGAAGGAACATCACACTTAAGTTGCAGTAAGAACTTCATTGACATATCCATATATGCAAAGAACCATATGAAGTATTATAGCTAGTCACTCTAATGAACTAGTTACCATAACTAGCATCCACGATTAACTCCGAACATCCCATTGTCTCTAGCCAGTGAGGATCAACTGCTTGGATAAACCAAGGAGTATAACTTGTGCTAGTCTCAACAGAATTGATGGTGTCTGAATATATCAATTCATCGACTAGGGATAATTCCAATACATCACAATTACACATGTAGAGATACTCACTAGTTGTGATCCAATCACAAATTCTCTCATGCTGTGAGTCGTATTGCGGACATTCAATAAATGAGTTTAAGTTCCAATCAAATACATGAAAATATATATACTCAAATAGTCAATCTTCATTTATCAAATAAATGGTACAAACGTAAAGCGATTTTCTTAGGACATCTCTCATATATTTCTAACACAATTCTCGTGTCCGCAAACAGAAGTCAACTACCCTCCATGGCAGTCGACTGATCAAGACCAGTTAACTGCCCAAAGTTGGCAGGTGCCTGCCAAGGCCACGCAACCATAGTTGAGCTCCAGTCGATTACTGACTAGTCGACTGGTCATAACCTCAGTTGATTGCTCAGAGTCAACTAGGTGTCAAAACACTCGGTCAGTCGACTGATAAACCTCAAACATGAGGTTTAACCCAAGTATGTGAAGGGAGGGGAAACTTCGCTTCCCATTTCAACTCGGTCGCTTGTTCATGGCGATCCCATCTACACCCCCGGATTAAAAAAAATAATCATTGACAAAGAGGGATTACCAAAGCAACCATTCCATCGTCGTGCTATTCGATTAGAGTAGTCACTTGAACAAACTTGTTGTTCAAGCAACCTACCTCTATTCTTTGAATAGCCGCGGAATAGACGATGTACGGATCGCCGGTTTTTGCATTTGTATTTGGGGTCTAAGTAAATTTAGCCACATAACAAAACATACAATATGTATAAAATAAGAAAAGATCATAAGCAAGCATTATACCTCTCGATCTTCTATTGTATGTCCTTCCTCCTTTTGGACATCGTGTGGGTGACGATCTTCCAAAAGTCGAAGCCTCCTAGATCACCAATCTTCCTTTCTTTGTTCACCCTGAACAAAGGAAGACTATAAAACAAAACTCTACTCTATCTAGGAAAAACCAACAAGCTCCAAACTTGAAGCTTGCCACCGGCCCAAAGAGAGGTGGAGGAGTGGACGCCGACCAAAAGCTCCAAGGAACAACCTTAACCCTTGTTTCCACCGGCCAAGGAGAAGAGAAAGAAGAAGATGAGCACCGGCCAAGGTTGAGAAGAGAAAGTTGGGTGCCGGCCAAGGAGAAGAGAAAGGAATCCTTGCCGCCCAAGGATTCCCTAAAACCCTAGCCGCCCAAGCCTCCAAGCCCTGTTAGTGCTTATAAGCTCCACATATCTCCACAATGGCATGATATTGTCCACTTTGGGTCTAAGCCCTCATGGTTTTATTTTTGGGCTTTACCCAAAAGGCCTCAAACCAATGGAGATATCTTTTTTCTTATAAGCACATGATCTTTTCCATGTCTTACCAATGTGGGACTTTGATTGTATTCCCCATACTCCCAACAATCCCCCCCTCAAACGAAGGACCACATTGGGCCCCCCCTCAAGCCTATCCCTCCTCGAAGGATTTTCTCTGCTTGATGTCCGATCTTCAACCCACCAGGACTTCATGCCAGTTGTTCGGTCCCCCCGACCCAACTAGACTTCCTTCCTGATGTCTGGTTCTCTTGATCTGGACGTGGGAGCTCAACTTCCTTCGTTCGAGGTTCATGGCTTGACATGGACCATGGCTCTGATACCAATTGTTAGTGCTTATAAGCTCCACATATCTCCACAATGGCATGATATTGTCCACTTTGGGTCTAAGCCCTCATGGTTTTATTTTTGGGCTTTACCCAAAAGGCCTCAAACCAATGGAGATATCTTTTTTCTTATAAGCACATGATCTTTTCCATGTCTTACCAATGTGGGACTTTGATTGTATTCCCCATACTCCCAACAAGCCCTAGCCGCCCAAACCCTAATCTCCTCTTCAATGCTCTTGCCGCCCACCCCTAGCCTCCTTTTATAGATTTAGGCCTAAGCCTCCTTTAATCTCCACCGTCGTATCTAGAGATTTAATCTCAACCTTCGGATCTAGGGATTTAATCTCAACCGTCAGATTTAGAGATTCAATCTCCACCGTCGGATCTAAAGATTTAATCTCCACCATTGAATCTTGAGATTTAATCTCCACCGTCAGATCTAGAGTTTTATTTTCCACCATCGGATCTAGGCTTCATGAGGGTTTAATAGGCTACAATAGGGACCATGAGGAGGAGTTGGATCTTGGCCACCCAATGGATTAAGCCCACATAAAGTCCGATCCATTAATGATAATCCATTCCACTAGAGGATTATCATTGATCTACCTCACCAACCCCCATAAGTTAAAATGGGCTCCATATATTATTTGTACATATATCTCCCCGTGTTTAAGATCTTGAATGTCTGTCGATTAATTAATTTAATGACAATTAATTAATCAACTTCTAACTCCATGAGTAGTACCACTCAACCTTATCATTATGCCGGACTAAGTCCACCTACAGGGTTTACATGATGAACCTTATGAGCTCCTCAAGGGGACATCATCATCCTAATATATAGGACATGGTTTCCTCCTATAATCAATGGCACACCATATAAATAATATCATTTCCCAACTTACCGAGCCTATCGATTTACTCTATAAATCTCGCCCATTGGTAAATCAAAGAAATGAATACTAAGTATATGTGTCCGTTATTATATCGGGATTAAGAGCATGTACAACATAATATCTGAGGTCCGATTAGATTATGTAGTCAGCAATAAATTGAATCACCTCTATGTCGGTCATGCTCAATACACACAAAGTGTACTAGTGTAATTCTATGGTCAAGACAAACTAATACCAAATCACACTACAACCATTCCAATGGTTTGTCCATAACCATCTGGGTTGTGAACTTTTACTTATACTTTACAAAGAACTGATAACATGATCTCCCGTGTGACACTACACACCATGTTATCTATAATGTAATGTATTAGACAATATGCATAACCATAAATATGCAAACAATGATCATGTGATTCTTATTTGAAAAATAAAGATGTTCATACAAAAGATAGACTTTTTAGTATACATCCCAGCAGTATGATCCCCCTCATACTTGATAGACCACCCTTAGCCTAGATCTAAGCATTCTAGCCACCTCCATCAATCTCACGCCTATCGGATCCCTCTAAATCATCCATGACTTGTTCATCCATACGCTAGCCTATAGGTGCTTCCATCGGCTATTGTCATGCTAACCAGGTCTACTTTGCCAAGGTACATCTGCACTTACGCCGCCAAGACAAATGTTTGGACTTTACGCCACTAATATCACACCCTTGGACTTCCCAAATGCCAAGATCCATTTGGACTTATGCCGCCAAGACTCCACGCTTGGACTTTATGCTGCCAAACATTGGACTTAGGCTGCCAAGACCCATGCTTGGAATTTATACCGCCAATATCACACTCTTGGACTTCCCTTGCCAACTTCATGTTAGACTTTCCAATTGTCAAGACCCATGCTTGGACTTTCCAATTGCCAAGTACCCATAACTTGGACTCTCCAATTGCCAAGTACCCATGACTTGGACTTTCCATGCCAAGTACACAAAACTTGGACTTCCCTTGACAATCACATTGTCATACATTTTTTCGAATATCAAAATACTGCTCGAGTCAAACTCGAGTCTGGTTAATCGTGACCTGGGTCGATTGCACCAACAGTTCCTACTCCACGGCCGAACTCTAGCGATGCACCACCACTAAAACTTTCTCCTTCTTGAAATCACACCGAAGGTGGAGCAACCTCTTACAAGCTGAAGCTTTACAATAAAACAACAACCAAAATACAAGTGAAGAAACAAAATGAATGCAAATGAAAAATGCCTTACACGATGATTATTTTTGCTTGATCGCTTGTTTGGTTGCTTTAGAATCTTTCTGAAGACCTATAATGCAGCAGCACTTCCCTTCAAAATTTCCCAACAATCGACAGCTCCAAATGTCGCCAAGACTTCCTTTTATAAGCTCTGCATCAAGTTGATTTCTATCGATCAGTCAACTAGTCTTATCCCAGTCGACTGGTCATTCAATCATTGTCTCACAATGACTTAATCTGCATTAGTCAATCAATCGACTGTTGTGAGCTATCAATCGATTGCCAAGTCATCAGTCAACTGCCTAGTCGACTTAGAAATATTTTGTACTCTATTCACTTAAATCCAATCGGCTGCATCATCACAACAGTCAACTACTTCACGGGAGCACTATTTCTCAACTTTCTGAGTTGCCAGTCACCCGAGCACCTCAGCCATCTCAACTACCCGGAATTAGTTGACTGCTTCTCCACAGCAGTCAACTGCCTAAGAACCGAGTCCAAGTGTTGAGCACCTTAGTCAACTTGACTGCCTGAGCACTCAACCAGTTGACTGCTTGAGCACTCGACCAGTCGACTAGTCCAAACCACCAGTAGAATGACAGTCTCAAAACTAAGGGTTAATACATCAAGTGTTAGGGATCGTTTGAAAGCTAGAGGGGGGGGGTGAATAGCGTCAATGGAATTCTTTCGCATTTGTTTCTACAATTTTGTTAGCGCAGTGGAAATAGAAAAGTAATAACAATAACGAAATGCACAACACGCTAACACAATGATATAACATGGTTCGGAACCGCACGGTTCCTACTCCACGGATCGGGTTCGTACGAACCCTAGCGATGCCAATAACACACCACTATAATAATAACTCCTTCTCGGAGCAATCCGGAGGCGGAGAAACCTCGTACAATATGATTACAATAATAATCAAGTAGATACAAGCAAAAACAATATGAAATACAAATGCAAGTAAAGGAAAAACACTTTACAAGAGCTTTGGATTGCTTGATCTTTGATTGCCTTGAACTAGCTTTGAAGGACTGGAAAGCACCAACTTCCCCCTTCAATTTCGCTCAAGAAAATCGCTATCTTTTCCTCCATCACGAGCTCCTTATATAGCTTCAACCTGTGCTGGAAAAGGTTGATCAGTCGACTGCTCGGGACCATCAGTCGACTGATCACACTGTTGCTGTGAGACAACGGTGTAATCCACGCTGGAAAAATCCAACGGCTAGGACATCAGTCGACTGATCATGACCATCAGTCGACTGATGAGCCATCACTCGACTGCTCGTCTCAGCAGTCGAGTCTCACTCCATTCTATGGCCGAAAATCCGAGCATCAGTCGATTGATAACATAATCGATCGCATTGCTCGTCATCGATCGGCCGCTATAACAATGGCGCGATCGCTAGGCTACTTTCCAATCAAACCCTAGTTGACTCGATCCGATCGCCACATGGCACCAACATGAGGTTTTAACCCAAGTATGGTTCCCCCATACTTGCTAGACCACCCTTAGCCTAGACCTAAGCCTTCTAGCCACCTCCATCAGCCTCACGCCTCTCGGATCCCTCCAAGTCATCCATGACTTGTTCATCCATCGCGCTAGCCTTCAGGTGCTTCCATCGGCTATGTCATGCTAACGGTGTCTACACCGCCAAGGCACTTTGGACTTACGCCGCCAAGACTCCGCTTGGACTTTACGCCGCCAACCATTGGACTTATGCTGCCAAGACTCCCGCTTGGACTTTACGCCGCCAATATCAAACCCTTGGACTTCTCAAATGCCAAGACTCAAGCTTGGACTTTCCCTTTCCAACCCATGTTGGACTTTTCATGCCAAGACCCATGCTTGGACTTTTCATGTGCCAAGTGTCCCACTTGGACTTTCCATGCCAAGTACTCAAGACTTGGACTTTACCAAATGACAATTACATTGTCATATGTTTTTGTCGAAACATCAAAACATCACTCGAGTCAAACTCGAGTCCTGGTCAATCGTGACCTGGGCCGATTGCACTAACAATCTCCCCCTTTTTGATGTTTGACAAAAACCAAACAAATTATTGAGTTAGAACACTAACTCAAATCCCTTACCAATTATCCCAAATTGGTAAATACTCTCCAAATGTTCTCCCCCAAACATTCTGTCCCTTTTTGACTAACATAAAAAAGGTTTCCTCCCCAAGAGGGTCAATGTCTCATGTCCCAATGAGATCTTACAATCTCCCCCTTGGTCCAAAAATACTTAGGATGCCTACCATCTTCCTAGTGATAAGTCCAATATCACTCAAGAGAGACAATCCCATTTACTCTCCCAATTTCCAAATTGGGTCTCTCAAAAGTCCCATCAATTTCCCAATTGATGTCATATTCTCCCAATAACTTCTCCTCTTCAAGGAGAAAAACACATCCATCATCCCAAGATGGATACCTCCCCCTAAAGGCTTGCTCCCCCTTGACCATTGCACCAACAATGTCCTTGGGCAGTCCCTAAGACAAAAGGAACTCTAAACCATCAAAATTAAGGTCAGAAATTCAATATAGAACTTTCCAACACCTTAAAATTGATACAAACCCTAAATACTTTTCCTAATTCATATCCAATGGATTTTCACCCTTTATAATGCTACCCAAAGCATATCCTAGGGTTAGGAGTGATTAGGGGCCATAACCGTAGCTGAAATCAGGTTGGACAAGCTTGTTTATCCCGAAATCAGTAATCAATGAGTGATTCGTAAATCACCGATCATTTACATCACGATCGCAACCAATAGCAATGATCGATAATCAAATTTCTGAATTTCAATTATCAGAGTTGAATTTCAGAAAATCATAAATAATTATACGTATATCGAAAAATCACGAAATTTGGTACGTATAATACTTATGACCAATACAATAGGTGAAAAATGTTTGAAAAATATTTTACCCATACAATATCGAAATTGATACAAAATTCAAAAGTGAAGAAAACTTCTAAGTTTTTGGCTCACTTTGTATCAATCTCATCAATGGTGATTGCTATCAAAAGATAGACTTCACCAAGGTTTTTCAAAATGATTTTAGAATGTTTTCAAAACCTTATTTTGGATCATATTCCTTGGGCTCTATGTACATGACTTGTACACAAGCTTTCCCAATGATCCACATGTTGGGTTAATATGAATTTGAGTTCAACTAGATGCAAAAACTATGCACCATGAACTTAACTTATATCCTAGCATCTCACATGTATCTAGGGTGTATAAATACACATACATGTCCATTGGATGTGAGATGTGGGTTTTGGTTCATTTAATCTAGGGTTTCATGCATTTTCTAAGGCAACTCTACTTGATTCCCTTATAAATGGGACTCCAAGTCATGCCATTGTCCTTAACTCAATTTTCAATCAATTTAATGCATGTAATGATCATGGCATAAATAATAACATTATTAAAACATGGCCAATGATCATGATGTCATGGCATATGATAAAATTTAAAAACACATGACATTTAAAACCTTAAACCTAAGCATAATCATGACATATAAAAATGATTAAAAAAAATGATGTCATGACATATGGCAATCAAGGCATGACAAATAAAATATATAGGTATGGTAATACCTAAATTTTAATATTAATTTCCATTTGATATAATTAAGTATATTTTTCCATATTAACTTAAATTTTCCCAAGTGTGCCAAAAACCCAAAATGGCACACTACGACCTTTAAACCTAAATTGTGCCAATTTGACCATTTTATCAAGCTTCTCAAATAATATTGGCACACCCTAAAATCTTTTAGGATGATAATTCAAATCTATTTCCAAGGTATCCATAACCTTGAAAATAACCTAAAGTGCCACCTTTGCCATGGTTGAGTTAACTACCCATCCATTTAAGGTTGGCACACCCTAACCCATCTAGCGTGAATCAATCACGCTCTTAGGAATCCAAAACCGATTTGAGCTCCTAGGGTTAATTAGGTACTCCTTAGGGATAACCTCCCTAGATACCTTCCTAATGACCCTTCTAGGCTTAGAAGCCTTGGTCATTTTGGTTTTGCCATGGTTAACTCTAGGGGTGACTCCCCTTGTAACCTTCTTAGTGGCTTCCCTAGGTTTCCTAGAAACCCTAGCCACTAGGCACACACCATGGTCAACTCTAGGGATGACTTCCCTATTGACCTTGGTCTTCCTAGACCTAGTTTGTGTCCCATAATCAAATGGAACACTATGGTAAGCTACCTTAGGCTTAGGTTTGTGACCCAAACCTTGCTTGCCTTTGGTTGACTTTTGACTCTTAGGTCCTTGGTGTTGACTTTGACTTTTGGACCTTTGACTTTGACCATTAGACCCTTTAAATTGGTTTTGTATATTCCTAAGGGTCTTTTCTAGTTTCTCAAGCCTTGACCTCAAGGCTTGGTTTTCTAATTCTAATTGCCCAATTGATTTTTGATTAAATTCTTGGGCATGGGAATTTCTAGGCATATGCCTAGTCCATTTAGGGTTAACACCTAGGTGCTCTTGCACCTTTCTAATTGTCTCCCTAGGTAAAATTGATCTTGAGTTATTTGACCTAGGTTTGTCCTTAAATAAGTTGTTTTTAGGGACATTAGTCCCAAATTTCTCCCTATTTCCTACATGGACTCTCTTAGCTCCTAAGCAAAAATATTTATTCCTATTAGCATGCTTTTCATAAATTGCAAGAGAATTAAAGTTCCTAGCATGCTTTTTAGCATTTAAATTAGAAGATGCATTACTAAAATGTACCTTAGGGTTAGCCTTAGCTCCCCCTACTTGTGATGCTTCTTCTTGGGTCTTTTTGCTCCCCCTAGGACATTGATTCCTATAATGTCCTTTTGAATTGTACTTGAAGCATATGATGTGCTCCTTGCCTTTAGGTGTTGGAGAACCGACATCCTTGACTTTTGGTGCCGGTGGAGCTTTCCTAATCTTCTTTGGGCACTTGCTCTTATAGTGCCCAAATTCCCTACACTCAAAACACATAATATGATTTTTGTTTGAAAATAAAGTGTTTGAGTTACCTAGGGTGGTGGTAGGTGCCGGAGTTGAATTTTGAGCTTCCTCATCTTGATCGGATGTTGGGAGCTCTTCTTGAGGTTGCTCCGGTGTAGAGGATGGTCTCTCCTCCTCAATCCTAGAAGTAGATGCTTCTTCCACCTCTTCTACTTCTTCTTTCTCTGATCCGGAAGTTGACTCCATCTCAACTTCCGATTCCTCACTTTCACTTGAGGATGAACTCTCCTCATGGTATCTTGCCAATTTTCTCCATAGCTCCTTGGCATACATGTAATCCCCTAGCTTGCACAAAACATCATTAGGAATTAAATCTTCCAAAAGTTTCGTTACCTTAGCTTCGGTCTTGAGCTTTTGGCGTTGCTCTTGGGTCCACTTTTTCAATTTTAGGATATTCCCCTTCTTATCCCTAGGGGGTTCAAGGCCTTCAATGAGGATGAACCAATCCTCTATGTTCATCATCAAGAATATTTCCATTCTTGCTCTCCACGCCGGAAAATCTTCTGGATCATATGGAGGTGGAGTATTGATATCCCATCCAAGCTTGTCTTGGAATTCCATCTTCACCCTCTAGCCTTTTGCTCCCGGTTGTTAATCCATTGAAGAGCCCCTGGCTCTGATACCACTTGTTAGGGATCGTTTGGAAGCTAGAGGGGGGGGGTGAATAGCGTCAATGGAATTCTTTCGCGTTTGTTTCTACAATTTCGTTAGCGCAGCGGAAATAGAAAAGTAATAACAATAACGAAATGCACAACACGCTAACACAACGATATAACGTGGTTCAGAACCGCACGGTTCCTACTCCACGGATCGTGTTCGTACGAACCCTAGCGATGCCAATCACACACCACTATAATAATAACTCCTTCTCGGAGCAATCCGGAGGCGGAGAAACCTCGTACAATATGATTACAACAATAATCAAGTAGATATAAGCAAAAACAATATGAAATACAAATGCAAGTAAAGGAAAAACACTTTACAAGAGCTTTGGATTGCTTGATCTTTGATTGCCTTGAACTAGCTTTGAAGGACTGGAAAGCACCAACTTCCCCCTTCAATTTCGCTCAAGAAAATTGCTATCTTTTCCTCCATCACGAGCTCCTTATATAGCTTCAACCTATGCTGGAAAAGGTTGATCAGTCGACTGCTCGGGACCATCAGTCGACTGATCACACTGTTGCTGTGAGACAACGGTGTAATCTACGCTGGAAAAATCCAACGTCTAGGACATCAGTCGACTGATCATGACCATCAGTCGACTGATGAGCCATCACTCGACTGCTCGTCTCAGCAGTCGAGTCTCACTCCATTCTGTGGCCGAAAATCCGAGCATCAGTCGACTGATAACATAATCAGTCGACTGCTCCATCGTCGATCGGCGCTAGCGGCGGCCGATCGCTAGGCTACTTCCACGCCAAACCCTAGTTGACTCACCTCAAATATGAGGTTTTAACCCAAGTATGGTTCCCCCATACTTGCTAGACCACCCTTAGCCTAGACCTAAGCCTTCTAGCCACCTCCATCATCCTCACGCCTCTCGGATCCCTCCAAGTCATCCATGACTTGTTCATCCATCGCACTAGTCTTCAGGTGCTTCCATCGGCTATGTCATGCTAACGGTGTCTACACCGCCAAGGCACTTTGGACTTACGCCCCCAAGACTCCGCTTGGACTTTACGCCGCCAACCATTGGACTTATGCTGCCAAGACTCCCGCTTGGACTTTACACCGCCAATATCAAACCCTTGGACTTCTCAAATGCAAAGACTCAAGCTTGGACTTTCCCTTGCCAACCCATGTTGGACTTTTCATGCCAAGACCCATGCTTGGACTTTTCATGTGCCAAGTGTCCCACTTGGACTTTCCATGCCAAGTACTCAAGACTTAGACTTTACCAAATGACAATTACATTGTCATATGTTTTTATCGAAACATCAAAACATCACTCGAGCCAAACTCGAGTCCTGGTCAATCGTGACCTGGGCCGATTGCACCAACATCAAGTATGATCCCCTCACACTTGACACTTACCCTTAACCTAGACCTATGCTTTCAAGCATCTTCCATTAGCCTTACACTTTTAGAATGCACTAAGTCCACAACTCCTCATCCTTTCCTTCAAGTACTTCCTTTGGCTTTGTCATGCTATCGGGTCTTCCTTTGCCAAGAGACTACACCTCCGTAACTTCTATTGCCAAGTCTCAATACTTGGACTTTCCTTTGCCAAGTCTTTATACTTGGACTTTCCTATGCCAAGTATCCATACTTGGACTTTTCTTTTCCAAGCCTCCATACTTGGACTTTCCCTTGCAAGTATCCATACTTAGGCATTTCCTTTCCAAGTTTCCATACTTTGACTTTTCCCTTGCCAAGCACCATACTTGGACTTTTCCTTGCTAAGTTTTCATACTTGGACTTTTTCTTGTCAAGCACCATACTTGGACTTTTCCTGTCAAATCTCTTGTCAACCTTGACCTACTTGACTTCTCTTCTCAGTCAACAACTTCATATGAATATGGATATTGTCAAGCATCAAAACTCTACTCGAGTCTCACTCGAGCTTGGTCAACCTTGACCTGAGGTTTATTGCACGAACAATCTCCTCCTTTTTCATGCTTGACAATATCTTTAAGTTTGGCTAGCCCTTAAGCCCAACTTGCCTCTTCTTATGTCAAAGCATAATAAAGATTTACAAACTTAAACCCTTCATTCTTCCCCTTTGGCACACATCAAAAAGTCTCTCAAAGATTTCCATATCTTATTCTCTAATGAGATCCTTCATTCTTCCCTTTTTCCAATCCTTTATCCCCCTTAGTAATAAAACCCTTATCACTCAATGAAAGGCAATTCTTCATCCTCCCCCTATTCAAAATTCATCCATCATACCTTGAAGGATAATGCCCCCCTAAAGGCTTGCTCCCCCTTGACCATTGCACCAATAATATCTTTGGAGAGGCCCTAAGTCTATAGGATATCTAAACTTCAAAAATAAGGGTAAAAGTTCGACCTTGAACTTTAACATCCCTAAAAATTCGATTCTTGTCTTAATTAACTCTCCTAATCATTTTCATCGAAAATCTAATCCTTCCAATGCTTGTTTAAGCATATTATACGGTTACAAGTGGTTAGGATACTTAGGGTTGCTGATAAATAGCTAAACGGATTGTTCAGTCTAAATCAACCTACCAGTTGATTGTTATCAGCAACCAGTTGATTGGTACTAGCACTAGTCGATTGGTCCATGAGCCAGTCGACTGGTTTCTGATTTTCCAAAAATTAGAGTTTTTCAGTCATGTTTTGAAAACGCATAAGTAATTCTATGATTTTTGAAAAATCTTGAAACTTCATGTAGACATTACTTATGACAAATACTATAGGAGAAAAATAGTTTTATATGAAAATATCTATTATTTTCCAATAATGATACAAAATTGAAAACTATTGAAACCTTCAATGTTTAGGACCAACTTGTATTAATATTCTCAATGGTGATTGCTATCAACAATAGACTTCGCCAAGGTTTTTCAAAATGATTTTAAAATTATTTTCAAATTATATTTTCAATCATGATCAATGGTACATGACTTGTACATTAATTTTCTTCATGATTTCTTCCTATGATTTCATGAGTTTGAGTTCATTTTGATGCAACATATAAGCACTTAGAACCTAATGAATTTTCCTAGCATGTTACATGTGTTTAAAGTATTTCAATACACACACATGTCATCCTATAGTCTTTGTGAGATATGGATTAATTATTCCTTAAACTAAGGGTTCATGCATTGTTATCTAGGCATATCCAATTTGACCTCTTTACCTAGGATATCAATTAATGTCATTTATCCTTAATTTCAATTGGATAACTAATGCATGAATATGATCATGGAATATTAGATGTGCATAATCTAAAAACATTGCCAATGGTACATGATGTCATGATATGATAAAGATAAACCTAAGTATTAACATGACATTTTAAATAATCATGGGATACATAATGTCATGACATAGATTATGAAAAACAAAGCATGACAAATATATAAAATACCAAGGTATAAGAATACCTAAGTATTGAACCTAATTGTCATTTGGTAGGATTATATAAAGTACCAAACTTGACATAATAACTTGTTAACCCCCTCGAGTGTGTCAAAAGCCTTCAACTTGGCACACTATTGACTTTACTCTACTTGTGCCAATCATGATCAATATTTCAAACTTCTATTATTTATATTATCACTGAAGGTTTGAAGCTACACTTCTTGCTTCGCTTTAGTCGCTTGTGCATGACGATCCAATCATACATCCCTGAATTAAAAAAAATTAATCCAAATGAAGATGGATTACCTAACCAATCGATCCTGTTGGTGCAGGGGCACCAGATAATCGAACCTGTATTTTGATTATGGAAAAGACACAAAGTTAAGTTTACATCGTTGTCTCACGAGCTAAATCAAGTGTGCAGAAAGGCTAAGCTAAGATGAAGGTCAGCGACACCCAGAGGGAGCTGTGGTGGTCGGGCAACACCGAGGGAACTTTGTGGGAGTCAAAGAACCTAGCTGGAAGACTGGAAGCAAAGCGACAGATCTTAAAAAACTAGAGGTAAGCTCGTGTGAGTGAGAGATGGTAAGGTCGTGTCCTCTGTACGGGGACGATCGTAGGCGGTGATCTTACTAAGACTTCCTGTGGAAGGTCTTGGTCAAGATCGGACGGTAAGAAATCGTCGCATTTACCATTTTCCATGCTAACCTCTTATTGCAGGGAAGTGGCTAGGCAATGATCGATCATTAGGCGATTGGTGATGCTCATCGATCGATGGAAGGCATCGATCTGATGGCGCATTTAATCAACCTTTTGCGCTAGGTCAAAATGGATAATGTTTGATGCTGCCACTTTGCGATAAAATTTGGTACCACCTCGTGATCAGTTCCGAAAGATGAGGAGACTTATTCTGAGGCCAAACTCTATAAAAGGAGGGGAGGATTCCAACCCAAAGATCAATCAAGATTATTCTCAAGTGCTCCTACAATGCCAAAGCTCCAGCACCGTCATAACGCCGATGTGACGATAAGCTTTAATCTTCTTCGTTGGCAGCAGCAGCAAGTAATATTTTTTGTTATTGTATTCTTTGTTTTAATCGTAACGAGGTGAGGTAGGCTTGTTGCCTCATCATCGTACTTTCAGTTTTGTGATCGTTGTGTCCTACCTCCAACGAGGAGGAGATCTTTAGTGCTTTTCCCTCCGTACGCGGTCTAGGACCGTTAGGGCCTTGGAGTAGCAATCGCTGGGTTGTGAACCAAGTAAAAATAAACTTGTCTTTTTATTTTTTTCGCTGTGCTTGCTCGTACATCGAACGAACAAAAAGAAAAATTTTACGCTCGCCATTAACCCCCCCCCCCCCCCCCCCGGCCTCTAGCGACGCTTCTCGATCCAACAAATCCATCATCGTGCTTCACGATTTGAGTCGTTGCTTAAACAAACTCGTTGTTCAAACAACGTAACACTTTTCCTCGATTAGCCATGGAATAGATGATGTACGGATCGCCGATTTTTGTGTTTATCTTCGGGGTCCATGATCATACAAACATAATCCAATTACATAGAACAAGAAAGAAAACTAAACAAGAATTATACCTCTTGTTTACCTCTTGATCTTCTATTGTATGTCATATCCTCCTCTTTGACGTCGTGTGGGCAACGATCTTCCAAGAGTCGAAGCCTCTTAGATCACGTATCTTTTTTTCCTTGTTCGCTCTGAACAAAGGAAGATAACCAAAGCCCCTTTCTTCTCCTTTCTTGCACCAACCACCAACCACCAAGGTTAGTGTCCGCCAGCCCTAAGGAGAGGGAGAGAGTGTGGCCGCAGGCCAAGAGCTCCAACAGAAGAAACCCTAACTCTTGCCACTGGCCAAAAGAGAGGGAAAGGGTGGAGGTTGCTGTCAGCCAAGTGGAGAGGAAGAAGCTTGTTGTCGCCGGCCAAAAGAGAGAAAGACAAGGAAACCCTAGAAAAACCCTAATTCCTTGTGCCGCCCAAACCTCTCAATGCCAACTCCAAACCCTAGCCTCTCCAAAAATCTTGCCGCCCAAGCCTTTCAATGCCAACTCCAAACCCTTGCCTCTCCAAAAATCTTGCCGCTCAAGCCAACCCTTGAGCCAAAAAAACTCATCCATGCCCAAGCCTCTCTATCCACTTATATAGATCTAGGCTTCATGAGGGTTTTATATTAGGCTACAATAGGGACCACGAGGAGGAGTTGGATCTTGACCACCTAATGGATCCGACCCACATAAAATCTGATCCATTAATGATGATCCATTCCACTAGAGGATTATCATTTTTCTACCTCACCAACTCCCATAATTAAATATGGACTTCATATATTAATTGTACAAATATCTCCCCATGTTTAAGATATCAAATGTACGTTAATTAATTAATTTACTGACAATTAATTAAATAACATCTAACTTCATGAGTAGTACCACTCAACCTTATCATCATACTAGACCAAGTCCACCTGCAGGATTTACATGATGATCCTTATGAACTCCTCAAGGGGGCATCATCATCCTAATACATAGGACACGATTTTCTCCTATAATCAATGACACATCATGTAAATAATATCATTTCCCAACTTACCGGGTCTATCGATTTAACCCATAAATATCGCCCATTGGTAAATCAAAGAAATAAATATTAAGTACATGTGCTCGTTATTATATCGAGATTAAGAGCATGTACACTATAATATCCGAGGTCCGATTCAATTATATAGTCAGCAATAAATTGAATCACCTCTATATCGGTCCTGCTCAATACACACAAAGTGTACTAGTGTAATTCTATGGTCAAGATAAACCAATACCAAATTACACTACAACCATGCCAATGGTTTATCCAAAACCATCTTGGTTGTGAGCCTCTACTTATACTCTACAAGGAACTGATAACATGATCTTCTGTGTGACACCACACACCATGTTATCTACAATGTAAAGTATCAGACAATATGCATAACTATAAATATACAAACAATGATCATGTGATTCTTATTTCAAAATGAAGAGGTCCATACAAAGGCTAGGCTTTCAGTATACATCTAAACAATCTCTCACTTATACTAAAAGACTATGCTGCCATCAAAGTGTCATACATTTGATTCCCATTGCCTCCACATGCCTATCAAAAGCTCTCACTGGAAGGGCCTTAGTGAAAGGATCTGCCAGGTTATCCTTTGATGCAATCTTGGTGATAGCAACTTCTCCTCGCTTTACGATCTCTCGTATTAGGTGGTACTTGCGTTCTATGTGTTTACTTGTTTTATGGGATCGTGGTTCCTTCGAGTTTGCAACTGTACCACTGTTATTACAATAAATTGTGATAGTTCTGGGCAAACCAGGAATCACATCCAAGTCCATCAAGAAGTTCCTGAGCCATACAACTTCTTTGGTTGCCTCAGAGGCTTCCACATACTCAGCTTCCATGGTGGAGTCCGCCACACATTTCTTCTTGACACTCCTCCATACAATGGCTCCACCTCCCAAAGTAAACACAAAACCCGAGGTAGAGTTATTATTATCCCGATCTGATTGGAAGTCAAAATCTGTGTAACCCACAGGGAGTAATTGATCTGTCTGGTATACCAGTATATAATCCCTAGTCCTTCTTAGGTACTTCAATATATGCTTTACCGCAGTCCAATGTCCCTATCCTAGATTACTCTGATATCTACTAACCAAGCCCACGACAAAGTAGATATTCAACCTCGTACATAACATAGCATACATGAGGATTCCTACCATCGAAGGATTAGAAACCGCCTTCATCTCCTCTATCTTCTTTGATGTTCTAGGACACATCTCTTTAGATAAAGGTACTTCATGCCTAAAAGGTAGAAAACCTTTCTTGGAGTTTTGCATGCTAAAATGGACCAAAATAGTGTCTATGTATGAAGCTTGAGATAAACACAACATCCTTTTCTTGTGATCCCTTATAATCTTGATCCCAAGGATGTGCCCCACTTCTCCCAAGTCATTCATATCAAACTATTTGGACAACCATATCCTTATGTCTGACAACACTTTGACATTGTTGTCAATGAGCAAAATGTCATACACGTATAGTACCAGAAATACCACTACATTTTTGGCACATCTCTTGTATACACAAGACTCATCTGGACTTTGAATAAATCCATATGACTGGATTACCTCATCAAAGTGGATGTTCCAAGATCTCGAAGCTTGCTTCAATCCATAAATGGACCGATTAAGCTTGCACACAAGATGCTCTTTTCCTTTTGCAATGAATCCCTCTGGTTGCTCCATATAGATGTTTTCTTCAAGACTTCCATTAAGGAAAGCTGTCTTGACATCCATCTGCCAAACCTCATAATTCATATAAGCAGCAATAGATAAGAGAATCCGGATAGACTTAAGCATGGCTACCGACGAAAAGGTCTCCTCATAATCGATACCCTCTTTCTAAGTATACCCTTTTGCAATAAGCCTTGCTTTGAAGGTCTCAACCTTGTTCCTCTCTTTCTTTTATAGATCCACTTGCATCCAATGGTTTTTATACCATTGGGTGGTTCTACTAGCTCCCAGACCTGATTTGAATCCATAGATTCTATCTCAGAATTCATTGCCCTTTGCCAAGATACCACATCTTTGTCTTTGATTGCCTCATCATATGTCCAGGGATCAGATTCATGTTCGCCAGGGATCAAATCAGAAGATTCTCCCAAGAACATAAATCTCTCAAGTTGTCTAACAACCCTCCCACTACGATGAGATATCACCTGTGTATCCTCTGTGACACGTGGTGCAGTCACTTGTGGTATTTCCTCTTGTACCGTTGGTACTGAAGTAGTGACTTCCCCTCTCAACTCCTCTAGAACAATCTTGCTCATGGGCTTGTGGTTCATCACATAGTCTTCCTCTAAAAATCGGATATTCGTGCTAACAATCACCCTCTAATCTCTAGGACTATAGAATAAACCACCTTTTGTTCCTCTAGGATAGCCTACGAACAAGCGCACTTCTGTACGAGGTTCCAACTTACCAGCATCTACCTTCAGCACATGTGCTGGACTTCCCCAAATCCGAATATGTCTCAGACTAGACTTTTGCCCAGTCCACAATTTTGTGGGAGTAGAAGGTACTAATTTAGATGGTACCAAGTTCAGAATATACACTGTCGTATCCATAGCATACCCCCAGAACGAATCTGGTAACTCAGAATAACTTATCATCGATCTAACCATCTCCATAAGAGTCCTATTCCTTCGCTCCGCCACACCATTCTGCTGGGGTGTAGCAGGTGCAGATAGTTGGAATTGAATCCCAGCCTCTGATAAGTAACTCCTAAACTCTCCCAAGAGGTACTCACCACCACGATCAGATCATAGTGTCTTGATACTTTTACCTTGACGTTTCTCCACATCAGCCTTGAATTCTTTGAACCTGTCAAAGCATTCAGACTTGCGGCGCATCAAGTAAATGTATCCATATCTTGAATAATCGTCTATAAAAGAGACTAAGTATTCAAAACTACCTCTAGCCTTGATAGACATAGGACCACACAAATCAGAATAAACCAATTCCAACATATCTTTGGCTCTATACCCCTTGGCCTTAAAAGGCCTCTTGGTCATTTGACCTTCCAAGCAAGATTCGCAGGTTGGAAAATCTTCCACCACTAATGAACCCAAAGGTCCATCAGCTATCAACGTTTGAATTCTACTTAGGTTAATATGACCTAACCTTAGATGCCAAAGATACGTTTGGTTCATTTTTGAAGGTTCTTTTCTCTTATTAGATTTAGAAGATGAGTTATTTATTTCTATTCGCATCGTGGGAGCTTTTGGTTCAAGAGTATACAAATTTCCTACCAACGTACTAGAATAGATAATCTCCTTATTCCTTTTTATAACAATTCTATCATTAAAAGAAATAGAATATCTATACAAAAACAATTTAGAAACTGAAATCAAATTCTTTCTAAATGAAGGTACATAAAGGCAATTTCTCAGAACCAAAGTTTTATTCCTATCAAAAGATAAATAAACATCTCCCATTGCAATAGCCGCCACCTTAGTAGCATTGCCAATGTAGACGGTAATCTCCCCCTCAGCTAGTCATATGGTTTCCTAGAACCCCTACAAAGTATTGCATACATGATCAGTGTCTCTCGTATCTACACACCAAGTGCCGGTAGATAACACCGCTAAACATGTTTCAATGACTAGACCAAAAGATATACCTTTGTTCTGCTTTCATTTAGGGCAGTCAACCTTCCAATGTCCAGTCTGCTTGCAAGTGAAGCACTTGCCTTTCGGCTTCTTCACTCCTTCCTGAGATCCTCCCACCACCTTCACTGCACCTTGTTTCTTCTTCTTCTTGCCTTTCGGCTTAGAAGTAGAAACTTTCTGGGTAACCAAAACCTGAGAACTCTGACGAAAAAGCCCCTCTACCTCCTGGAGCTCTATCAGAAGCTCCGCCAATGAAAATAACTTCTTATTCATGTTGTAGTTCAGGCGAAACTGCTCAAAACTCTTAGGTAGAGATTGGAGAATGATATCGACCTGGGTTTCCCCATCGATCTTAGCTCCAAGGACTTCTAGCTCATTAAAATGAGTCATCATCTTGAGAACATGATCCCTCACAAGTGTTCCCTCAACCATGGTGGTCATCATCATGTTTCTCATGGCTTCTTGCCAAGCAGCCCGATTCTGGTGTCCAAAAAGTTCCTTGAGATTGAGCATCATGTCATAAGCAGTAGTCATGACCTGATGCTGATGTTGCAATACATTTTACATAGAAGCCAAAATGTAACACTGCACCATCTCATCAGCCTTGATCCACTTCTTATAACTCTCTTTCTCCTTTTCCCCAGAATCATCCGTAGGCTTAGGAGGACACTCCTCGAGAAGTACATACTTGTACTCCTCAGCAGTCAACACTATGTTCAGATTCCTTTTCCAATCCACATAGTTAGGTCCAGTAAGTTTATTTTCCTTTAGAATCACAGCAAGTGGGTTGAAAGTCATTTTGAAGAAACCTAAGAATCACATAGATCAAAAACATTTAGATTTCAAAAACTTATTGATTCTTCAAACAATAAAATTTTAAAATCAACCAACACCTCAAAACATCGAGAATATTGTATGCTACGATAGTGTGGACGTATATGAATTCTATATTTGTAAGAGAAGGTTTTACCCATTAATTTTATTATCCTGTCAACCTTACTTTTTGACAAATAAAATTAATAGTTGGTTCCTCTTTGGCCCTACAAATAAAAGCAGTGACTCCGATGGGGAGGATACTTTTATTTGCATCTAAGTGTTCACCATTACCCGATACTAAGGCAATTATCTCGGATTATGAGCCTTCCGATGGGGAAGTACACACGCTCCTAAATAAATTCCTATAATCATATTTGACCTAGTGATCCGCAAAACAAACTCATCCGATATGGAGGAAGGCACTCAGAGCCAACGCGCAAGTTTGTTCGTATCACATGTCAAATTGTAATAGAGGCCGCGGGAATTTAAAAAATATCCCTCTCCCACTTAGTAATTTAAAATTGAGGAATTTTATCTATGCAAGCACAACAAGCATATAAATCAAAAGCAATAAATATGAAAAACAAATTTTCCAACTATTATGTCTTTTGTTTCTCTAATATGCCTCCAGTCGTGTTGCCACCTCGTCCGCTCCTCCCTACGCCATGTACAAGCCATCCGGAGATCCGAACCGAGAAAATTATTTTAATTTACATCCATCGATCCTATACTCCACAAAGGAGTGTACATGAAATCTAGATCACAAGTAAACTAAAATAAAAGAGTGGCTAAACAATGTTGTACTTAATTACAAAAATTAAATACTAGCCTCGTCAACCTCGAGGATTCAAATAATATTACAATTACACACATACACACACATATGGCCATAATAGTTGGATCTTATGCCTACAACCAAAAAGTTAGCCTACGCACATCCTACTATTATCCGACACACATAATATATGATAAGTGCATAAAAGTAACCAAATCCTAAATACACAAAATTGGAAACCGTGGCTCTGATACCACTTGAAGGTTCGAAGCTACACTTCTCGCTTCGCTTCGGTCGCTTGTGCATGGTGATCCAATCATACGCCCCTGGATTAAAAAAAATTAATCCAAACGAAGATGGATTACCCAAGCAACCAATCCATCATCGTACTTCTCGATTTGAGTCGTCGCTTGAACAAACTCATTGTTCAAGTGACGTAACTCTTTTCCTCGATTAGCCACGGAATAGATGATGTACGGATCACCGGTTTTTGTGTTTATCTTCGGGGTCCATGATCATACAAACATAATCCAATTACATAGAACAAGAAAGAAAACTAAATAAGAATTATACCTCTTGTTTACCTCTTGATATTCTATTGTATGACCTATCCTTCTCTTGGATGTCGTGTGGGCGAAGATCTTCCAAGAGTTGAAACCTCCTAGATCACGTATCTTCCTTTCCTTGTTCGCTCTGAACAAAGGAAGATAACCAAAGCCCCTTTCTTCTCCTTTCTTGCGCCAACAACCAACCACCAAGGTTGGTGTCCGCCGGCCCTAAGGAGAGGGAGAGAGTGTGGGTGTTGGCCAAGAGCTCCAAGGGAAGAAACCCTAACTCTTGTCGCTGGCCAAAACAGAGGGAAAGGTGTTGGGAAGATCGGGACGGCCGACTAGAGGGGGGTGAATAGCCCTCGTTTGATTGATGTCGTATTTTGCTCGTCTACAAAATGTTAGCGCAAGCGAAATATGCAAATATAAACAAAGACAAGCAAAATATAAACAAGCAATACAAACACCGAGATGTAACGTTGTTCACGGCTATGCCATTAATCCACGGTCCGATTCGTCCACGATGAATCACTCCGCAATCTATCCACTAGATCTCTCCTTTGCACAAAGCTAGGTGGAGATAACCTCTTTACACAAAAACACTCCTCTTACAAAATATAATGGAAATAAGCTTGAGTAAGAGGATGGAAAGCTTTAAGGAACTTTGGGAGAGTATTAGAGCATAAGCATTAGCCTCCCAAAGCCCCATCCCCTTCCTTTTTATAGAGGAAGAGGGTTTCTTCCCGTTGACACAGGAGCAGTCGACTGATGCCCTCGATCAGTCGACTGGTCCTGTAGCCATTGCCCAATAACGACCGCTTTCCACGTTGGATTCTATCCAACGGCATTGACATCAGTCGACTGATGGCACCCATCAGTCGACTGATGTCAATCAGTCGAGTGCTCTGCGACATCGACTCCATTCTGTGCACGTGCACAGTGCCATCAGTCGACTGCCG
Organism: Wurfbainia villosa; assembly: GCA_025175895.1. Taxonomy (NCBI): domain Eukaryota; kingdom Viridiplantae; phylum Streptophyta; class Magnoliopsida; order Zingiberales; family Zingiberaceae; genus Wurfbainia; species Wurfbainia villosa. Next base: position 129,508,425 of record CM045986.1, on the reverse strand, counting down.
TCCCTTGGCAGTCGACTGATTGGGCCAAATGCCCATGAGTCAGACACCAGTCGAACCCTATCGACTCAGAGCAGTCGACTGTCATTCCATGGCAGTCGACTGGTGTCGGGAAATCTCATCCGACACTTAGCCAAATATCCAAGTTTCACTCACGAGCTACTACCCCTTCTCGGGTTACATTCGCTCACTCTCATCCCTCGGAGTCCCTCGCCTTCGAAGTTCTCTTCGTTCGCGGCCACGTCCCTCGGCAGCATCAGGCGCATGGCTCTGCAATGGTCCTTCGCGTCTCTTGCCTCGAAGTCTACTTCCTCCGACTTCACTCCAAGCTCCTCGTCCGATGGTCCCTCGGATGCTCCAAGCGCACGGCTTCCGCAAAGCTATCCTTCACCGACTCAAGGCCCGAGTCATGAGATGTGAAACTCGCCACGGCTCCATGTGCGAATTACTAAGTCCTGCACGACTTCAACGCACATATCAAATCATCATAACAAACTAACTTAAACCCTTTGCCACACACATCAAAACCTAATCATGGCAAGAGATTGCCCTAACAATCTCCCGCTTTTTGATGTGTGGCAATCCGTTTAAGTTAGGTAAAAACATTTGATAAAAATTTCTAAGGAAAGAAAGCATGTAAACATAAACATGATATAGCAACATGCAACTCCCCCTTAATCCATGAAACTCTCTCTACAAATTCTCCCCCTATCATAATTAACTTAAACATAATATTTTCTCCCCCTTTGACACCATCAAAAAGATTAACACTAAGCTATAAACTCATGGCATCAAGTCTAATAGAAGAAAAATACCAAAAATTATTCTAAAACCTGAATTCGGCCTTTACTGTTCTGATTTTCAGGCCACCAGTCGACCGAATTTCAGAACTTTCTGATTTTCGGACCGAATTTCATAAATGCATTAAAAATTCCAAAAAATTCAAAAAATCATGAAATTTGGGGAACATATTTCTTGTAAGTATATCTATCAATGAAAAATAGTTTTTCATGAAAAATAATTATATTTCCTGATATTTGCCAAAAATCCAAAAGCTTTAAAAACAACTAGGTTTTTGATCATGATAGTATCAAGTTTAACACCTAGTTTTGGTTCCAATTGTTTCAAAACATGAATTTATAGATTTTAGATTAAGAAATTATTTTGAAAACATATGAAATATCCAACCATGATCTTTGGGCAATATGTCTATGAATTAAACATAAGCCTTCCCCATGATTGGTCTATTATTGCTATTTTGATACTTTAAATGACCATCTAAATGTCATAGGCATTAGTGGACATTTGTATCATCCTAACATCTCACCCATGCTAAGTTTTCAATCTTGGTAGCCTATAGTGAGTGTGAAATGTATCCTAGAGGTATTTGTATATACTTAACCATTATATTCATGCAATTCTATCAAGGTTAAGTATCACCCTAACAATCCTCATGATCATAAAGACATATATGTGTGAATTACACATTATGATCATTAAATACATGTATTCATTGAATTGTTATCATGCATTAGGTATTATATGATGATAATTAGAAAATATCACCTAAGGCATGATTTAACCCTATTTCTCATGATGATGTGCCAAATTTCAAAATCATAAATCATGATTGCACATATACATAGCAATTACATTAATTATCATGATTTAAGCATTATTATCAATTTATAGGCACGTTATCATCACCTAACACTATTTAAAAATGTTGTCCCGCCATCCTAAGTCAACCAAAATATGATATAGGTCAATTGCATATGGTTGACTACCCTAGGGGTTTTCTAACCCTTAAGGATGGATTTTGGAACCCAAAATAAGTTCTTTCCTATTGGGTTCACTAAATACTCCTTAGGAATCCATTTCCTAGCAATTGTCTTTTTCTTATCTTGACCCCTAGCAATTAGGCATTTATAGGCCTTTTCATTTTTCTTTTCTTTGTATCCTAGGCCTTTCTTATTGAAGCTAGCTCTTTGGCTCTCTATGATCATGTTCAAGGTGTTGGAGCCTATAGTGAATTTTTCTGGGGCTTTGGTCAAATAATATACCTTTTCCCTTAAAGCCCTATTTTCATCTATGCATGCATCATTAACATCAAATGGCATATATTTATCATGTGAACATGCATCATCATCATCATCATTAAAACATGCTTTTTCTAATTTTTTCTCTAATTCCTTAATTTGGTCAAGCATGATTTTGTTCTTTTTCTTGGCTCTAAATAAATCCCTAGTTAAGCTAGAAACCATGGAAACTATTTTCTTAGGAGTTAGATTCGTTACCATAGTTTCCATGTCCTCTCCTTCTTCTTCGGATGAGGAGGATGTAGAGGCTCCCCCTTCATTTGAGCTCTCTCCACTTGAGCTTGATTCTTGGTTTTCGGTGGAGGAGCAATCCAAGTCATCGAAAGCCATCAATGCAAGGTTGGAGTAGACATGCTCTTCTTCATCGGATGAGGAAGAGGAGGCAAGGTCATCCCATGTCTTTGCTTTGAGAGCCATGGACTTTCCTTTTTCCTTGGCCTTCTTCTCCTCTTTCTTCTTGCTCCCCTTCTTCTTCTTCTTTTCTTCCTTCTTTTTCTTCTCTTCCTTGCTCTTGTTTAGGAGGGGACAATTATCCCTTATGTGCCCTTCTCCTTGGCAATTGTAGCATATGACCTTCCCCCTTGGTCTTCTATTCCTATCATTAGATTTATGAAAATGAAAACCTTTTAAAGCACGTCTTACCCTCCTTACCATGTACGCTTCTTTCATGCTATCCATGGAGGAGGAGGAGGACGCTTCGTCATCGGAGGAGGAGGGGATCTCTATCTTCTTCTTCCCCTTGTTTGCTATCAAAGCTACTCCTCTTGAAGGTTGGATTTTTTGCTCTTCTTGTATTCCTTCAAGCCTCGTTTTGTGGAGCTCCATTGTTGAGAAAAACTCCTCCAAGGTACTTACTTCCAAGTTCTTGGAGATGTAAAATGAATCCACCATGGAGCTCCATCTTGAGGACCGGGGAAAGGCATCTATGGCCTTCATTACCATATCCCGGTTGGAGAGCTTTTCTCCTACACTTGTTAGCCCAATTAAAATTTCTTTAAATCTAGAATGCAAAGAAGTTACCTTTTCTCCCTTTTCTAATTTTATGTTGGATAGTTGGGAGCGGAGAAGGTCTCTCCTTGCAAGTTTGGCTTCCGAGGTGCCTTCATGAAGCTCCACTAGCTTCTCCCACATCTCCTTTGCACTAGAACACTCCCTTATCCTATTTACATCTTGTTGAGGGAGCACATTGTAGAGGAGGTGCTTGGCCTTTGAATTTGCCAAATACTCCTCTCTTTGTCTTTTGCTCCATCTCGATTTTTCCAATGGCTCCCCATTTTCGTTCCTAGGCAACTCAAAACCGTTTTCCATTATTAATAGAATTTCAAAGTCGGTTTCGAAGAATACCTCCATTCTCTTTTTCCAACAAGAGAATTCACCGTCGAACTTCGGTGGGTGGATGTTTGAGTCGGCCATTTTGAATGTTGCTTGGTGTGGCGGTTAGTCCTCGATAAGCTTTCCTTGGCTCTGATACCACTTGTTGGGAAGATCAGGACGACCGGCTAGAGGGGGGTGAATAGCCCTCGTTCGATTGATGTCGAATTTTTCTCATCTACAAAACAATAGCGCAAGCGGAATATGCAAATATAAACAAAGACAAGAAAAATATAAACAAGCAATACAAACACAGAGATGTAACGTGGTTCACGGCTATGCCGCTAATCCACGGTCCGATTCGTCCACGGTGAATCACTCCGCAATCTATCCACTAGATCTCTCCTTTGCACAAAGCTAGGTGGAGGTAACCTCTTTACACAAAAACACTCCTCTTACAAAATATAATGGAAATAAGCTTGAGTAAGAGGATGGAAAGCTTTAGGGAACTTTGGGAGAGTATTAGAGCATAAGCATTAGCCTCCCAAAGCCCCATCCCCTTCCTTTTTATAGAGGAAGAGGGTTTCTTCCCGTTGACATAGGAGCAGTCGACTGATGCCCTCGATCAGTCGACTGGTCCTGTAGCCGTTGCCCAATAACGGCCGCTTTCCACGTTGGATTCTATCCAACGACATTGACATCAGTCGACTGATGGCATCCATCAGTCGACTGATGTCAATCAGTCGAGTGCTCTACGACATCGACTCCGTTTTGTGCTCGTGCACAGTGCCATCAGTCGACTGCCGTCCCTTGGCAGTCGACTGATGTCGACAACAGTCGACTACCAATCCATGGCAGTCGGCGCCAAATCCAAGCCCATGAGTCGACACCCGGTCGAACCCTATCTACTCGGAAGCGATCATTGCCATTCCATGGCAGTCGACTGGTGTCGGGAAATCCCATCCGACACTTAGCCAAATGGCCAAGTTTCACTCACGAGCTACTACCCCTTCCCGGGTTACATTCGCTCACTCTCATCCCTCAGAGTCCCTCGCCTTCGAAGTTCTCTTCGTTCGCGGCCACGTCCCTCGGCAGCATCAGGCGCACGGCTCTGAAATGCTCCTTCTCATCTCTTGCCTCGAAGTCTACTTCCTCCGGCTTCACTCCAAGCTCCTCGTCCGGCGGTCCCTCGGATGCTCCAAGCGCACGTCTTCCGCAAAGCTATCCTTCACCGACTCAAGGCCCGAGTCATGAGATGTGAAACTCGCCACGGCTCCATGTGCGAATTACTAAGTCCTGCACGACTTCAACGCACATATCAAATCATCATAACAAACTAACTTAAACCCTTTGCCACACACATCAAAACCTAATCATGGCAAGAGATTGCCCTAACAAAAGGGTGGAGGTTACTGCCGGCCAAGTGGAGAGGAAGAAGCTTGTTGTCGTCGACCAAAAGAGAGGAAGACAAGGAAACCGTAGGAAAACCCTAATCCTTGTGCCGCCCAAGCCTCTCAATGCCAACTCCAAAACCTAGCCTCTCCAAAAATCTTGCCGCCCAAGACTCTCAATGCCAACTCCAAACCCTAGCCTCTCCGAAAATCTTGCCGCCCAAGGCAACCCTTGAACCAAAAAAACTCATCCACACCCAAGCCTCTCCAACCACTTATAAATATCTAGGCTTTATAAGGGTTTTATATTAGGCTACAATAGGGACCATGAGGAGGAGTTGGATCTTGGCCACCAAATGGATCCGACCCACATAAAATCCAATCCATTAATGATGATTCATTCCACTAGAGGATTATCATTAATCTACCTCACCAACCCCCATAATTAAATATGGGCTCCATATATTAATTGTACAAATATCTCTCCATGTTTAAGATATCGAATGTTCGTTAATTAATTAATTTACTGATAATTAATTAATTAACATCTAACTCCATGAGTAATACCACTCAACCTTATCATCATTTTGGACCAAGTCCACCTGTAGGATTTACATGATGATCCTTATGAGCTCCTCAAGGGGATATCATCATCCTAATACATAGGACACTGTTTCTATTGGGAGTCGCTTCAGAGGCTCATTGGCTCCCATGTCCCCGGATTAAAATTTTCACTAATGAAAGAATTAATCCGGATGGGATGAGCTTTTTTAGCACAACCATTTCATCGTCATGCTAACAACTTGAGTGGTCGCTTGAACAAACTAGTTGTTCAAGCAACACAACTCTTCTAGTTGGTTAGCCGCGGAAGAGACGACGAACGGATCGCCGGATTTTGTGTTTGTCTTCGGGGTCCATGATTATACAATATATATTCATACGCATACATGTATAATCAAAACATAAAAGAACATGCTCAGATCTGTAAATGAAGTTAAAAAACTTTATACCTTACGATCTTCTACCGTATGTCCTATCCTTCTCGTGGACGACGTGTGGACGAAGATACTCCACGAGTAGAAGCCTTCTAGATCGCGTTCTTCCCTTCCTTGTCCGCTGCGAACAAAGAGAAGAACCAACAATACCTTTCCTTTCTAGAACCGGCCACCAAGCTAGGGAGTTTGATGCAACCGCCGGCCAAGGAACGAATGGATGAAGCGCCGGCCACCAATACAAAAGGAACCGCCGGCCACCTTGGAGATTGGAGAAGTGAACGCCGGCCACCAATGGAAGGAGAACCGCCGGCCAAGGAATAAGAGAGAGGCCTTGAGGATGGGTGTCGGCCAAGTGTTGATGGAGAATGATGGGCGCCGGCAACAACTAGAAGGATGAAGGTTGCCGCCCAAAAACCCTAGCTCCAAAACCCTAGCCGCCCACTTTGAGAAGAGCCAAACCCTAATTCCAATTCAATTGATTCTTGCCGCCCAACCCTAAGCTTTCCTTTTATAGAGTTAGGCTTAGGACTCCTTTAATCTCCACCGTCGGATCTAGGGATTTAATCTCCACCGTCGGATCTAGGGTTTTATCCCAACTGTCGGATCTAGTGTTTCATCCCAACCGTCGGATCTAGGATTTCATCCCAACCGTCGGATCTAGGGTTTCATCCCAACCATCGGATCTAGGGTTTCATCCCAACCGTCGGATCTAGGGTTTTATCCCAACCGTCGGATCTAGGGATTTAATCCTAACCATCGGATCTAGGGATTTGATTTACATTCTTAGATCTAGACTTCACAAGGATTATATTAGGCTACGATAGGGACCATAAGGAGGAGTTGGATCTTGGCCACCCGATGGATCGGAACCACACAAACTTGATCCATCAATGATGTTCCATTCCACTAGAGGATCATCATTGAACTACCTCACCAACTCCCATAAATTAATATGGGCTCCATATATTATTTGTACATTAATCTCCCCGTGTTTAAGATATCGAATGTCCGTCAATTAATTGATTTACTGACCATCAATTAATTAACATCTAATTCCTCGAGTAGTACCACTCAACCTTATCATCATGTTGACTAAGTCAACCAGCTGGGTTTACATGATGAACCTTATGAGCTCCTCAAGGGGACATCATCAACCTAATATATAGGACACGGTTTCCTCCTATAATCAACGGCACACCATGTAAATAATATCATTTTCCAACTTACCGGGCATATTGATTTAATCCATCTAAATCTCACCCTCTGGTAAATCAAAGAAATAAATACTAAGTACATGTGCCCATTATTATATCGGGATTAAGAGCATGTACAACATAATATCCGAGGTCCGATTCAATTATGTAGTCAGTACTAAATTAAATCACCTCTATATCGGTCCTGCTCAATACACCTTCCATGGTAGAGTCCGCCACGCATTTCTGCTTGACACTCCTCCATACTATGGCTCCACCTCCAAAAGTAAACACAAACCCCGAGGTAGACTTACTCTTGTCCCTATCTGATTGGAAATCCGAATCTGTGTAACCCACAGGGACTAATTGATCTGCCCGGTAAACCAGCATATAATCCCTAGTCCTTCTCAGGTACTTCAATATATGCTTTACCGTAGTCCAATGTCCCTGTCCAGGATTACTCTGATATCTGCTAACCATGCCCACGACAAAGCAGATATCCGGTCTCGTACATAGCATAGCATACATAAGGCTTCCTACTGCCGAAGCATAAGGAACCGCCTTCATGTTCTCTATCTCCTTTGATGTTTTGGGACACATCTCTTTAGATAAAGGAACTTCATGCCTAAAAGGTAGGAAACCTTTCTTGGAGTTCTGCATGCTAAAACGAGCAAGGATAGTGTCAATGTATGAAGCTTGAGATAAGCACAACAACCTTTTCTAGCGATCCCTTATAACTTTGATCCCAAGGATGTGTCCCACTTCTCCCAAGTCCTTCATGTCAAACTGTTTGGACAACCATACCCTTACATCTGATAACACTTTGATATTGTTGCCAACTAACAAAATGTCATCTACGTATAGTATAAGAAACACCACTACGTTTCCGTCACATCTCTTGTATACACAAGGTTCATCCAGACTTTGAATAAATCCATATGACTGGATTACCTCATCAAAGCGGATGTTCCAAGATCTAGAGGCTTGCTTCAATCCATAAATGGACCGATTAAGCTTACATACAAGATGTTCTTTGCCTTTAGCAATGAATCCCTCTAGTTGCTGCATATAGATGTTCTCCTCAAGACTTCCGTTAAGGAAAGCTGTCTTGACATCCATATGCCAAATCTCATAATCCATATGAGCAGCTATAGATAAGAGAATCCGGATAGACTTAAGCATAGCTACCGGCGAAAAGGTCTCCTCATAATCGATACCCTCTTTCTGAGTATACCCTTTCGCAACAAGCCTAGCTTTGAAGGTCTCAACCCTCCCGTCTACTCCTCTCTTTCTCTTGTAGATCCACTTGAATCCAATGGTTTTTACACCATCAGGTGGCTCTACTAGCTCCCAGACCTGATTAGAATCCATAGATTCTATCTCTGAATTCATCGCACTTTGCCAAGATACTGCATCTCGATCTTGGAGTGCCTCGTCATATGTCCAGGGATCCGGTTCATGTTCACCCGGGACGAAGTCCGAAGACTCTCCCAAAAACATGAATCTCTCGGGTTGTCTAACAACCCTCCCACTACGACGAGGTGCCTGTTGTTTATGCTCTGTGACATGCGGTGCAGTGACTTGTGGTGTCTCCTCTTGTCAGGTGATCAAGTCGGACTTCCACTAACTCCTCAAGAACAATCCTACTCATGGGCTTGTGGTTCATTACATAATCCTCCTCAAGAAATCTGGCGTTCGTGCTAACAATCACCCTTTGATCTCTAGGATTATAAAACAAACCACCTTTCGTTCCCTTAGGGTAGCCAACAAACATGCATACTTCTGTACGAGGTTCCAACTTACCAGCATCAGCCTTCAGCACATGTGCTGGACTCCCCCATATCCGAATATGTCTTAGACTAGGCTTTCGCCCAGTCCACAATTCTACAGGGATAGAAGGTACTGATTTGGATGGAACCAAGTTCAGAGTATGCATTGTCATATCCAGTGCATACCCCCAGAATGAAACAGGTAACTCAAAATAACTCATCATCGATCTGACCATCTCCATAAGAGTCCTATTCCTTCGCTCCGCTACACCATTCTGCTAGGGTGTGCCAGGTGCAGACAATTGGGATTGAATCCCAGTCTCTGATAAGTAATTCCTAAACTCTCCCAAGAGGTACTCGCCACCACGATCAGATCGTAATGTCTTGATACTTTTACCTTGACGGTTCTCCACATCAGCCTTGAATTCTTTGAACCTGTCAAAGCATTCAGACTTGCGGCGCATCAAGTAAATGTATCCATATCTTGAATAATCGTCTATAAAAGAGACAAAATATTCAAAACCACCTCTTGCCTGGATAGACATAGGACCGCACAAATCAGAATAAACCAATTCTAACACATCTTTGGCTCTATACCCCTTGGCCTTGAAAGGCCTCTTGGTCATTTTACCTTCCAAGCAAGATTCGCAGGTTGGGAGATCCTCCACCACTGATGAAGCCAAAGGTCCATCAGCTATCAACCTTTGAATTCTACTTAGGTTAATATGACCAAGCCTTAGATGCCAAAGATATGTTTGGTTCACCTGCGAAGGTTCTTTTCTCTTATTAGATTTAGAAGATGAGTTATTTACTTCTATATGCATCGTGGGAGTTTTCGGTTCAAGAGTATATAAATTGCCAACCAATGTACCAGAACAGATAATCTCCCTATTCCTTTTTATAACCACTTTGTCATTAAAAGAAATAGAATATCCATCCATAAACAATTTAGAAACTGAAATCAAATTCTTTCTAAAAGTAGGTGCATAAAGACAATTTCTCAAAATCAAAACTTTATTCCTATCAAAAGATAAATAAACGTCTCCCACTGCAATAGCCGCCACCTTTGAAGCATTGCCCATGAAGACGGTAATCTCTCCCTCAGCTAGTCGTCGGGTTTCCTGGAACCCCTGCAAAGTATTGCAGACATGATCGATGGCTCTGTATCTACACACGAGCCGTGGTAGATAACACCGCTAAACATGTTTCAACAACTAAACAAGAAGATATACCTTTGTTCTTTCGGCGAGGACAGTCCGCCTTCCAATGTCCAGTCTGCTTGCAAGTGAAGCACTTGCCTTTCGGCTTCTTCACTCCTGCCTGAGGTCCCACTGCCACCTTCTTCGCTCCACCTTGCTTCTTCTTCTTCTTACCTTTCGGTTTAGAGGAAGAAACCTTCTGAGCGACCATGGCTTGAGTACTCTGACGAAAAAGCCCCTCTGCCGCCGGGAGTTCAGTCAGAAGCTCTGCCAATGAATACAACCTCTTGTTCATGTTGTAGTTGAGGTGGAACTGCTCAAAACTCCTAGGCAGAGACTGGAGAATGATATCGACCTGGGTATTGTTAGTAATATTTGAGAGATGTCCCAAGGCAATCGCCTTATGTATGAACCATTTATATGATAAATGAAGATTCACTATTTGAGTATACATGTTTTATGTATTTGATTGGATCTTAAACTCATTTAATGAATGTCCACGATACGATTCACAGCATGAGAGAATTTGTGATTGGATCACAACTAGTGAGTATCTCTACATGTGTAATTGTGATGTATCGGAATTATCCCTAGTCGATGAATTGATGGATTTGGACACCATCCATTACTGTGAGACAAGCATGAGGTATACTCCTTGGTGTATCCAAGCGGTGATTCTCCGGTGGAGACATAGTGATGTCCGGAGTTAATCGTGGATGCTAGTTATGGTAACTAGTTCATTGGAGTGACCAGCCGTAAGACTTCATATGGTTCTCTGCATATATAGATATGTCAATGAAGTTCTTAGTGTGGCTTAAGTGCGATGTTCCTTTGACTTGCGGTATTCAAGTCATCTTGATCATGGAGACTTATGCTTTGACATCTTAAGCAAACATCTCTAAGGAGATGTGGGCCCAGGATGATTGGGTATAAGTCGAAGTGATCGAAGGTGTTTGAATAGCCTATAAAGGATTCACCACTCCTTGCGAGGAGATGTATACCCATGGCCTCTCGTCGGATTGTTACTAAAGTCTTTGGCCAAAGCATTACATGTTTAGAGTAAAGTACTCTTCGATACATGTGTAGTAACTAGAATCCGTAGGACGAGGAAATAATACTTGGGCTAGGTGTGACGTAGTCAGCCTAGTGGGGACTGACACAATAGACCATGTCCTGAACCAAGTGGGTATAAGATGAGTGAAGGGAATGGGGCACGAATCATTCGAGCTACTGAAGGGTTTCAGAAATAGTTCTGGATCAACCGTTGATCTTTTCGGTTAATTGGGGATCATGATGTACTACTAGGTGCCACTCATGATCGTTCTATAATTAATGGTTAATTATAGACGGCCAACATAAACCGAGAACCTATTTGGTCACACGCACAATGAGCGTAATCCAAAGGATTTAAAACGAGCTTGAGAATGAGATTCTCAGACCGAGAGAAACTAGGTTTGGTTGGACCAAACATAAAGCGAGCATGAAATCGTTTCAGTCGCAATGGAAGCATGGATGGGTCGTGTCTTATGAAGACAAAATGGATGAACCAAAATGGTTTGGTTCTAATCCAATGGAGGAGAATAAACCAAAGGGTTTGGTTTATTTTAAACGAATGAACTAAAAGTTGGTTCGGTTCGTTTTAACTTAAAATAAACCATCATGGTTTGGTTTATTTTAACTTATCTTAATGGAGCGGGTTAACGGGCCTAATGGTTATGATCCAATAACCATTAATAGAATTAGTTCTCTATAAAAGAGGGCTTAATGGATAATTAAGCCCTAATTGGAAGAGCCCTAAAACCTAGTTGTCGCCCAACCCCATTGAAGGAGTTGCCGCCCAAGCTCCTTGCGCCCGCCCCTTGGCGTCCAGCTCCTTGCCGGCGACCAAGCTTCAGCCGGTGATCCTCCGGCGACCCTCCGGTGATCTTCCTAGGCCTCGGCGAAAAGGTGAGCACTTGGCTTCCTTGTTTTGGCCGGCGCCTACTCCTCCACCAAGCTGTCCAGTTTTCTGGACAGCTTCTTCTCCTCTCGTCGGAGCGTCGTTTGGACGACGGTTAGAGCTCCGACAGTGGATAACTTACCGGGGATTGGATCTCTGGTAATCCTCTGAGGTGGAGGACGAAGGTTTTGTCAATCGGTTGATGAATACCTCTCCGGAGAAGCGAGTTTTGAGGACTCGTTTTGGATCCGAATTTGGATTCGGATCGTGATCATCTCTCGATCACGTCGTCTTCAACACGAGGCTAGTAACCCGTACGAAGACGAAGCTCGTGGCTTAGCGAAGTCATCCCGAGGAACTCGGCGTGGATACGGATAGAGATGATTCTAGCGAGGATCGTTCCGGTTGATGTCGTTCCTGCTACACGTCATACGAAAGGTATAACGTAGATAAATTTCCTTTTATTGCAAATTTAAATTTACGGTTATGTCTACACTTATTGTAATATGCATGTGTGTGTTGTGTGTGTTGTAATAAATAGGAGTATTTATTATTTTTATTGCTTCCGCTGTGTTCATGTTTACGAAACATGATCGAACACACACACGCCGCGGTGCCGGAAACCCAACAGTGGTATCAGAGCCCAGGTTGTGTTTCGACATAATCGTAAAATGGTTTTGCGATAGTCATAATGTATTTCTGGAAATTTTCTAATTTTGGAAATTTAGAAGTATTTATGGAAATTTTTCAATTTTGGAAAGTCTAGAAGTATTTATGGAAATCTTCCACTTTTGGAAAGTTGAAAGTATTCCATAAATAAAATATTTGATTAGATTCTGGAAATTTGTTTCCTAATTTAATCATGATTTGATTTGGGAAATCAAATCTTTAAATATTTTATTTCCATAAGTAGTTTTAATGATTTAGGAAATTGGTTTCCAAATAGATTTTCCTTAATCAGATAATTCCATGAATAAAATATGTGATTAGATTTGGAAATTTGTTTCCTAATTTAATTATGATTTGATTTGGAGAATCAAATCTTAAACATATTTTATTTCCATAAATAGTTATGACATATAAGGAAATATATACATAACATAATTGTATGCCATGTAATTGCATTAGATGCATAACATTATGCCATGCGTGTCGTGACATGTAGATATATGCCATGTATGCCATGCCATGTAGATAATAGTCATTTGCATGCAAAGAGGATGAGACATAAAAAACCCTTAAACAATATTAAAGTCTACACCTTCCATTAATATGGTTAGAACCAGAGTTCCGTTTCTTGTTTGGGTTGTTGGACTCTCTCCAAGCCCGGCTCGAACCCGAACATGTTCAAACCATGGAATAGTTTAATACTAATATGGTAAGAGTCAGAGGTCAATCATTAGATTTGGTTGTTGGACTCTCTCCAAGCTGGGCTAATTGGTTGAATGCGCTCTAACCATATTAAAACTATGTCCCGATTAATGGGTTGGCTTTAACCTGGAGCATCGGCTTGTTGGACTCTCTCCAAGGTCGATGTAAAGGGAGGTGAAGTTGGGTGCTATGCATATGATGCATACTTGTTAATGTGTTAACAACCCGATGTATGTGTGTGAACATTCAATGGGAGTGTTGTTGTTAGTCGCGGAAGAGACGACGGACGGATCGCCGGTTTTTGTGTTTGTCTTCGGGGTCCATGATTATACAATATATAATCATACGCATACATGTATAATCAAAACATAAAAGAACATACTCAGATCTGTAAATGAAGTTAAAAAACTTTATACCTTACGATCTTCTACCGTATGTCCTATCCTTCTCGTGGACGACGTGTGGACGAAGATCCTCCACGAGTAGAAGCCTTCTAGATCGCGTTCTTCCCTTCCTTGTCCGCTGCGAACAAAGAGAAGAACCAACAATACCTTTCCTTTCTAGAACCGGCCACCAAGTTAGGGAGTTTGATGCAACCGCCGGCCAAGGAACGAATGGATGAAGCGCCGGTCACCAATACAAAAGGAACCGCCGACCACCTTGGAGATTGGAGAAGTGAACGCCGGCCACCAATGGAAGGAGAACCGCCGGCCAAGGAATAAGAGAGAGGCCTTGAGGATGGGCGCCGGCCAAGTGTTGATGGAGAATGATGGGCGCCGGCAACAACTAGAAGGATGAAGGTTGCCGCCCAAAAACCCTAGCTCCAAAACCCTAGCCGCCCACTTTGAGAAGAGCCAAACCCTAATTCCAATTCAATTGATTCTTGCTGCCCAACCCTAAGCTTTCCTTTTATAGAGTTAGGCTTAGGACTCCTTTAATCTCCACCGTCGGATCTAGGGATTTAATCTCCACCGCCGGATCTAGGGTTTTATCCCAACTGTCGGATCTAGGGTTTCATCCCAACCGTCGGATCTAGGATTTCATCCCAACCGTCGGATCTAGGGTTTCATCCCAACCATCGGATCTAGGGTTTCATCCCAACCGTCGGATCTAGGGTTTTATCCCAACCGTCGGATCTAGGGATTTAATCCTAACCATCGGATCTAGGGATTTGTTTTACATTCTTAGATCTAGACTTCACAAGGATTATATTAGGCTATGATAGGGACCATAAGGAGGAGTTGGATCTTGGCCACCCGATGGATCGGAACCACACAAACTTGATCCATCAATGATATTCCATTCCACTAGAGGATCATCATTGAACTACCTCACCAACCCCCATAAATTAATATGGGCTCCATATATTATTTGTACATTAATCTCCCCGTGTTTAAGATATCGAATGTCCGTCAATTAATTGATTTACTGACCATCAATTAATTAACATCTAATTCCTCGAGTAGTACCACTCAACCTTATCATCATGTTGACTAAGTCAACCAGTTGGGTTTACATGATGAACCTTATGAGCTCCTCAAGGGGACATCATCAACCTAATATATTGGACATGGTTTCACCCTATAATCAACGGCACACCATGTAAATAATATCATTTCCTAACTTACCGGGCATATTGATTTAATCCATCTAAATCTCACCCTCTGGTAAATCAAAGAAATAAATACTAAGTACATGTGCCCGTTATTATATCGGGATTAAGAGCATGTACAACATAATATTCGAGGTCCGATTCAATTATGTAGTCAGTACTAAATTAAATCACCTCTATGTCGGTCCTGCTCAATACACCTAAGTGTACTAGTGTAACTTTATGTTCAAGACAAAACAATACCAAGCTACACTATAACCATGCCAATGGTTTGTCCAAAACCATCTTGGTCGTGAGCCTCTACTTATATTTTACAAGGGACTGATAACATGATCTTCTGTGCCACACCAAGCACCATGTTATCCAAAACAATGATCATGTGATTCTTATTCCAAAATAAAATGTTCATACAAAAAGAGCTAGGCTTTCAGTATACATTCCAACAATCTCCCACTTATACTAAAAGACTATGCTGTCATCACTCTGCCATACATCTAATCCCCATGTCCTCCACATGCCTATCAAACGCTTTCGCTGGAAGGACCTTAGTGAATGGATCCGCCAGGTTATCCTCTGATGCAATCATGGCGACAGCAACTTCTCCTCGCTTTACGATCTCTCGTATAAGGTGGTACTTGCGCTCTATGTGTTTACTTGCCTTATGGGCTCGTGGTTCCTTCGAGTTTACAACTGCACCATTGTTATCACAATAAATTGTGATAGTTCTGGGCAAACCAGGAATCACATCCAAGTCCATCAAGAAGTTCCTGAGCCATCTGACTTCCTTGGTGCCTCGGTAGGCACATACTCAGCTTCCATGGTAGAGTCTGCCACGCATTTCTGCTTGACACTCCTCCATACTATGGCTCCACCTCCAAAAGTAAACACAAACCCCGAGGTAGACTTACTCTTGTCCCTATCTGATTGGAAATCCGAATCTGTGTAACCCACAGGGACTAATTGATCTGCCCGGTAAACCAGCATATAATCCCTAGTCCTTCTAAGGTACTTCAATATATGCTTTACCGTAGTCCAATGTCCCTGTCCAGGATTACTCTGATATCTGCTAACCATGCCCACGGCAAAGCAGATATCCGGTCTCGTACATAGCATAGCATACATAAGGCTTCCTACTGCCGAAGCATAAGGAATCGCCTTCATGTCCTCTATCTCCTTTGATGTTTTGGGACACATCTCTTTAGATAAAGGAACTCCATGCCTAAAAGGTAGGAAACCTTTCTTGGAGTTCTGCATGCTAAAACGAGCAAGGATAGTGTCAATGTATGAAGCTTGAGATAAGCACAACAACCTTTTCTTGCGATCCCTTATAACTTTGATCCCAAGGATATGTCCCACTTCTCCCAAATCCTTCATGTCAAACTGTTTGGACAACCATACCCTTACATCTGATAACACTTTGATATTGTTGCCAACTAACAAAATGTCATCTACGTATAGTATAAGAAACACCACTACGTTTTCGTCACATCTCTTGTATACACAAGGTTCATCCAGACTTTGAATAAATCCATATGACTGGATTACCTCATCAAAGCGGATGTTCCAAGATCTAGAGGCTTGCTTCAATCCATAAATGGACCGATTAAGCTTACATACAAGATGTTTTTTGCCTTTAGCAATGAATCCCTTTGGTTGCCGCATATAGATGTTCTCCTCAAGACTTCCGTTAAGGAAAGCTGTCTTGACATCCATCTGCCAAATCTCATAATCCATATGAGCAGCTATAGATAAGAGAATCCGGATAGACTTAAGCATAGCTACCGGAGAAAAGGTCTCCTCATAATCGATACCCTCTTTCTGAGTATACCCTTTCGCAACAAGCCTAGCTTTGAAGGTCTCAACCCTCCCGTCTACTCCTCTCTTTCTCTTGTAGATCCACTTGCATCCAATGGTTTTTACACCATCAGGTGGCTCTACTAGCTCCCAGACCTGATTAGAATCCATAGATTCTATCTCTGAATTCATCGCACTTTGCCAAGATACTGCATCTCGATCTTGGAGTGCCTCGTCATATGTCCAGGGATCCGGTTCATGTTCACCCGGGACTAAGTCCGAAGACTCTCCCAAAAACATGAATCTCTCGGATTGTCTAACAACCCTCCCACTACGACGAGGTGCCTACTGTGTATGCTCTGTGACATGCGGTGCAGTGACTTGTGGTGTCTCCTCTTGTACCGGTGGTACTGAAGTCGGGACTTCCCCTGTTAACTCCTCAAGAACAATCCTACTCATGGGCTTGTGGTTCATTACATAATCCTCCTCAAGAAATCTGGCGTTCGTGCTAACGATCACCCTTTGATCTCTAGGATTATAAAACAAACCACCTTTCGTTCCCTTAGGGTAGCCAACAAACATGCATACTTTTGTACGAGGTTCCAACTTACCAGCATCAGCCTTCAGCACATGTGCTGGACTCTCCCATATCCGAATATGTCTCAGACTAGGCTTTCGCCCAGTCCACAATTCTACAGGGATAGAAGGTACTGATTTGGATGGAACCAAGTTCAGAGTATACATTGCCATATCCAGTACATACCCCCAGAACGAAACAGGTAACTCAAAATAACTCATCATCGATCTGACCATCTCCATAAGAGTCCTATTCCTTCGCTCCGCTACACCATTCTGCTAGGGTGTGCCAGGTGCAGACAATTGGGATTGAATCCCTGCCTCTGATAAGTAATTCCTAAACTCTCCCAAGAGGTACTCGCCACCACGATCAGATCGTAATGTCTTGATACTTTTACCTTGACGGTTCTCCACATCAGCCTTGAATTCTTTGAACCTGTCAAAGCATTCAGACTTGCGGCGCATCAAGTAAATGTATTCATATCTCGAATAATCGTCTATAAAAGAGACAAAATATTCAAAACCACCTCTTGCCTGGATAGACATAGGACCGCACAAATCAGAATGAACCAATTCTAACACATCTTTGGCTTTATACCCCTTGGCCTTGAAAGGCCTCTTGGTCATTTTACCTTCCAAGCAAGATTCGCAGGTTGGGAGATCCTCCACCACTGATGAACCCAAAGGTCTATCAGCTATCAACCTTTGAATTCTACTTAGGTTAATATGACCAAGCCTTAGATGCCAAAGATATGTTTGGTTCATCTGCGAAGGTTCTTTTCTCTTATTAGATTTAGAAGATGAGTTATTTACTTCTATATTCATCGTGGGAGTTTTCGGTTCAAGAGTATATAAATTGCCAACCAATGTACCAGAACAGATAATCTCCCTATTCCTTTTTATAACCACTTTGTCATTAAAAGAAACAGAATATCCATCCATAAACAATTTAGAAACTGAAATCAAATTCTTTCTAATAGTAGATACATAAAGACAATTTCTCAAAACCAAAACTTTATTCCTATCAAAAGATAAATAAACGTCTCCCACTGCAATAGCCGCCACCTTTGAAGCATTGCCCATGAAGACGGTAATCTCTCCCTCAGCTAGTTGTCGGGTTTCCTGGAACCCCTGCAAAGTATTGCAGACATGATCAGTGGCTCCTGTATCTACACACCAGGCACTGGTAGATAACACCGCTAAACATGTTTCAACAACTAAACAAGAAGATATACCTTTGTTCTTTCGGCGAGGACAGTCCGCCTTCCAATGTCCAGTCTGCTTGCAAGTGAAGCACTTGCCTTTTGGCTTCTTCACTCCTGCCTGAGGTCCCACTGCCACCTTCTTCGCTCCACCTTGTTTCTTCTTTTTCTTACCTTTCGGTTTAGAGGAAGAAACCTTCTGAGCGACCATGGCTTGAGCACTCTGACGAAAAAGCCCCTCTGCTTTGGAGTTACACGAGCTCCGCCAATGAATACAACCTCTTGTTCATGTTGTAGTTGAGGCGGAACTGCTCAAAACTCTTAGGCAGAGACTGGAGAATGATATCGACCTGGGTTTTGTTTGTAATATATGAGAGATGTCCTAAGGCAATCGCCTTATGTATGAACCATTTATATGATAAATGAAGATTCACTATTTGAGTATACATGTTTTATGTATTTGATTGGATCTTAAACTCATTTACTGAATGTCCACGATACGATTCATAGCATGAGAGAATTTGTGATTGGATCACAACTAGTGAGTATCTCTACATGTGTAATTGTGATGGATCGGAATTATCCCTAGTCGATGAATTGATGGATTTGGACACCATCAATTCTGTCGAGACTAGCACGAGGTATACTCCTTGGTGTATCCAAGCAGCTGATTCTCACTGGCTGGAGACATAGTGATGTCCGGAGTTAATCATGGATGCTAGTTATGGTAACTAGTTCATTGGAGTGACCAGCCGTAAGACTTCATATGGTTCTCTACATATATAGATATGTCAATGAAGTTCTTACTGTGGCTTAAGTGCGATGTTCCTTTGATTTGCGGTATTCAAGTCATCTTGATCATGGAGACTTATGCTTTGACATCTTAAGCAAACATCTCTAAGGAGATGTGGACCCGGGATGATTGGGTATAAGTCGAAGTGATCAAAGGTGTTTGAATAGCCTATAAAGGATTCACCACTCCTTGCGAGGAGATGTATACCCATGGCCTCTCGTCGGATTGTTACTAAAGTCTTTGGCCAAAGAATTACATGTTTAGAGTAAAGTACTCTTCGATACATGTGCAGTAACTAAAATCCGTAGGACGAGGAAATGATACTTGGGTTAGGTGTGACGTAGTTAGCCTAGTGGGAACTGACACAATAGACCATGTCCTGAACCAAGTGGGTATAAGATGAGTGAAGGGAATGGAGCACGAATCATTCGAGCTGCTGAAGGGTTTCAGAAATAGTTCTGGATCAACCGTTGATCTTTTCGGTTAATTGGGGATCATGATGTACTACTAGGTGCCACTCATGATCGTTCTATAATTAATGGTTAATTATAGACGGCCAACATAAACAGAGAACCTATTTGGTCACACGCACAACGAGCGTAATCCAAGGGATTTAAAACGAGCTTGAGAATGAGATTCTCAGACCGAGAGAAACTAGGTTTGGTTGGACCAAACATAAAGCGAGCATGAAATCGTTTCAGTCGCAATGGAAGCGTGGATGGGCCGTGTCTTATGAAGACATAATGGATGAACCAAAATGGTTTGGTTCTAATCCAATGGAGGAGAATACACCAAAGGGTTTGGTTTATTTTAAACAAATGAACCAAAAGTTGGTTCGGTTCGTTTTAACTTAAAATAAACCATCATGGTTTGATTTATTTTAACTTATCTTAATGGAGCGGGTTAACGGGCCTAATGGTTATGATCCAATAACCATTAAGAGAATTAGTTCTCTATAAAAGAGGGCTTAATGGATAATTAAGCCCTAATTGGAAGAGCCCTAAAACCTAGTTGCCGCCCAACCCCATTGAAGGAGTTGCCGCCCAAGCTCCTTGGCCGCCCAGCCCCTTGTGCCGGCGTCCAGCTCCTTGCCGGTGACCAAGCTTCAGCCGGTGATCCTCCGGCGACCCTCCGGTGATCTTCCTAGGCCTCGGCGAAAAGGTTAGCACTTGGCTTCCTTGTTTTGGCCGGCGCCTACTCCTCCACCAAGCTGTCCAGTTTTCTGGACAGCTTCTTCTCCTCTCGTCGGAGCGTCGTTTGGACGACGGTTAGAGCTCCGACAGCGGATATCTTATCGGGGATTCAATCTCCGATAATCCTCTGAGGTGGAGGACGAAGGTTTCGTCAATCGGTTGACGAATACCTCTCCGGAGAAGCGAGTTTTGAGGACTCATTTTGGATCCGAATTTGGATTCGGATCGTGATCATCTCTCGATCACGTCGTCTTCAACACGAGGCTAGTAACCCATACGAAGACGAAGCTCGTGGCTTAGCGAAGTCATCCCGAGGAACTCGGCGTGGATACGGATAGAGACGATTCTAGCGAGGATCGTTCCGGTTGATGCCGTTCCCGCTACACGTCATACGAAAGGTATAACGTAGATAAATTTCCTTTTATTGCAAATTTAAATTTATGGTTATGTCTATACTTGTTGTAATATGCATGCGTGTGTTGTGTGTGTTGTAATAAATAGGAGTATTTATTATTTTTATTGCTTCCGCTGTGTTCATGTTTACGAAACATGATCGAACACACACACGCCGCGGCGCCAGAAACCCAACAGTGGTATCAGAGCCCAGGTTGTGTTTCGACATAATCATAAAATGGTTTTGCTATAGTCATAATGTATTTCTGAAAATTTTCTAATTTTGGAAATTTAGAAGTATTTATGGAAATTTTTCAATTTTGGAAAGTCTAGGAGTATTTATGGAAATCTTCCACTTTTGGAAAGTTGGAAGTATTTATGGAAATTAATATTTTCCAAAAATAAAATATTTGATTAGATTCTGGAAATTTGTTTCCTAATTTAATCATGATTTGATTTGGGAAATCAAATCTTTAAATATTTTATTTCCTTAAGTAGTTTTAATGATTTAGGAAATTGGTTTCCTAAATAGATTTTCCTTAATCAGATAATTCCATGAATAAAATATGTGATTAGATTTGGAAATTTGTTTCCTAATTTAATTATGATTTGATTTGGAGAATCAAATCTTAAACATATTTTATTTCCATAAATAGTTATGACATATAAGGAAATATATACATGACATAATTGTATGCCATG
This sequence comes from Wurfbainia villosa, assembly GCA_025175895.1. NCBI lineage: Eukaryota > Viridiplantae > Streptophyta > Magnoliopsida > Zingiberales > Zingiberaceae > Wurfbainia > Wurfbainia villosa. Next base: position 129,486,896 of record CM045986.1, on the reverse strand, counting down.
TAATTGCATTAGATGCATAACATTATGCCATGCATGTCGTGACATGTAGATGTATGCCATGTATGCCATGCCATGTAGATAATAGTTATTTGCATGCAATGAGGATGAGACATAAAAAACCCTTAAACAATATTAAAGTCTACACCTTCCATTAATATGGTTAAAACCAGAGTTCCGTTTCTTATTTGGGTTGTTGGACTCTCTCCAAGCCCGGCTCGAACCCGAACATGTTCAAACCATGGAATAGTTTAATACTAATATGGTAAGAGTCAGAGGTCAATCGTTAGCTTTGGTTGTTGGACTCTCTCCAAGCTGGGCTAATTGGTTGAATGCGCTCTAACCATATTAAAACTATGTCGATTAATGGGTTGGCTTTAACCTGGAGCATCGGCTTGTTGGACTCTCTCCAAGGTCGATGTAAAGGGAGGTGAAGTTGGGTGCTATGCATATGATGCATACTTGTTAATGTGTTAACAACCCGATGTATGTGTGTGAACATTCAATTAGTTGATAGCATATTGTGATAGTTGCATATACGTGATATGCAATCGGTATAGTTGATACCTACCGTCGTAGTTATGAATGGCTTGTTGGACTCTCTCCAAGGTTGTTCATAACTATGATGGATATCAACCCATTCGGAGATGGACCTACGATCTCCCGAAGTGATTTTGGGGTTTTTGAAATTCGAAAAATGAATGGGATTTATAAATGTATATTGATGCATTTTAAAATCATCTTTCTCATATATGCTCGTTTTGTATTTCTAAGTTAATATATTGATCATGATGTGTTTGAATTTGCGTTCCATTTTGGATTCAAATAAATTGACTGGGCCGAACTTCTTGGACTAGCTTAGAAACTTGAGAATTGTTCTCAAGGTGGAAAAGCTTGCGTATGTCCTCGAAGCGCCTCTTCCCGCCCATCCTAGTGACAATGCAACTCTGGACCAATTGTTGGCCTATCAGAAACATGTGAGTGATTCTGAACAAATGAGTTGCATCATGCAAGCCATGATGGAACCCAAGCTCTGGCGGCATGAGCATATGGATGCTCATATCGTGATCCTTCATCTTTATGAGTTGGTTGATGAGCAAGTGAGATTGAAGGTTGAAGTCTTCAAGCTCCTCTTCACCTCTGAGATGTAAGAAGGTTCATCTGTGTCTTGCTCAACATCTTTGAAGACTGTGGAGCCTTCTGAGAAGCATGAGCAGGGGACGGTGTTGTTAGTTGATTCCTCGAAGAAAGGTTCTAAGAGGGAGTCAAAGGAACAACAGAAGGGGAAGAAGAAAAAAGGGCTAAAAAGGCAGAACCAACTCAAAAGGACACTTGCCATCATTATGGCAAGTAGGGCCATTTACGAAGAAAGTGCAAGATTTATCTTGAGTCCTTGAAGAAGGATAAGGCATCGGATGCCCCATCTTCTTCAGAAATCTTCTTTATTGATTATCATTCTATTTCCTCAGACACTTGGGTATTTGATACTGGGTGTGGCTCACATATATGTAATGACATACATGGGCTAAGGAATAGAAGAAGACTCGTCAAGGGAGAGTCAAATTTGCGTGTTGGGAATGGAGCAAGGTTCTTTGCGATCGCCATTGGAACACATTTGTTGAAACTCCCTACAGGACTTGTCTTAGAACTGGACAATTGCTTTTATATTCCTTCGTTGATAAAGAACATCATTTCTATTTCTTGTTTAAATAGAAATGGGTACCATTTGACTTTTAGTAACAATTGTTGTTACATAACTTTAAATGGAGTTCTTTATGGGACAGGAACTTTAAGCAATGGTTTTTATACGTTGGACGTATCCAGTGACATTTTCAATATCGAAGAGAGCAACACGCGTGCTCGAAAGGATAATCAAATAGACTCCTATATATGGCATTGTCGTCTTGGCCATATAAGCAAGAAATGCATGTCCGAATTACCGATGTGGAATTCGGAATCGTTGAATTGGATTCATACGATACATGCGAATCATGCTTAAAAGGCAAGATGACTAAGTTACCTTTCTTGGAAAGGTGAGCAGTGGGAGAGTTACTAGGTCTAATACATGCGATGTATGTGGACCTATGTCAACTCAAGCATTAGGAGGCTATAGCTACTTCATTACCTTCACGATGATCACTCACGGTTTGGGTATGTGTTCTTGATGAAACACAAGTCTGAAGCCTTTGAAAGGTTGAGAGTTCAGAAATGAAGTAGAGAAACAACATGACAAAGTGTATTAAAATACTTGATCGGATCGAGGTGGTGAATACTTAAGTCGAGTTTCTTGATTATCTAAGAGACAATGGTATATTGTCTCAATGGACTCCGCCCTATACACCACGGCATAATGGTGTATATCGAGGCGTATAGGACCTTGTTGGACATGGTCGGTCAATGATGAATCATGCGACTCTTCCCAAGTCCTTTTGGGGTTATGCACTTGAGACATTTGTTTACTTGTTAAGCGAATGCCTACAGAGGTAGTCTCAACTACTCCATATGAGATATGGAATAGTAAGAAACCTCATGTATCTTACTTGAAGATATGGGGTTTGTCTGCTTATGTGAAGCGGTATGTATCGGACAAATTGGATGCTAAGTCGATAAATGTCTATTTTATTGGATACCCTAAGGAAACGAGGGGTTACCAATTCTATCATCTGTGGAACAAAGGTGTTTGTTTGAGGCATCTTTGTGTTTCTAGAGAAAGTTTCTCTTGCAAGAAAGCGTGGGAGTGTCGTCGAGCTTGAGGAGGCTCGAGAGACTCAAATAGACATTAATGAGATGCAGTGAAGCACAGCCATAGTGATGAGCAATCAATTTGGACCTATTGTAACACCACATCTTCGTAGATCTGGTAGAACCAGATATTCACGAGAGATATGGATTTCGTAAGTGAATCGAGCGGACGTGTTACTCATTGATGATGAGAGCCTACTAGTTATGAAGAAGTCTTGACAAGTTCAGAAAGGGATAAGTGGCTTGGTGCCATGAAGTTGGAAATGGATTCCATGTATGAAAACCAAGTTTGGAACTTGGTTGACCCACCTGAAGGGATAAAGCCTATAGGGTGCAAGTGGGTTTTCAAGAAGAAAACCGACATGGATGGTAATGTGATTACCTATAAGGCTAGATTGGTGGCGAAAGGATATCGTCAAAAACAAGGTGTTGATTATGGCCGAAACCTATTCGCTTTAGCTATGCTTAAATCCATTCGGATGCTCTGGCCATAGCGGCTCATTATGATTATGAGATATGGCGGATGGATGTGAAAACAGCTTTCCTTAATGGAAACACCTTTCGGGGCGTGTATGATATCTGACTGAGGTTTCACATCGGTTGATAAAACCAAGGTATGCAAATTGCGACGGTCCATTTATGGATTGAAGCAAGCATCCAGGAGCTGGAATATCCGTTTTGATGAGACAATCAAAAAGTTTGATTTCTCACAAAATCCAGACGAACCTTGTGTGTACAAGAAGGTTAGTAGAGTGCGATCGTGTTCCTAGTATTGTATATCGATGACATACTACTTATAGGAAGCGATGTTTCAATCTTCTGATCAGTGAAGGTTTGGTTATCAGACATTCTCCATGAAAGACACAGGAGAAGCAACCTACATCCTCGGGATTAAGATCTATAGAGATAGATCGAAGCGGTTGTGGTCTTTCGCGGTCTACATATATAGGCCAGTGCTAAGAGGTTTAGCATGTCGAATCAAGAAAGGTTTCCTACCCATCGGGCATAGGGGTACACCTTTTGAAGTCTATGTGTGTCCGCCTGAGCGAAGGATTTGCATGAGTAAGATTCCTATGCATCATAGGATCTATCATGTATGCTATGTTATGTCACGAGGCCCGATGTATTGTATGCTCGAGTGTCACGGCGGATACGATCGATCGAGGAATGGATCATTGGGTGGTATTTAAGGCGATCCTTAAGTACTTAAGAAGAACTAAGGATGTGTTCTAATATATGGAGAAGGGGACATGGTGATACGGGTATCACGGATGCGGCTTCGAGACGAGACAAGGATGATTCATGTCTCGGTGCGGATCGTGTTCACCTTGAATGGGGGCGCAGTGAGTTGGAAAAGTTCCAAACAAGAGACTGTAGCGGATTCTACCACTGAGGCAGAATACATTGCAGCTTCGGAAGCAGCAAAGGAAGCGGTTTGGATCAAAAAGTTCATTCATGAACTTGGTGTGATTCCGGCCATTGTTGAAGCAATACCGGTCTACTGCGACAACAATGGAGCAATTGCAGAGGCGAAAGAGCCAAGGTCTCATCTCATCTTATAGATCATCAAATACAAATCGAGAAAATTTAGCGGATCCCTTGACTAAGGCATTACCTCAAAATAAGTTTGAGGGTCATGTTCGAGCTTATGGTATTGGATACCGTAGCGACTGGCATTAGGCCAAGTGGGAGTCTGTTAGTAATATATGAGAGATGTCCTAAGGCAATCGCCTTATGTATGAACCATTTATATGATAAATGAAGATTCACTATTTGAGTATACATGTTTTATGTATTTGATTGGATCTTAAACTCATTTCTTGAATGTCACGACGATTCACGGCATGAGAGAATTTGTGATTGGATCACAACTAGTGAGTATCTCTACATGTGTAATTGTGATGTATCGGAATTATCCTAGTCGATGAATTGATGGATTTGGACACCATCGATTACATCGAGACTAGCACGAGTATACTCCTTAGTGTATCAGCGGGATTCTCACCGGGAGACATAGTGATGTCCGGAGTTAATCGTGGATGCTAGTTATGGTAACTAGTTCATTGGAGTGACCAGCCGTAAGACTTCATATGGTTCTCTGCATATATAGATATGTCAATGAAGTTCTTACTGTGGCTTAAGTGCGATGTTCCTTTGACTTGCGATATTCAAGTCATCTTGATCATGGAGACTTATGCTTTGACATCTTAAGCAAACATCTCTAAGGAGATGTGGACCCGGGATGATTGGGTATAAGTCGAAGTGATCGAAGGTGTTTGAATAGCCTATAAAGGATTCACCACTCCTTGCAAGGAGATGTATACCCATGGCCTCTCGTCGGATTGTTACTAAAGTCTTTGGCCAAAGCATTACATGTTTAGAGTAAAGTACTCTTCGATACATGTGCAGTAACTAGAATCCGTAGGACGAGGAAATGATACTTGGGCTAGGTGTGACGTAGTCAGCCTAGTGGGGACTGACACAATAGACCATGTCCTGAATCAAGTGGGTATAAGATGAGTGAAGGGAATGGGGCACGAATCATTAGAGCTGCTGTAGGGTTTCAGAAATTTTTCTGGATCAACCGTTGATCTTTTCGGTTAATTGGGGATCATGATGTACTACTAGGTGCCACTCATGATCGTTCTATAATTAATGGTTAATTATAGACGGCCAACATAATCCGAGAACCTATTTGGTCACACGCACAACGAGCTTGAGAATGAGATTCTCAGACCGAGAGAAACTAGGTTTGGTTGGACCAAACATAAAGCGAGCATGAAATCGTTTCAGTCGCAATGGAAGCGTGGATGGGCCGTGTCTTATGAAGACATAATGGATGGACCAAAATGGTTTGGTTCTAATCCAATGGAGGAGAATAAACCAAAGGGTTTGGTTTATTTTAAACGAATGAACCAAAAGTTGGTTCGGTTCGTTTTAACTTAAAATAAACCATCATGGTTTGGTTTATTTTAACTTATCTTAATGGAGTGGGTTAACGGGCCTAATGGTTATGATCCAATAACCATTAAGAGAATTAGTTCTCTATAAAAGAGGGCTTAATGGATAATTAAGGCCTAATTGGAAGAGCCCTAAAACCTAGTTGCCGCCCAACCCCATTGAAGGAGTTGCCGCCCAAGCTCCTTGGCCTTGACCCCTTATGCGGCGTCGGCTCCTTGCCGGCGACCAAGCTTCAGCCGGTGATCCTCCGGCGACCCTCCGGTGATCTTCCTAGGCCTCAGCGAAAAGGTGAGCACTTGGCTTCCTTGTTTTGGCCGGCGCCTACTCCTCCACCTTCTGGACAGCTTGTTCTCCTCTCGTCGGAGCGTCGTTTGGACGACGGTTAGAGCTCCAACAGCGGATAACTTACCGGGGATTCGATCTCTGGTAATCCTCTGAGGTGGAGGACGAAGGTTTCGTCAATCGGTTGACGAATACCTCTCCGAAGAAGCGAGTTTTGAGGACTCGTTTTGGATCCGAATTTGGATTCGGATCGTGATCATCTCTCGATCACGTCGTCTTCAACACGAGGCTAGTAACCCGTACGAAGACAAAGCTCGTGGCTTAGTGAATTCATCCCGAGGAACTTGGCGTGGATACAGATAGAGACGATTCTAGCGAGGATCGTTCCGGTTGATGCCGTTCCCGCTACACGTCATACGAAAGGTATAACGTAGATAAATTTCCTTTTATTGCAAATTTAAATTTACAGTTATGTCTACACTTGTTGTAATATGCATGCGTGTGTTGTGTGTGTTGTAATAAATAGGAGTATTTATTATTTTTATTGCTTCCACTGTGTTCATGTTTACGAAACATGATCGAACACACACACGCCGCGGTGCCGGAAACCCAACAGGTTTCCCCATCGATCTCAGCTCCGAGGACTTCCATCTCATTAAGATGAGCCATCATCTTGAGAACATGATCCCTAATGGGTGTTCCCTCAATCATGGTGGTCGTCATCAAGTTTCTCATTGCCTCCTGCCTAGCCGCCCTACTCTGATGTCCGAAAAGTTCCTTGAGATTGAACATCATGTCATAAGCTGTGGCTATGGCCTGATGCTGATGTTGCAGCACATTTGACATAGATGCCAAAATGTAACACCGCACCATCTCATCTGCCTTGACCCATTTCTTATAATGTTCTTTCTCCTTTTCATCAGAGTCATCGGAGGGCTTTGGAGGACAGACCTCGAAGAGTACAAATTTGTACTCCTCCGCAGTTAAGACAATATCCAAGTTTCTTTTTCAATCAATGTAGTTTGGTCCAGTAAACTTATTTTCTTTTAAAATCACAGCAAGTGGGTTGAAAGCCATTTGAAAAACCTAAGAATCACAATGATCAAAATATTAGATTTCAAATATTATTGATTCCTCAAAACAATAAAATCCCAAAATCAACCAACACCTCAAATCACCGAGAATATCGCATGCCACGCTGTGTGGACGTATACGAATTCTACATTTGTAAGAGGAGGTTTTACCCATTAATTTTATTATCTTGTCAACCTTACTTTTTGACAAATAAAATTAATAGTTGGTTCCTCTTTGGCCCTACAAATAAAAGCAGTGACTCCGATGGGGAGGATACTTTTATTTGCATCTAAGTGTGCACCATTACACGATACTAAGGGAATTATTTCGGATTATGTGCCTTACCGCTGTGGAAGTACACATGCTCCTAGATAATTTCCTATAACCATTATTTGACCTAGTGATCCGCAAACAAACCCGTCCACAGGGAGGAAGGCACTCAGAGCCAACACACAAGTTTGTTTGCATCACACGTCAAATTGTAATGGAGGCCGCGGGAATTAATTAAAATATCCCTCTCCCACTTAGTAAATTGAAAATGAGGAATTTTAAAACATACACAACATGCATATAAAACAAATAAGCAATAAATATGGAAAAAACAGAATTTTTCCAACTATTATGGCATTGTCCTCCAATATGCATCCCGTCGTGTCGCCACGTCGTCCGCTCCACCTTTTCCCGTGTGCAAGTCACCAAAGATATCCGAGCCGAGATAAATCATTTTATTTACATCCATCGATCTATACTCCACGAAGGAGTGTACAAATAATCTAGATCGAAAGTAAACAAAAATGAGCGGCTAAACAATGTCGTATTTAATTACAAAAATTAAATACTAATCTAGCCTTGTCAACCCCGAGGATTCAAATAATAAATATTTACACACATCCATTCACATACACACACATGGCCATAATAGTCGGATCTTATGCCTGCAACCAAAGAGTTAAACTACGCATATCCTACTATTATCCGGCACATATAATATATGAAAAAGTGCATAAAAATTAACCGAATCCAAAACACACAAAACCGAAAACCGTGGCTCTGATACCACTTGTTGGGAGTCGCTTCGGAGGCTCATTGGCTCCCATGTCCCCGGATTAAAATTTTCACTAATGAAAGAATTAATCCGGATGGGATGAGCTTCCTTAGCACAACCATTTCTTCGTCGTGCTAACAAATTGAGTGGTCGATTGAACAAACTAGTTGTTCAAGCAACACAACTCTTCTAGTTGGTTAGCCGAGGAAGAGACGTCGGATGTATCACCGTTTTTTGTGTTTGTCTTCGGGGTCCATGATTATACAATATATATTCATATGCATACATGTATAATCAAAACATAAAAGAACATGCTCAGATCTGTAAATGAAGTTAAAAAACTTTATACCTTATGATCTTCTACCGTATGTCCTATCCTTCTCGTGGACGACGTGTGGACGAAGATCCTCCACGAGTAGAAGTCTTCTAGATCGCGTTCTTCCCTTCCTTGTCCGCTGCGAACAAAGAGAAGAACCAACAATACCTTTCCTTTCTAGAACCGGCCACCAAGCTAGGGAGTTTGATGCAACCGCCGGCCAAGGAACGAATGGATGAAGCGCCGGCCACCAATACAAAAGGAACCGCCGGCCACCTTGGAGATTGGAGAAGTGAACGCCGGCCACCAATGGAAGGAGAACCGCCGGCCAAGGAATAAGAGAGAGGCCTTGAGGATGGGCGCCGGCCAAGTGTTGATGAAGAATGATGGGCGCCGGCAACAACTAGAAGGATGAAGGTTGCCGCCCAAAAACCCTAGCTCCAAAACCCTAGCCGCCCACTTTGAGAAGAGCCAAACCCTAATTCCAATTCAATTGATTCTTGCCGCCCAACCCTAAGCTTTCCTTTTATAGAGTTAGGCTTAGGACTCCTTCAATCTCCACCGTCGGATCTAGGGATTTAATCTCCACCGCCGGATCTAGGGTTTTATCCCAACCGTCGGATCTAGGGTTTCATCCCAACCGTCGGATCTAGGATTTCATCCCAACCGTCGGATCTAGGGTTTCATCCCAACCGTCGGATCTAGGGTTTCATCCCAACCGTCGGATCTAGGGTTTTATCCCAACCGTCGGATCTAGGGATTTAATCCTAACCATCGGATCTAGAGATTTGTTTTACATTCTTAGATCTAGACTTCACAAGGATTATATTAGGCTACGATAGGGACCATAAGGAGGAGTTGGATCTTGGCCACCCGATGGATCGGAACCACACAAACTTGGTCCATCAATGATGTTCCATTCCACTAGAGGATCATCATTGAACTACCTCACCAACCCCTATAAATTAATATGGGCTCCATATATTATTTGTACATTAATCTCCCCGTGTTTAAGATATCGAATATCCGTCAATTAATTGATTTACTGACCATCAATTAATTAACATCTAATTCCTCGAGTAGTACCACTCAACCTTATCATCATGTTGACTAAGTCAACCAGCTGGGTTTACATGATGAACCTTATGAGCTCCTCAAGGGGACATCATCAACTTAATATATAGGACACGGTTTCCTCCTATAATCAACGGCACACCATGTAAATAATATCATTTCCCAACTTACCGGGCATATTGATTTAATCCATCTAAATCTCACCCTCTAGTAAATCAAAGAAATAAATACTAAGTACATGTGCCCGTTATTATATCGAGATTAAGAGCATGTACAACATAATATCCGAGGTCCGATTCAATTATGTAGTCAGTACTAAATTAAATCACCTCTATGTCGGTCCTGCTCAATACACCTAAGTGTATTAGTGTAACTTTATGTTCAAGACAAAACAATACCAAGCTACACTACAACCATGCCAATGGTTTGTCCAAAACTATCTTGGTCGTGAGCCTCTTACTTATATTTTACAAAGGACTGATAACATGATCTTCTGTGCCACACCAAGCACCATGTTATCTACAATGTAAAATATTAGACATTATGCACACATATATAGTAAATATATAAAGTGCAAACAATGATCATGTGATTCTTATTCCAAAATAAAATGTTCATACAAAAAGAGCTAGGCTTTTAGTATACATTCCAACAGTTTCCTCCTATAATCAACGGATACCATGTAAATAATATCATTTCTCAACTTACCATGCTTATCGATTTAACCCATAAATCTCGCCCATTGGTAAATCAAAGAAATAAATATTAAGTACATGTGCCCATTATTATATCGGGATTAAGAGCATGTACACCATAATATCCAAGGTCCGATTCAATTATGTAGTCAATAATAAATTGAATCACCTCTATATCGGTCCTGCTCAATACACATAAAGTGTACTTGTGTAATTCTATGGTCAAGATAAACCAATACCAAATTACACTACAACCATGCCAATGGTTTGTCCAAAACCATCTTGGTTGTGAGCCTCTACTTATACTCTAGAAGGAACTGATAACATGATCTTCTGTGTGACACCACACACCATGTTATCTACAATATAAAGTATCATACAATTTGCATAACTATAAATATGCATACAATGATCATGTGATTCTTATTTCAAAATGAAGATGTCCATACAAAGGCTAGGCTTTCAGTATACATCCCAACAATCACATCCTAAAATCTCTTTAGGATCAAGGTTCTAAATTCATTTTCAAAGTATTTACTATACCTCGAAAATGCTCTAAAGTGTTAACTTCACTATGGTTAGGTTAACTACCCTTTCCATGATAGGTTGACACACCATATACTCATCTAGTGTGAAAGGATCACACTCTTAGGAACCCATTACCTATTGGTGCTCCTTGAGTTTTCTAGGTATTCACTAGGGATAACCTTTCTTGATACCTTCTTAATGACTCTTCCAGGCCTCTTGGAAGCCTTACTCATTGAGGTCTCATCAAAGTTAACTCTAAGGATACCTTCTCTTGTAACCTTCTTAGTGACTTTTCTAAACTTCTTGGAAGCCTTAGTCACTTGACTCTTATCAAGGTCAACTCTAGGAATGACTCCCCTTTTAACCTTGATATTCTTAGACCTAGGGTTAGTTCCATAGTTAAATGGAACACTATGGTAGGAGGGCATATTCCCCTTGGACTTAGGTTTGTAACCCAAACCCTTTTTGTCCTTAGAGATGATTCTTGCCTAACAACTCCTAGATTTTGTCCACTGGATCTTTTAATCATATTTTTCATCTTTTTAAAGGGTCTTTTCTAATTTATCAAGCTTTGACCTCAAAACTTAATTTTCTTCCGTTAATACTTCAATTTTTAATTTTCCATTATATCTTTGGACATCATTCTTCTTGCTTGGCATATGTATACTCTTTTTTGGGTTATTGCCTAAGTTTTTATTCTTCCCATCCTTATCTAAACTAGGTCTACCTTTAAAGATTCTAATATTTTCCTTAGGTAGACTAGTTCTTGAGGTTATTTGTCCAGAATTGTCCTTATGCCTTTTATCATGATGTTGATCACTTAAACAATAAAACTTAATATTTACATGCTTCTTATCATTAAAAATTGAATTTGCATTAAGGAAAAGTACCTTAAGGTTTGCCTTAAGAGCTCCCCCTACACTTGAGCTTCCTATTTTGTTCTTCTTTAGGGACTTCCCCCTTGGGTATTGGCTCTGGTAGTGATCTTTTTATTGCATGAGAAAAACACTATGTGCTCCTTCCCTTTGTGTATCAGGACTCTGACCTCCTTGGACTTTTCAATTTCCTTCGGTGCCACTTGAGCCTTCTTCTTGATTCTTTTTTGATATATACTTGCTCTTGTAGTCTCCTTTCTCTCTACACTCAAAGCATATGATATGATTTTTATTTTTAAGACTTGAGCTTGAGTTACCTATCTCGAAGGTAGGGGAATCATGAACCTGCTCTTCATCACTCTCAAATGTAGAAGGTTCGTCGTCTTGCTCTGGCATCAAAGATCTAACCTCCTCCTCAATCCTTGAGTTGGAGACTTCTTCAACTTTTTCGACTTCAGATGTTGAGCACCTCTCAACCTCCGAATCTTCAAGCTCTTGAAATAATGAGATTTCTTCCTTGGATTCCTCCTCATGTTGTGTTGGTGATTGTGTCGGCGAGGTATTCTCATGGAGCATGATGAATTTGCTCCATAACTCCTTACTGTCCTTAAATTCTTCTATCTTGGACAAAACAACATTAGGTACCAAATTAATTAACATTTTGGTTACCTTATTGTTTATCTCGAATTTTTGAATTTGATCCTCCATCCATTTCTTCTTCTTGAGGATTCTTCTCTTCTTGTCCATAAGAGCTTCAAATCCATCTACAATACTAAATCAATTTTCAATTTCATTCATTAAAAAATATTTCATTCTATTTTTCTAATAAGAAAAATCATCACGGTCGAAGGAAGGTGGAACTTGGATATTGTAACCCAATCCATCATTGAACTCCTTTATCCTCTAGATTTTGACTCCCTTGGTTGTTAGTCTGTAGAAGAGCAACCTGGCTTTGATATCAATTGTTGGGACCTTTGTGTTAGCTAGAGGGGGTGAATAGCATTGACTCGATCTCTCTTTGATTTCTTTCTTCATGCTTGTCTATAATTCATTAGTGCGCAATGAAAATACAAACACAAATAGAAACAAATACAAAACATAAAGTACAAGCACTACACCAGGATTTTATGTGGTTCAGAACCCTAATTCCTACTCCACGGTCGAGCTCTAGCAATGCACCACCACTAAAACTTTCTCCTTCTTGCAATCACGATGGAGGTGGAGCAACCTCTAATGGATTAATCCACGTTGGATTTCAGTTGAATGCAGTGAGTCATCAGTCGACTATCAAGCCATCAATCGATTGCCTAATTGACTTAGAAATATTCTGTGATCTATCTACTTAAATCCAATAGATTGCCTTATCATAGTAGTCAACTGCTTTGTCCGAGTACTATTTCTCAACTTCCTAATTTTCACAATTTCCCAAGAACCTTAGCCATCTCAATTGTCTGCGTCCAGTTGACTATTTCTCCATAATAGTCAACTGCCCAAGCACCGAGTCTAAGTGCCAAGCACCTTAGTCAACTCGACTGCCTGAGCACTCAACCAGTCGACTGGTCCAAACCACTAGTCGACTGACACACCTCAAAACTGAGGTTTAACGCATCATGTATGATACTCTCATACTTGACACTTATCCTTAGCCTATACCTAAGCCTTCAAGCATCTTCTATCAGCCTCAAGCCTTTATGATGCACCGAGTCCATGACTCCTCATCCTGTGCGCTAGCCTTCAAGTACTTCCTTCGGCTTTGTCATGCTACCAGGTCTTCCTTTGCCAAGAGGCCACACCTCTGGGACTTCCATTGCCAAGTCTCAATAATTGGATTTTCATTTGCCAAGTCTCTATACTTGGACTTTCCCTTGCCAAGTATTCATGCTTGGACTTTCCTTTGCTAAGTCTCTATACTTGGACTTTCCTTTGCTAAGTATCCATACCTGGACCTTTCCTTGCCAAGTATCCATACTTGGACCTTTCCCTTGCTAAGCACCATACTTGGACTTTTCCCTTGCCAAGCACCATACTTGGACTTTTCCTTGTCAAGTCTCCATACTTGGACTTTTCCTTTCCAAGCACTATACTTGGACTTTTCCCATCAAGTCTTTGGTCAACCTTGACCTACTTAACTTCCCAGTCAACAACTCCATATGACTATGGATATTGTCAAACGTATTATCAAACATAAAAACTCTACTTGAGTCTCACTCGAGCTTGGTCAACCTTAACATGAGATTGATTGCACCAACAATCTCCCTAATAGAGAGGTGCTCAATATTCAAAATGGAAGAGGTTGTAGAAGCCTCCACCTCTAGGATTAAGGGGGAGGATAGACAATCAACACTAGAGCAAGAGAAGACCTCTACATCTAGATCTGAGGAACAAGCTCAAGGTTCCCCTACCACTAAGGAAGGTAACTCAAATTTAAGTCATAAAAATAAAGATCATATAAAATGTTTTGAGTGTAGGGAGAAAGGGAATTATAAGAGTAAGTTCCCAAAATAGAGTGGCACCAAAGGCAAAGGAAAATCCGAAGGAGATTGGTATCCTAAAATGCAAAGGCAAGGAACACATTTTGTGTTTCATGTGTAATCAAAATGGCCACTATCAGAACCAATGTCTGAGGGGAAGGAGTGTAGAGGAATCGGTCATCACGCTAGAGGGGGTGAATAGCATTTTTACGATTTCATCGATCGTGATCGTGTCATTCTTGTCTAAAAAAATGTTATGTGCAGCGGAATACAATACAAATAGAAATAAAGATAAAATACATGCAAGCCCAACAAAAGATTTAACCTAGTTTTGAATAGGGTTCCTACTCCACAGGGCGAGATCTAATTGAGCTCTAGTGATGCACACCACCACTATCAAACTTCTCTTTCTCAATATGACATCGGAGGTAGAGAAACCTCATACAAGATAATTACAACAGTAATACGAGAAGATACAACCAAATACAATGATGAAGTAAAGAACACTTTACAAAAACTTGATTGCTTGCTTGTTTGTTGATTTCTTTGGATTGCTCTTGAAGATCTAGAATGCAACAACACTTTCCCTTCAAAATCGCCTAAAAAATCTCTATTGAAATAGTCCACGAGTTGCTCCATTTATAACCTACATTGGGATGATTTTGTGCCTATCAGTCGACTCTCAAAAAGTACCAATCAATTGTCCACAGTGTTATTGTCTCACAATTGACTTATTCACATTGGACACACCCAACGAATACCTCAGTAGTCGATTGTTGTATCACCAGGCCACTTATGATCGATCAGCCCATCCATGGCATGATCGTTTAGGCGATCATTGCCCATACATGTCGGGCCGCCACAACTTTAGCCGAGCAATCGAGCCTCAGTCGAATCCTCGATTAGTTGATTAGTTATAATCCCAATCGATCGCTCTTAGTCAACTAGGCTCCTGAGTGTCAAGCACTCGGCCAGTGAACTGGTCCATAACTCTAGTCGACTGGTAAACCTCAAACATGAGATTTAACCCAAGTATGATTCCCTCATATTTGATACTCATCCATAGCCTAGACCTAAGCCGTCTAGCCACCTCCATCAGCCTAGTGGGGACGAGCACATAGACTATGTTCTAAACCAAGTGGGTATAAGATGAGTGAAAGAAATAAGGTACAAACAACTTTAGCTGATGAAGGGTTCAAAATTGTTCTGGAGTTAACGTGACTTTTCGATCAATTGGGAGGCATGTTGTACTACTAGGTACTACTCATGATCTATTGATAATCAATGGTTGATTATGAATGGCCAACATAGCTGGGAACCTATTGGGTCACACGCACAATGGTGTCTCAAGAGATGTAAAACAAGTTAGAGAATAATATTCTCAAAGAGAGAGAGCTTGTCTGGTTGGAACAGACATAAAATGGCATAAAATAAACCATAAAATGGCATGAAATGAACCTTACCAAACCTAACACGGTCGTGTCGGAGCTTAGCACAGTCATACCACACTTAAACGAGATGAAACGAAGCATAGATGGCCCAACACAGTCATGTCTGATTTGACACGGTCATGCCAAACTCTACCCCTGTCGACACAGTCATGCCTAGCCAATACGGTCAGACACTGGGCATGGCAGAGAGCTCTCCACATCCATGGTAGAGCTCCATAGTCAAGCCATGGAGTAGACCACGCCCGTGGATTGGGCTGCCATTTTGGAGGTAGTTTTGTGAGTTAGGTTATTTTGCTAGGTTTATGTGATAAACTTGGCAAGTATTAATGGTCCAAATATATCCTAAGTGATAGATGTATAAATACATCTCATCATGGAACCCTAGGGGTGCTTTTTGGTGGATTTGGTGGCTTTTGGATGTTTGGAACTACAAGGGTCATTTTATGTCATCTCCTCCATGTCTCTCCTCTTCCTCTCCATGCTCGACTAGTACTGATTGGAGAGGAAGGCTTATGACCTTTGAAAGGGTGTCTTGCGAAGATCTGGTGTGGATATCAATAGAGGTAAATCTCATTGGTCTTGCTCATGGTTTCTACAGATTCAAAAAGAATCTTAAAGGTATAAATTCTAACTATATTGTGAATACTTCTCATATTACCTTTGTCAAAATATGAGATCCTAGCCCTAGGAGATGTCTGGGATGGATAAACATTTTATTTTATCATTCTTCTACTATGCTTATATCCTAGAATTCCCAACAGGTGGTATCAGAGACACCATGCTTTGGCTTAGGTCATATGTTTAGAGTTTTGCATACATGTATAATGTTTTCTTATATATGTGCATGGTTGTGTATGTAACCGAGAGAAAAAGACCAAGGATGCACCTAGTAGCACCAGAGGTGTTAGTCACATCATTAGAAGTTGATGCATAGCCTATCCATGCATTGGAATAGGCTGTGTGTTTTACGTGACTAATCCTAATAGCAGCATGTACGTCAAGTGCTCAACTCATTAGCGCATTAGAAAAATTGTTTCCTAATGTGGCCTTGTTTTTTCCCTTTTAGATTATAATTGTAGAATTAATTTTTCATGTGTATAATATTTGATTATAGTATATTCTTAATTGTAACTATCTGAAGATGCGCCTAGAAGAACCAAAGGTGCTAACCGTATGGTGTGATGTCGGAGCATAGGTGATCCATGCATTGGAATAGACTGTGCATTATGCGTGCTAAGTTTCAGACAACAAGATGTGCGACCAATGCTTAGCCCACGTACACATTTGGAAATTGTTTCCTAATGTGACCTTGTGTGTTGTTAATTAGTTTACAATACAATGCACGATTGTTTTGAAATTAATATGATTATATGTGTAGGCTAGTCTTGTAAACTTTTTTCAAAACACATAGGCCCTTGTAGTTAATTGATGAGACCTAGGATTAACTTGAAAATTCCTAGTGCAAATATTAGGGCTTACACCTTCCATTAATATAGTATGAACTGGTATGAACTAGAGTTCAATTTCATGTTTGGGTTGTTGGACTCTCTCCAAGCCTAGCATGACATTGGATATGTTTAGACCATTAAGATTTGATGTTTCATTAAATGGTAAGAACAAGAGTCTAAGTTTCTAGTTTGGGTTGTTGGACTTTTTCCAAGCTTGGCTAGAAAATTAAATGTGTTCAGACCATTTAATTTCGATTTCTTTTTTAATGGATTGACCCTAGCTGAAAGTATTGATTTGTTGGACTCTCTCCAAGGTCAATGTGGACAAAGGTGCAATTAAGTGATATGTATATGATGCATATATGTTAATGAGTTAACGACCTAATATTTTATGCAAGCATTCAATTAGTTGATAGTATAATGTGATAGTTATATATATATGATATATAATTAGTACTGCTGATACTGCTAAAACTAAGAATGGCTTGTTGGACTCTCTCCAAGGTTGTTCTTAGCAATAGTAGATATTAGCCCACTAGGAGAAAATCTACCATCTCTCGAATTCAAAGTTAGGGCTCTTGAATTCGAACAAAATAGTGGGAGTTATAATTAATGTAAATTGTTTACATTACAATAATTCATCTCTCTTATACACTTTATTTATATGTCTAGGTTGATAATAGTAGAATAGCATGTCGACCTCCATTAACTTGCGTGCAATTTTAGACACTAGCTGGGCCAAACTTCTTGGACTTGCTACAAAGTTGAGAATTGTTCTCAAGTCTGAGAAGATAGCCTATGTCCTTGAAGAGGGTCTTTCTGAACGTCCTACATACAATGCTTCTGGTGACCAAATATTAGTCTATCATAAACATGTTGCTGATTAGCAGCTAGTGTGTTGCATCATGCTGGCATCGATATTTGCTGAACTACAAAAGCAAAATAAGCATATGGATGCTTACACCATTGTCTATTATCTTTGTGAGTTATTTGATGAGCAAGCAAGATCTGAAAGGTTCGAGATCTCCAAGCTCCTCTTTTGCTCAAAGATGCAGGAGAATTCATCTATAGTGCAACATGCACTAAAGATGGGACATAGGAAAAGAAATTGTAAGCATCATCTAGAGTCCCTGAAGGATGAGAAGGCATTTGATACCCAATCTACTTCAGATATATTTGTTATTGAATGTCATACTATTTCTTCTAACACATGGGTATTGGATATTGGGTATGCCTCCTATATATGTAATGACATACAAGGGTTAAAAAATAGTAGACAATTGGTTAAGAGAGAAACAAATTGAAGGATTAGCAATGGAGCAAAAGTTGTTGCTATAGCCATAGAGACTTATTTGTTGCATCTTCCGAATAGACTAGTTTTAGAATTGGATGATTATTTTTATGTTCCTTCATTAATAAAGAACAATGTTTCTATTTCTTGTTTAAATAAAAAAAGTTTCCATTTGATTTTTAGTAACAAATGTTGTTACATAACATTGAATGGTGTTCTTTATGGAACTGGAATATTAAACAATGGAATCTACATGTTAGATATATCCGACAAAGTATTCAATATCGAATCAAGTAACAAATGTGCTAAAATAGATAATTAATTAACCTCCTATATGTGGCATTGTCATCTTGGTCATATTAGTAAGGATTGCATGACTAAATTGCACGAGCTTGGCATTTTGGGGTCATTTGAATTGGATTCATTTGACACATGTGATTCATGCATAAAAGGCAAGATGACAAACTTGTCTTTTAAGGGAAAAGGTGAACTAGATCTTGATGTTTTGGGCCTTATAGATATCGATGCATATGGACCAATGTCAACTCAAGCACGAGGAGGATATAGCTACTTTATTACCTTCATCGATGATTGTTCACGATTTGGGTATGTTCATCTATTGAGATACAAGTCTGAGGCCTTTGAAAAGTTCAAAGAATTCAAACATGAAGTAGAGAGACAACTTGGGAGAAGTATCAAAGTACTTCGATCGGATCGAGATGGAGAATACTTAACTAAGAGTTTCAAGATTCTCTAAGAGACAATGACATCTTGACCCAAAGGACTCTGACTTATATACCACAGCATAATGGTGTAGTTGAAAGGCAAAACTAAACTTTGTTGGACATGGTGAGATCGATGATATTTCATTCAAGTCCTCCCAAATCATTTTGGGGTTACACACTCGAGATCGTTGTTTAGTTGTTAAACAGAGTCTCAACTAAGATAATCTCTACTACTCCATATAAAATATGGAATGGTAAAAAACTTCATCTATTTTACTTGAAGGCATGGGGTTGTCCTACTTATGTGAAGAGGATAATATCAGACAAGCTAGAGGCTAAGTCTAATAAGTGTCTATTCATTGGTTACCCTAAGGAAATAAGGGGTTATCAATTCTATTATCCCTTGGAACAAGAGGTGTTTGTTTCAAGGTATGCTATATTCCTAGAGAAAGAGTTTCTCTTACAAGAAAATAGTGGGAGTGAGGTTGAACTAAGTGTATAGTTCGAGAGACTCCAATAGACACAGAAGAGATGCCTAGTCAAGAACCACAACCTATTACTCATAGAGATGAGTTAACGATTGAACCTTTAGAAACACAACCACTTCATAAATTTAGTAGGATACATCATATTCCTAATAGATATGGATTTCTTATAAGTGAATCTGATGATGTGCTGCTTATACAGGATGAGTGTAGGATCGAGTGAACCGAGAGAGGGGGTGAATCTCAGTATTTTATAATTTTAAACTAATTTTATATTATTTATTCTAATCAAAGTATGCAGTGGAATATAAAGACAATTATCAACACGGGCAATTTACTTGGTTCACAACCTGGACTGGGTTGCTATTCTAAGGCCCGTAGCTCTCCCGCGATCTACCTCGATGGGCAATTCACTAAATACCCTCCGACTCAAGAACTCTCGACTTCGGAGGGTTTCGCTTTTTACAAATGTGAAGAAGGGTAACACACTACCCACTCTTCTTAAAATTAAGTGCATAAGTGAAATAATGAATTAAAATAAAATACAAGACTTTATGCCGACACTAAGAGATTGTAGAGGTAGTTGCAGTGTGTCGGAAGGTCGCCTTGTTGTGGAATGAAAATTTAGTGGACGAGCAAGTATTTCAGCAGCACTTCGACATTGATTGAATGTTCATCTCGAGTTCTAGTCGAGCACGACCTTTATAAATGATTTCCAGTCGACTGGAATGCCTTCCAATCAACTCCACATTAGCCCATCGATATGGAATTCGTGGTCATCCAGTCGACTGAATCCCCTTCAGTCGACTCCACGTCACTCGACTCCGCATCAGGAAATATCTCTCTTCAGTCGACTCAAGCCCTTTCCATCTGCGTCACACGATATTTAATCGATCACCAGCTAATCCTACCAAATAGGTATCCAGTTGACTGATACATCTCCAGTCGACTGGACTTTAGTCGATTTGAATCCATTTAGTCGACTGATTCCTACAGAACAGGATTAGCACAAAACAAATAATATGAAATGCAATAGCAGTTGTAAAATATGAAAAAAAATTAAATTATTATGTGGATTAACCCCTTTAATTAATTTGGGTTTAATTAGTGGTTAGGTTTGATTAGTTGATTGGGCTTAATTTAGGGTTTGATTAGCTTTAAGGGATGAACCAGTTGGATTTAATTCGATTTGGCTTGAATCGAACCAACGAACGACGTTTGTAGAGTTCGAATTGTCGATCAACCACTGCCGCATTTCTTCTCTTCCACATCGCGACTTTCTTCTTCTCGCTCACGATTTCCGCTTCACCTCTGCCTCTCGACTCCTTCGAACCTTAGCTGCTGCTGGCGATTTCTTTCGGTGGGTGATCCGGCTGAGGGAAAGAGGTCGACCAAGCTTCGCCGGGCATGGATCGGGTGAGGGATCGCGATTTCTTTCTCTCACGATTTCTTTCTCTCCTTCTCTGCACCATCACCACTTCCGTCGATTTCTCCATCGCCACCACTTGTCTTCTTTGTCAGTGACCACCGCAAGCTCCTCAGCCATCACAGTCGCCTTGGATCACCGATGCCCCTTCTTCTTGCGCAAGACCGATCAGTGAGCAGCGTTAGCAAGATCTACGTCGCTGCCGATTTAGGTGATGCATTCTGCTAGGTTTAGGTTTTTAATTGCTGATGTTCCTTTTAGATCTAGATGTGGATTCTTGTTTGAGATTGGATTTGTGGTATCAGCAGTGAGTTGAGCTCAGATTTTTCGTCGGTGAACAGGGGACGAGGAAGGGGGGGCTGCCGGTGGAGATCTAGGACCGGTAAGTTGGTTTACCTTTACTATTTCTATGTTAATTGCTGTATTTTTCATGGTATGTCAATGCCTATGGAATTTTTTGGCTACTGTCAAAGGATTTTGGAGTTGAATCTGTAATTGGAATGGTATCCTATTGATTAGATGGTGTTGCCGAGTGTGTTCTACGGTGTTGATGAGTTATGAGTTTAAGAGCTCAGATATGTGGAATCGGCAATTGGTGGTTGGGCAGAAGGTTGTGGCTGTTGAAACTTCCATGGAAATCAGAGATGAGCAGAGAAGCTGGATTCGAATTGGCAGTGCAAGGTAAGGCTGTTGGGTGATCTTGTGAGTAATTTTTGTATTTTGTTGGTCTTGGAGGTTGTATTCAGTTTAACTGGATTGAGCAAAGATTTTGGTTGAATAAATCTGATTGTTCCAGATGGGATATCTATGCTCGGATTGAAGGGACTACATTGGGTAAGCTGGGTTAGTTCATATCAAACTCTTGTAAGTTTATCCGGAAGCTATGTTGATGAAATTGGACTAGGTAAGCTCGATTTGGGATTTGATATCATAATTGGACTTATGATAGTACTTGTCAATGTTGTATGTTTATTTCAGGACTTTAATTAGTGATGGATGCTCGTACGTGTGTATAGTCATTGTTGGATCGAAAGTGTCGCTAGAGGGGGGGGTGAATAGCGATACGGTGTCGTTAAAAACTTTTGCAATAAGTAAAAAGCAAGTAGAGAATGCACAGCGGAAATATAAAGTAGACAAGATATTTTTACGTGGTTCACAATCTTTCGATTGCTAATCCACGGCCCTAGTGATCCTTGATCACGTACGGAGGGCAATTCACTAAAACCACTCCTCTTCGTTGGAAGTAGGAGCAACGATTACAAAAAGAAATCAAGGCAAAGGGACACTCCCCCTTTCCTTGTTACGATTAAAGCACAAAGACAATTTAAAGAAGTAGAACTTAAATAAATATACCGACAACTCTTATAAGTAGATGTCGGCGGCACTTCGTCAGAGCAAATGTGAGTAGTAGTAGCGGCGTTTACGGGCGTGTTGAGAGCTCTTGAATTCTTGTTATTTGCTTGGCTTGAACATGTCTATTTATGGATATTGATCTATGAATTTAGACATAGGTAGTGTCCAAGGTGAGGTTCTTATCCCCCAAGACTTGTTCATCCACATCCTTTGCGCCAACTCAAGGATGAGGTGTTTCATCCAACCACCTTGTGCCACCTCCAACCTCCTTGGGCGCCAACTCGAGGATGAGGTGTTTCATCCAACCACCTTGTGCCACCTCCAACCTCCTTGGGTGCCAACTCAAGGATGAGGTGTTTCATCCAACCACCTTGTGCCACCTCCAACCTCCTTGGGCGCCAACTTGAGGATGAGGTGTTTCATCCAACCACCTTGTGCCACCTCCAACCTCCTTGGGCGCCAACTTGTTGGAGCCATTCAACTTGTGCCACATCATGGGAGCCAACCATCTTGTGCCAACTCACCTTATCTTGGGCGTCCACCACAAGGAAGCTTGGTGATGGTTTGGATGTCCACCTTGATGCCACATCACCCTTTGTACCAAAACACGAGTCAAGTCCAAATTCACCCCCTTGAAATTCGAGCTCTTCTCGAGGCTGGAACTTGACTAGCAGTTGACTGTAGTCAAAGTGTTTTGGACTGCAGTACAAGTTAGCTTAAAATATAAAGTACGATGGTTCTAACCATTTGATCTCGACCTAGACCTTCCATTGGAGGTATTGGGTCGGATCTACGCTTAACGACCTTGCTTCGCTTTCACACGAGCTTACCTTGTAGCCTCGCTTCCGGTCTTCACCCGAGTACCTCGGCTTCCTCCGAAGTCCCTCTGGCGTTGCCCGACCACCTCGGTTCCCACCGGGTGTCGCAGACCTTCCGCTCAACTTTAGCATTTCTGCACACTTAATTGAGCTCGTAAGATAACAAATATACCCTTAACTATTGAGCCTTTTGCCATAATCAAAATACCGGTTCGACTTTGGTGCCCACTGCACCAACAATCTCCCCCTTTTTGATTCATGGCAAACCGACACAAAAGTTAAGGAAAAATTAAGCATAACAGTAAGCTAGCAGAATGATTAAGCATGAATGAGCTAGCATAAAGATTAAATATGAATGAGCTAGCATAATGATTAAGCATGAATGAGCTAGCATAAAGATTAAATATGAATGAGCTAGCATAAAGATTAAATATGAATGAGCTAGCATAAAGATTAAATATGAATGAGCTAGCATAATGATTAAATATGAATGAGCTAGCATAATGATTAAGTATGAATGAGCTAGCATAAAGATTAAGCATGAGTGAGAAATATTATTGTTTCAAGTTCTCCCTTTGAGGTAACCTCCCCCTTGACCGAAGGTGAGTTCTTGAAAAATAATTTTACTCCCCTTAATAGTTGCTTAAGTAAACGGAATTACTTAATATAAAAGGTAATAATTTTGTTTACTTTCTTCCTTACTTTTGTGACTTTCTCCCTTTTGCCTTAACTCAAAAAGTTTGTAAATATATTTTAGGGTTTGTAAGTCCAAGCAAGTTCCCAATATAAATATATATTTTTTAAAATAATAATAAGCTTGAAAATATGTTCATCTAAAATGTACAACTCGGTTGGACTTGATTGATATAGAATGATCAATAAGTCTTGAAGGAGTTGATTAATTTTAAATAATTATACTCCATGGTTCATGTCGATGCAATCAATCTACGTCGAACCAGGAGTAAGGTCCTAACATCTCACGCCCGCTTCACGTAAGTACACAAACACATTAGTCCTATGTGTTGTGAGATGTGTTGGCTCCTTAAATCTATAGGTATATGATTTCTAAGGTAAGACTTAGGCTAATTTCATAAAAAGAAGCAAAAGTAGAGTACATATATAGAAAAATTTAAATCCTACTCTATTACGCACATACCTAACTTTCGTCTTAATAAACTAAATTCTCGGGTAGTGGTTTGGTGAAGATGTCCGCTAGGTTTGATTTGGACTCAACATACTCTAGTTGTATAGTTCCATTAGTTACATGTTCCCTAATGAAGTGGTGTTTAACTTCTATATGTTTTGTCCTAGAATGACATATTGGATTTTTAGTTAAGTTAATTGAACTAATGTTATCTATGTAGGTTTTAATGTTGTTAAAGATTAAGCTAAAGTCTTGGAGAGTGTGCTTCATCCACAGGAGCTGAGAGACACACTCACCCATCGCAACGTATTCGGCTTCGATGGTAGTTAAGGCAACGCAATGCTGCTTCCTACTGCACCAACTTACTAGACTCGAGCCGAGGATTTGACAACTACCTCTCGTGCTCTTTCTATCGAGTTTACTACCGGCATAGTCGAGTCGGAGTAGCCGATTAGATTAAACTCGGTAGATCTAGGGTGCCAAATACCTACGTTTAGCGTGCCCTTTAGATATCTAAGGATACGCTTGACTAGGGTTAGGTGAGACTCCTTGGCACAGGTTTGTAACCTTGCGCACATACTTACCGCGAATAAAATGCCTGGGTCGGCTCAAGGTTAAGTATAGGAGACTTCCTATTGCGCGCTCCTATAGTATTTTAGGTCAACGGGTTTTCCTTCTACATCTTCGCTTATATTAACATTAGTTGCCATAGGTGTATTGATTATTTTAGCATCTTGCATTCCAAATCGATTTATTAAGTCCTTAGTATATTTTTGTTGATGTAAATATATTCCATCTTTAGTTTGTTTAATTTGTAAACCTAAGAAAAAACTTAACTTTCCCACTAAATTCATTTCAAATTCACTTTCCATAAGTGAGATGAATTCGCTTAGCAGGTGATCGAGTTGGTAGTTCCAAAAATTATATCATCTACATAGATTTGGGCTATAAAGATTTCTTTTCCTACGGTTTTAACGAATAAGGTTGGGTCGACTAAACCTTGGTTGAATCCTTTGGACTTAAGATAGATCGAAAGCCTTCGTCAAGCTCTTGGGGCTTGTTTGAGTCCATATAGGGCTTTCTTAAGTCTAAGGACATGGTCAGTTTATCTAGATTTTCAATCCGGAGGTTGACCGACGAAACTTCTTCCTTAATGTATCCATTCAAAAATGCTGACTTGACATCCATTTGAAACAATTTAAAACCTCGATGTGCGATATGCTAACAACATTCGGATGGACTCTAGTGCTACGGGGCGAGGTCTCATCGTAATCTAAACCTTCGACTTGACTAAACCCTTTGCGACTAACCTAGCTTTATTTCTAACTACTTCACCTTTATCATCAAGTTTATTTCGAAATACCCACCTTGTTCCAATAATTGATTTTTCTTTAGGTGGTGGTACTAATTCCCAGACTTCATTTCTAGTGAATTGAGCTAGCTCTTCTTGCATAGCAATAATCCAGTCGGGATCAAGAAGTGCTTGTTCAATAGTTTTGGGTTCGATTTTGGAAATTAACGAGATTTGACTAAGGTTTCGATATGAAGCTCTAGTTCGAACCCCTAAATTTGGATCGCCTATAACTTGATTGATAGGATGATTTGTTTGAGTCTTAGTGTGACTCGGGTTAGGGTCATCTATCACTTGGTCGATAGGATGACTTGGGTGAGTTCTAGTTTGACTTGGGTTAGAGTCATCTATCACTTGGTCGATAGGATGACTTGGGTTAGGACGAGATTCAAGTTCAAGATCGTAGCCTGCGGGTTCGCTATAAGTTGATTTGCTAGTTGGTTTTGTTAAGGATTGAACGGGTTCGTGTCCTTCGTCGAAAACTATATTAATGGTTTCTTCGACTCTAAGAGTGTCGTGATTGTATACCCTATAAGCTCTACTGGTGGTTGAGTATCCTAGAAAGGTTCCAGTAGAGGTTTTGGATTTGAATTTCCCTAGGTAATCCTTAGTGTTTAAGATATGTACCTTGCATCCAAATACCCTAAAGTACTTGATGTTCGGTATTTTATCGTGATAAATCTCGTACGACGAGGTCTTTTGGTGCCTCTTTACCATAAGGATCCTATTTTGGACATAGCAAGCCGCATTTCAACTACTCGCCCAAAATCTATCTGCAGGTTATACTGCTTAACATTGTCCTAGCGCTTCTTGTAGGGTTCTATTTTTCCGCTCGACTAACCCATTTTGTTGTGGGTTCTAGGACATGAAAACTCATGGTGGTATCCGCTTAGGTTACGTAAATCAGTAAACCTCGTGGTTTTCGAATTCACCACCATGATCGCTTCTAAGTCTTTTTAATCTTAAGGTTCTTTTGATTTTCGATTAACCTACAAAGATTGATTAGTTGGTCTAGGTATCATTTTTATGTTTGATAAACCTAACCCAAGTAAATCTAGAATAGTCACAATTATGACTAAGCAAAATTGACTACCATTGAGTGACTTAGCTCCATGTGAATCAAATAGATCCATGTGTAGGAGCTCAAGAACACTTTTGGTCTGCTTCTTGATTAGTTAATTGATGTTGTGTCCTAGATTGTTTTACCTTGTTGACAAGCATTACATATTTTATTATCCAAGTTGTTTAGTTTAGGCAAACCTATAACCAAGCCACTCGACTCATCTTGTGGGCCGAGTCTTGGAGTGCAGTGTCAGTCTTGATTGCCATAACCAAGATTCCTCTTCTTTGTCATAAGACACTTGGTTGAGGAGTTGGGTAAATTTATTGTGTAGATGTTGCTACTCCTAGTTCCTTTAAGTATTATTTTAGATGTTGCATTTATTTTGATTACGCATTCATTTTCTAGAAATATGACCTTATAATTGTTATCACACAATTGGCTTACACTAAGTAAATTATATTGAAAGTTTTCTACTAATAAGACATTTTGAATTGTAAAGTTAGAGTTGAGCTCAATATCACGATCCGATGATTTTGAGCTTGCGTTATTCGAAGGCTACCGATCCTTGTCGTTTGAATCGTAACCGAAAATTTGAGTTGATCCCGGTCATGTGTCGAGCAACCATCGTCATCCAACATCCATTGATCCTACACATAAGGTAGTTGGATCGGATATTGGAATTACTAAAGGGTTGTTTGTAAGTTTTAAACCTAAATCATCTCACCAATATCTACATGATCAAAACATGTTATTCCTATGTGTTATTGTGAGATGACTTTCAATTTTACTTGATTAATTTTAATGAATTTAAATTAACCAACATTAGGTTAGATTCGGATTTAGTCTAAGCTCATCAAGTAATCTTTTCAAGAGATTAGCTTCGGTCGTGGCGAGGCCGCAGAGGCCTTCTTTGATCGGAACAACGACCACTTCCTTAGACAAAGCTAATTTCAAGAAATTGATAACTCGACTTACTTGAGACTACGTCTTGGTCTAACTAGTTATTTTTGAAAAAGAGGCTCCCGAGGCTCAATCTTTTCGTAGGATTTTAGTTGGTTTATTTTTGAAAAGAGGCTCCCGAGGCTCAATCTTTTCGCAGGATTTTAGTTGGTTATGAGTCCTATCTAACCATTCTAAAAATAAAGGAAAAACTAAGCATGCAATTTCTAAGACTTAACAAAAATACATTTTGTATTGGCTCCCCTGGACCATTGAATCAGTGGGTCTATTCACATAGTGAATTTGGTCCTTAGGAACCCAATACATGTTAGATCCTAAAGTTGAAATCAAAGTGGTCTTAGGGACCCATGCTTGGACATTTTTCTTATGTTGGTTTACTATAGACATATATGACTTATTGGTTGTATTTGAGTTAAACCCGAGTCCGGCCTTGTTGTACACGGCCCTTTGTGATCAAGTAAGAGGTCAAGTCCCTTGGATCCCAAAGTGAACCTTTCAACGTGTTCCTAAGGTCTTGACTTGTGTTTTCAAAAGCGAGTTCTCAACTTCAAGCTTTTCAACTTGAGTTGAGTCCTCCTCTTGAATACGAGTAGTCGAAGAGGTTAGGGAGACCTCATGTTTGAGAAGTTTAACCTCCTCAATTAGGGTCTCGACCTTGGACTCGGACTTAGCTAGTTTCTTATTTAAAAATTTAATTGCACCATACAAAGTATTAAGTAACGACCGACTTACCCTTAATGATTCTTTTGAACCGAATACGGATCGTGGCTTGTCTTGAATAGAGCTCATCATCAGATTCGGACTCGGACTCTTCTTGGTTTCGAGTCGTGCTCAGTCGGCTTGGCCATTAGAGCTTGGATATCGCCTTCTTCCTCGACAACTCCTCCCAAGTAGCGTTTAGCGCTTTCTTGGTCTTTGATGCGTTATTCTTTAGCTTTGGGCACTCGGACTTGATGTGACCGAACTCAGCTGCACTCATAGCATCTAAAATTAGAAGTATTTGAATTAGGTTTAGGCTTACCTTGAGTTGTTGGTCGTTTTCATCTCTTGATCATCTTAGAACTAGATTGACTAGTTCGGATTCTAATTCGAGTCTACTTCCGATTCGGACTCGTCTTCTTCCTTCGGGGTGGCTTGCTTGCGGGCTTCTTCTTCTTGGAACTGCAACTAACGCAATACTCTTCTCGGCTGGACCACGTTAGTTTGCTCATGTAATTCAAGTTCAAAACAATTCGTCTAACCTAATTTTAGAAAGGTCCTTGGAGACCTTGTAGGCATCGACCATGGATGCCCACAAGGTGGTCCTAGGAAACGAGTTAAGAGAATACCGATAAGGTCGCGATTCTCGACCTTTTGTCCGATGGCATGGAGTTGGTTGTGATGTCTTGAATACGAGCATGTAGTTGAGTTGCGGTCTCGTTTTCCTGCATTTTCAAGTTATACAATTTATTTAAAAGTAAATCTCTTTTACATACCTTCGTGTCGTGCCTTCGTAGTTCCACTAGCTTGGTCCATAAGTCCTTTGCACTAATGAAGGGGCCGACGCGGTTGAGCTCTTCCTTGGACAACCCACATTGCAAGATTTGAGTTGCCTTGGCATCGGCTTCTACTTGTTTTTCATGGAATTTGACCATTGATCGTAACCCAAAGATTCACCATCTTCATTAATAGGAAGTGTGAAACCGGTTTGATTACGATCCACATCTCGATTTGGGTTTTAAGAAAGCATTCCATCCGACCCTTCCAATAACGAAAGTCATTACCGTTGTAAACGGGTCGGGCGTGTGCTAAACCCTTCGAGATGGGCCATTTAAAACAAGAAGAAGAACGACGAAAAGAATCTTGCAAAACACACACGAAAGAATATTCCAAGACTTTCGTCTTGGATTAGTAGGAGAAGTAAAAAGATATATAAAATTTACCTTGCAAAAGAAATAAACAATCAAATGCGAATGTCGTTGAAGTTCCGAGGATAACCTTACTCGGGATCTAACCCAAGGACAACCTTATCCGGATCCTAAAGCCTCTAATGCAATTCTATATGTAGGAGAAGATAAGCAAGTGAAATAATTATACGAAAACAGAAATAAATAAATAAAAAATCTGTAAAAAAAAGAAAAACAAAGCTAGATTGGTGGTTTCACCGAATCTTAGCGCCCCCGGCTCTGATACCAATTGTTGGATCGAAAGTGTCGCTAGAGGGGGGGGGTGAATAGCGATACGGTGTCGTTAAAAACTTTTGCAATAAGTAAAAAGCAAGTAGAGAATGCACAGCGGAAATATAAAGTAGACAAGATATTTTTACGTGGTTCACAATCTTTCGATTGCTAATCCACGGCCCTAGTGATCCTTGATCACGTACGGAGGGCAATTCACTAAAACCACTCCTCTTCGTTGGAAGTAGGAGCAACGATTACAAAAAGAAATCAAGGCACAGGGACACTCCCCCTTTCCTTGTTACGATTAAAGCACAAAGACAATTTAAAGAAGTAGAACTTAAATAAATATACCGACAACTCTTATAAGTAGAAGATGTAGCTTTCGTTGTCGTGACGTCAATGTGAGTAGTAGTAGCGGCGTTACGACGGCGTGTTGAGAGCTCTTGAATTCTTGTTATTTGCTTGGCTTGAACATGTCTATTTATGGATATTGATCTATGAATTTAGACATAGGTAGTGTCCAAGGTGAGGTTCTTATCCCCCAAGACTTGTTCATCCACATCCTTTGCGCCAACTCAAGGATGTGGTGTTTCATCCAACCACCTTGTGCCACCTCCAACCTCCTTGGGCGCCAACTCGAGGATGAGGTGTTTCATCCAACCACCTTGTGCCACCTCCAACCTCCTTGGGCGCCAACTCAAGGATGAGGTGTTTCATCCAACCACCTTGTGCCACCTCCAACCTCCTTGGGCGCCAACTTGAGGATGAGGTGTTTCATCCAACCACCTTGTGCCACCTCCAACCTCCTTGGGCGCCAACTTGAGGATGCGGTGTTTCATCCAACCACCTTGTGCCACCTCCAACCTCCTTGGGCGCCAACTTGTTGGAGCCATTCAACTTGTGCCACATCATGGGAGCCAACCATCTTGTGCCAACTCACCTTATCTTGGGCGTCCACCACAAGGAAGCTTGGTGATGGTTTGGATGTCCACCTTGATGCCACATCACCCTTTGTACCAAAACACGAGTCAAGTCCAAATTCACCCCCTTGAAATTCGAGCTCTTCTCGAGGCTGGAACTTGACTAGCAGTTGACTGTAGTCAAAGTGTTTTGGACTGCAGTACAAGTTAGCTTAAAATATAAAGTACGATGGTTCTAACCATTTGATCTCGACCTAGACCTTCCATTGGAGGTATTGGGTCGGATCTACGCTTAACGACCTTGCTTCGCTTTCACACGAGCTTACCTTGTAGCCTCGCTTCCGGTCTTCACCCGAGTACCTCGGCTTCCTCCGAAGTCCCTCTGGCGTTGCCCGACCACCTCGGTTCCCACCGGGTGTCGCAGACCTTCCGCTCAACTTTAGCATTTCTGCACACTTAATTGAGCTCGTAAGATAACAAATATACCCTTAACTATTGAGCCTTTTGCCATAATCAAAATACCGGTTCGACTTTGGTGCCCACTGCACCAACAGTCATCATATCAGGTGCGTAATATCTACCCTGGTCAGGTAGTTTTGATTTAAATCTGGTGCATGAATTTGGACTTATGCATTTACTTTGATCTTAGATCCACTCTTATTTAATCATATGCTTGTACCGCCTTGACCTTTGAGATATATTGTTGTTACTTCATTGATTATCTAGCACAGATAGGAACAGAAAAACCCTATTATGTGTTAGCTGATGGATGTTCAGTAAGTACAGGTGGTTAGGGTTATCTTTGTGACCTCAGATTGGGTTACTGTGTTACATCACTAGAGTTAGGTGATGGATTAGATTATGGAGTCGATTGTTGTATCGTATACTTATTAGTTGTGCATCTATGGTGGATCTAGTTGTCTGTGCATAGATAAGTGTGTGGTGGTCAGTATGTGGCTAAGGACTAGGGGTCCTAGCGTGATGGTATATCCATTATGGATTGTGTACCTGTATATGGTTATATGGAAGGTCGATAGTATCTCACTACTGACTAGAGGTCTTAGCGTGGTTGACTGTCAGATGTGTATGACTCTTTGTGCGATAGAGAGAGTCTTGTGGATTGTAGTCCTTGCATAGTTGACTTTTGATTGACCAGGACTCCCCGTGGGATAGGGAGTGTGGCGAGGATATATGTATGGAGCTATGCATCATTACATTGCATGCATGTTGTTGACTGGGTCTCCCTTGTGGTTGAAATGGGTCATCAGTCATCCTGTCTCCCCGGCCACTCGGGGTAGTGGTAGCAGGGTTGAGGGCAGAGCATTGGATGTGCCGCGCTCAGCCACTATAGACGATGATAGCTGGAGTGGCGTGCATCTTGTCCTGTCGTGCAACACTCGGCCACTCATGGGTAGTGATAGCTAGAGTTGCTTGCAGCATGGACCCCTAGGGTAGCATATAGCTCTATGGTGTCTAGCTACTATTTCATACTACCCAACTTGGCCACTCGAGAGTAGTGGTAGCTGGAGTCGGGATAGTTATCATGTTGTGCCACCCTGGCCACTCTGGGGTCGCAGTTGGATGGATCCGCAGATAGTGACCATGCATATGCATTGCTGATATATATGTATGCATGTATTTGATATATGTTTTACATATGCCTGTGAGATGTTGCATTTGATTGAGCTATGATTGCTGCATATGTTTGTTCATCATCTTACATGCCATTTGTATATTATATACTGCTGTGTGTTGAGCATGATATATGTGTTGGTCCAGAATGTTGTATGTATTTAATTAGCGTGATGTCATAGTGTGGTATGGACCGGGATGTTATTACATGTGATTATATACTGTTCATATGTCTGAATGTTGGTCAGGTATGGGATTGACCTTGTACGTTATATGGGTTATGTTATTGTATACTTGTTCAGGATGATATAGCTTATGGTGTTGCAGACCGTCAGGTACGTTGGTACATTACTTCATGTTCTGTTGATCAGTTTAGTATATGCATTGAGTATGACTATACTATGGTTACTTGTTATTAGATTTGGATAGGATTGTATGTCTATTGAACTCATGCTATATACCTGTAGATCTTCACATGTATACTTGTAGATCTCTATATCCTGTATGTTGTTCATGCACTTTCTATATATTACCCCTGAGTTTATGCTCACCACCTCGGACCCTGGGTTTCCTGTCGCCTAGGTAACAGGTAGATGATTCCTTGGACATTAGGAGCTCCTCCAGTTGATCCCATCTCACACCGAATGGATGGATATGTATTCCGTATTATTGTATTCTTGTGCATTGTTGTTTTGAGAGTTTACCCTGTGTTGTTTCCGTATTTACGATATATGGATGTGATGTATGTATTTGTTCTTTGATGTGATTTCTGTTGTGCTTCTTGTTGTGTCAAAGTCACTCCGGAGTGGACAGTTGGGTCTTTGTATTTTTTTTTAACTGTCAATATGTTTCTGCTGTGTTTGGTATGTTGATATCTTTATATTATGTTGTTGTTGTGGGCCTATGGGCCTTGTATTAACCCAATATGTTGTCATGTACAGGGGAGATGTCGTCCATTTTCTTTTCGACACGGCATACTCTCGGGGCATTACAATTTTATTAGTATCAGAGCCCTAGGTTGCGAAGTCCACTTTCGGATTTGATTTCGTTCAGACATCGAGTTTTGCTTTACTCGATTTTGGATTTGTGAGTTCTGGGATCTGCCTGTTGCGGACATCTCCGAGCTACAAGGTTTAAGGTATGTTAACTGTTATTACATATCCTTCGGTTGGCAATGCATTTAGTTGCTTATAACAGGGATGACTTGTAGGGTGTTGGTTAGTATTCATAACTGTGGTTTGAGTTGACCACGGGAATGACATATTGAGGTTATTAGACATGTACCTGCTATCGAAAAGGTAATTATCTTTGAGAGCCGACTGATACCGAGTCAGAAAGCAGGGGTTAGGTAGTCACATCTCTTGTGGAGATCAAAGATTACAGTCCTAAGGATTTTCACTAATTATGCTTATCAGATTATTACCTAAGGGGTGATGGACTAAGCGAGTATACTATTGCTGATGCAGATAGTAGAAAATTTGTGGTTGATATTCATAGGGATTTTGATCCCTGGGTTGGTCATTCTAGGTTGTATAACTTTGAGAGTACTTTTGAGTACTTAACTCATGTTATACAAAGAAAGTAGTGTTAGTTGAATACCATTATCTGGATCTAGCCGGTACTTGGTGGAAGAGATAGGAAATAACCTTCGGGAAATCACACATCACTTCGTCACGGTGTAATGATGTTGTGAGAGAGTATTTTCCCACGTCATCTTCTTTGACTCATCGTTAGAGGAAGTCTTGAGCCTCAGGTTGGGTGATCGTTTGGTAATGAAGGTACCAAGCAAAGTCGTTAGACTTGCGAGGGTTACGACCACCTAATAGCTCAAGGATGTAATTGGATTGGTTTTGGCCACTCATGGTTTATTGGCTGACATCTTGATCAGGATGTTTGGATCTACTACCAGATCCTACCGGAAGTGCATAGACCGAGTCATGTGTATAGAAATGACTCCATAGCAAGTGTTTTAAGAGTTGGAGATTTGATAAGCAGATATTGCAAATCAAATTATTGGAATTCGAAGTCTCCAAATGTTGGATAAAAGGAGCGAGATTGGAGTTATGAGTCATGAGCTACTATTGGAGAGTTTTTCGATCATAGAAGACCAATTGCAGATCGTCAGCATTTTCTTATGTTTAATAGTGAAATCAGAGGAAAGACTCCGAAGGGAGATTATGTGCGTGAAGTGCGGGTCACGACGACACCAGAGTCAGATTATCCGATGGATTATTTTATCTGCTTCTACTATAAGCAGCCAGTATCTAAGAGGAGAGTATGTACTTTGAAGACTCAGTTGAAGACTATGGGTGATGCTTTCGAGAGGATGATCCACAACCTCGGAAGACAAGATCATCACAGAAGATTGGGTTATCACGTCAGCAGCTATCTACTACCTCAGATATAGTTGGAATTCTTTGATACTTCCAGCCAAGAGAAGCGAGTTACTCAGCAGTATCAGCAGAAGACATCTCGGAAGACTCAGATGTCCAGACAACAACTATTACCTTCCCAGGCATGGTTTTGCTCTGTACAGAGGAGAGCATTATGAAGATGTTTGTATCTATGCGGTATTTTTCAGTTGCAACTATACCTTTCGCATAGTTGGAGCGTGCTACAATGTTGGCAGTTATTCAGTATTTTATAATCGGATGTGTACCCTTTGCCAGTACAACAGTGTTTACCATCACCATTGCAGACATTTTGGGTATTGTATCTCAGTTCAGCAGTTGACTTCAGTTCCTCCATGGCAGACTTTTGTAGCTACTTGAGCTCAGCCGTCAAGAACAGATGTTAGACGAATTTACATGGTTACTCGAGAAGAGGTATAGAAGACCGAAGAATTGGTTATTTGGGGTATTACTCTAGCTTACCCTATTTGCTGGTGCATCGAGAGATACTGGTAGTTACAGGTAGCTAGGTCTAGAATATTCTTAGATAGGATTAGAAGGGTTCCTATCGACTTAAGGGTTGGTGATTGTTCTCTCCGTCAGGTGAGAGGTTGATCAATAACCAAGAAGTCACGGGATACCCTTAGCCTTTGCTAGATATACCTCTACTATAGAGATATCCTTACGGATAGTTAAATTTTTGAAATGAGGTATAACATGTATCTTGGATGTGCGTATAATTCGAGAGTATTCGGATATAGTTTCGGATGAACTCCTGCGATTGCCACTGCATAGGCAAGTGGAATATCTGATTGAGGTGATTTCAGGAATAGTTCTGATATTGGGGATCTCATACCGGGAGATGATTTTATGGGTATCGGTGTTGCTAAACACTAGGGAAATTGGAAGAACGTAAGTTGCAATTACATGAGGTATTGGATGGAAGATTTATCTGCCCTAATGGTTCTTCTTTAAAATACTCGTAACTCTTTGTTAAAAAAAGAGATGGATTTTTGAGGTTATGCATCGATTACGATGATTGGAATGCAGTTGTTGAGAATGAATATCCTTCGTTGTTAATATATGATCGGTTTAGATCAGCTAAAGGACACCTGTGTACGTCCTAGGGTTGATCTATGATTGGAGGGTTGATATTGTAGTGACTTAGTGTCATACAATTATCATTGTCGGTGTGATGATTGAGCTATCATCAGCTTAGAGTAAAAAGGATGCAGGTGTGTAGAAGACGACATTTCATACTTGGTATGAATTTTAGGAGATGTTGATAATGTCGTTATACTTATTAATGATTTAGTTGTTCATGAAGTGACTGGACCC
Source organism: Wurfbainia villosa (assembly GCA_025175895.1). Taxonomy (NCBI): domain Eukaryota; kingdom Viridiplantae; phylum Streptophyta; class Magnoliopsida; order Zingiberales; family Zingiberaceae; genus Wurfbainia; species Wurfbainia villosa. The sequence goes on along the minus strand of CM045986.1, from coordinate 129,450,882 downwards.
GTTGGTGGTTGCCTTCTTAGATGATTTGTTGGCCCAAGAAGGTGATGAAAATCACTTGGTCGGAAGCTTGGGAAGCTAGGTTTCAAGGTCTAGAAGGTGGTTGACTTTTGTGTCAGTGTTAGTTAATCCGTCCGATATGGATGGAAGGGTTTTTATACGCAGATGCATCATTTCAAGGATTGGAGTGATTCCGATGCAGTTGTATGAGACATGTCTTATGCATACGTCAGTTGAGGAACTACAAGATAAGCAGTTATTATCTTGATTGTAAATGTATGGAGTGGAAGTGCTCATATAGTTTTGGCTAGCTATTGTGTAGTTGCTATAGGGTTACGTATCGAGAAGGAAGTGGGAGCCTAGTACGTAAGATTGTGTTGGGAGATTATCTGGAATTCGGAAAGGACTTGATAGGATTTGGGTAGTCGATGATCGATTAGCTAGGTCCGCTCATTTTCTTCCGAGCCGTAAGATGGATTTTGTTGGATCGTTTGACGAAATTATATTCATGGAGTATCCTTGGGTATCATTTCTGATGGTGATTCATGGTTCATCTTACGATTCTGGCAAAGTCTCCAACATGTCATGGATATAGAGCTCCACTCTAGTACAGGTACCTCTTAATAGGTTGGTTGAGAGTGTATATAAGAGCTGGAATATAATATTCGAGCTTAGTACCCCACTTAGTACTTGAGGTGTGTTACTTTTCTCCGGATACTTGAGATGGTTATTATGACATCTCGTGCTCGTATATGAGTCAGAAATTTGAGGACCAAATTTTATTAAGTGGAGGATAATGTAAAATACGAAAAAAAAATAAATTATTATGTGCATTAACCCCTTTAATTAATTTGGGTTTAATTAGTGGTTAGGTTTGATTAGTTGATTGGGCTTAATTTAGGGTTTGATTAGCTTTAAGGGTTGAACCGGTTGGATTTAATTCGATTTGGCTTGAACCGAACCAACGAACCACGTTTATAGAGTTCGAACTGTCAATCAACCATTGTCGCATTTCTTCTCTTCCACATCGCGACTTTCTTCTCCTCGCTCGCGATTTTCGCTTCACCTCTGCCTCTCGTCTCCTTCAAACCTTAGCTGTTGCCGGTGATTTCTTCCGGTGGGTGATCTGGCTGAGGGAAAGAGGTCGACCAAGCTTCGCCGGGCTTGGATCGGGTGAGGGATCGCGATTTCTTTCTCTCCTTCTCCGCACCATCACCTCTTCCATCGATTTCTCCATCGTCGCCGCTTGTCTTCTTCGTCAACGACCACGGCGAGCTCCTTAGCCGTCGTAGTAGCCTTGGATCGTCGATGCCCATTCTTCTTGCGCAAGACTGATCAGTGAGTAGCATTAGCAAGATCTGCATCGCTGCCGATTCAGGTGATGCGTTTTGCTAGGTTTAGGTTTTTAATTGCTGATTTTTCTTTTAGATCTAGATGTGGATTCTTGTTTGAGCTTGGATTTGTGGTATCGGCAGTGAGTTGAGCTCAGATTTTTCGTCGGTGAACAGGGGATGAGGAAGGGGGGCTATCGGTGGAGATCTAGGACCGGTAAGTTGGTTTACCTTTGCTGTTTCTATGTTAATTGTTGTATTTTTCATGGTATGTCAATGCCTATAGAATTTGTTGGCTTCTGTCAAAGGATTTTGGAGTTGAATCTGTAATTGGAATGGTATCCTATTGATTAGATGGTGTTGTCGGGTGTGTTCTACGGCGTTGATGAGTTATGAGTTTGAGAGCTCATATATGTTGAATCGGCAATTGGTGGTTGGGAAGAAGGTTGTAGCTGTTGAAACTGCCATGGAAATCAGAGTTAAGCAGAGAAGCTGGATTCGAATTGGCAGTGCAAGGTAAGGTTGTTGGGTGATCTTGTGAGTAATTTCTGTATTTCGTTGGTCTTGGAGGTTGTATTCAGTTTAACTGGATTGAGCAAAGATTTTGGTTGAATAAATCTGATTGTTCCAGATGGGATATCTATGCTCGGATTGAAGGGACTACATTGGGTAAGCTGGGTTAGTTCATATCAAACTCTTGTAAGTTTATCCGGAAGCTGTGTTGATGAAATTGGACTAGGTAAGCTCGATTTGGGATTTGATATCATCATTGAACTTATGATAGTACTTGTCAATGTTGTATGTTGATTTCAGGACTTTAATTAGTGATGGATGATCGTACATGTAGATAGTCATCATATCAGGTGGGTAATATCTACCCTGGTCAGGTAGTTTTGATCTGAATCTGGTGCATGAATTTGGACTTATGAAATTACTTTGATCTTAGATCCACTCTTATTTAATCATATGCTTGTACCGCCTTGACCTTTGAGATATATTGCTATTACTTCATTGATTATCTAGCACGGATAGGAATATAAACCCTATTATGTGTCAGCTGATGAATGTTCAGTAAGTATAGGTAGTTAGGGTTATATTTATGACCTCAGATTGGGTTACTGTGTTACATCACTAGGGTTAGGTGATGGATTAGATTATGGAGTCGAATGTTGTATCGTATACTTATTAGTTGTGCATCTATGGTGGATCTAGTTGTCTGTGCATAGATAAGTGTGTGGTGGTCAGTATGTGGCTAAGGACTAGGGGTCCTAGCGTGATGGTATATCCATTATGCATTGTGTACCTATGTATGGTTATATGGATGGTCGATAGTATCTCACTACTGACTAGAGGTCTTAACGTGGTTGACTGTCAGATATGTATAACTCTTTGTGCGATAGAGAGAGTCTTGTGGATTGTAGTCCTTGCATAGTTGACTTTTGGTTGACCAGGACTCCCCGTGGGATAGGGAGTGTGGCGAGGATACATGTATGAAGCTATGCATCATTACATTACATGCATGCTATTGACTGGGTCTCCCTTGTGGTTGAGACGGGTCGTCAGTCATCCTGCCTCCCCGGCCACTCGAGGTAGTGGTAGCAGGGTGAGGGCAGAGCATTGGATGTGTCGCGCTCGACCACTATAGACGATGGTAGCTGGAGTGGCGTGCAGCTTGTCCTGTCGTGCAGCACTCGGCCACTCATGGGTCGTGGTAGCTAGAGTCGCTTGCAGCAGGGACCTCTAGGGTAGCATATAGCTCTATGGCGACTAGCTACGATTTCATACTACCCAACTCGGCCACTTGAGAGTAGTGGTAGCTGGAGTCGAGATAAATGTCATGCCATGCCACCCTGGCCACTCTTGGGTCGTGGTTGGACGGGTCCGCAGATAGTGACCATGCATATGCATTTCTGATATATATGTATGCATGTATTTGATATATGTTTTACATATGCCTGTGAGATGTTGCATTTGATTGAGCTATGATTGCTGCATATGTTTGTTCATCATCTTACATGTCATTTGCATATTATATACTGCTGTGTGTTGAGCATGATATATGTGTTGGTCCAGACTGTTGTATGCATTTTATTAGCGTGATGTCATAATGTGGTATGGACCAGGATGTTATTACATGTGATTATATACTATTCATATGTCTGAATGTTGGTCAGATATGGGATTGACCTTGTACGTTATATGGGTTATGTTATTGTATACCTGTTCAGGATGATATAGCTTATGGTGTTGCAGACCGTCAGGTACGTTGGTACATTACTTCATGTTCTATTGATCAGTTTAGTATTTGCATTGAGTATGACTATACTGTGGTTACTTGTTATTAGATTTGGATAGGACTGTATGTCTATTGGACTCATGCTATATACCTGTAGATTTTCACATGTATACTTGTTGATCTCTATATCCTGTATGTTGTTCATGCACTTTCTATATATTACCCCTGAGTTTATACTCACCACCTCGGACCCTGGGTTTCCTGTCGGCCAGGTAACAGGTAGAAGATTCCTTGGACGTTCAGAGCTCCGCCAACTGATCCCATCTCACACCGAACGGATGGATATGTATTCCGTATTGTTGTATTCTTGTGCATTGTTGTTTTGAGATTTTACCCTGTGTTGTTTCCGTATTTACAATATACGGATGTGATGTATGCATTTGGTCTTTGATGTGATTTCTGTTGTGCTTATTGTTGTGTCAAAGTCACTCAGGAGTGCACAGTTGGGTCTTTGTATTTTTTTTAACTGTCAATATGTTTCCGCTGTGTTTGGTATGTTGATATCTTTATATTATGTTGTTGTTGTGAGCCTACGGGCCTTGTATTAACCCGATATGTTGCCATGTACAGGGGAGATGTCATCCGTTTGCTTTTCAGCACGACTTACTCTCGGGGCATTACAATTTTATTGGTATCAGAGCCCTAGGTTGCGAAGTAAACTTTCGGATTTGACAACTTTTTCAAAAAAATTTCAAGAATTAACAACTTTTCCTTGAATAATTAAAATTTTACACTTTTTTATTCAAAATTTTTCAAACATTTTCAGAAACTCCCCCTGAAGAATTTAATAATTTTAAAATATTTTAAAAAATATTCACAAGTCCCCATGAAAATTCAAAATTTTCAAACATTTTTTAAAAACTCCCCATTCAAAATTTTTCAAACATTTTCAGAAACTCCCCCTGAAAAATTTAATATTTAAAAAATATTTCAAAATATTCACAAGTCCCCATGAAAAATTCAAAATTTTCAAACATTTTTTAAAAAACTCCCCATTCAAAGTTTTTCAAACACTTTAAAGTTTTTCAAAACTTCCCCTAGAATTAAGCTTTATAATGTTTAATTCCATAGATCAAAACCCAAAGAGTAATTTTAAAAATCTTTAATCTTTTTAAGACTTAATAATCTTTTCAAAGTAAGTTTTTCTCCTCCTTAATTTAAGTCTAATAAACTTTAAACTATTTAAGCTTTTCAAAGAGCATTCAAGCTTAAGCTTTTCTCCCCCTTAAGAGTATTTCTTATCCAATTCCAGCATAATTTTAGAGAATATCATAATTTAGCACAATATTTTAGGTCCCCCCTAGACTCTTGATCTCTCCCTTAAAGTAACATTGTTATATTTATACTTAATTTCTTTTTAAAATAAAATTTTAAATGTTTAACTCCCCCTAGAATTATAATATATCTTAACTCCCCCTTAATTATGTTGATTCTTTTAGAATTAAAGTTGAGTTGTTTAGAATTGAGTTGAATATGTTGATTGGGGTTGAATTTGTTGATTAGGGTTGAATCAATTAAATTGGTTAGGCTAGGTTGTTTAGTTAAGTTTAGGTTAAGTTAAGTTTAATTGTTTAGTTAAGTTGTTAAGTTTAGTTTTTAGTTAAGTTGTTAAGTTTAATTAAGTTATTGTTAAGTTTAATTATGTTGTTGTTAAGTTTAATTAAGTTATTGTTATGTTTAATTATGTTATTGTTAAGTTTAACTAACTTGTGTTAAATTTAATTATGTTGTGATTAAGATATTGTTATGTTTAATTATGTTATTGTTTAAGTTTAATTTAGTAGGTTAATTAAATTTAGTTTAGTGGGTCAATTAAGTTTGTTTTGATTTAGCTAAATTAGGTTTAATTTAATTAAATTTAAACCATGTTATTAAGTTGTTTGTTAAGTTAAGTGAATTTAATTTATTTTAGTTAGGTAAATTTGTTTAGTTTATGTATAGTACATTAGGTTGAGTTAAATTAAGTTAAGTTTAATTAAGGTAAGTTGTTAAGATAGATTTATTAATCTTGGTTTAAGTATATTAGGTTTTCAATAAACTTATTCTTATGAGTTTTGTGAGATGAGAATTTCTTTTATCTCAATTAAATTTAATGAGCAATCTCAAAGTATTTAAACTTGTGTTAGATTCAAGCTTGGTTTGAGCTAGTCAAGTAGGTTTTTCCAGTATTGACTTCCAGGTCGTGACGAGGCACATGACCTTCTTGGTTATCGGAGCAACGACCACTCCCTAGATAAAGTCAATAAAGGAATCAAGTACTTGATTCACTTTAGATTAAGCCTTGGTCTAACTAGTTAAAGACTTAGTGAGTTAGCTTCGGTCAGTTCCACTCGACTTAGTGCACCAGGTCATTGCGAGGCACATGGCCTTCTTGGTTATCGGAGCAACGACCACTTCCTAGACATGCACTTCGAAGAGCTTTCCTAACTTACTATCAGTTCACTTTTCTTAGTACTAGGTTGTTCAAGTTTAAACTACTTTGTTTCCTATCTAGTCCATTCTAAATTAAGCAAGTAAAGTAAACTAAAGCATGCAAGTATTTAACTAAACAAGGAAACAAGCAAAGTGTTAGCTCCCCCTAAATGGTAGCTAGATTGAGTTTTGTTCACTAAGTGAACTTGACTCTTGGGAACCCTAAATTGGTTCGGTCCAACTTGGTTGACTAAGTTAGTCTTAGGAACCCAAACTTGTACTCGACCCTTAGCATTTCTATTAAACAAGGACATGTATGATCTATTTGTGTCCTTAGCCTTGTATCCGAGTCCGGACTTGTTGTACACGGCTCATTGAGACCCAAGCATCATGTTGAGATACTTGGAGCCCGAAGTGAACCTTTCCAACAATCCGGTTAGATCTTCTACTTGCCTTTTTAGGATCGAGTTCTCTTCCTCAAGCTTTTCAACTCGAGTTAAGTCTCTATCCTTAATTTGGCAAGTCGAAGTCTTCGAGTTGACTTGCTCCTTAAGTACTTGGACTAGTTTTCTTCCTCAAGAAGTGAGTCGACTCGATTTTCGGACTTGACTAGTTTTCTACCTAAGCATGCAATAATGTTATACAATTTATCTTCTTGGGGAGAAGTTACCTCGTCAGAACCTTTGGAAATGGATGCGGATCCGTGGCTTCTCTCGGACTCAGACTCGGACTCAGAGTTTGTCTCGTCTTCAGACTCGTCAGCTGCCATGAGTGCTACGAAGAAATTCGTTGATATTTTTGCGTCCGACTCTTCCGACGATGACTTGTCCAATTTCACCTTAGATGCTTTCTTCCTTTTCCTCTTTCTTGATTTGGATTTCTTTCCTTTTTTGTTCGTTCCTGCCATCAAAACTAAACCATCTTCGGGTTGACTCAAGTTAGCCTGTTCATGTAAATTAATTAATTTATCCCATAACTCTTTCGAATTTTGAACGGACCCGACTCGATTTAGCTCCTCATTTGTAAGTCTGCATTGCAAGGTGTTTAAAGCCTTGTAATCAACTTGAGCCTTTTTTCCAAAGTTTACGGTCCATTTCTCCGGATCTAACAATTTACCCAAGTCGTCTACCGGAACTATGAACCTTTTCCTAATCGAGAACCAGACCTCTAGGTCGATTTTCAAAAAACACTCCATTCGCCTCTTCCAAGAAGGAAAATCCTCTCCGTTAAAGAGAGGAGGGCGAACAGTCCTTAGACCCTCTAAATGTAACATTATCAACGAAATACTTTCTAAGGACAAAAATTAAATTAAATAAAATAAATGTAATATGCAGAAAATAATCCTAATATGTAGAAAAATATTTTAATAAATTTTAAATATGCATAAAATTAATTTAATATGCTGAAAATTAATTTAATGAATTTTAATATGTAGAAAATGAACTTAATAAATTTTAAAATGCAAAAAATGAATTTAATGAAATTAAATATGCAAAAAATGAATTTAATGAATTTTAATATGCAGAAAAAGAATTTAATGAATTTTAATATGCAGAATATGAATTTAATATGCAGAAAATTATTTTAATATGTAGAAAATTATTTTAGTAAATTTTAAAATTCAGAATATTAATTTAATTTGTAGAAAATTATTTTAATGAATTTTAAAATGTATAATATTAATTTAATATGCAAAAAATTATTTTAGTGAATTTTAAAATACAGAATATTAATTTAATATGAAGAAAATTATTTTAACGAATTTTAAAATACAAAAAATTAATTTAATATGCAAAAATTATTTTACGAATTTTAAAATGCAAAAAATTATTCTAATGCAATAAAAATTATTCTAAAGCAATAAAAATTATTCTGAAGCAATAAAAATTATTCTAAAGCAATAAAAATTATTTTAAAGCAATAAAAATTATTCTAATGTAATAAAAATTATTCTAAAGTAACTTAAAGCTCACGATGGTGGTTTCACGAACTCGGAGAGCCCCTGCTCTAATACCAATTGTAGGATCGAGTGAACCAAGAGAGGGGGTGAATCTCGATATTTTATATTTTTAAACTAATTTCATATTATTTATTCTAATCAAAGTACGCAGCAGAATATAAAGACAATTATCAACACAGGCAATTTACTTGGTTCACAACCCGGACTGGATTGCTACTCCAAGGCTCGTAGCTCTCCCGCGAGCTACCTCGATGGGCAATTCACTAAATACCCTCTGACTCAAGAACTCTCGACTTCGGAGGGTTTCACTTTTTACAAATGATGAAGAAGGGTAACACACTACCCACTCTTCTTAAAATTAAGTGCAGAAGAAAAATAATGAATTAAAATAAACTACAAGACTTTATGTCAGGCCCCGAGAGCATGCCGAGCCGAAAATCAAACGGACGGCACCTCCCCTGTACGTGGCAACATTTCGGGTTAATACAAGGCCCGTAGGCCCACAATGACAATAATATATACAAATATACCAAACCACAATAGTATATATATATCAAAACAACTACACACAGCGGAAACGATACCACAACAATACACATCCTACACATGCATACCGGTATGACTAACACATCACAACAATACAAAACTTCGACAAAAATCCGAATATACAACATATACATCACGAAAACTCCAAAATACAATACACAATGGACGGAAGGCTCAAAACAAAACACGGGAGCCTCGGAGGTGAGATGAGATGATGTCAGCCGGCGGTGCTCCAATGCCATCACGAAGTCTTCTACCTGTTACCTGGGCGACAGAAAACCCAGGGTCCACGGGGGTGGTGAGTAAAACTCAGCAGGTAATAGAAAAACATGTATATATGTCATATCACATGTATTTTCAACAATATACTCTAAAGGTACAACAGGTATATCAGCATAGTATATAAATACAAGCATATACCGACTAACCAAATAAACAACATAAAAATGCAGACATACCTGAAGTCTGCCACGTTACTCTGATCCAACCTGAACATATATCCAACATACATATATATAACAGGAAGAGTAGATCAACTCAAAACATACTCTAGCTACAAGTCAAGGTATCTAGTGGTCTGTCCAACACATACCAATATCCGACGCAATCGTATAACAAATGCAAGAGACATGCATGAATATGATGTACACCCAAATGCAGCAAGCATAGTACAAACAAATGCAACATCACAATAATCATATATATATAGACTGTATCCATGTATATATTAATCTCAACCATCCATATATATATATACATGCATATATGTATATATATATGGTAATATGCAAAGCGCCATAAGATACGGCAATGCAGCATGCATGGTCATGCCTACTCACCCCTACTCACTACCACGACCCAAGTGTGGCCTAGGTGGCACGACATGACAACTATCCCAACTCACACCAACCACTGCTATAGAGTGTCCGAGTGGGCAGTATGATCAAGTAGCATATGAGCGTAAAGAGCTCGCTACACAACGGGGGTCTCTGCTGTTGGCCACTCCGACTAACACTACCAATGAGTGGTCGAGTACCACGCACCCAGGACAACTGCACGCAACTCCAACTACCACCATCTATAGAGGTAGAGTGCGACACAACAAATGCTCTGCCCTCACACCAGTTACTCCTCGGGGAGTGCTCTGGGAGGCAAGATGACTGACGACACTCTCAACCACAAGGGAGACCTCGTCGCCAGTGTGCATGCAAATGCATGAATGTAATGTCTCACATACAGACATCCACCATAGACTCTCTATTCTACAGAGAATCATACTAACCAGATCAACGCACTCTCTATCCTATAGAGAGTCGTACTCAACTGATCATAATACTCTCTATCCTGTAGAGAGTCATACCAATCTAATCGACGCACTCTCCATCCTGTAGAGAGTCGTACTCAACTGATGGACACACTCTCTATCCTGTAGAGAGTCGTACTCATATAATTATAACAAGCTAGGACCACCGGTCCATAGCAATACCCTAAGTATCATTCCTCTAACCATTTACACAATACATGTTCGGTGGTAACATACAACCTAGGGGTACTAGAACTAACCCTAGGTTAAAGACATTATCTACCTACGGATGACCTTTTTGCCCAATGTACAATCAGGTTGTCATCCGGACTTTACTATTTGCACTTAACTTAATCAAATTCTAAGTTACTTGCATCACCTATATGTATAACTCCTAATCATGATAAAATAAACATGATATCAGCAATGGAGTTAATAGCCAACGGTAAAGGATCAAGCATACGATAATAAGAGCAGGGTCAAGGTAATATGAACACCTAACATGCTCATATCAATGACTAAATCTGAATGCAATACATCTACCCGGACCAAGTAGGAAATTACCCACCTGATGTATAGCTCATGTCGATAGTCTTCAAGTCCATGAATCTATCTCGAATCAGGATCCTAGTTTCAAATCCATGACACCAGCTCGTAGTTGCCTCCCATTCTGTCTAATTCATAGATCGCAACATTACTACAATCAGCAACAAACATCTAGATTTAGACTTACCTTTCACAACCCATCCCAATTCCAATAGTTCCTTTACCTGGTAATGATCAAGAATCCATTCAACCAAAAATCATATTAGCTACATAATCCAACAATTATCTAATCTCAACTATCATACCTCCAACCACAACACTTACTTGGTCGGCAAAGACAAAAGCGACCCATGGCTGTATGGCAGCGTCGGACGACAGATTGATCCGCGACCCTCATTGCGATGGTGGTGTCACGAAACATCGTCTGGATCAGTGGCACACGGTAAGGAGGTAGCGGCTGGATATAGTTGCCAGTGAAGATCCTTGACGATGAAGCTATAGAGAAGGGCAACAACAATCTTCCCTTCTCTCCTGTTCACCTGAGCTTCCATGCTCCCAATCCATCAAACATCGGACAGAAGTGAAAAAGAAGTAAACATAAGAAATATACCGACTACTTCACCGGCGACTCCGATGAGGCGACCCCGAGCGGCGGCAAGGTCTGGTCGGCTTGTGTCGTGGCTAGGGGACTGCGGTGGCCGGAGGTGCGGCTGTGGACGACAATGGAGAAAAGGCATCGGGGAAGAAGACGGCGGCGAGGAGGGGGCCCTAGGGTGGCGGTGCGTGTGCGAAAGTCGCGACTGTTGGCTGCTGGTCGACGCGGGCGACGACGCGTTGTGGCGCAGTGACGAAGAACGGTGGAAGAGGAAGAGAGATCGACTGGATTGGGATCGAGAGGGGAAGAGAAGTGGAACGGCGATCGGGAGAAGGAGGAAAGGAACCGGCAATGGCCTAGGTTGTGGTCGTCGGCCGCGTGCACAGGGGCAGTGACCACTGGTTCTTTACGGGCGACGTACAAGGGCGATGACGGGGTGAGGAGGGCGGTGCGCGAGGGAGAAGGCGGCGGAGAAGAGGTGTTGTCGGGTTGCCTCCCGATTCGGCGGTCGGCTGCGCGAGGAAATAGGGGTCACGCGTGATTGGGCAAAGAAGAAGAGGATCGGTCATTTGGGGAAAACGGAAGGGATCGGGGGAAAACTAAATGGTTTTTATTAAACCCATTAATTTCTAGCAGATAGTCTAAACAGGCCTTGCAAAAGCCTATCTGCTTTATCCCCGTAAAATGTCCATAACACTTCCGTTTAAATCCAGAAAATTTTCTAAAAATTCCTGGAAAATTCCATAGGGTATTTCCCTAATTAACAAGCATTATTTTATTTTATTATTATTATTATTTTTTTGGTATTTTACATTCTCCTCCACTTATAAAAATTTGGTCCCCAAATTTCGTACTAATAAGCAAAATTACTTCAAGCAAGTTTCCGAAAGGACCACATACCTTCCTCAAGTGAACAGATGAGACTATCGAGCTCGGATAGTATATTCCAGCTCCCATATAGTCTCCTCATCAGTCGGATACTGTCATCCAACCTTTACGAGTCGGATGGTCTTGTTCCGCTACTGTCGCTCCTTGTGACCCATGCTCCACCCTGGAATCACCTCATAAGTCGTATTAGACTGAGGTAGAATTCGGAACCTCTTTCAGAGCATGATTAACATGCGACATGTATTTTCTCAGTATAAAAATAGGAAATACGTTGTGAGTACCCGCAAATGTCAAAGGTAAAGCTAACCGATAAGCTACACCTCCATAATCCACGACACAAGATCTGAATAGATCCTCCAATGTCTAAATGATATACTTAGACCATTCATCTATCTGCGGATGAAATGTTGCACTAAGTCGAAGCTCTGTGCCCATAGTCTGGTGCAGACTCTGTCAAAATCGCGAGGTAAATCACGAATCTCTATCCGATATGGTACTTAAAAGTACCCCACGCAATCTGATAATCTTTCGATAATACAACTCTACCGAATGATCCAACAAGTACGGCCCACGAATAGAAAGGAAATGAGCTGATTTGGTCATTCGATCCACAATCACCCAAATCGCATCACATCCTTTATGGGTTCGGCAATCCCGTAACGAAATCAATCGTGATATGCTCCCACTTCCATTCCGGAATCGAAATTTTCTAGAGCAATCCAATGAGTTTCTGATGTTCAGCCTTCACCTACTGGCATACTAAACATCGAGCAGCAAAATCTGTTATAACTCTCTTTATATCATTCCACCAGTATGAACGTTTCAACTCTCGGTACATCTGAGTACCATCAAGGTGAATAGCAAATCTCTAATGATATGCTTCCTGTAGCGACTCTTCCTTGACTGGACGCTTGTCCGGAACACACTATCCTTCTCAGAGACGAGGAATTATCTTCTCAAAAGAGAAATTCATCAACCATCCAAGATACACTTCACCACACACTCTGTAAGTGCATGGGAGACTATAGCGACGAATCTCACTCGTTGCAATGGTTGCAACTGTTCGCGCTCCAGCAACTCCATTGTAGCTACCCAATAGCTAGTTAAAACTCCATGAGCACTTCTGCTCCATACATCTGTAAATCCAGATAATAACTACTAAAGCCTCATCATGTATATGATAGCCTATCTCGTAGTTTCTTAACTGTCGTAAGCATAAGGTACGCCTCATTCAACTGCATCGGAATCGCTCCGATCCCTGAAACAATTCATCCGCGTACAACCTCCTTTTATCCACTCCGGACGAATTAACTAATACTCGTGTAAAAGTTAACCACCGTCTAGGTCTTGTAACTGATTTCACCAGTTTTTCGACTAAATAATTTCCAACATTACCTTTGTCAACAAGTTCGTGGTATACTAATGCTTAAAAGCATCCCATCCACATTCGTAGGAATAACAAAATCAATACAAGGAAACAACAACTACGGTGGTCGACTGCGCAACTCCAACTACCACCATCAATAGTGGCCAAGTTACGCAACTCCAACAACCACAACCTGATCAAATCGTGTCCAGAGTACACGATCCTCAAATCCAGGGACGACTAAATCGTTAATTAGTCTAACTTAATCAAAATTCATACAATTCATACCAAGTATGAAATTGTCGTCTCCACACACCTGCATCCCCTTTACTCTACGCTGATGATATATATTAATCATCACAACGACAATGATAATTGTATGACATCATGTCACTACAATATTAGTACTCCAGTCGTAAACCAACCTTAGAGTATACACAGGTGTCTTTGACTGATCTAAATAGATCATCTATCCACAACAAGGATATTTATCATGACAACTACTATATTCCATCATCGATAATCGATGCATACTTTCAAAGGTCCATCTCTCTTTCAACAAAGAGTTCCGAATCTTCTCAAGGAGGAATACTGGGATAGATAAATATCCCTTCCAACTTCTCCTATAATTACAACTTACATTCTTCCAATTTCTATAGTGTTTAACAACACTGATACCCACAAAACTATCACTCGATATGTGATCTTCGATACCGGACTATTTTTGCAATCATTTCGATCGCCTACTCCACTTGCCTATGCAGCGGCAAGCCTAGGAGTTCATCCGAAACTACATCCGAACACTCTCAGATTATACGCACATCCGAGAGACATATCGTACCATACTTCCAACAATTTGACCATCCGTAAGGATATGTCCACAGTAAAAGTATGTATATCAAAGTCTAAGGGTATCCCTTGACTTCTTAATTGTTGGTCCACTTCTCACTTGACGGTAGAGATACCACCGACCTACAAGTCGATGTAAAGGTCCCTTCCAATCTAAACAAAGAATGTTCTAGACTAAGATACTCATAAACTACAAGTATCTCTCAATATATTAACTCAGAGGGTAAACTAGAGTAATACCCTGGACGATCAAATATCTGTCGACCCGATCCAAAGGCTCCCCGCAGGTCACCGCCTTTCTCCGAAGAGAACAAGATCAGATCCAACAGTCCGCGACAAAGCGATCACATTTCTGCGACGAATGCTGCGGGGATTTTTCCTAGATCATCTGATCTCATCACTTAATCCTACGAGCTGCAACTATAGAATACTGAATAAATACGACCATCGTCGTATACTCTCTCCTCTGTACTAATCAAATCACATCTGGAGGTAACTGTTATTGTATGCTGAATCTTCTAAGATGTCTTCTACTGATGCTGCTTCTGTGTTGATCTCTGTTGTCAAGATGGTGCATCTTCCTCCTGGAATACCATCGATAGTCTTCAACTGAGTCTTCTAAGTACAACTCTTCAATCTGTATTGGTTGCTTACAATAGCGATAGATGAACTGATCCAATAGATAATCTGACTTCGCGTGTCTTCATGATCTGCACTGCCCGCACATAATCCCTTCGGAGTCTTTGTTCTGATCTTGCTAATATGCACGAGAACATCCTGATGATCTGCAGTTGGTCTTCTATAATCGAAAAGTAGCTCAAGGCCTGTGACCCTGATCTTACTCCTTTTTCCAACAGTCGAAGACTTCTGACTCTATTAAGTTGACCTGCAATATTTGCTTATCGGTCTCCAACTCTTAAACCCTTGTACGGAGTCATTTCTAAACTCCTGTCTCAATCCAACGTCTTCCGGCAGGATCTGATAGAAGATCCTGGCATCCTAATCTAACTATAAGCCAATAACTCTGGGTGGCTTAAATCATCCGTTCATCTTCTTGAGCTATTAGGTGGCCGTAACCTTCGCAAGTCTCACGACTCTGCACCGTATGCTGTTACTAACCGATCACCCTTTCTTGAAGCTCAAGAATTCCTTATAATGTGTCACTAAAAGTGACACGGGGAAATACACTCTTTCAACATCACTAATCCATGATCAAGTGATATATTATTTTCCGAAGATTATTTTCTGCATTTATCACCAAATATCGGCTTGATCCCGATAATGGTATGCAAACAACTCTTCTTTCTCGGTATAACATGAGTTAAGTACTCAAAAGTACTCTCAAAGTTATACATCTCAGTATGAACAACTCAGGGATAAAATCCCTATAATACACCGTACCCTAGCCTTCCGCTATCTGCATCACAAATAGTCTACAAGTCCGTTCATTACCCACAGGTAATGATCTGACTAGCGCAGTTAGTGGAAATCTCTAAGACTGTAGTTTCTTATTTCCATAATAAATGTGATGACTTGGCCGCTGTTTTCCGACTCGGTATCAGTCGACTCTCAAAGGTAAATTACCTTCTCGACACAGGTTCAAGACTCACAGACTCAATAGGTCGTTCCCGTGGTCAACTCATACCACGGTTATGTATAATAACCAACACACTACAGGTTATTCCCTGTATAAGCATCTAAATGCATAGCCAACATAATCGGGAGTATAAACCCTAAAGGTCACTCCGGTTGATCGCCTCGGTGGATGACCCCTACTACAAGTCTGCACAGGTATCATAACTCTATTGTATACACCTACTGATCAAGTTTAGATAAATATCTACTAAACCATAAGTTTTCCAGGAATTCTTACCTCGTGCTGCTTGGAGCTCAGGCCGCTGTCCATCTCATCTCAGAAAACCAAAACCGAATAAATCGACTCCCGAGAATCCAAGACTCGACACAAAAACAACATTGTATGGCATCGCAGAACCTTGGGCTCTGATACCACTAAAGTTGTCACGCCCCGAGAGCATGCCGAGCCGAAAATCAAATGGACGGCACCTCCCCTGTACGTGGCAACATTTTGGGTTAATACAAGGCCTGTAGGCCCACAATGACAACAATATATACAAATATACCAAACCACAAAAGTATGTATATATCAAAACAACTACACACAGCGGAAATGATACCACAACAATACACATCCTACACATGCATACCGGTATGACTAACACATCACAACAATACAAAACTTCGACAAAAATCCGAATATACAACATGTACATCACGAAAACTCCAAAATACAATACACAACTGACGGAAGGCTCAAAACAAAACACAGGAGCCTCGGAGGTGAGATGAGATGATGTCAGCTGGCGGTGCTCCAATGCCATCACGAAGTCTTCTACCTGTTACCTGGGCGACAGAAAACCCACAGTCCGCGGGGGGGTGAGTAAAACTCAGCAGGTAATAGAAAAACATGTATATATGTCATATCACATGTATTTTCAACAACATACTCTAAAGGTACAATAGGTATATCAGCATAGTATATAAATACAAGCATATACCGACTAACCAAATAAACAATATAAAAATGCAGACATACCTAAAGTCTGCCACGTTACTCTGATCCAACTTGAACATATATCCAACATATATATATATAACAGGAAGAGTAGATCAACTCAAAACATACTCTAGCTACAGGTCAAGGTATCTAGTGGTCTGTCCAACACATACCAATATCCGACGCAATCGTATAACAAATGCAAGAGATATGCATGAATATGATGTACACCCAAATGCAGCAAGCATAGTACAAACAAATGCAACATCACAATAATCATATATATATAGACTGTATCCATGTATATATTAATCTCAACCATCCATATATATATATACATGCATATATGTATATATATATGGTAATATGCAAAGCGCCATAAGATACGACAATGCAGCATGCATGGTCATGCCTGCTCAGCCCTACTCGCTACCACGACCCCAGTGTGGCCTAGGTGGCACGACATGACAACTGTCCCAACTCACACCAACCATTGCTATAGAGTGGCCGAGTAGGCAGTATGATCAAGTAGCATATGAGCGTAAAGAGCTCGCTACACAACGGGGGTCCCTACTGCTGGCCACTCCGACTAACACTACCAATGAGTGGTCGAGTACCACACACCCAGGACAACTGCACGCAACTCTAACTACCACCATCTATAGTGGTAGAGTGTGGCACAACAAATGCTCTACCCTCACACCAGTTACTCCTCGGGGAGTGCTCTGGGAGGCAAGATGACTGACGACACTCTCAACCACAAGGGAGACCTCGTCGTCAGCATGCATGCAAATGCATGAATGCAATGTCTCACATACAGACATCCACCATAGACTCTCTATTTTACAGAGAATCATACTAACCAGATCAACGCACTCTCTATCCTGCAGAGAGTCGTACTCAACTGATCATAATACTCTCTATCCTATAGAGAGTCATACCAATCTAATCGACGCACTCTCTATCCTGTAGAGAGTCGTACTCAATTGATGGACACACTCTCTATCCTGTAGAGAGTCGTACTCATCTGATTATAACAAGCTAGGACCACTGGTCCGTAGCAATACCCTAAGTATCATTCCTCTAACCATTTACACAATACATGTTCGGTGGTAACATACAACCTAGGGGTACTAGAACTAACCCTAGGTTAAAGACATTATCTACCTACGGATGACCTTTTTGCCCAATGTACAATCAGGTTGTCATCCGGACTTTACTATTTGCACTTAACTTAATCAAATTCTAAGTTACTTGCATCACCTATATGTAAAACTCCTAATCATGATAAAATAAACATGATATCAGCAATGGAGTTAATAGCCAACGGTAAAGGATCAAGCATACGATAATAAGAGCAGGGTCAAGGTAATATGAACACCTAACATGATCATATCAATGACTAAATCTGAATGCAATACATCTACCCGGACCAGGTAAGAAATTACCCACCTGATGTATAGCTCATGTCGATAGTCTGCACGTCCATGAATCTATCTCGAATCAGGATCCTAGTTTCAAATCCATGACACCAGCTCGTAGTTGCCTCCCATTCTGTCCAATTCATAGATCGCAACATTACTACAATCAGCAACAAACATCCAGATTTGGACTTACCTTGCACAACCCATCCCAATTCCAATAGTTCCTTTACCTGGTAATTATCAAGAATCCATTCAACCAAAAATCATATTAGCTACATAATCCAACAATTAGCTAATCTCAACTATCATACCTCCAACCACAACACTTACTACTGGTCCAGCACAAAACGACCCATGGGTACGGCAACGTCGCTGACCACGATCGATCACAGCCCTCGACTGCGATGGTGGTGTCACGAAACACCGTCTGGATCAGTGGCACACGGTAAGGAGGTAGCGGCTGGATATAGTTGCCAGTGAAGATCCTTGACGACGAAGCTGTAGAGAAGGGCAACAGCAATCTTCCCTTCTCTCCTGTTCACCAGAGCTTCCATGCTCCCAATCCATCAAACATCGGACAGAAGTGAAAAAGAAGTAAACAGAAGAAATATACCGACTACTTCACCGGTGGCTCCGATGAGGTGACCCCGAGCGGCGGCAAGGTCTGGTCGGCTTGTGTCGCGGCTAGGGGACTGTGGCGGCCGGAGGTGCGGCTGTGGACGACAATGGAGAAAAGGCATTGGGGAAGAAGACGACGGCGAGGAGGGGGCCCTAGGGCGGTGGTGCGTGTGCGAAAGTCATGACTGTTGGTTGCTGGTCGACGTGGGCGACGACGCATTGTGGCACAGTGACGAAGAACGGTGGAAGAGGAAGAGAGATCGACTGGATTGGGATCGAGAGGGGAAGAGAAGTTGAACGGCAATCGGGAGAAGGAGGAAAGGAACCGGCGATGGCCTAGGTTGTGGTCGTCGGCCGCGTGCGCAAGGGCAGTGACCACTGGTCCTTTGCGGGCAACGCACAATGGCGGCGACAGGGTGAGGAGGGCGGCACGCGAAGGAGAAGGCGGCGGAGAGGATGCATCGTCGGGTTGCCTCCCGATTCAGCGGTCGGCTGCGCGAGGAAATAGGGGTCACGCGTGATTGGGGAAAGAAGAAGAGGATCGATCATTCGGGGAAAATGGAAGGGATCGGGGGAAAACTAAATGGTTTTTATTAAACTCATTAATTCCTAGCAGATAGTTTAAACAGGCCTTGCAAAAGCCTATCTTCTTTATCCCCGTAAAATGTCCATAACACTTCCGTTTAAATCCAGAAAAATTTCTAAAAATTCTTGGAAAATTCCATAGGGTATTTCCCTAATTAACAAGCATTATTTTATTTTATTATTATTTTTTTTTTTTGGTATTTTACACTTTATGTCAACACTAAGAGATTGTAGAGGTAGTTGCAGTGTGTCGGAAGGTCGCCTTATTGTGGAATGAAAATTTAGTGGACGAGCAAGTTTTTCTGCAGCACTTCGACGTTGATTGATTGTTCATCTCGAGTTCTGGTCGAGCACGACTTTTATAAACTCTTTCCATTCTATTGGAATGCCTTCCAGTTGACTCCACATCAACCCGTCGATATGGAATTCGTGGTCTTCCAGTTGATTGAATCCCCTTCAGTCGACTCCACGTCACTCGGCTCCGCATCGGAAAATTTCTCTCTTCAGTCGACTCAAACTCTTCAGTCGACTCAAGCCCTTTCCATCTGCGTCGCACGATCTTTGATCAATCACCAGCTAATCCTGCCAAATAGGTATCCAATCGACTGGACTTCAGTCGACTTGAATCCATTCAGTCGACTGATTCCTGCAAAACAGGATTAGCACAAAACAAATAATATGAAATGCAATAGCAATAGTAATACTGCTCGATCTCGACTACTAAGTCCCACGTGGACTTTTCGTCGGATCGACACCTAGCTTTGTCCCCCTACAAAGGACTCGGTCTCACCTCTTCACTCGAGGCTTATCTGCCGGCTACCTGCCAGACATACCATCCTTGACATCCGATCTGACCCACTAGGGCTTCCACCAGCTTTCCGGTCTGCCTGACCTAGCTGGACTTTTGTCGATTGTCCGGTCTCTTGACCCAACCGATCTTCATGCCAGATGTCCGGTCCACGCGACCCATCTGGACTTCATGCCTGGTGTCCGATCCTTCTGATCTATCAAGATTCATGCCTAGTATCCGGTCAACATAACATACTAGGACTTCCTGTTAAGCCTTCACACTTAACACTTATATTAGATCACACGTGAGTCCTAACTATTAACTGTAGTTCATACATCAAAACTAAGGAGTGATGCTTACTGCATCAACAATGAGGAGCCTACTAGTTATGAAGAAGTTCTAAAAAGTTCAGAAAGAGATAAATGGCTAGATGTTATGAAGTCGTAAATGGATTTCATGTATGAAAACCAAGTTTGGAACTTGGTGGACCCATCAGAAGGCATTACGCCTATAGGGTGCAAGTGGGTTTTTAAGAAGAAAATCGACATGGATGGTAATGTAATTACCTATAAAAAAAGGTTAGTGAAAAAAAGTACATCATCAAAGACAAGGTGTTGACTATGACGAAATCTTTTCACCAGTAGGTATGCTTAAATCTATTGGGATACTCCTAGCCATAGCGGCTGATTATAATTATGAGATACGACAAATGGATCTGAAGATAGCTTTCCTAAATGGAAATCTATCTGAGGATGTGTATATAATACAGTATGAGGGTTTCACATATATTGATAAGAATATAGTATGCAAGCTTCAGAGATCCATTTATGGATTGAAGCAAGGATCTAGGAGTTGGAATATCCATTTTGATGAGGTAATCAAACGCTTTGATTTCTCACAAAATCCTAAAGAACCTTTTGTGTACAAGAAGGTTAGTGGGAGTATGGTAGTATTCCTAGTGTTTTATGTTAATTGATGACATACTGCTCATAGAAAATGATGTCCTGGTTCTATAGTCGGTTAAGGTTTGGTTGTCCAAAATGATCTCCATGAACGACATTGGAGAAACAACCTATATCTTGGGGATCAAAGATCTATAGAGATAGATCGAGTTGGTTGCTTTGTCTTTCGCAGTATACATACATAGATAAAGTGCTAAAATGATTTAGCATGAATGAATCTAAGAAAGGTTTCATTCCTATTAGGCATGGGATTCACCTTTTGAAGTCTATGTTGTAGGATTGAAGTAATCCGAGAGAGGAGGGTGAATCTCAGACTATAAAATTTTATTTTAAAAATTAATTTTATCTTTTAAGAATTAAGAGTTATTGTAGCAGAAATTAAATAGACAAGTCTTTTACTTGGTTCACAACCTGAGTCGGATTGCTACTCCAAGGCACGTAGCTCTCCGAGAGCTACCTTAATGAGAAATTCACTAAAAGGGCCCTCCGACTCGAGAACAGTCGACTTCGAAGGAGTTCGCTTTTTACAAAAGATAATAGAGAGGTAACAAGCTACCTTCTCTTAAATTAAAGTATAAAAGTGAAAGTAAAGCAAAATACAATGTATATCGACACTTGTAGCTTTTGAAATTGAGCTCGGAGTGTCAGAGTAGTGATGTTGCAGCGTGATGAAGCTCTTGCAGATGAGAAACACACGAGACAGAACTTGGATGTAGTAGAATTATCTTTTTCGAAGCTAATCGTGCACTTCTTTTATAATCTCTCTCCAGTCGACTGGAATGCCCTCCAGTAAACTCCACATTTGGCTGTCGATATAGTACTTCGGCCTTTCTAGTCGATTGGACCTGTTCCAGTCGACTCCAGGTCACCTGGCTCTGCATCGGAAATTTTCCTTTACAGTCGACTGGACCTCCCCAGTGGACAGGAACTCTTTCCATCTGGGTTACCAGAACTTTGATCGATCACCAGCTAATCTTGTCAACTAGTTATCTAGTCAACTGGACCATACTCAATCGATTGGACTTTAGTCGACTAGTTCCCTACAAAATGAGATTAGGAAAAATATACAGTATAAAATACAATAGCAGTAGTAATACTGCTCGATCTCAATGTCTTAGTCCCATGCGGACTATCCGTCAGATCGACGCCTAGCTTTGTTCCCCTACAGAGGACTCGACCTCACCTCTTCACTGGAGGCTTACCTGCAAGCTGCTCTGTCGGACATACCATCTTTGACATCCGATCTAACCCATCAGGACTTCTGCTAGTTTTTTGGTCTCTCTAACCCAGCTAGTATTTATGCCGATTATCCAATCTCCTGACCTAATCGGTCTTCATGCCAGATGTCTAGCCTCTTGACCCATCTGGTCTTCCTGCCTAATGTTCGGTCCTTCTGATCTGTCAAGACTTCTATCTAGTATCCGGTGAATGCGACCTACTAGGACTTTCAATACTCATTACCTAGTATCTGGTATGCCTAACCTACTAGGGTTTTCCTGTTACCCTGCACACTTAACACATTCATCAAACCATAAGTAATTCCTAATCTTTAACTATGGTTCATATATCAAAACTAATGAGTGGTGCTCTTTGCACCAATAATCTTCCCCTTTTTGATGTATGACAACGCATCATTTAAAGTTAGGAGAATCAATTTGCAATATATAAGTTCAAAATATATTAGCAATGCATTAAGATGAAAATGTATAACATTTAAATGCATGAAGTGCTTCCTTACTTTGAACTTTTTTAACTTTAAACTTTCTCTTCTCTCCCCCTTTGGCATACATCAAAAATAATATACACCAAATAATAAAATTCAAAGATGAGTTCAAAGTAATTAGCTTTTCAACAAAATGATATAAAAGTTATGCCTGATAAAAATACTTATAAATTTCAAAAATACCTAAGCTTTACAATATTCATTTCAAAGTATTTCAAGCTTTTAAAGGTTCAAAAAG
Source organism: Wurfbainia villosa (assembly GCA_025175895.1). Taxonomy (NCBI): domain Eukaryota; kingdom Viridiplantae; phylum Streptophyta; class Magnoliopsida; order Zingiberales; family Zingiberaceae; genus Wurfbainia; species Wurfbainia villosa. The sequence continues at coordinate 129,427,878 of CM045986.1, read as the reverse complement.
CATTTTTAAAAAAAAAATTCATAGGCTCTTCAAAAATTTCCAAAAATGAATATTTAAATCAGATTTTCAAAATTTAAAAGATTTCTAAAACTATCCAAAAGTTAATGTATAAAATTTTCTCCCTCAACAAACTTCTTCTTAAATAAAGCTATTAAACTCCCCTTTAAATAAAGATTTCAATTTCTCAATACTCCTCCTTAAATAAAGACTTTAAGTTTTTCAAAACTCCCCCTTAAATAAAGATTTCAATTTGTCAATACTCCTCCTTAAATAAAGATTTTAAAAATTTCAAAACTCCCCCTCAATAAAAATTCCAATTTTTCAATATTCCTCCTTAAATAAAATTTTTAAAAATTTCAGAACTCCCCCTCAATAAAATTTTTAATTTTTTTAGTACTTCTCCTTAAATAAAGATTTCAATTTTTCAAAACTTTTTAAAACTCCCCCTCAAATAAAGATTTCAAGTTTTCAAAACTCTTTAAAACTCCCCCTTAAATAATGTTAAAATATTTTCAAAACTTTTAAAAACTCCCCCTCAATAGAAGCTAAAATATTTTCAAAACTTTTTAAAACTCCCCCTCAATAAAAGATAAAATATTTTCAAAACTTTTAAAAACTCCCCCTCAATAAAATTATGCAAATGAAATAAGAAATGTCCAAGCATGAGTTCCTATACATAATTTATATATATTGAAAATACACATCTAAAAATTGTCCTTAAAGCAAATTTCTAACTCTTAGTAGCTCAAGTGATATAGAATTTTCATCAAGCTTTGAATTAGAGTTAGTCACCAAAGTGATTGATTTGCTTTTTAAATCTCGTGTTGGTTCATGTCGATGCATTGAATCTACATCTGGAATCTGGGTTGCAATCTTAACATCTCATGCATATCTTCGTAGCTCAATACACAAATAAGTAGTCTTAGGTGTTCGTGAGATGTGAAGGCTTACCTAAGTCTATAGGATCATGAAATCTAAAATTGACCTAGGCTAGATCAATTTTTAATTTTCCTTTAAGAAAATAATATTACTTAATAAAAAAATAGATTTTGAATAGGACACATTAAAGCATCCTAGTCTACTAAGCATAATCCATATTATGTTTAAGAATAACCAAAACTTAAAAATTACCAAATTAACTACTTAAGTTAAAACTGTAACAACTAATGTATCTAATACAATCTTAATCAGAGGAAGGAGGTGGAGGAGGTGGATGACTCATGCTCCAAGTTCGAAAAAACTCCATCATCTCTCGATGATCCTCTCTTTGCGCCTGAAGCATCTGCATCATCTCGAGATAATGTGCCTGATGTTGCTGCTCCTGACGCTGCATCGCATCCTCCAATTTGGATAATCTCTCTGCTACAGTGGGAGGTGTTGGAAGCCCAAGGAAAGGACATAAACTATCAAATCTTAGTGCTTCTTGATGCTCAGACTGAGGGTTGGAATGATGCTCTGGGTCGATCTTAGGCTCAAACTCAGGCTCAGGCTGGTGTTGGGTGATGTGAACAAAACATATAGGATTTTAGGAGTAGTTTTCGCTCACATCTCATCTCATTTTATGTTGGTTTCATGCATATTTTACTTTGTTTTTCATGCATTTCCTATTTTCCAGTTCGAAGATCTGCTCTGTATACTTTTGTGTGCAGGATAGCGTTTCGTGGGGATAACGGTGCACTTTCAGAGCAAAAAAGAAGACATTTGGTAGCTGGATGCAGAAGGGAACACAGCCAGGGCATGTGCCTACACATGGGCATGTTTAGAAGGCGAAAACGGTTGCCACGGCTCGACACATGGCCAGGCCATGTGTTTTCACATGGCAGTGTGGCGGCCAAGTGATTTGACGTAACTAGAGTTTTTTCCAGATTTCGTAGCGATCCGGCGTGATGTCTAAATAAGGAAAGCTCCACCCAACCCCTAGGGAGGAGGCATGCCGGCCGGTACAGCACTCCGAAGTCCTAAAAAGTTTTGGGAACTCGCATTGGGGAAGGAGAGAGCCGCTCGAGGATCAAGATCTGCACCACAACGCCAGAGGGAAGAGCTGCAATTACATTGTAATTCATATTTCTTGCACGTTTATCATTTTATTCATGAATTTTATAATGTATTGTGACTCTCATCTCATATTCATGGAGTAGATTCTCTAATTCTAGGATTAGAGAGTAGTTTGTGTTGAGTAGAACATTGCTATTTCAAATATGTTTTCGTTCTTGAAATCTATTTGTAGTTGAATGATTATTTAGATCTATAGCTTTGTGTTTTGGTTTTCTATCTTCTATGCGTAGACGATACGAGGAGTGACAATTCTCGCATATAAGATTTAGGGGATATTAGAAGGAACCTATAGGTTGGCCTCATCGCCTGCAACTGTGGATAGAAGGATGCGATAGAGTCGGTAACGTGTCACATTTTTGGCTCATCACAGGGATCGATTCAGCATCCTCATACCATAGTGTATGATGTCCTTTCCACAAAACTCTAGCTAGAAAATCTGGATACATTCGATTGTAGCATGTTCTGTGACATACAAATGAAACTGAAGTCCTAGAATCCCATTCAAATCCTCATAGTAACTTTTTCTCTTCTTCTGTGTGACACCGTACTGAGTTTGGACCACCGATGACCTCTCATTCGTGAACCCTCAAATTACCAATCTGAACAACAACACATCCACTGGACAAACCGATACTTGAAATCTCAGTCCCTGTGGGATCGATATTCTTTATTACTTGACAACATCTGTGCACTTGCGAGCATTGAGCACGAGCAGACACTTCGAGTCCTCGACGGTCTCCGTGGAGAGATTTGAGGTCGCGTTCGTGTGCATCATGTTTTTGGCACCATTGTCGAGGACTAATTGATTCGATATCGAATCAAGAAAGTGGATAGTTGGATCGGACTTAGGTTAGATTTATTTACTTGCTTATTTTTCTTTTTTATTTTTATTTTATTTGAATATTTAGATTTTCCATATCTATATTTAGTTTTTATTTTATTTTAGCAGTGATTCTCTATTTCTTATTTTCTCTTCAATTTAGTTAGCTAGATTAGTTTATTTTCTATTTTTAAGCATTAAGGAAATACTCCTAAACTTTTCTTCTTGATTCAAGCTTTGGTTCCATCCTCAGAATTATTCATTGTATATGATTTATTACTCCTCTCTCATCAAAGGACGTTGAAATGTTAACACAACTTGCTCGACCTTTGAGAGATTACATAGTGCCTGGATGAAAAGCATGGAATTCTTGCATAGTTATTCCTCAAATTCAGGCCACAAGTTGGGAAATAAACCCTACATTAATTGCTCTTATTCAAGAAAAGCAGTTTGGAGGAGCTCAAATTGAGGAACCCTATTTACACCTTGAAGAATTTATGGCGTACTACGGCACAGTGCAATATGAAAGACTCCCAGTAGACGCCATTAAGCCCGTCATGTTCCCATTCTCACTGAAAGGGGAGACTAGGCAATGGATATGCACACTACCAGAAGGGAGTATAATGACGTGGGGACAAATGGAAGATGCTTTTCTAAGTAAATTCATTCCTCCCCACAAAACAACCACCCTTAGGGATAAAATCCTTTCATTTGAGCAAGGGCAAGAAGAGACTCTGGCCGAGGCATGACTACATGAACTGTTTATTCGTTGCCCACACCATGGATTACAAGATTGGTTACTCCTCCACGTTTTTTATTCCGGGATAACTAGTTCGTCAAAAGAACTCTTGGACACAGTTGCAAGGGGCGTGTTGATGAAAAAGAGCACAGACGACGCATATCGCATTATAGAGATAGTGGTTGGGACTCTCGAAGTATGGGCGAATAGCAAGCGAGATTTTCAGGAGGTTTTCCCCATAACGGGTATAGGCAGCGCTAAAATAGCTTACTAAGTATAGGGGGAGGACAAGGAGAGAGAGTAGTGGATGGAAGAAGCTTCCCTATCTTTAGGATCGGAAGAAGAGGGAGAGCCGGGACAGGTGGTAGAAGAGAAAGACACAGGGCCTGAGATGAAGCCACTTCCCCCTAATCTCAAGTACGAATTTTTGGGACTGACTTCAACCCATCTGGTGATTATAAACGCAAATTTGAATGAGGTAGAGACAAGGGAGTTGCTGGGGGTGCTCATAATGTACAAAAAGGTGTTGGGCTATACCATCGATGGCATAAAGGGGATAAGCTCGTCTCTTTGCATGCATAGGATAATACTTGAGGACGGGTGTAAGTCAACCGTGGAGCGCCAAAGGCGACTTAACCCTCATTTGTAGAAGGTAGTAAAATTCATAACAGAGTTTATTTTCGATCGGCAATGTTTAGTAGCATTCGAAGAAATAAAGAAAGCCTTAGTAATGTCCCCGATAATACAACTGCCTAACTAGAGCCTACCATTCGAGGTCATGTGTAATGCTAGTGATTATGCAGTGGGGGTAGTGTTAGGGAAACGGAAGGAGAAAAAGCTACACGCCATTCACTACGCCAGTAAGACGCTGCATGGAGCACAAATCAACTATGCCACAACCGAGAAGGAATTACTAGTAGTGTATTCGCATTCGACAAGTTCAGACAATACTTAGTAGGTTCGAAGGTAGTGGTTTACACTGATTATACTGTAGTTCGTTACTTGTTAAGTAAGAAGGATGCTAAACCTCGCCTTATTCGCTAGATTCTATTACTTCAAGAATTTGATATGAAATCAGGGATAAAAAGGGATCGGACAATGTCGTTGCGGACCACTTGTCATGCATGCCCATAGATAGCAGGATAGAAGAGGGAGACAATGCCCAAATAGACGATGCTCTACGAGATGATACCCTCATGGCTATTACTAAGGTTACCACCCCCTGGTATGCAGATTTGGTGAATTTTCTTGCTTGAAGAGTGATACCATTGGAATTCACAACCCAACAAAGGAAAAGATTCTTTGCAGAAGTTTGACAATATATATGAGATGATCCCTTCCTATTTAGGAAATGTGAAGATAGCGTATATCGAAGGTGCGTGCCAGAAGAGGAAGTGGAGAGCATCCTCTTTCACTGCCATTCCTCAGCATATGGGGGACATATCAGAATTGCAAAAATAGTCGCGATGGTACTTCAGGCAGGATTCTACTGGCCTACCCTGTTTAGGGACATGCGCAACTATGTGGTCTCCTACGATTGGTGCCAGCAAACAAGAAATATAGGTAGGAGACATGAGATGCCAGCAAGCACCATATTAGAGGTGGAGCTCTTCGACATATGGGGGATAGATTTCATGGGACCCTTTCTCACTTCCGACGCAAACAGATATATCCTGGTCACTATAGACTACGGCTCCAAATGGGTGGAGATCGTAGCATCACCCTACTACGACGCTAGGACCATAATAAAAATGTTCAAAAGAAACATATTCCCTAGATTCGGAGTTCCTCGAGTCGTAATCAGCGATGGAGGATCCCACTTCATCGAAAAATAGTTTGAAAAATTGCTACATAAATATGGGGTGATCCATAAAGTCTCGACGACATACCACCGTAAACAAGTGGACAAGTGTGAATTTCAAATCGGAAGATCAAAAGTATTCTAGAAAAGATAGTAGTTGCATCAAGGAAAGATTGGTCACAAAAATAGGATGATGCTCTTTGGGCTACACAGCTTATAAGACCCCAATAGGCATGACCCCGTTCCATTTAGTTTATGGGAAGCCTTGCCACCTACCCGTTGAATTAGAACACAAGGCTTTCTAAGCCATCAAGAAGCTCAACTTGGACTACTGTGTAGCAGAAGAGAAAAGGAAACTACAGTTAAGCGAGCTGGATGAAATTCTAAGAGATGCTTATGAACATGCTAAGGCGTATAAGGAAAGAACTAGGAAGTGTCATGACCAACATATCTTGAGAAGGGAGTTTAAGGAAGGGGACTTAGTTCTCCTGTATAATTCAAGGTTAAAACTTTTTCCAGGGAAGCTAAAATAAATGTGGTCAGGACCGTTTCGGGTAAAAAGGGTATACACATATGGCACCATGGACATATGTGCTGGATCGAGCGGATCGCTAGAGGGGGGTGAATAGTGATAAAAATTTTCGTACGAATTCGTTCGAGTAGACACAGCGGAAGATAGAATTAAACAAAAATACAATAGTATTTTTTTACTTGGTTCGTAGCCTTCGGCTACTACTCCAAGGCCCTAATGGTCCTAGACCGTGTACTGAGTGCAATTCACTAAAACACTCCTCCTCGTTGGAGGTAGGAGTTTGACGATTACAAAAACCTTCGAAAGTAAAAGATAGAGAGACAAACACTCTCTTCTATTAAGGTAAAATGCAACAATAGAAAACCTCGATTAACAAAAAAATTTCAATATTAAAGAGACGACAAAGAAAGATTATACCATCAACTAGGAAATAGAAATTAAGCTAGGGTTGTTGGTGTTTCAACAGCACTTCGTAGTTGTAGAGTCGTCGGAGAGTCGTAGCATTGCGGAGGCTTTTTGGCACTTAGAATTGATGATAAAACCCTAGGAGAGGCCCTCCTTTTATATCCTTTAAGCCCCTTCTCGAGAGGAACTTCAGTCAATGAGATTTGAGCACCCATCCCCTTGAAATGAGGTGATAAGCCTTGACTCCTCGAAGTTGATCCTTGACCATCAGTCGAATGCTTACCGCAGGCAGTCGACTAATGGACGACAGTCGAGTCCTCCAAGTTGGCAGTCGACTGATGCTAGCTATAGGGCAAAGTTAGCTTGCTGACCGTCCGATCTCGACCTAGACCATCTATAGGATGTCTTTGGTCGGATCTACGCTTAAGATCATCCCCGTAAGGAGGATACGACCTCTCTTACTCTCACACACACGAGCTTTACCTTGATACTTACTGTCTCGCTTTCACTTCCGGTCTTCCACTCGATTCCTTCGACTTCCTCCGAAATCACTTGAGTGTCGCCCGACCACCGCGGCTTCCTCCGGGTGTCGCTAGCCTTCAACTCCAGCGTTGACACTTTTTTGCACACTTGATTTAGCTCATGAGATAACAATATGAGCTTAACTTTGTATCGTTTTCTATAATCAAAACTCAGGTTCGACTTAGGTGCCTACTGCACCAACAATCTCCCCCTTTTTAATCTATGGCAAACCCACATACAAAGTTAAGAAAATAATATGCATGAAGAATAATAATGTGCATAAAAAACACGAATAATAAAGATTAAGTAGGAGTAGTAAGAATTTTCTTCAAGTACTCCCCCTTGAGGAAACCTCCCCCTTGACCGAGGGTGAGTCTTGAAAGAAGACCTTAATCCTCCCCCTCGATAGTTGCTATTTAGGAAGAGTTTAAGTAATTAACATTACTTAAAGTTGGCCTTAGTAAAACGTTTAAGTTAAGAGGACTTCTTAACTTGGCCCTTTCTCCCTTTTCTTAACGTTTGGCCATAGTATTAAAAATAAGTTTAAGTTAAGAATTCTCTTAACTTGGCCTTTATTTCCTTTTTTTTTGTTAACTCAAACAAGTTAAGTAAATTTTCAAAAATTAAAGTTAAGTAAACATTTACTTAACTTTTGGCCATGTGAATAAATATGAAGTGAGTTAAGTTATCAAAAATTTTGATCCCTTAACTTTGGCATTTTTCTCCCCCTTTTGTCATATATCGAAAAGAGTGGGGGTGTGTGAAAAATAAATATAGGTATTAAATTTAAAGTCCAAGCATGTTCCATATTATTTTGAAAATAATATACTAAAAATAAACTCCAGCGTTGACACTTTTTTGCACACTTGATTTAGCTCGTGAGATAACAATATGAGCTTAACTTTGTATCGTTTGCTATAATCAAAACTCAGGTTCGACTTAGGTGCCTACTGCACCAATAATCTCCCCCTTTTTGATCTATGGCAAACCCACATACAAAGTTAAGAAAATAATATGCATGAAGAATAATAATGTGCATAAAAAACACGAATAATAAAGATTAAGTAGGAGTAGTAAGAATTTTCTTCAAGTACTCCCCCTTGAGGAAACCTCCCCCTTGACCGAGGGTGAGTCTTGAAAGAAGACCTTAATCCTCCCCCTTGACAGTTGCTATTTAGGAAGAGTTTAAGTAATTAACATTACTTAAAGTTGGCCTTAGTAAAACGTTTAAGTTAAGAGGACTTCTTAACTTGGCCCTTTCTCCCTTTTCTTAACGTTTGGCCATAGTATTAAAAATAAGTTTAAGTTAAGAATTCTCTTAACTTGGCCTTTATTTCCTTTTTTTTTTTGTTAACTCAAACAAGTTAAGTAAATTTTCAAAAATTAAAGTTAAGTAAACATTTACTTAACTTTTGGCCATGTGAATAAATATGAAGTGAGTTAAGTTATCAAAAATTTTGATCCCTTAACTTTGGCCTTTCTCTCCCCCTTTTGCCATATATCGAAAAGAGTGGGGGTGTGTGAAAAATAAATATAGGTATTAAATTTAAAGTCCAAGCATGTTCCATATTATTTTGAAAATAATATACTAAAAATAAACTCATCTATAAAATGTTTGACTCATATTTGACTTGATTGATATGAAAGATCAACCAGTCCTGGTCAGAGTCGGTTAATATGTATGATTATACTCCGTGGTTCATGGCGATGCACTAGCTCTACATCTGAAACCAGGAGTAAAGTCATAACATCTCACGCCCATCTACGTGGCTAAATACACAAACACATTAGTCCTATATAATGTGGCTTCTTAAATCTATAGGTGCATGATATCTAAGGTATGTACTATGCTAGTTCCATAAAAATGAAAAGGAAGAAATAGTAGTAAGAAAATATAATTTGCAAGTTTCTATTCTACTACGCACATGCCCAATTTTCATCTTAATAGACTGAATTCAGCTTCGGGTAGGGGTTTAGTAAATAGGTCTACCAAGTTGGACTTCGATTCGACGTATTCGAGTTGTATGACTCTGTTGGCCACATATTCTCAAATGAAATGATGTTTGACCTCTATATGTTTGGTCCTAGAATGACATATTGGATTCTTGATTAGGTTAATCGAACTAATCTTATCTAGGTGGAGTTTAGTGTTCGTAAAGTCTAATTTAAAGTCTCGGAGAGTGTGCTTCATCCAAAGAAGCTGAGTAACACACTCACCCATCATGATGTATTCGGCTTCGGTGGTAGATAAGGCAACACAGTATTGCTTCCTACTGCACCAACTTACTAGACTCGAGCAAAGAAGTTGACAACAACCACTTGTACTCTTTCTATCGAGCTTACAACTGGCATAGTCCGAATCGGAGTAGCTGGTTAGTTCGAACTCGGTAGATCTAGGGTACCAAATACTGCCATTAAGTGTACCCTTTAGATATCTAAGGATACATTTGACTAGAGTTAGGTGAGACTCCTTGGCACAGGTTTGGAACCTTGCGTACATACTTACTACAAATAGGATATCAGGTCGGCTCGCAGTTAAGTAAAGGAGACTCCCTATTATGCTTCTATAGTATTTTAAATCAATTGAATTTCTGATTACATCTTCTTCTATATTCACATTAGTTGTCATTGGGGTATTAATAATTTTAGCGTCTTGCATTCCAAAGCGTTTAATTAAATCCATAGTATATTTGCGTTGATGTAGGTATATTCCATCTTTAGTTTGTTTGATTTGTAGACCTAAGAAGAAACTTAACTCTCCTACTAAATTCATTTCAAATTCACTTTCCATAAGTGAAATGAATTCATTCAGTAGGATCGAGTTGGTGGTTCCAAAAATAATATCATCTACGTAGATTTGGGCTATGAATATGTCTTTACCTACGGTTTTTATGAAAAGGGTTGGATCAACTACACCTTGGTTAAATCCTTTGGACTTAAGATAAACCAAAAGCCTCTCGTACCAAGCTCGAGGAGCTTGTTTAAGTCCATAGAGAGATTTCTTTAACCTAAGAACAATTGTCAGGTTTATCTAGACTTTCGAAACCGGGGGGTTGACTAACATAAACCTCTTCTTTAATGTATCCATTCAAGAATGCTCACTTTACACCCATTTGAAACAACTTAAATCCTCGATGTGCAACATATGCTAATAACATTCGAATAGACTCTAACCTAGCTACTGGAGCATAGGTCTCATCATAATCTAAACCTTCGACTTGACTAAACCCTTTAGCGACTAGTCTAGCTTTATTTCTAACTACTTCACCATTATCATCAAGTTTATTTCTAAACACCCACCTTGTTCCAACGATTGTTTTATCTTTAGGTGGTGGTACTAATTCCCATACTTCGTTTCTAGTGAATTGAGCCAGCTTTTCTTGCATTGCAATAATCCAATCGGGATCAAGAAGAGCTTGGTCAATAGTTTTGGGTTCAATTTTGGAAATTAAGGAGATTTGACTAAGGTTTCTGTAAGAGGCTCTAGTTCAAACTCCTAGGCTTGGATCACCTATCACTTGGTCAATAGGATGATTCGTTTGATTCCTAGTTTGGTTTGGGTTTAGGTCATCTACCACTTGATCAATAGGATGACTCGTTTGAGTCCTAGTTTGGTTAGAGTCATCTACTACTTGGTCAATAGAATGACTTGGTTGACTTAGGTTAGGATTAATACTAGACTTGATCTCTGGATCGGAGTTGAGTCTGGTATGAATTGGCTCGCTAATTGAGGTTGCCGAGGGTTTTGTAGGTTCATGTCCTTCATCAAATACTACATTAATAGTCTCCTCGACTCTAAGGGTGTCATGGTTATATACTCTATAAGCTCTACTTGTAGTCGAGTATCCTAGGAAGATTCCGGTCGAGGTTTTGGATGTAAATTTCCCTAGGTAATTCTTAGTGTTTAGGACATGTACCTTACACCCAAATACCCTAAAGTACTTGATATTAGGTATTTTATCGTGATAAATCTCATATGAGGTCTTAAGGTGCCTCTTTACCATAAGGATCCTATTTTGGACATAGCATGTCGTACTCACGGATTCCGCCCAAAACCTATCGGGTAGGTTATACTCATTTAACATTGTCCTAGCGGCTTCTTGTAGGGTTCTATTTTTACGTTCTACTAGACCATTCTGTTGTGGGGTTCTAGGGCAAGAGAACTCATGGTGGTATCCATTTAGGTTACAGAATTCTGTAAACCTGTGGTTCTCGAATTCACCACCATGATCAGTCCTAAGTCTTTTGATTTTAAGATTTTGTTGATTTTATATTAGTTTAAATAGATTGATTAATTGATCTAGGGTATCACTTTTGTATTTGATGAACCTAACCCAAGTAAATCTAGAATAGTCATCAATTATGACTAAGCAAAATTTACTCCCATTAAGTGACTTAGCTCCGTGTGAATCAAATAGATCCATGTGTAGGAGCTCAAGAACACTTTTGGTTCATTCTTAATTAGTTAGTTGATGTTGTTTCCTAGATTGTTTACCTTGTTGACAAGCATTATATATTTTATTACCCAAGTTATTGAGGTTAGGAAAACCTCTAACTAAGTCACTCTGACTCATCTTGTGGATGAGTCTTGGGTGTGAGTGACCGAGTTGTCGGTGCCACAACCATGATTCCTCTTGCCGTGTCATAAGACACTTGGTTGAGGAGTTAGTTAAATTAATAGTATAAATATTGTTATTTCTGGTTCCCTTAAGGATTGTTTTAGAAGTTTCATTAGTATTAATTACGCATTCATTTTCTAGAAATATGATCTTATAGTTATTATCACACAATTGGCTTATACTAAGTAAATTATATTGAAATTTTTCTACCAATAAGACATTTTGAATAATAAAGTTAGAGTTGAGCTCAATGTCACCTGATCCAATGATTTTGAGCTTGTTGTTGTTTCCGAAGGCTACCGATCCTTGTCGTTTGAATCGAAGCTTCGAAAACTTGAGTTGATCCCAGGTCATGTGTCGGGAGCAACCACTGTCCAACATCCATTGATCCTACATGCAAGATAGTTGGATCGGATATTGGATTTATTAAAGATTGGTTAAAGATTATTAACCTAAATGATCTCACCCATGTCTACATGATCAAACATGTTAACCCTATATGTTCTTGTGAGATGACTTCCAATTTTACTTGATTTAAATTTAATGATTTGAACACTTGTCAACCTTGCATTAGATTCGGATTTGACCTTAGCCTCATCAAGTCACCTTTTCAAGATCATGGCTTCTAGGTCGTGGCGAGGAACAAAGGCCTTCTTTGATCGGAACAACAACCAGTTCCTTAGACAAAGCCATTTTCAAGAAAATAGAGACTTGACTCACCTAAGACCACTTCCTGGTCTAACTAGTCTAGGATACGGCGAGGTAGCTTCAGCTAGTTCCACTCGGTCAAGTGCACCGAACTAGATACGCCTTATCTAGCCTGAATACACAAGACTTTGCTTTCCTAGCGTACTATAATCTCGCCGCATCCTGGTACTATGTTATCAAGTATTGACAAGTTATAGTCCTATCTAACCATTCTAAAAAGAAAAATCAAACTAAATACAGAACCTAAGCATGCAATTTCTAAGTTAAAATACAAACAAGTTTTGTACTGGCTCCCCCTGGACCGTTGAATTGGTTCGGTCTCTCCACATAGTCGATTTGGTCCTTGAGAACCCAGTACTGGTTCGATCCTAAGTTTGAAATCAAGGTGGTCTTAGGGACCCATGCTTGGACACATTTTTTATGTCGACTTACAATCGACATATACGACTTGTTGGTCGTATTTGAGCTAAACCATAGTCCGGCCTTGTTGTACATGGCCCTTTGCGATCCAAGTAGGAGGTCAAGTCCTTTGGATCCCAAAGTAAACCTTTCCAGCGTGTTCCTAAGATCTTCGACTTGACTTTTCAAGAGTGAGTTCTCAACTTCGAGCTTTTCAACCCGAGTTGAGTCCTCCTCTCGAACTCGACTAGTCGAAGAGGTTAGGGAGACCTCGTGTTTGAGGAGTTTAACTTCCTCAACGAGGGTCTCAATCTTGGACTCGGACTTAGCTAATTTCCTAGTTAAGAACTTAATTGCACTATAAAGCGTACTAATAAGGGATCAACTTACCTTGAGTGTATCTTTTGAACCGGATGTGTATCCGTGGCTTATCTTGAATAGCGCTTCGCAGTCCGACTCATCTTCGATTTCAGATTCGTGTTCTGGTTCTGACTCCATCTCTGATTCAACCGGTTTAGCCATGAGGATGCGATCATCATCTTCTTCCTTGGACACTTCTTCCCATGTAGCGTTGAGTGCCTTTTTGTGTTTTGGTGTTTTTCTCTTGAGCTTTGGGCATTCGGACTTGATGTGTCCAAACCTGTTGCATTCGTAACACCTAATATTAGAACTTTTAAGCTTACCTTCGTTGGGTTGAGTGACGGTTTGCTTTCGGCCCTTGACTATCCTCCGAACTAGGTTGACTAGTTCCGCCTCCATTTCCAGGTCGACCTCCGAATCGGACTCATCTTCTTCTTCCTTCGGGGGTGGCTTGCTCGCGACTTTCTTCTTTGAACCTGCAAAAAGTGCTATACCCTTCTCGGGTTCCAAGTTAGACTACTCATGAAGTTCAAAATCGGAAAACAACTCATCTAACCTAAGTTTTGAAAGATCCTTGGAGACGTTGTAGGCATCGACCATGGATGCCCACAAGGTAGTCCTAGGAAATGAGTTAAGAACATACCTAATAAGATCACAGTTTTCGACCTTTTGCCCGATCGCGTGTAGGTTATTGACTATGTCTTGAACGCGAACATGAAGTTGCATCGCTGTTTCATGTTCATGAATTTTTAGATTATATAACTTATTAAACAAAAGATCGCGCTTACATACCTTGGCTTTATTGGTCCCTTCTTGTAGCTCCACTAGCTTTGTCCAAAGGTCCTTTGCGCTGATGAAGGGGCCGACGTGATTAAGCTCCTCCTTAGACAAGCCGCATTGGAGGATTTGAGTTGCCTTGGTGTCGGCTTTGACTTATCTTTTTGTTGCATTGGTCCATTGGTCATAATCCAAGGATTCACCCACTTTGTTAGTCGGAAGTGTGAATCCCGTTTGGATTATGATCCACATCTCGATTTGGGTTTTAAGAAAGTATTTCATCCGACCCTTCCAATAACGAAAGTCATCTCCATTGTAAAACGGAGATCGGACGGTGCTAAAACCCTCGAGATGGGCCATTGAAACAAAAAAGACAAAAGAAAGAAGCGGAAGAAAAACCTAAAAACCACAAACAATGAAAATGTCCCAAGACTCGCATCTTGGATTAGTAGTGCGGGAGAAGAAAGACTACACTAATGAAAATAAAAAAAAATCGAAATTAAACAGAAAATAAATCGAAAAAAATCTGTAGAAAGCTAGATTGGTGGTTTCACCAACTCTTAGCACCCCTGGCTCTGATACTAATTGTTGGATCAAGCGGATCGCTAGAGGGGGGTGAATAGCGATAAAACTTTTCGTACGAATTCATTCGAGCAGACACAATGGAAGATAGAATTAAACAAAAACACAATAGTATTTTTTACTTGGTTTGTAGCCTTCGGCTACTACTCCAAGGCCCTAATGTTCCTAGACCGTGTACTGAGGGAATTCTCTAAAACACTCGTCCTCGTTGGAGGTAGGAATTTGACGATTACAAAAACCTTCGAAAGTAAAAGATAGAGAGACAAACCCTCTCTTCTATTAAGGTAAAATGCAATGATAGAAAATCTCGATTAACAAAAAGAATTGTAATATTAAAGAGACAACAAAGAAAGATTATACCAACAACTAAGAAATAGAAATTAATCTAGGGTTGTTGGTGTTTCGATAGCACTTCGTCGTTGTAGAGTCGTCGGAGAGTCGTAGCATTGCAGAGGCTTTTGGACAGTTAGAATTGATAATAAAACTCTAGGAGTGTCCCTACTTTTATAGCCTTTGAGCCCCTTCTCGAGAGGAACTTCAGCCAATGAGATTTGAGCACCCATCCTCTTGAAATGAGGTGATAAGCCTTGACTCCTCGAAGCTGATCCTTGACCATCAGTCGACTGATGGCCATCATCAGTCGACTGATGGTAGCATCAGTCGAATGTTGACCGCAGGCAGTCGACTGATGGACGACAGTCGTGTCCTCCAAGATGGCAGTCGACTGATGCTAGCTGCAAAGCAAAGTTAGCTTAACAAAAATATTATTTCGACGGCCACTAACCGTCCGATCTCGACCTAGACCATCTATAGGATGTCTTTGGTCGGATCTACGCTAAAGATCATCCCCGTAAGGAGGATACGACATCTCTTAATCTCACACACACGAGCTTTACCTCGATACTTACTGTGTCACTTTCTCTTCCGGCCTTCCACTCCATTCCTTCGGCTTCCTCCGAAATCACTCGAGTGTCGCCCGACCACCGCGGCTTCCTCTGGGTGTCGTTAGCCTTCAGCTCCAGCATTGGCACTTTTCTTCACACTCGATTTAGCTCGTGAGATAACAATTGGTCAATTTTGACTTGACCAATTGTCATGTCATGGTGACTTGGCATGGGGGTCAGCCAATGATGATGTTCCACATCACCATGGACTTATCATGTGGTGCCACCTCATGAGGGAGACCAAGAGTCATTGGCTCTTGGAGTTACATGCATGCATGTAACCCCCCAAAACAAAGTGGTCGGCCACTTGATGGTTATTCATGGGTGAATTCATTTTGTGTAACTTCATCATCTTCTTCCTAGCTCTCCTTCTTGCTCTCCCAAGACTTCCTTGGCTGAAATACCTAAAGGGTGCTAGCACACTCTAAGGTGTTTTTTCTCCACCATTTGTCCGTGTGGATACTTGTAGAGGAGTGTACACTTGACACTCTTGAGTTCCGGCAAAGCGTTTGGACGAGCGGGATAAGCGAAGGATGTCACTACGAGGGTAATGATCTCACCTTCTAGATCTAAGGTAGATCTAGGGTTTTATAAACACATACATTAATTTAGTTTTATATATCTTCGCATGGATCCGTGGTCGGGCTTCCGAGGTTTCCGCAATGCAAAAAGCAGTTTTTGCGGCTCGGTTAGACCCAACAGGGGAGTCTCCAAAATTCGAGACGGATGAATGAAGGTTCACAGAATCTCTAGAGCCAAGTTGATAATGGAGTAAGGTCGAGCTAAAAGACCTTAAACAAAGTGCTTCTTGAGAGGCAACCCAAGTTTAGTTTTTATGTTCTCTTTTTATTTTATTGCATTCGTTTGTGTGATTTGAACTTTAATTTTTAACATTTAGCATTTTACAAATAAATTAGAACTAGAAAAGATTTGCTATGTAGAAACAAAAATTATTTTGAACCTACACGACTGAGCGTGTAAGGAGAATTCGGACTATTGCGCACCATGAGAGAGAAACGGGGGGCACACAGCCTAGCCATGTGTTTTCACACGGCCCAGCTGTGTGTTTTCACATGGTTGTGCCCCACATTCTAGTAGCACACATGGCCTGCCCGTGTGTTTCACACGGTCGTGTTGCGCAAGGGATAAAGGGCATCACACCGTGCATCTCTCCCCCTTTGCATCACGCTCCCTCCAGTCCACACATGCATAGGAGCCCATCTAGTCCACATCGACATGAGCTTGCACCTGCACCACCACATTTTTCTACTTTTGAGCAGGATGCAGGTACATCTACCTATGATTTTTTGGAGTTTCGATCGTGCCTCGACAACATATTTACCGAGCAGCAGACACAGAGGCAGCGATGGGAGGATCAGAGTGCCTACACGCAGGCAAAGTTTCAAGGCTTTCAGGAGCACTTCCAGCACGCAGAGGAGTTCTACGATGAGGCTCGTATCTACTTCCAGAAGGAGGCTACCCGTCGCAAGGCGGAGGCCACCTACCACTAGGAGATGTGATAGCATTTGCGAGCCCAACAGGCACAGTGGGCTAGGGAGGAGGAGCACCGAGTAGCCACTACGTCCACCAACTCTCAGATTGACCACATGTACATGTGGCATCAGCGGCTCAACAGCAGATTCTCCTAGGATCCCGAGATGCTGAGGCTACCAAACTTTCCACCTCGTCCACCATACTAGAGGTATGCTTCACTTAAGTTTGGGGGGGACCCCAAGTTTTGTTTTGTTTCTAGCAGTGATTTCTTTCCTAATGTTTGCATTTTAGTTAGAATTCATTTATTCAAGCATAGTGTGTTTAGTGGGGATCAGCTCTGTATATATTTGTGTGCAGGAGAGCATTTCGTGGAGATAACGGCGCACTTTCGGAGCAAAAAGAAAACATTTGGCAGTTGGACACAGAAGGGAACATGGATAGGGCGTGTGCCTACACACGGCCATGTTCAGAAGGCGAAAATGGCCGCCACGACCCGACACAAGGGCAGGTCATGTGTTTTCACACGGTCGTGTGGCGGCCAAGCGATTTGACATGACTAGGGTTTTTCCATATTTCACAACGATCCAGAGTGATGTCTATATAAGGAAAGCTCCGCCCAAATCCTGAGGAGGAGGCACACCGACCGGGACGACACTCCGAAGCCCTAAAAAGCTTTGGGAACTCTCATCGGGGAAGGAGAGAGTCGCTCGAGGATCAAGATCTGTACCACAATGCCAGAGGGAAGAGATACAATTACATTATAATTCATATTCTTGCATGTTTATCATTTTACTCATGAATTCTATAATGTATTGTGACTCTCATCTCGTATTCACGGAGTAGAATCTCTAATTATAGGATTAGGGAGTAGTTTGTGTTGAGTAGAACATTGTTATTTCAAATATGTTTCCGTTCTTGAAATCTATTTGCAATGAATGATTACTTAGATCTATAGCTTTGTGTTTTGGTTTTCTATCTTCTGTGCATAGATGATACGAGGAGTGACAATCCTCGTATCTAAGATTTAGGGGATATTAGGAGGAACCTATAGGTTAGCCTCATCGCCTACAACTGTGCATAGAAGGATGTGATAGAGTCGATAACGTGTCTCGTATCTGGCTCATCGCAGGGATCGATTCGGCATCCTCGTACCATAGTGTATGATGTCCTTTCCACAAAACCCTAGCTAGAAAATCTGGATACATTCGATTGAAAGCATGGTCTACGACACACAAATAAAACCGAAGTGCTAGAATCCCATTCATATCCTCGTAGCAACCTTTTCACTTCTTCCGTGTGACACCGTACTGAGTTCGGACCACCAACGACCTCTCATTCGTGAACCCTCAGATTACCAATCCAAACAACAACACATCCACTGGACAAACTGATACTCGAAATCGTAGTCCCTGTAGGATCGATATTCTTTATTACTTGACGACATCCATGCACTTACGGGCATTGAGAGCGAGTGTGCACTTTGAGTCCTCGACGATCTCCGTCGCGAGATTTGAGATCGCGTTCATGTGCATCATTGGGGATGAGGTTGAGGGTCATCTCTCCTCCATGTCAAGACATTATTTTCATCTAAAACTATTTTAGCTAATGCAAACTGTCTAGAATCTATCATGTCACACTCAGAAAGTTGTTTGATGTTACCTGTGGTAACATCAAACTCAAATGTTGCTAGTAAAGATGTAATGACATGGCAGTAAGGCAGATGTGCCTTCCTACTAGTAATTACCCTAGAATGATGGAATGAAACATCTGTAAACTAATATCTAAGTCTAATCCATGAATAAGTACATAAAGTAGAAATGAATGACAGGGGTGCATCATAGCGATGTCCCTAGTGGTGAGTGATAAAATACAGTTCAATATGACTTTGTACAGGGCATAGTCATGTACTCTAAGTCTAGTGAAACTGAAGATACTCACAGATGGAGTTCTCTCCTCACCAAAAAGATGCAAATGTATCCTATCTAATGTGATGTTCATGTAGGGATCACCATACGGTAATTCCATATATGGAAAGCATGCAACTAGACATGATGAATGCATAAGTTCTAAATGATCTCTCAATAATGAAGGGGTAAAGATAAAATCTTTACCCTATAATCTAGTGGAATAAGTAAGATCATCAATTCTAGTGAAGTTATTGAAAAACATAGCACATAGATTTATGTTAATAGAGTTTTTATAATAAACTAGTTTATCTAGACCATAATGTGCTATGACTATTGACGATTCGATGATCGCTAGAAGAGGGTGAATAGAGCTTTTCGATGCTCGATGGATTACGATCGTGTTCGTCTCTGTAGGGGATCGGATGGCCGGCTAGAGGGGGGTGAATAGCCCTCGTACGTTGGACGTCGTAAATTGCTCTCGTCTACAAAAGATTAGCTCAAGCGGAATATACAAATACAAAGCAAAAGACAAACAATAAAACAAATGCTAACACGATGGTATAACGTGGTTCACGGCTACGCCGCTAATCCACGGTCCCCGATTCGTCCTCGGTGAATCACTCCGTTAAACCAATCCACTAAATGGTCTCTCCTTTGCACCAAGCTAGGTGGAGGTAACCTTTACAACCAAGATCACTCTTCTTACAATAGAATGGAGTAAAAGCGAGTAAGAAGAGTTTAGAGCTTGTGGGGCACTAGGAAGATCACTTGGAGCATAAGCATTAGCCTTTCAAAGGCTTACACCCTCTCTTTTTATAGAGAGGGCTGTTTTCTTCCCGTTGGCCGCCATCAACGGCCTCGAACATGTCGGATCTAGTCCAGCGGAACTCTTGGCGAGTGATGGACCTCGCCGGCCGATCAGCTGCCTCCGTAATCCCCGGATCGGCTCTGACGGTCAATGGCCGAAACCCTATTGATCGATCGTCGCGCCGATCGATCGGTCGAAATGATCTTCGATCGGCGCCACGTATGGCGATCGACTGCGCAATCCGATCGATCGTATACCAGTCGAACTCACTCGACTCAGAGCAGTCGACTGCCATGACATGGCAGTCGACTGGTGTCGGGAAAACCCATCCGACACTTGGCCAAATGGCCAAGTTTCACCTAAGAGCTACCCTTCCCCGGGTTACAATCGTTCACTCTCATTTCTCGGAGTCCCTCACCTTCGAAGTTCTCTTCGTTCTCGGCCACGTCCCTCGGCAGCATCAGGCGCACGGCTCTGCAATGCTCCTTCGCGTCTCTTGCCTCGAAGTCTACTTCCTCCGGCTTCACTCCAAGCTTCTCGTCGGCGGTCCCTCGGATGCTCCAAGCGCACGGCTTCCGCAAAGCTATCCTTCACCGACTCAAGGCACGAGTCATGAGATGTGAAACTCGCCACGGCTCCATGTGCGAATTACTAAGTCCTGCACGACTTCAACGCACATATCACATCAACATATCAAACTAACTTAAACCCTTTGCCACACCATCAAAACCATATTACGGCAAGAGATTGCCCTAACAATCTCCCCCTTTTTGATGTGTGGCAATCCGTTTAAGTTAGGTAAAAACATTTGATATAAATTCTAAGGTAAGAAAGCATGTAAAGATAAACATGATATAGCAACATGCAACTTCCCCTTAATCCATGAAACTCTCTATGCAAATTTTCTCCCCCTATCATATATTTCTCCCCCTAAAATATATTTCTCCCCCTAAAATAATTAACTTAAACATAATTATTTCTCCCCCTTTGACACCATCAAAAAGATTAACACTAAGTTATAAGCTCATGGCATCAAGTATAATGGAGGGAAAATATGACAAGTTGATTTAAAATTGGGTATCACTTGTTGGTTTACAAACTGAATTCGGCTTTCAATGTTCTGATTCTAGGCCACCCGATCTGCTATCAGTATGGCAATGATAGCACAAAGGAATCAATTTTGATTTTCTGGACGAATTTCAGAAATGCATTATAAATTCCAGAAAATTCGAAAAATCGTGAAATTTGGGGAACATATTTCTTTTAAGTATGTCTATCAATGAAAAATAGTTTTTCATGAAAACTCATTATATTTTCTTGTTTTTGCCAAAAATCCAAAAACTCTAAAAACCACTAGGTTTTTGATCATTCTAGTATCAAGTTAGCTACCTAGTTTTGCATCCAATTGTTTCAAAACATGAATACATGTATTTTAAGGTAAGAAATTGTTTTGAAAACATATGAAATATCCAACCATGATCTTTGGGCAATATGTCTATGAATTAAACATAAGCCTTCCCCATGATTGGTCTATTATTGTTATGTTGATACTTTAAATGACCATCTAAATGTCATAGGCATTAGTGGACATTTGTATCATCCTAACATCTCACCCATGCTAAGTTTGCAATCAAGTTAGCCTATAGTGAGTGTGAGATGCATCCTAGGGGGTATTTGTATATACTTTAACCAATATATTCATGCAATTCTATCATGGTTAAGTATCAACCTAACAACCTACATGATCATAATGATATATATGAATGAATTCTACATTATGATCATGAAATACATGTTTTCATCAAATTATAATCATGCATTAGGTATTTTATGATGATAATAAACAAAGTATCACCTAAAGCATGATTCAAACCTATTTCTTATGATAACGTGCCAAATTTCAAAAACATAAATCATGATTGTAAATATACATAGGAATTACATCAATCATCATGATTTAGGCATTATTACCTATTTATGGGCACGTTATCATCACCCAACACTATCTAAAAAATGTTGTCCCGTCATCCTAAGTCAACCAAAATATGATATAGGTCAAGTTCATATGGTTGACTACCCTAGGGTTATCCTAACCCTTAAGGATGGATTTTGGAACCCAAAATAGATTCTTTCCTATTGGGTTCACTAAATACTGGGGATCCATTTCCTAGCAATTACTTTCTTTTTATCTTGTCCCCTAGCTATTAGGCATTTATAGGCCTTTTCATTTTTCTTTTCTTTGTATCCTAGGCCTTTCTTGTTGAAACTAGCTCTTTGGCTCCCTAAGATCATGTTCAATGTGTTGGAGCCAATAGTGAATTTCTCTAGGGCTTTGGTTAAATAATCTACCTTTTCCCTTAAGGCCCTATTTTCATTCATACATGCATCACTAACATCTAATGGCACATAAAGGTCATGTGAGCATGCTTCATTTAAGCTAGAAGAAATATTATCATTTAAGCATGCATTTTCTAGTTTATTTTCTAGGTCCTTAATTTGATCTAGCATGCTTTTGTTTTTCTTCTTAGCTCTAAATAAATCTCTAGTTAAGCTAGAAACCATGGAAACTATTTTCTTAGGGGTTAGATTTGTTACCATAGTTTCCATGTCCTCTTCTTCTTCGGATGAGGAGGATGTAGAAGCTCCCCCTTCATTTGAGCTCTCCCCATTTGAGCTTGATCCTTCATTTTCGGATGAAGAGCAATCCAAGTCATCAAAGGCCATCAAGGCCAAATTGGTGACAAAAGCATTCTCCTCTTCCGATGATGAGGGAGAAGATGAGGAAGGATCATCCCATGTCTTGGCCTTGAATGCTTTGGCCTTCCCCTTTTCTTTTGCCTTCTTTTCTTCTTCCTTTCTCTTGCTCCCCATCTTCTTCTTCCTCTTCTCTTCTTTCTTTTTCTTCTCTTCTTTGCTTTTGTTTAGGAGGGGACAATTGTCCCTTATGTGTCCCTCTCCTTGGCAATTATAGCATATGACCTTCCCCCTTGGTCTTCTATTCCTATCATTAGATTTATCAAATCTAAAATTCTTAAATACACGCCTCACCTTCCTTACCATGTAGGCTTCTTCGGTGCTATCCATGGAGGAGGAGGAAGATGCTTCGTCATCGGAGGAGGAGGTGATTTCCATCTTCTTCTTCCCCTATTTGCCAATAATGCTACTCCTCTTGAGGGTTGAATTCTAGGCTCCTCTTGTATTCCCTCAAGCCTAGTTTTGTGGAGCTCCATTGTTGAGAAAAATTCCTCCAAGGTACTTACTTCCAAGTTCTTGGAGATGTAGAACGAATCCACCATGGAGCTCCACTTTGAGGACCGGGGAAAGGCATCTATGGCCTTCATTACCATATCCCGGTTTGATAGCTTCTCACCTACACTTGTTAGTCCATTTAAAATTTCTTTGAATCTAGAATGCAAAGAAATTACCTTTTCTCCCTTTTCTAATTTGATGTTGGATAGTTGGGAGCGGAGGAGATCTCTCCTTGCTAGCTTTGCCTCGGATGTGCCTTCATGAAGCTCAATTAGCTTCTCCCACATCTCCTTGGCGCTTAGGCATTCTCCTATTCGGTTGATTTCTTGTTGGGGGAGCACATTGAAAAGATGATGTTTTGCCTTTGAGTTCGCAAGGTGATCCTCTCTTTGCTTCTTAGTCCATCGTGATTTTTCGATTGGTTTCCCTTCTTCATCCCTAGGCAAAACGAAACCGGATTCCATTGTAATCATTATATCAAAATCCGTTTCAAAAAAATACCTCCATTCGCTTCTTCCACCAAGCGAATTCTCCTTCAAACTTCGGAGGATGAATGTTGGAGCCGGCCATTTTGAAAATTGCTTGTTGTGGCGGTTAGTCCTCGACAAGCTTTCCTCTCGATACCACTTGTAGGGATCGGATGGCCGGCTAGAGGGGGGTGAATAGCCCTCGTACGTTGGACGTCGTAAATTGCTCGTCTACAAAAGATTAGCGCAAGCGGAATATACAAATACAAAGCAAAAGACAAACAATAAAACAAACGCTAACACGATGGTATAACGTGGTTCACGGCTACGCCGCTAATCCACGGTCCCCGATTCGTCCTCGGTGAATCACTCTGTTAAACCAATCCACTAAATGGTCTCTCCTTTGCACCAAGCTAGGTGGAGGTAACCTTTACAACCAAGATCACTCTTCTTACAATAGAATGGAGTAAAAGCGAGTAAGAAGAGTTTAGAGCTTGTGGGGCACTAGGAAGATCACTTGGAGCATAAGCATTAGCCTTTCAAAGGCTTACACCCTCTCTTTTTATAGAGTGGGCTGTTTCTTCTTCCGTTAGCCATCATCGATCAGCCCTTGGCGGTCATTGCATCCTACAACGGCCTCGAACACGCGGATCCGGCCGTTGTAGTCCAATGGAACTCTTGGTAGTCGACTGATGGACCTCACCAGTCGACTGCTGCCTCCGTAGTCGGCCGATCGGCTACGGGCGAATGGCGAAACCCTATTGATCGATCACGCGCTGCTCCGATCGATGGTCTTGGCACGCCGCACGATGGCGATGATCACCGCCACAATCCGATCGTATACGATCGAACTCACTCGACTCGGATCGGCCGCCGCCATGACATGGCGTCGGCGGTGTCGAAAAACCCATCCGACACTTGGCCAAATGGCCAAGTTTCACCTAAGAGCTACCCTTCCCCGGGTTACAATTGCTCACTCTCATTTCTCGGAGTCCCTCGCCTTCGAAGTTCTCTTCGTTCTCGGCCACGTCCCTCGGCAGCATCAGGCGCACGGCTCTGCAATGCTCCTTCGCGTCTCTTGCCTCGAAGTCTACTTCCTCCGGCTTCACTCCAAGCTTCTCGTCCGGCGGTCCCTCGGATGCTCCAAGCGCACGGCTTCCGCAAAGCTATCCTTCACCGACTCAAGGCACGAGTCATGAGATGTGAAACTCGCCACGGCTCCATGTGCGAATTACTAAGTCCTGCACGACTTCAACGCACATATCACATCAACATATCAAACTAACTTAAACCCTTTGCCACACCATCAAAACCATATTACGGCAAGAGATTGCCCTAACAGTCTCTACAAGTCGTGTTAGCGCAGTAGAATATATAGCAATAACAAAACAAGACAAACACAATTCACAACACGAAATATAACGTGGTTTGGAACCGAATGGTTCCTACTCTACGGATCGGGCTCTAAAAGCCCTAGCAATGCAAACACGCACTACTAATCATAATAACTCCTTCTCGACACAATTCGGAGGTGGATAAACCTTGTACAATATCTCTTACAACAGTAAGAAACAAATACAAGCAAGATACAAATGAAATACACAAGTAAAGAAAACAACACTTTACAATTGCTCTTTTAATTGCTTGCTTGATGGTTTCTAGAAATGCACTTGGAGACCCTGATTTACAGCAGCAAATCGCCCCAAAACTCCTCAAGAATCGGTTGCAAAATCCTCCTCCATGAGCTTCCTTTATAGCTTCTGCCTGGGCTGGATTTCGCCTATCAGTCGATTGATCGAGACCATTAGTCGACTAATGACACTATTGCTGTGAGACAATGATGAAATCCACGCTGGAAAAATCCAACGGATAGGACATCAGTCGACTGATCATGTCCATCAGTCGACTGATCGAACCTTTACTCGACTGCTAACCCCAGCAGTCGAGTCCGACTCCATTCTGTGTTCGAAATACCGAGCACCAATCAACTGATCACAAGATCAGTTGACTGCTCGGTCCAGCTATCGACTTCCCACCTCTGGCAGTCGACTGCTAGGGCACTCCCCATAGTCAAACCCTAGTTGACTCACACCAGTCGACTACCACATGGTACCAGTCGACTGATACACCTCAAACATGAGGTTTGACCCAAGTATGGTGCCCCCATACTTGCTAGACCACCCGTAGCCTAGACCTAAGCCTTCTAGCCACCTCTATCAGCCTCGTGCCTATCGGATCCCTCCAAGTCATCCATGACTTATTCATCCATACGCTAGCCTTCAGGTGCTTCCATCGGCTATGTCATGCTAACGATGTCTACACCGCCAAGGCACATTGGACTTACGCTGCCAAGACTCCGCTTAGACTTTACGCCGCTAACCATTGGACTTATGCTGTCAAGACTTCACCCTTGGACTTTACGTCGCCAATATCAAACCCCTTAGACTCTCCAAATACCAAGTACTCATGACTTGGACTTTCACCGCCAAGACTACACCCTTAGACTTACGTGGCCAAGACTACACCCTTGGACTTTACTTGCCAACCCATTTTGAACTTTTCATGCCAAGACCCATGCTTGGACTTTTCCTTGCCAAGACTCATGCTTGGACTTTACATGACAAGTACTCAAGACTTGGACTTTCCATGACATGGTCAACTCCAGTCAACCATCAAAATCCCCCTCGAGTCAAACTCGAGTCCGATCAATCATGACCCAGGTCTATTGCACCAACAATCTCCCAAAAACATTATCAGACATCAATGTCAAACATCAATGTCAAATCTTCATATCAAACATCAAAACATCTCTTGAGTCAAACTCGAGTTTGGTCAATCATGACTTGGGCCAATTGCACCAACAATCTCTCCCTTTTTGATGTTTAACAAAAAAAACACATACCTTTGAGTTAGAACATTAACTCTGTTAGTAATATATGAGAGATGTGTTAAATACTAAAATTTAAAATATTAAATTAAATGACCAAAGAATTAAGAAATTAATCTTGGAAATTTTTCAGGAATTTTAGGGAATTTTAGGAATTTTTCCAGAATTTTTCTGGATTTAAACGGATTCCGTACGAGACTTTTATGGGGATAAAATAAATAGGCTTTAGAGGGGTTTATTTAAAGGGGATAAATACACGAAAAACCTAATTTCTTTTTCTATTTTCTTCTTTTTCCTTCCCGACGCGCCGCTCGGGCGGTTTCTTCTCTTCGCGACATCTTCTCCCCGCCGCGGCCGGCAGCCCGACGCTGCCCATGCCAGATCTTCATTTTTGTAGTCCGCCCTCGAGGTTGTGCTGCCGCCGCCGCTGTTTGCAGTCGCCGACACTGACGCTGAGTCTTTGCGGTCGGTCATCCCTTCGCAAGCGCCGACCATCGATCGCCGTTCCCGGTGTCTAGGCCGTCGGTTTCTCACCTTTGACCATCGACGACTAGCCGGTCTTTTCTCTGCCGATGATCAGGCTGCCACCGTTCTGACAGCCCTCTACGAGCGCCGACCCCTCTGCCCTAGATGACCGTCGCCTCAGCCTCCTCTGCCAAAGAGCACCGATGCTCGCCTTCCCGGTGACAGGCCACCGTGGGTGGCACTCTCTTCGCCGCTGCTTGTTGGAGTCGCACGCGGCGAGCATCCGAGAGCCTCTTCTCTTCCTCGCGTCTGCAGCGGGATCTGAATGGAGGTCGCCATCTTCGCCGAAGCTCTAAAACCTAGAATTTAGGCAGCGACAAATTTCTGTCGGTGAAGTTTGGAATTTAGGTATATTTCCTTGTTTTCTTTTTTCTTTTCTGTTCATGGTGTTTTCTATGGATTGTGGTGATAAAAAAGGGGGGGCATTGGTGTCGAGTGGTGAGACAGTGACAGTGGCGGCAGGTTGATCGGACGGATGAGTTGGTTGAATTATAATAAATTTGGATATGGTTTTGCGGTAAGTTTGTTGGCAATTGTGCTGTCGTGTGACTGTGCACGACCGTGAGTTGGAATTTTTGGTCAGTTGTGGGCTGTGAATTGAGGGTGTGTTGTTGTAATAACTGTGAGTGAGAGGGGAGGATTTGGTTTGACTATTATGGTGAGGAGGTGTTCTGGTTTTGCCTTGCATTGGAGCAGAGGGTGATTTTGAGATTGTTTGAGCCCTAGATTGGGTGTATCGAGGTGTTCTATTTGGGTGGTTTTGGTCGACTGTGTAAGGGTTGAATAAATTAGTGAAATTGGAAGTTGATTTGGGTTAAATGGGTTATGTAAGGAATCGATTAAGTATTCGATTTAGCGGAGGATTACATTTTTGTGCTTAACAATAGTTATGCTGCATGCAGGTTTCGATCACGAGGCAGGTTCACGGTCGTGACGATTTGATTCTTTTACGGATATATATTCAGGCGGGTATTTTGACTTATCTTTTAGATATAGTCAAGTTGATATGTTAGTTAGGATAGCTTTCAATAATTTTCATGCTTATATGTCTGGTATGTTTTTGTGCCTATTGATACATGCATTGGATAGGATATGATTTCTATCTTCCCTAATTTATTTGGATCATTGTTCCTTGGATCATAGATACGCACTTATTGACTGTGCGTATTATTCGGATAGGTATTTTTGGTAGGATTTACATGCTTTAGTATCATGCACCATTTTTGCATGATTACATGTTGGCTGGACGGGGTTCCATTATTGTTGAACCCGCAGCCAGTTACATGGCCTGCACACACTGCCACTCATGGGTTAGTGGTACATCAGGAGGGTGTGTGCAGTTGCTCTGTCAGGCTCCGCTGGTCCGCTCATGGGTAGCGATGAGGCAGCGTGGTAGCGGGCAGGGATCCCTCCTCTGGTCTATGACACCGGGAGATGAGAGCTTAGCTCCCCCACTCTGTTTGGGGCAGGAGGATAGGTGTACTCCGACAGCATCCTGTCCACTCGGTCACTCAGGAGCAGTGATGGCAGAGTGCACAGTTGTCATAGCCCTACCCACTCGGCTTCACCATCGCGTGTGAGGCGGCTGACTGGCATCAGGGGTGACCATGTCATTTGCACGGATTGCATTTGTATTGTGTTTGCTGCAATATTGTATTGATGCCTTGGATGTTTCATATGATTGCCATGCATACAGGATACATGTTTGTATATGGTGATGACTCTTATTGTAGGGCACTTGCTCCTATATCAGGGTAGGAGATTCAAGTGAGTACAGTCCTTTTACATTTAGTTCTTGCTTACCATATATATGAGACTGTACTGACATGATTAGTATTGTTTGCTATATCTTGCTATTCATATCGACAAATATCCGCTAAGTTCTTTGAACTTACCCCGTGGTTTTATTTTTATTTCAGGATGAAGCTGTCAGGAGAGTCCAGTTGCCATATTTCCCCCTCGTAGTGACAGTTTATTAGTTGTTTGAGTTATGGTTTGAATTTTGTATAGAAGATATGTTTAGGCTTGGAAATGGATTTATGTACTCGTGGATTTTTGGGGTTCTTGTGGACCATTGGTCGGATCTTATTTTGATTGGTTTGGTTGTATGTTCCTGCTCAGATGGAAGAAGGGGTAGGTTGATGGCCTGAGGCCTCATATTATGTATATTGTGTTGTGGTGTTGACCGATGTATAGTACCGTGTAGGTCTTGTATAAAATTGGTATTGTCACCCGTCTTGGGAGATGTCACGGATTTTCTCGTGGGACTCCTCGGCGTGACAAGATGTCCTAAGGCAATCGCCTTATGTATGAACCATTTATATGATAAATGAAGATTCACTATTTGAGTATACATGTTTCATGTATTTGATTGGATCTTAAACTCATTTACTGAATGTCCATGATACGATTCACAGCATGAGAGAATTTGTGATTGGATCACAACTAGTGAGTATCTCTACATGTGTAATTGCGGTGTATCGGAATTATCCCTAGTCGATGAAATGATGGATTTGGACACCATCAATTCTGTCGAGACTAGAACGAGGTATACTCCTTGGTGTATCCAAGCAGCTGATTCTCACTGGCTGGAGACATTGTGATGTCCGTAGTTAATCGTGGATGCTAGTTATGGTAACTAGTTCATTGGAGTGACCAGCTGTAAGACCTCATATGATTCTCTACATATATAGATATGTCAATGAAGTTCTTATTGTAGCTTAAGTACGATGTTCCTTTGACTTGTGGTATTCAAGTCATCTTGATCATGGAGACTTATGCTTTGACATCTTAAGCAAGCATCTCTAAGGAGATGTTGACCCGAGATGATTGGGTATAAGTCGAAGTGATCGATGGTGTTTGAATAACCTATAAAGGATTCACCACTCCTTGCGAGGAGATGTATACCCATGGCCTCTCGTCGGATTGTTACTAAAGTCTTTGGCCAAAGCATTACATGTTTAGAGTAAGGTACTCTTCGATACATGTGCAGTAACTAGAATCCGTAGGACGAGGAAATGATACTTGGGCTAGGTGTGACGTAGTCAGCCTAGTGGGGACTGACACTATAGTCCATGTCCTGAACCAAGTGGGTATAAGATGAGTGAAGGGAATGGGGAACGATTCATTCGAGCTGCTGAAGGGTTTCAAAAATAGTTCTGGATCAACCGTTGATCTTTTCGGTTAATTGGGGATCATGATGTACTACTAGGTGCCACTCATGATCGTTCTATAATTAATGGTTAATTATAGACAGCCAACATAAACCGAGAACCTATTTGGTCACACGCACAACGAGCGTAATCCGAAGGATTTAAAACGAGCTTGAGAATGAGATTCTCAGATCGAGAGAAACTAGGTTTGGTTGGACCAAACAAGAAGCGAGCATGAAATCGTTTCAGTCGCAATGGAAGCGTGGATGGGCCATGTCTTATGAAGACATAATGGATGAACCGAAATGGTTTGGTTCTAATCCAATGGAGGAGAATAAACCAAAGGGTTTGGTTTTATTTTAAACGAATGAACCAAAAGTTGGTTCGGTTCGTTTTAACTTAAAATAAACCATCATGGTTTGGTTTATTTTAACTTATATTAATGGAGCGGGTTAACGGGCCTTATGGTTATAATCCATTGACCATTAAGAGAATTAGTTCTCTATAAAAGAGGGCTTAAGGGATTGTTAAGCCCTAATCCAAAACCCTAGCCCAAAGTTACCGCCCACCTCCATCCTTTGAAGATTCTCAGCGCCAACTCCTTGCCGCCGCCCACTTCTCCTCCAACCGGCGTCCAGAAGGAGCTTTCCTTCCCCCTCTCCGGCATCGAGCTGCTGCCGGTTGGTACTCCGGTGATCTCCCTTGGGTTCGGCGATAAGGTGAGCACTTGGCTTCCCTTGGTTGGCCGGCGCCTACTCCTCCACCAAAGCTGTCCAGTTTTCTGGACAGCTTGTTTTCTTCTCGTTGGAGCGTCGTTTGGATGACGGTTAGAGCTCCGACAGCGCCTAACTTACCGGGGATTCGATCTCCGGTAATCCTCTGAGGTGGAGGACGAAGGATTCGTCAAACGGTTGACAAATACCTCTCCGGAGAAGCGAGTTTTGAGGACTCGATTTTGGATCCGAATTTGGATTCGGATCGTGATCATCTCTCGATCACATCGTCTTCAACACGAGGCTACTAACCCGTACGAAGACGAGGCTCGTGACTTAACGAAGTCATCCCGAGGATACTCAGTGTGGATACGGATAGAGACGATTCTAGCGAGGATCATTCTGGTTGATGTCATTCCCGCTACACGTGATACGAAAGGTATAACGTAGTTAAATTTCCTTTCATTGCAAATTTAAATTTACGGTTATGTCTACACATGTTGTACTATGCATGCGTGTGATGTGTGTGTTGTAATAAATATAGATTTATTATTTTTGTTTCTTCCGCTGTGCACATGTTTACAAAACATGTTCGAACACACACTCGCCGCGGTGGCGGAAACCCAACAGTGGTATCAGAGCCTAGGTTGTGTTTCGACATAATCGTAAAATGGTTTTGCGATAGTCATAATGATATTTCTGGAAATTTTCTAATTTTGGAAAATTAGAAGTATTTATGGAAAATTTTTAATTTTGGAAAGTCTAGAAGTATTTATGGAAATCTTCCACTTTTGGAAAGTTGGAAGTATTTATGGAAATTGATATTTTCCATAAATAAAATATTTGATTAGATTTTGGAAATTTGTTTCCTAATTTAATCTTGATTTGATTTGGGAAATCAAATCTTAAAATATTTTATTTCCATAAGTAGTTTTGATGATTTAGGAAATTAATTTCCTAAATTGACTTTCCTTAATCAACTATTTCCAAAAATAAAATATGTAATTAGATTTGGAAATTTGTTTCCTAATTTAATCATGATTTGATTTGGAGAATCAAATCTTAAACATATTTTATTTCCATAAATAGTTATGACATATAAGGAAATTATGTACATGACATAATTGTATACCATGTAATTGCTTTAGATGCATATCATAATGTCATGCGTGTCGTGACATGTAGATGTATGTCATGTATGTCATGCCATGTAAATAATAGTTATTTGCATGCAAAGAGGATGAGACATAAAAACCTTTAAACAATATTAAAGCCTACACCTTCCATTAATATGGTTAGAACCAGAGTTCCGTTTCTTGTTTGGGTTGTTGGACTCTCTCCAAGCCCGACTCGAACCCGAACATGTTCAAACCATGGAATAGTTTAATACTAATATGGTAAGAGTCAGAGGTCAATCGTTAGCTTTGGTTGTTGGACTCTCTCCAAGCCGGGCTAATTGGTTGAATGCGCTCTAACCATATTTAAACTATTTCTCGATTAATGGGTTGGCTTTAACCTGGAGCATCGACTTGTTGGACTCTCTCCAAGGTCGATGTAAAGGGAGGTGAAGTTGGGTGCTATGCATATGATGCATACTTGTTAATGAGTTAACAACCCGATGTATGTGTGAACATTCAATTAGTTGATAGCACATTGTGATAGTTGCATATACATGATATGCAATCGGTATAGTTGATACCTACCGTCGTAGTTATGAATGACTTGTTGGACTCTCTCCAAGGTTGTTCATAACTATGATGGATATCAGCCCATTCGGAGATGGACCTACAATCTCCCGAAGTGATTTTGGGGTTTTTGAAATTCAGAAAATGAATGGGATTTATAAATGTATATTGATGCATTTTAAAATCATTTTCTCATATATGCTCGTTTTGTATTTCTAGGTCAATAAATTGATCATGACGTCTTTGAATTTGCACACTATTTTGGATTCAAACAAACTGACTGGGCCTAACTTCCTGGACTAGATTAGAAACCTGAGAATTGTTCTCAAGGCAGAAAAGCTTGCATATGTCCTTGAAGAGCCTCTTCCCAACCGTCCTAAGGACGATGCAACTCCAGACCAAATGTTGGTCTATCAGAAGCATGTGGCAGATTCTGAGCTGGCGAGTTGCATCATGCTAGCGGCGATGGTACCTGAGCTGCAAAAGCAGCATGAGCATATGGATGCTAATACTATGGTCTTCCATCTTCATGAGTTGTTCAATGAGCAAGCGAGATCCGAAAGGTTCGAGGTCTCTAGGCTCCTCTTCACCACGAAGATGCAAGAAGGTTTGTTTGTAGTGCAGTTTGTGCTAAAGATGAACAGGTACATCGAGCGGCTAGCTACCCTCGGGTTTGTGATGGATCATGAGTTAAGTATTGACTTAATTCTGCATTGTTTGCCCAAGAGTTTCTCACAATTTGTGATGAACTATCGGATGAACAAATTAGAATCCACTATTCCCGAGCTCCTCAATATGCTGAAGACTGTGGAGCCTTCTGTGAAGCATGAGGAGAAGGCGGTTCTGTTAGTTGATTCCTCAAAGAAAGGTTCTAAGAGGAAGGCAAAAGAACAGAAGAAAGGGAAGAACAAAAAGGCAAAGAAGGCGGAACCAGCGCAAAAGGGCACTTGCCATCATTGTGGCAAGGAAGGCCACTGGCAAAGAAATTGCAAGATTTATCTTGAGTCAATGAAGAAGAAGAAGGCATCCGATGCCCCATCCTCTTCAGGTATCTTCGTTATTGATTGTCATTCTATTTCCTTAGACACTTGGGTATTGGATACTGGGTGTAGCTCACATATATGTAATGACATATAGGGGCTAAGGAATAGAAGAAGACTCGTCAGAGGGGAGTCAAATTTGCGAGTTGGCAATGGAGCAAAGGTTGCTGCAGTCGCCATCGGAACTTATTTGCTGAAGCTCCCTAGTGGACTAGTCTTGGAACTGGACGATTGCTATTATGTTCCTTCTCTAATAAAGAACATTGTTTCTATTTCGTGTTTAAATAGAAATGGTTTCCATTTAACATTTAGTAACAATTGTTGCTATATAACTTTGAATGGCGTACTTTATGGAACTGGAACTTTGAGTAATGGAATTTATACATTGAACGTATTCAGTGACATTTTTAATATCGAAGCGAGCAACACACGTGCTCGAAAGGGTAATCAGTTAGACTCTTATATGTGGCATTGTCGTCTTGGCCATGTAAGCAAGAAATGCATGTCCGAATTACACCGATGTGGAATTCTGGAATCGTTTGAATTGGATTCATACGATACATGCGAATCATGCTTAAAAGGAAAGATGACTAAGTTACCTTTTACTGGAAAAGGTGAACGAGTGGGAGAGTTACTAGGTCTAATACATACTGATGTATGTAGACCTATGTCAACTCAAGCTTTAGGAGGCAATAGCTACTTCATTACCTTCACCGATGATCACTCACGGTTTGGGTATGTGTTCTTGATGAAACACAAGTCTGAAGCCTTTGAAAGGTTCAAAGAATTCAGAAATGAAGTAGAGAAACAACATGACAAGAGTATTAAAATACTTCGATCGGATCGAGGTGGGGAATACTTAAGTCAAGAGTTTCTTGATTATCTAAGAGACAATGGCATATTGTCTCAATGGACTCCGCCATATACACCACAGCATAATGGTGTATCTGAAAGGCGTAACCGGACCTTGTTGGACATGGTCAGGTCAATGATGAATCATGCGAATCTTCCCAAGTCCTTTTGGGGCTATGCACTTCAGATAGTTATTTACTTGTTAAACAGAATGCCTACAAAGGTAGTCTCTACTACTCCATATGAGATATGGAATAGTAAGAAACCTCATGTATCTTACTTGAAGATATGGGGTTGTCCTGCTTATGTGAAGAGGACAGTATCAGACAAATTGGATGCTAAGTCTGATAAATGTCTATTTATTTGATACCCTAAGGAAACAAGGGGTTACCAATTCTATCATCCTGTGGAACAAAAGGTGTTTGTTTCAAGGCATGCTGTGTTTCTAGAGAAAGAGTTTCTCTTGCAAGAAAACAGTGGGAGTGTCGTCGAGCTTAAGGAGGCTCGAGAGACTCAAATAGACATTGATGAGATACCTGGTGAAGCACAACAGCCGACAACTCATAGTGATGAGCAATCGGCTGGACCTATTGTAACACCACATCTTCGTAGATCTGGTAGAACACATAATATTCCTGAGAGATATGGATTTCTCGTAAGTGAATCGAACGACGTGTTACTCATTGATGATGAGGAGCTTACCAGTAATGAAGAAGTGCTGACAAGTTCAGAAAGGGATAAGTGGCTTGGTGCCATGAAGTCGGAAATGGATTCCATGTATGAAAACCAAGTTTGGAACTTGGTTGACCCACCTGAAGGCATAAAGCCTATAGGGTGCAAGTGGGTTTTCAAGAAGAAAATCGATATGGATGGTAATGTGATTACCTATAAGGCTAGATTGGTGGCGAAAGGATATCGTCAAAAGCAAGGTGTTGATTATGACGAAACCTATTCGCCTGTAGCTATGCTTAAATCCATTCGGATGCTCCTGGCCATAGCGACTCATTATGATTATGAGATATGGTAGATGGATGTGAAAATAGCTTTCCTTAATGGAAACCTGCTCGAGAACGTGTATATGATACAGCCTGAGAGTTTCACATCGGTTGATAAAACCAAGGTATGCAAACTGCGACGGTCCATTTATGGATTGAAGCAAGCATCTAAGAGCTGGAATATCCGTTTTGATGAGACAATCAAAAAGTTTGATTTCTCACAAAATCCAGACGAACCTTGTGTGTACAAGAAGGTTAGTGGGAGTGCAGTCGTGTTCCTAGTATTGTATGTCGATGACATATTACTTATAGGAAACGATGTGTCAATCTTATAGTCAGTTAAGGTTTAGTTATTCAAGACATTCTCCATGAAAGACCTGGGAGAAGCAACCTACATCCTCGGGATTAAGATCTATAGAGATAGATCGAAACGGTTGCTTGGTCTTTCGCAGTCTACATATATAGACCGAGTGCTAAAGAGGTTTAGAATGTCAGAATCCAAGAAAGGTTTTCTACCCATCATGCATGGGGTACACCTTTCGAAGTCTATGTGTCCGCGCACAGAAGACGAGAGGATTTGCATGAGTAAGATTCCCTATGCATCCGCAATAGGATCTATCATGTATGTTATGTTATGTATGAGGCCCGATGTATAGTATGCTCTGAGTGTCACGAGCAGATACCAGTCTAATCCAGGAATGGATCATTGGGTGACTGTTAAGACGATCCTTAAGTACTTAAGAAGAACTAAGGATGTGTTCCTAATATATGGAGAAGGGGACATGCGCCTTCGTGACAGACAAGGATAATTCCAGTCTCGACCGATACGTGTTCACCACTGAATGGGGCGCGATGAGTTGGAAAAGTTCCAAACAAGACATCATGCAGATTCTACCACCGAGGCGAGAATACATTGCGGCGAAGCGTGAAGAGGCTTTGGATCAAGAAGTTCGATTATGAACTTGGTGTGATTTCGGCCATTGTTGAAGCAATACCGGTCTACTGCGACAACAATGGAGCAATTGCACAGGCGAAACAGCCAAGGTCTCATCAACGATCCAAACATGTGCTTCGCCGCTAACATCTTATCAGAGAGATCATCAGTAGGAACGAAATACAAATCGAGAAAATTCCCACTGAAAGGAACTTAGCGGATCCTTTGACTAAAGTATTACCTCAAAGTAAGTTTGAGGGTCATGTTAGTGCTTATGGTATTGGATACCGTAGCGATTGGCATTAGGCCAAGTGGAAGTCTGTTAATAATATATGAGAGATGTCCTAAGGCAATCGCCTTATGTATGAACCATTTATATGATAAATGAAGATTCACTATTTGAGTATACATGTTTCATGTATTTGATTGGATCTTAAACTCATTTACTGAATGTCCATGATACGATTCACAGTATGAGAGAATTTGTGATTGGATCACAACTAGTGAGTATCTCTACATGTGTAATTGCGGTGTATCGAAATTATCCCTAGTCGATGAAATGATGGATTTGGACACCATCAATTCTGTCGAGACTAGCACGAGATATACTCCTTGGTGTATCCAAGCAGTTGATTCTCACTGGCTGGAGACATTGTGATGTCCGGAGTTAATCGTGGATGCTAGTTATGGTAACTAGTTTATTAGAGTGACCAGCCGTAAGACTTCATATGGTTCTCTGCATATATAGATATGTCAATGAAGTTCTTACTGTAGCTTAAGTGCGATGTTCCTTTGACTTGCGGTATTCAAGTCATCTTGATCATGGAGACTTATGCTTTGACATCTTAAGCAAGCATCTCTAAGGAGATGTGGACCCGGGATGATTGGGTATAAGTCGAAGTGATCGAAGGTGTTTGAATAGCCTATAAAGGATTCACCACTCCTTGCGAGGAGATGTATACCCATGGCCTCTCGTCAGATTGTTACTAAAGTCTTTGGCCAAAGCATTACATGTTTAGAGTAAGGTACTCTTCGATACATGTGCAGTAACTAGATTGTAACGCCCGTGAAATTCTAGCAATTTTACGAGAATTTTTGGCTTTATGATGATAGGCTTTATGTAGGCCTTTTTGGAGAAATAAAAGAAAATAAGCCAAAAAGAGATGCAAAGCCTAGGAATTGAACCCCCCCACCTCTAGAGATAGCCAAGCCTTATAGATGCACCCACTAACCATGAGCCCAATAGAATCATATCATTAGAGGAAAAGGGGAACCTATAGATAAATGGGAGGAGGGTAAATGAAGAGGCTTGACAAAGAGAAGAGAAACTTCTCTTCCTCCCCTTTATAAAGAAGAGAGAAGTTCCACTTGGCCACTTCTTCTTTCCTTCTTCCTCTTCTCTTCATTCTCACCGAAACCTAAGCCCTTCTTCTTCTTCCTTTGGCCGAGAGCCCCTTGCAAGCTAGGAGAGAGCTAGGTGACTTCCATTAGGTCATCTCCTCAAGCAAAGCGAAGGAGGTAAGTTTTCCCCTCACCTGCAGTGTATTAGTTTGATAGGTTAGGTTGCTTGAAAGAAATATGAAATTGTAGCCTTATAAGTTTCGGCCAACTAAGTTGGTGGGCTAGGATTCATGAAAATGCTACTAAGGGAGGTTTGTATGGGTGGTATGTTTCAAGTAGATACCTTTAGGAGTCCAAAGTCCAAAGGGGATGACCCTATATGGTTCGGCCAACCCCAAGATTTTAGGGTTAGGGTTGCATGAACTTGATTCTAAAGTTATGTTCTTAGATGGTATGTTTCAAGTAAGACCTTTAAGTAACCACCATCCAAGATGATGCCCTTATAGGTTTCGGCCACCCTAGGTAACTAGGGTTAGGGTTGCATGAAAATATCCCTAATGATGCTATGCTAGGTTATAATGCTCATGAATGAAGGTTAGGTGACAAGAACCCTAGTTGAGCCCTTATAGGTTTCGGCCACCCTAGGTAACTAGGGTTAGGGTTGCATGAAAATATCCCTAATGGTGCTATGCTAGGTTATAATGCTCATGAATGAAGGTTAGGTGACAAGAACCCTAGTTGAGCCCTTATAGGTTTCGGCCACCCTAGGTAACTAGGGTTAGGGTTGCATGAAAATATCCCTAATGATGCTATGCTAGGTTTTATTGCTCATGAATGAATTTTAGGTGACAAGAACCCTAGTTGAGCCCTTATAGGTTTCGGCCACCCTAGGTAACTAGGGTTAGGGTTGCATGAAAATATCCCTAATGAGGCTATGCTAGGTTATAATGCTTTATGAATGAATTTTAGGGGACAAAACCTAAGCTTGAGCCCCTTACAAGATTCGTCCAACCAATGATTTTAGGGTTAGGGTTTCATGAAAACACCCTATATGTAGTTGTGCTATGGGTATGTTTTTTTAATATGACATGAACTATGCTTGTGTGATGAATATGTTATGATTCAATGCAACATGAAATTAGGCTATGTGATGAACATGTTTGATGATTTAATATGCCTTGAATAGGCCTAGGAAATAAGCTTCATGTTATGATGTAATGTGCCATGAAATATGCTTAGGTGATGAACATGTTGTGTGAATTAATATGCCATGTATATGTTTAGGGAATATGCTTCAAGTTTATGAATTAGTATGCCATGAAATTAGGCCATGTGATGAACATGTTTTATGATTCAATATGCCATGAATATGCCTAGGAAATGTGCTACATGTTTATGATGTAATGTGCCATGAATATTGTGATTTGCCTAGGTGAAGAACATGTTTTGTGATTTAATATGTCATGAATATGCTTAGGAAATATGCTTCATGTTTACGATGCAATGAAACATGCTTATGTGATGAACACGTTTATGCTTTAGGACCCCTTTAGGGTACTCTTATGTTATGAATGCATGTGTCCTTATGATAAGATAAGATGGAGATGCTTCCCTTTCAAGTAGGGATCAAGAGCTCTCCTTATGACAAGATAAGATGGAGATGCTTCCCTTTCAAGTAGGGATCAAGAGCTCTCCTTATGATATGATAAGATGGAGATGCTTCCCTTTCAAGTAGGGATCAAGAGCTCTCTTTATGACAAGATAAAATCAAGATGCTTCCCTTTTTGTGTTGGGGATCAAGAGCATTCTTTATATTATGACAATAAAAAGGAAAGAATTAAGTATTTTACTTTGCAAGAGGTTAAGTACCCGACCCGTCAGGTGGTCGTTAATCAAATCCATAGGGACACAAGAAGACGTAAGAGGTCTTGCCCTGGTAAGACGTAAGAGGTCTTGCTCTAGTAGGATCGTGGCTCGCTACTGACCTATTAGGGAACGCGCATTATGTGGTACTTAACCTGGGGCCCCCCAAACACGTTATGATGATATTGAAGTATTTATAAGTATATGTTTTGAAAAGAAAAGACTTTTATGATATTGTGTATGCTTATGTTAAATGCTCTGAATGCTTACGAACTAGGTTCTTTATGCATGCTAGATGTTATGAAGTTATGATGATATTGAAGTATTTATAAGTATATGTTTTGAAAAGAAAAGACTTTTATGATATTGTGTATGCTTATGTTAAATGCTCTGAATGCTTACGAACTAGGTTCTTTATGCATGCTAGATGTTATGAAGTTATGATGATATTGAAGTATTTATAAGTATATGTTTTGAAAAGAAAAGACTTTTATGATATTGTGTATGCTTATGTTAAATGCTCTGAATGCTTACGAACTAGGTTCTTTATGCATGCTAGATGTTATGAAGTTATGATGATATTGAAGTATTTATAAGTATATGTTTTGAAAAGAAAAGACTTTTATGATATTGTGTATGCTTATGTTAAATGCTTTGAATGCTTACGAACTAGGTTCTTTATGCATGCTAGATGTTATGAAGTTATGATGGTTAGAGTTAAGTCTAAGTATGTGGTGACTATGTACTTTATGCTAGTTTAGGATTTATGATGTGGTGAAGGTTAAGGGTAAGGTTAAGAATACTTGCGACTATGTTCCTTCTGCATGATTAGGGTTTATGTTATTACAAATGTTTGTGTTCAAGTTAACCAAATGCTTATGATTACGTTCTTTCATGCATGCTTAGTTTATGCAGTTATAACGCTCATGTTCAAAGTATGCCCTGCTTAGATTAATTATGCTTAACCTGCTTATGAACAATTCTATGCCATGCTTAGTTCTTTTTGTACTATTACCTGGATATGTTGTTGATTAGTGTTGCTATGAAATGCTTAGGTCATTTTCTATGCCAGCATGCTCATGTTCTAATAGTTTGATGAAATCATGGCTTTTGTGAGTAGGCAAGGATCTTACTAAGCTATATGCTTATAGTTTATGTTGTCCATATACTGCAGATAAAGGAAGTCTGCACTAGAGGAAGTGGCAGGAGGGGCCATGTGCGTGTGTGATAGTGGCATGGTGGAAGAAGACCCTTCACTATCTGCTTATATTTATATGCTCTAAGAACAATTTAAGACATTGCTTCCGCTTATAAGACTTGTGTTTAATGAGTATCCCTTTATTTAAGAGGTTCGATATGTTAGAACTCATGAACGAATCCTTTCGTTATGCATGTTATGAAATGAGATAAGATATGTGGTCATGCTAATGATGAATAAGATAGGTGATGCATGTGCCAAAGAAGGTTTCAGTTATGATAACCTGTTTAAGCATGTAGACTTTGAACGGATCCATATGTAGTATGCTAATAAAAAAAAAATATATAGACCCAAGTAGCGCCGCCCTGAGAGCAGATAAGGGCGGGCGCTACAGGTGGTATCAGAGCGGGTTCACCTTTCCACTATCACACATCAAGCCTCCATCCTGCTATTTCCAAGTAAGTAACTTTATGCATACTTAAGTTTCTCTTATAATGAAGAATGACTCCTATCTAGATAGAAATAACACCTTATCATGTTTTAGTAGATTGGAATCACACTTGTGATCTAGATAGAAATAATACCTCATCATGTTTTAGTAGATTGGAATCACACTTGTGATCTAGATAGAAATAATACCTTATCATGTTTTGGTAGATTGGAATCACACTTGTGATCTAGATAGAAATAATACCTCCTCATGTTTTAGTAGATTGGAATCACACTTGGAATCACACATGTTTATAAAACCCTATTGAGACTCAAATATTAAGGATACCATACCTTGTTTATGATATGAGATATTAGATGCACGTATATGAGTAGAAATTATAATAACACCTTAATTAATTATTCATTTATCACTTAGATAACATGAACGGGAGACGTAGTGCTAGAGGGAATGACTCACTTCACGGATTTGATGCATGTGTAGTTCCGAGCTACAGTCAGTCACAGAGCAAACTTATCAATGCTCTCACGAATCAACAAGGGAACCCTAGCACCACCCGGGGGCCAGAACATAACTCCTAACACGACCACTATGGTGCAAGCACCGCTAATCAATGCTGCCACTGGGGTCCGGCCCGAAGCCTATCTGATTCAGTGGCAGAGGCTGAAACCAGAAAATTTCTCTGGTGCCGGCGAACCATGGGATGCCCAAGCCTGGTTCAAAACAGTTGAAAGCATCGTGGAGCTACTGGATTGGCCCGAGCACGAAAGGATAAAATGTGCCTCGTTCTGTCTTTCCGGGGATGCCAGGATGTGGTGGGAGAGAGTCAGAGACAAGTAAATCAAATGAGGTGGATAGACTTTGAATCGGAGTTCTTCGAGGAGTTCTTTCAGAGACGGATCACAAATAAGCACTACGATGAGTTTCTCGAGTTCCGACAAGGCGATCTATCAGTTAGTGAAGCTATGAAAAGGTTCAACCTGGCCGCACGCCTCCGAGTTAGTCGGTCAGTCGAGAGGGAGAGGATCGACTCACAAAATGTTGCGGCGACGAGATAGCCCTGAATGTGGCCGGCGGAGTCAATCGACCCCAGACCGCCGAGGAGTTGTTCAGTAGTGCCCTGGTCACAGAGCACTACCTGAACAACATCAGTCAGCAGAGT
The DNA here is from genome assembly GCA_025175895.1 of Wurfbainia villosa. Taxonomy (NCBI): domain Eukaryota; kingdom Viridiplantae; phylum Streptophyta; class Magnoliopsida; order Zingiberales; family Zingiberaceae; genus Wurfbainia; species Wurfbainia villosa. Next base: position 129,385,892 of record CM045986.1, on the reverse strand, counting down.
AAGGCGCGAACCGGAGAGCCGAAATCTCAGAATACTAGCTGGAAGAGAGACCGCCGTGGCACGAAGAAACAGTGGAATGGCCCAAGAGGGGGCCCGAAACCGCCAAAGGTATCCCGATCGCCCTACATGTGGGAAGAAGCATCCGGAATGTCGTGGCACGAGGAAGTGTTACAAGCTGTGGGACGGAGGGGCACATAGCCCGAATCGCCTACCCGAAGTTCGCACCGCCACAGTATGTCCGATGCAGGAGCTCCTCCACAGCTTCACCAGATGCAGGCGACGATAGAAGGTCCTCAAATAAGTCAAGGGAGACCGAAGCCCCGCCGTTGGGACAAATGCCGTGGTGTTCTCCTCACCAGAGAAGATGTAGCGAGTGCCTCGACGGTTGTCACAGGTCAGCTACTTATTTCCAGTCAATACGCTACTGTCTTGTTTGACACCGGGGCAACCCATTCATTCATCGCTACGCCTTTCATAAGAAAGATAGATAGGCATCCCCAAGCTTTGGACTATGAATTTTTAACGACGTTACCTTCGGGAGAGGTGATGCCATCCACCCATATTCTGCGCGCCGCACCAATTAGGCTCGCAGACAGGGAGCTCTATGGTGACCTGATAGTCCTAGATATGTGGGACTATGATGTTATATTGGGCATGGACTTTCTGCACAAGTACGGCGCGTCAATTGAGTGCCGTAAACGGAGGGTAATCTTCCGACCCGAAGCAGAAGTTTCATTTGAATTTATCGGGGAGTCGAAGAAAGGAACAAAGAAGTTCTTATCGGCACTAAAGGCCCGAAAAATGTTAGAAGACGGATGCACCGGATTTCTCGCACATGTGGTGGATACCATATCAGCGAAGAACCAGAAGATAGAAGATGTCAGAGTGGTACGTGACCATCCGGAGGTGTTTCCTGATGACCTACCTGGGTTACCGCCTGATAGAGAAATTGAGTTCGAGATCGAATTAATTCCCGGAACTAATCCGATCTCCAAGGCACCCTACCGAATGGCGCCAACTGAGTTGAAAGAACTACAGAAACAACTACAGGAGTTACTTGGCCAGGGATTTATCCGTCCTAGTCACTCACCATGGGGAGCTCCAGTGTTGTTCATAAAGAAAAGAGATGGGTCTATGCGAATGTGTATAGACTACCGGGCACTGAACAACGTAACCATCAAGAATAGGTACCCCCTTCCCAGGATCGATGACTTGTTCGACCAGCTGAAGGGAGCTACTGTCTTTTCAAAGATCGATCTCAGATCTGGCTATCATCAAGTAAAAGTAAAGCCAGACGATATTCCGAAGACGGCCTTCCGAACAAGATACGGACATTACGAGTTTGTAGTTATGCCCTTTGGCGTAACCAATGCTCCGGCAATGTTCATGGACTTGATGAATCGAGTATTCTCGGCCTTCCTCGACAAATTTGTGATCGTCTTCATCGACGATATTCTTATCTACTCGAGAGACCGAGAAGAGCATGCCGAACACCTGAAGACAGTACTACAGATTCTTCAGAAAGAGCGACTATATGCCAAGTTCTCCAAATGTGAGTTCTGGCTCAATCAAGTGTCATTCTTGGGTCATGTCATCTCTAAAGATGGAATCATGGTGGACCCAATGAAGATTGAGGGACGAATCGAATAGGCAAAGGAATGCAGTGAAATCGAAGTTTCTCGGGCTAGCAGGCTATTACAGAAGTTTGTAGAGGACTTCTCTAGAATTGCATTATAATGACCCTCACCGAAAGGACAAGCAATACAAATGGGTGAGGATCTGAGAGGAGTTTCTACGGCCCGAAAGGAGGTGACCCAGCGCTCCCATCGACTCTCCGAAGATAATGGAAGCTTCGATATGTATAGTGACGCTTCCAAACTGGGGCTCGGAGCTGTACTTATGCAAAACGGCAAGGTCATCGCTTACGCCTCTAGACAGCTCAAAGAGCACGAAATAAATTATCCTGTCCATGACTTAGAACTGGCGGCAGTGGTATTCGCTCTAAAAATATGGAGACACTACTTATACGGAGCTCGGTGCAGGATTTATACCGACCACCAGAGTCTGAGATATTTCTTTACCCAGAAAGACCTAAACATGAGACAACGCAGATGGCTTGAGCTAGTCAAAGATTATGATTGTGAGATATTCTATCACCCAGGAAAGGCCAACAAGGTGGCAGATGCGCTTAGCAGAAAGTCCGGTGCCGCTTTGATGTCCTTATCGATGCTATCTCAACCCCTGAAAAGGGAAGTAATGAATTACGGAATAGAAATCATTTCTGGGCAACTTTCCACCATGACTATAACGCCGACGCTGTTCGACGATATAAAGGGAAAGCAAGATGGTGATTCAGACATCCAGAAGTTCAAACAAGAAGTACTGGAAGGAAGGGATAATGGATTCCGCATCACCGACGACGGATTATTATACTTCCGATCGCGCCATGCATTCGACGATCCGAGTTACTGGCGAAGATACTCGAGGAATCCCATGGAACACCTTATACCATGCATCCTGGATCTAATAAAATGTATCAGGACTTAAGGGATAAATTTTGGTGGTCTGGCATGAAAAGGGATGTGGCTCAGTACGTCAACACCTCGACTGCGGAAGGTGAAGGCGTAACACCGTAAAACCTGGGGATTACTGCAGCCAATACAGATTCCCGAGTGGAAATGGGAAGAAATTTCCATGGATTTCATCTCGGGATTACCCAGAACGACAAATGGTTACGATGCTATATGGGTAATCATAGACCGGTTGACAAAGTCTGCCCATTTCCTGGCAATCAAGATGACCTATTCGGTTGAGCAGCTAGCTCAATTATATGTCAAGGAAATTATCAAATTACATGGAGTGCCTAAGGCTATTATTTCTGACCGGGATGGCCGTTTTACCTCCCATCTCTGGGAATGTGTTCAGAAGGCTCTTGGCACTAAGTTGAGATTCAGCACTGCGTTTCATCCTCAGACCGACGGTCAGACGGAAAGAGTGAACCAGGTGCTGGAAGATATGTTGCGGGCCTGTGCTCTAGACTTTAAGGGGAGCTGGTGTCGATATTTGTGCCTGGCAGAATTTGCTTACAACAACAGCTACCAGGCTACCATTGGAATGGCACCCTATGAAGCTCTATACGGGAGAAGATGCAGGTCTCCTATCTGTTGGTACGAGGGTGGTGAAAGGAGGGAAATGGGTCTTCAGGCCTATATTATTGACAATACCACCCGCGCTATACAGAATATCCGTCAGAGAATCGAAACTGCTCAGAGCCGACAAAAGAGCTATGCGGATATGCGGCGTAGACCGTTAGAATTCGAAGTCGGGGACCTGGTATTCCTCAGAGTGACCCCTATGAAGGGAGTGATGAGATTCGGAAGGAAGGGTAAACTAAATCCACGTTACGTGGGACCCTATCCGATATCACAGAGAGTGGGCAAGGTGGCATACAAGCTGGAACTGGCCCAAGAGATGTCGACTATACACAACGTGTTCCATGTCTCTATGCTCAAGAAATGCATATCAGGCGGACCAAGTGATCGAGCCACAAATTGTACACGCGTTCAAGAGGACTGAGTATCGAGAGTCGGCCTATCCGGATACTAGACCGAGATGTCAAGAGACTAAGGAACAAAGAGGTGCCCTTAGTGAAGGTCCTGTGGCAGAGTCGCAATATGAGGAGGCTACTTGGGAGCGAGGAGGACATGAGGCGTATAGTACCGGATTGTTTTAAGTTTCGAGTACGAAACTTTTACAAGGTATGAGGGATTGTAACGCCCGTGAAATTCTAGCAATTTTACGAGAATTTTTGGCTTTATGATGATAGGCTTTATGTAGGCCTTTTTGGAGAAATAAAAGAAAATAAGCCAAAAAGAGATGCAAAGCCTAGGAATTGAACCCCCCACCTCTAGAGATAGCCAAGCCTTATAGATGCACCCACTAACCATGAGCCCAATAGAATCATATCATTAGAGGAAAAGGAACCTATAGATAAATGGGAGGAGGGTAAATGAAGAGGCTTGACAAAGAGAAGAGAAACTTCTCTTCCTCCCCTTTATAAAGAAGAGAGAAGTTCCACTTGGCCACTTCTTCTTTCCTTCTTCCTCTTCTCTTCATTCTCACCGAAACCTAAGCCCTTCTTCTTCTTCCTTTGAGAGCCCTTGCAAGCTAGGAGAGAGCTAGGTGACTTCCATTAGGTCATCTCCTCAAGCAAAGCGAAGGAGGTAAGTTTTCCTCACCGCAGTGTATTAGTTTGATAGGTTAGGTTGCTTGAAAGAAATATGAAATTGTAGCCTTATAAGTTTCGCCAACTAAGTTGGTGGGCTAGGATTCATGAAAATGCTACTAAGGGAGGTTTGTATGGGTGGTATGTTTCAAGTAGATACCTTTAGGAGTCCAAAGTCCAAAGGGATGACCCTATATGGTTGCCAACCCCAAGATTTTAGGGTTAGGGTTGTATGAACTTGATTCTAAAGTTATGTTCTTAGATGGTATGTTTCAAGTAAGACCTTTAAGTAACCACCATCCAAGATGATGCCCTTATAGGTTTTCACCCTAGGTAACTAGGGTTAGGGTTGCATGAAAATATCCCTAATGATGCTATGCTAGGTTATAATGCTCATGGATTAAGTTTATGGGACAAGAACCCAAGATGATCCCTTATAGGATTAGCCCACCAAAGGTAACTAGGGTTAGGGTTGCATGAAAATATCCCTAATGGTGCTATGCTAGGTTATAATGCTCAATAAATAAGTTTTGGTGAAAAGAACCCTAGTTGATCCCTTATAGGATACTGCCACCCAAGGTAACTAGGGTTAGGGTTGCATGAAAATATCCCTAAAGATGCTATGCTAGGGTGTAGTGCTCATGAATGAATATTAGGTGACAAGAACCCTAGTTGAGCCCTTATAGGTGTTGGCCACCCTAGGTAACTAGGGTTAGGGTTGCATGAAAATATCCCTAATGAGGCTATGCTAGGTTATAATGCTTTATGAATGAATTTTAGGGGACAAAACCTAAGCTTGAGCCCCTTACAAGATTCGGCCAACCAATGATTTTAGGGTTAGGGTTTCATGAAAACACCCCTATATGTAGTTGTGCTATGGGTATGTTTTTTTTTAATATGACATGAACTATGCTTGTGTGATGAATATGTTATGATTCAATGCAACATGAAATTAGGCTATGTGATGAACATGTTTGATGATTTAATATGCCTTGAATAGGCCTAGGAAATAAGCTTCATGTTATGATGTAATGTGCCATGAAATATGCTTAGGTGATGAACATGTTGTGTGAATTAATATGCCATGTATATGTTTAGGGAATATGCTTCAAGTTTATGAATTAGTATGCCATGAAATTAGGCCATGTGATGAACATGTTTTATGATTCAATATGCCATGAATATGCCTAGGAAATGTGCTACATGTTTATGATGTAATGTGCCATGAATATTGTGATTTGCCTAGGTGAAGAACATGTTTTGTGATTTAATATGTCATGAATATGCTTAGGAAATATGCTTCATGTTTACGATGCAATGAAACATGCTTATGTGATGAACACGTTTATGCTTTAGGACCCCTTTAGGGTACTCTTACGTTATGAATGCATGTGTCCTTATGATAAGATAAGATGGAGATGCTTCCCTTTCAAGTAGGGATCAAGAGCTCTCCTTATGACAAGATAAGATGGAGATGCTTCCCTTTCAAGTAGGGATCAAGAGCTCTCCTTATGATATGATAAGATGGAGATGCTTCCCTTTCAAGTAGGGATCAAGAGCTCTCTTTATGACAAGATAAAATCAAGATGCTTCCCTTTTGTGTTGGGGATCAAGAGCATTCTTTATATTATGACAATAAAAAGGAAAGAATTAAGTATTTTACTTTGCAAGAGGTTAAGTACCCGACCCGTCAGGTGGTCGTTAATCAAATCCATAGGGACACAAGAAGACGTAAGAGGTCTTGCCCTGGTAAGACGTAAGAGGTCTTGCTCTAGTAGGACTGGTGGCTCGCTACTGACCTATTAGGGAACGCAGCGCATTATGTGGTACTTAACACAGGGCCCCCAAACAAGTTATGATGATATTGAAGTATTTATAAGTATATGTTTTGAAAAGAAAAGACTTTTATGATATTGTGTATGCTTATGTTAAATGCTCAATGCTTACGAACTAGGTTCTTTATGCATGCTAGATGTTATGAAGTTATGATGATATTGAAGTATTTATAAGTATATGTTTTGAAAAGAAAAGACTTTTATGATATTGTGTATGCTTATGTTAAATGCTCTGAATGCTTACGAACTAGGTTCTTTATGCATGCTAGATGTTATGAAGTTATGATGATATTGAAGTATTTATAAGTATATGTTTTGAAAAGAAAAGACTTTTATGATATTGTGTATGCTTATGTTAAATGCTCAATGCTTACGAACTAGGTTCTTTATGCATGCTAGATGTTATGAAGTTATGATGATATTGAAGTATTTATAAGTATATGTTTTGAAAAGAAAAGACTTTTATGATATTGTGTATGCTTATGTTAAATGCTCAATGCTTACGAACTAGGTTCTTTATGCATGCTAGATGTTATGAAGTTATGATGGTTAGAGTTAAGTCTAAGTATGTGGTGACTATGTACTTTATGCTAGTTTAGGATTTATGATGTGGTGAAGATTAAGGGTAAGGTTAAGAATACTTGCGACTATGTTCCTTCATGATTAGGGTTTATGTTATTACAAATGTTTGTGTTCAAGTTAACCAAATGCTTATGATTACGTTCTTTCATGCATGCTTAGTTTATGCAGTTATAACGCTCATGTTCAAAGTATGCCCTGCTTAGATTAATTATGCTTAACCTGCTTATGAACAATTCTATGCCATGCTTAGTTCTTTTGTACTATTACCTGGATATGTTGTTGATTAGTGTTGCTATGAAATGCTTAGGTCATTTTCTATGCCAGCATGCTCATGTTCTAATAGTTTGATGAAATCATGGCTTTTGTGAGTAGGCAAGGATCTTACTAAGCTATATGCTTATAGTTTATGTTGTCCATATCATCGTAGATAAAGGAAGTGCACTAGAGGAAGTGGCAGGAGGGGCCATGTGCGTGTGTGATAGTGGCATGGTGGAAGAAGACCCTTCACTATCTGCTTATATTTATATGCTCTAAGAACAATTTAAGACATTGCTTCCGCTTATAAGACTTGTGTTTAATGAGTATCCCTTTATTTAAGAGGTTCGATATGTTAGAACTCATGAACGAATCCTTTCGTTATGCATGTTATGAAATGAGATATGATATGTGGTCATGCTAATGATGAATAAGATAGGTGATGCATGTGCCAAAGAAGGTTTCAGTTATGATAACCTGTTTAAGCATGTAGACTTTGAACGGATCCATATGTAGTATGCTAATAAAAAAAAAATATATAGACCCAAGTAGCGCCGCCCTGAGAGCAGATAAGGGCGGGCGCTACATAGAATCTGTAGGACGAGGAAATGATACTTGGGCTAGGTGTGACATAGTCAGCCTAGTGGGGACTGACACTATAGACCATGTCCTGAACCAAGTGGGTATAAGATGAGTGAAGGGAATAGGGCACGATTCATTCGAGCTGCTGAAGGGTTTCAGAAATAGTTCTGGATCAACCGTTGATCTTTTCGGTTAATTAGGGATCATGATGTACTACTAGGTGCCACTCATGATCATTCTATAATTAATGGTTAATTATAGGCGACCAACATAAACTGAGAACCTATTTGGTCACACGCACAACGAGCGTAATCCGAAGAATTTAAAACGAGCTTGAGAATGGGATTCTCAGACCGAGAGAAACTAGATTTGGTTGGACCAAACAAGAAGAGAGCATGAAATCGTTTCAGTCGCAATGGAAGCGTGGATGGGCCATGTCTTATGAAGACATAATGGATGAACCGAAATGGTTTGGTTCTAATCCAATGGAGGAGAATAAACCAAAGGGTTTGGTTTATTTTAAACGAATGAACCAAAAGTTGGTTCGGTTCGTTTTAACTTAAAATAAACCATCATGGTTTGGTTTATTTTAACTTATATTAATGGAGCAGGTTAACGGGCCTTATGGTTATAATCCATTGACCATTAAGAGAATTAGTTCTCTATAAAAGAGGGCTTAAGGGATTGTTAAGCCCTAATCCAAAACCCAAGCCCAAAGTTGCCGCCCACCTCCATCCTTTGGAGATTCTCGGCGCCAACTCCTTGCCGCCGCCCACTTCTCCTCCAACTGGCATCCAGAAGGAGCTTTCCTTCCCCCTCGCCGGCGTCGAGCTGCTGCCGGTTGGTACTCCGGTGATCTCCCTTGGGTTCGGCGATAAGGTGAGCACTTGGCTTCCCTTGGTTGGCCGGTGCCTACTCCTCCACCAAAGCTGTCCAGTTTTCTGGACAGCTTGTTTTCTTCTCGTTGGAGCGTCGTTTGGACGACGGTTAGAGCTCCGACAGCGCCTAACTTACCGGGGATTCGATCTCCGGTAATCCTCTGAGGTGGAGGACGAAAGATTCATCAAATGGTTGACGAATACCTCTCCGGAGAAGCGAGTTTTGAGGATTCGATTTTGGATCCGAATTTGGATTCGGATCGTGATCATCTCTCGATCACATCGTCTTCAACACGAGGCTAGTAACCCGTACGAAGATGAGGCTTGTGACTTAGCGAAGTCATCCCGAGGATACTCGGTGTGGATACGGATAGAGATGATTCTAGCGAGGATCGTTCCGGTTGATGCCGTTTCCGCTACACGTGATACTAAAGGTATAACGTAGTTAAATTTCCTTTTATTGCAAATTTAAATTTACGGTTATGTCTACACATGTTGTACTATGCATGCGTGTGATGTTTGTGTTGTAATAAATATAGATTTATTATTTTTGTTTCTTCCGCTATGCACATGTTTACAAAACATGTTCGAACACACACTCGCCGTAGTGCCGGAAACCCAACAAACTCAAATCTTCTTAACAATTATCCCAAATTGGTAATCCCATAAATTCTCCCAAACATTCTCTCCAAACATTCTCTCCCTTTTTGACTAACATCAAAAAGGTTTTCTCCACAGAGGTCAATGTCTCATGTCCCAATGAGATCTTATAATCTCCCCCTTGGTCCAAAAATACCTAGGATGCCTACAATCTTCCTAGTGATAAGTCTCATATCACTCAAGATAGGCAATCCTACAAACTCTCCCAATTTCCAAATTGGGTATCTCAAAATTCTCATTTACCCCTTATGAGGAAAAATACCATCCATCATCCCATGATGGAAACTTCCCCCTAAAGGCTTGCTCCCCCTTGACCATTACACCAACAATGTCCTTGGGAAGTTCCTAAGCCAATAGGAACTCTAAACCATCAAAAATAAGGTTCAAAGTTCAACATTGAACTTTCCTATACCTTAAATTTGATACATCATCCTAACAACTCTCCTAATCCATATCCAATGGATTTCACCCTTTATAATGCTTCCCAAAGTATATCCTAGGGTTAGGAGTGGTTAGGGATTTTTACCATAGTTGAAAACAGGCTAAACAACCTTATTTTTCTCGAAATCAGCCTGACAATCAACTCTATCAGAGTTCAGTCGACTAACGTGCCAATCAGTCGACTGCCACCAAGGGCAGTCGACTGATAACTGAAATATCAGAATTTCAATTATCAGAAATGAAATTCGAAAAAGTGTAAGTAATTCTACATATATTGAAAAATCATGAAAATTCATACGTATCTTACTTATGAACAATACAATGGGTGAAAAATGTTAGAAAAATATTTTACCCATAAAATATCAAAATTGATACAAAGTTCAAAAGTGAAGAAAAACTTCAATGTTTTAGCTCACTTTGTATCAACTTCATCAATGGTGATTGCTATCAAAAGATAGACTTCACCAAGGTTTTCTAAAAGGATTTTAAAATAATTTTGAAAACCTATATTGGATAATATTCTTTGGGCTTAATGTACATGACTTGTATACTAGCCTTTCCAATGATGCACAATTAAGATAAGATGAGTTTTAGTTCATCTAGATGCAAAAGCTATGCACCTTGAACTTAACTCATATCCTAGCATCTCACATGTATCTAGGGTGTATAAATACACATACATGTCAATTTAGATGTGAAATGTGGGTTTTGTTTTCTTAATCTAAGGCCTCATGCATTTTCTTAGGCAACACTTCTTGATTCCCTTATAAATGGGACTCCAAGTCATGTCATTGTCCTTAAATCAATTTTAATCAAATTAAATGTATGAATGATCATGGAATAAATAATAACATAATTAAGCATGGCCAATGATCATGATGTCATGGCATATGATATAATCTAAAAACACATGACTTTAAACCTTAATCCTAACATGATCATGAAAAATAAACATGATGTCATGGCATGTTATATGGCAAACAAGGCATGGCAGATAAAAGGTATAAGTATAATAATACCTAACTTTTAATATTTGTTGTCATTTGATATAGTTAAATATATTTTGTCATATTGCTACTAATCTCCCAAGTCTGCCAAAAACCCAAAATGGCACACTAAGACCTCTAAACTTAAATTGTGCCAATTTGATTGATTTTTCATAATTCCAAAAATATATTGGCACATCCTAAAATCTTTTAGGATTTAAATTCAAATCTATTTCCAAGGTATCAATAACCTTAAAAATATCCTAAAGTGTCAACTTTGCTATGGTTGGGTTAGCTACCCTTCCAATCAAGGTTGACACATCTAAACTCATCTAGCGTGAATCGATCACACTCTTAGGAACTCAAAACTTATTTGAGCTCCTAGGGTTTACTAGGTATTCCTTAGGGATGACCTCCCTAGATACCTTCCTAATGACCCTTCTAGGTTTATTAGCCTTGGTCATTGTGGTCTTGCCTAGGTTAACCTTAGGGATTGCCTTCCTAGTAACCTTCTTAGTGGTCTTCCTAGGTTTCATGGAAACCTTGGCCACTAAGCACCTACCTTGGTCAACTTTAGGGATGACTTCCCTATTGACCTTGGTCTTCTTAGACCTAGGTTTAGTTCCATAATCAAATGGAATATTATGATAAGTCATCTTAGGCTTAGGTTTGTGACCCAAATCTTTCTTGCCCTTGGTTGACTCTTGTCTCCTATGCCCTAGGTTTTAACATTGACTTCTAGACCCTAGAGTTTGACCATTTGACCTTTGCATTTGATTTGTCATTTTTGCAAGGGTCTTTTCAAGTTTCTCAAGCCTTGACCTCAAGCCTTGATTTTCAAACTCTAATTGCTCAATTTTTGAATTTTGATTTAATATTTGGGCATTGTCCTTTCTAGGCATATGCCTAGTCCATTTGGGATTAAAACCTAGGTGGTCTTTAATTTTTCTAATAGATTCCCTAGGTAAGGTTTTTCTAGGGACATTAGTCCCAAATTTCTCCTTATTATTAAAATTGACACTCTTAGCTCCTAGACAAAAATATTTGTTATTCCTAGCATGCTTTTCATGATAAATTGTAAGAGAATTAAAATTCCTAGCATGCTTTTTGACATTTAAATTAGAAGGAGCATTACTAAAATGTACCTTAGGGTTAGCCTTAGCTCCCCCTACATGTGATGCTCCCTTTTTAGCCTTTTTCTCCTCCTTTGGGCATTGACTTCGGTAATGACCCGGTAGTCAGCATTTGAAGCAAATCACTTGCTCCTTGCTTTTGATTGTTAGGGGACCGACATCCTTGACCTTTGGTGCCGATGGAGGCTTCTTGACCTTCTTTGGGCACTTGCTCTTATAGTGCCCAAACTCCCTATACTCAAAATACATTATATGAATTTTATTTGAAATTGAGGTGTTTGAGTCACCTAGAGTGGTGGTGAGGGTCTCTTGAGCTTGCTCTTCCTCTCGACCGGATGTAGATGGTTCTTCTTGTTGCTCCGGTGTTGAGGATGCTCTAATCTCCTCCCCCTCAATCCTAGAGGTGGAGTCTTCTTCCACCGATCCGGAAGTTGACTCCTCTTCAACTTCCAAATCATCACTTGCTTGTGAGGATGAGGATTCATCTTCGCCCTCCTCTTCTTGAGCCGGTGATGGGTCTTCATGGAGCTTGGCCAATTCACTCCAAAGCTCCTTGGCATCCATGCAATCCCCTAGGCTACACACGATATCATTAGTAATTAGATCAAAAATAAATTTTACTACCTTCTTATTTTTATCAAATTGTTGAGTTGCTCCTTGGTCCATCTCTTCTTCTTGAGGAAGCCTCCCTTTGGTCCTCTTGGATATTCAAATCCTTCCATTAAGATGGATCATTCCTCAAAATCCCTCATCATAAAAAAATCTTCAATCCTAGCATTCCATTGGTTGAAGCCCTCTTGTCCATAGAAAGCATATGGGACAGGTGTATTGATGTCCCATCCAAGTTGTTCTTCAACTTCCATCTTTCCCTCTAGCGTCTTTGCTCCCGGCGGTTAGTTCGTAGAAGAGCCCCAGGCTCTGATACTAATTGTTGAGGATTCGATGGCCGCTAGAGGGGGGTGAATAGTGCTTTTCGATACTCGATGGATTATGATCATGTTCGTCTCTACAAGTTATGTTAGCGTAGAGGAATATATAGCAATAACAAAACAAGACAAACACAATTCACAACACGAAATATAATGTGGTTCGGAACCGAATGGTTTCTACTCCACGGATCGGGCTCTAAAAGCCCTAGCAATATAAACACGCACTACTAATCACAATAACTCCTTCTTGACACAAGTCGGAGGTGGAGAAACCTCGTACAATATCTCTAACAATAATAAGAAACAAATACAAGAAAGATACAAATGAAATACACAAGTAAAGAAAACAACATTTTACAATTGCTCTTTTGATTGCTTGCTTGATGGTTGCTTGAAATGCACTTGGAGACCCTGATTTGCAGTAGCAAATCACCCCAAAACTTCTCAAGAACCGGTTGCAAAATCCTCCTCCATGAGCTTCTTTTATAGCTACTGCCTGGGCTGGATTTCACCTATCAGTAGACTGATCGGGACCATCAGTCGACTAATAACATTGTTGCTGTGAGACAACGGTGCAATCCACGCTACAAAAATCCAATGGATAGGACATCAGTTGACTGATCATGTCCATCAGTCGACTGATCGAGCCTTCACTCGACTGCTAACCCCAACAATCGAGTCCGACTCCATTCTATGCCCAAAATACCAAGCACCAGTCGACTGATCACAAGATCAGTCAACTGCCCACCTCTGGCAGTCGACTGCTAGGGCACTCCCCGCAGTCAAACCCTAGTTGACTCACACCAGTTGACTGATACACCTCAAACATGAGGTTTAACCCAAGTATGGTGCCCCCATACTTGCTAGACCACCCGTAGCCTAGACCTAAGCCTTCTAGCCACCTTTGTCAGCCTCGCGCCTATCGGATCCCTCCAAGTCATCCATGACTTGTTCATCTATACGCTAGCCGTCAGGTGTTCCATCGGCTATGTCATGCTAACGATGTCTACACCGCCAAGACACATTGGACTTACGCTGCCAAGACTCCACTTAGACTTTACGCCACCAACCATTGGACTTATGCTGCCAAGACTTCACCCTTAGACTTTACGCCACCAATATCAAACCCCTTGGACTTTCCAAATGCCAAGTACTCATGACTTGGACTTTCACCGCCAAGACTACACCCTTGAACTTACATGGACAAGACTACACCCTTGGACTTTACTTGCCAACCCATATTGGACTTTCCATGCCAAGACCCATTCTTGGACTTTTCTTTGCCAAGACCCATGCTTGGACTTTTCTTTGCCAAGACCCATGCTTTGACTTTACATGGCAAGTACTCAAGACTTGGACTTTCCATGACATGGTCAACTCCAATCAACCATCAAAATCCCCCTCGAGCCAAACTCGAGTCCGGTCAATCATGACCCGGGTCGATTGCACTAACAATCTCTCCAAAACATTATCAGACAACAATGTCAAACATCAAAACATCGCTCAAGTCAAGCTCGAGTCCGGTTAATCGTGACTTTGGTCGATTGCACCAATAATGACTTCAATACTAGACATGCATGATGTACTAAAAAAATGATCTACTAATATATCTAGTAGGCATGGGAGTATAATGAGTGCTATCAAACCTAATCCTATGTCCCTCAATGGGAAACCTAGTGTCCATACAAGGAGTAGAAGATGACTCAGCCTCAACTCCTCTTCCTTTCCCCCTAATTAAATTATAATAATTTAATATTTATGGAAAAATAATTGCAAATAAAGTTTAGAATTGTTACCTTGGCATTATAGATGATATTATAAAAGAGATTTAATGACCTAAGCACTTCAAAGGGTTGAAAAGGGGTGTTTAACAATTGTTTGTGGTTATTGTGAGTCGACTCGGCACTGCCCTAACACTTGTTTTTGTTAGTGAAAGCCCTACAGTCGATCATGTGATGATTATTGTATGGACTTGTTGTATCATATTTTTATATATATTTATAAAGGCATTTCTTTATGGTTATTATACTTACTTGTATTGGTGCCAAATAACTATGTATAATAGCATCCTTGAGTAGAAGGTTCTTATCTATATCAATCGATTGGTTGAATCGATAATGAGATTATATAGAGAATACTACTCTTAATCATTCCTAGTCAAGTATTAATATTCAGGGACAGTGTTAATGCGAAGAGACTAGCATGTAGGTCAACTCGATGACTTGATCTCACAAGTCATGGATATGAGATATCAAGTTGACACATGGGTATGCATTGGAGAATGTATACTGAATTGCCTGCCTTGAGAAAGTATCATGGATCGTTATATGAGTATCATATACTTTCTCATGTGACTATTAGTATGACTATTAGTCCTTGGACCTAAAGTCACCATGGTTCCCTACATAAGGAGTTGCATACTTTGGCTTCGTCAAACGTCACCCGAAAATAGGTGGACTATAAAGGCGATTACTGGGTATATAATAAATTATGCGGAGGGATGTGAGTGATGTAGATGGGATCTATCCCTTCTATATGATGGGAGTGATATCATGATTCTTGATAGAGTGAGACCACTAAGTGCATGGCCATGCCCAAATGAGTCAATATGAGATATTGAGCTCATTTGATTAGAGTGAGTCTACTTGGAGTTCAAGATATAGATTGTACAGAGGATGACACGGTCTATGCCTCAATTGATCAATCTAGATGTCAAGGATAGAGGGATATTGTCACATATTGTGAGATCTACAATTAGTAGTCACAATGGTGATGTTGGATCTCAACATTCTTGTAACTTGGGTAGCAATGATGTGTTGCTAGATACCGCTCATTGCTTATGTTTCTAAATCAGTTTAGGAGCATTGACAATGTTACAAGAACCTATAGGGTCACACACAAAGGGCAATTATATGGAGATTAGGTTCATATGATGGACCAAGAGGATTAGGTTCATGTGATGAACCAAATTGGATTAAGAGTAATCCAAATTAGACTAATTGAGTTTGACTCAATTTGATTCAAGTGTTGAATGAGTCTAATTTAGATTTGATTCATTGAGTCAATTTAAACTAATGAATAGAGATTCATTAAATTAAATTGACTTGAATCAAAGGTTAGATTTGATCAACCATGGGAGATAAGAGGTCAAGTTTGACTTGACTTGAGAGGGAAGATGAAGGGTCAAGTATGACTTGACCAAATGCCACTTCATGGTGACTTGGCATAGGGTCGGCCAATGATGATGTTCCACATCATCATGGACACATCATGGTGTGCCACCTCATGAGGATGACCAAGAGCCATGGCTCCTGGTATTACATGGATGTTTTTAACCCTCCTTAAGTGGTCGGCCAAAACATTAGTTAGTCTAATTGAATTCTTCTTCTTCCTTCTCCTTTCTTCTTCTCTCCCTCTCCTCCATTGCCGAGACCTCCCAAGAGTTCTAGCACACTCTAAGTGGTTCTCTCTACCTTTTGTCCATGTGGATACGTGTAGAGGAGTGTACACTTGACACTCTACAAGATTCGACAAACTTTTGGACGAGCGTGATAAGCGAAGGGCATCGCTACAAGGGTAACATTCTTCCCATATAGATCTAAGGTAGATCTAGTGTAGATAAACATGTACATGACTTTTATTTATCTTCGCACGGATCCGTGGTCAGCTTTCGAGATTTCCACAATGCAAAAAGTGGTTTTTGCGGCTCGGAGAGTCTAACAGTGGTATTAGAGCCACGTGCGAAGCATGTACATGTTTGTATTTTTAATTTTTGTATTAGATACAAAAAATTTACATATCTGTAAGTTTCTGTAATTTTCTTAATTTTATAGATTTTTTAAGTATTTTTCTCGTAGAGTCGAAGCAACAAGTGTTTGGACACTTGTTGGCTTCCACCACCGAGAAAAACTCTCCGAAATGGCAAGGTCTCATTTTTGTTTTTTGGGGACAGCGACTTAAGGCACTGTAAGATTGGTATTGGACACTCACGAGATTCATTTTGCGAGAAGGGGCTCCACCCCTAACCCCGCTAGGGGCATTGTCCCGCGATCACGCCCGAAAATCACTTAGCGGGACCGTTACGGAGTTGTGACTCATAAAATTGAAAGAAAAAAGTAGGAAAATTATAGAAATTTATGTAAAATACATAATTTAGAATTATGTATGATATTGTTATGGTCATGGCTCAAAAACTCCAATGTGATTGGATAAAATTGTGTTGTAATTCATAATACGGCTTGCGCACCGTTTTTAGTATTGTGCATGTTGTATATGATATGCGACCTGCGCGTCGTTCCTCCCTTATTATATTCCAATTGTAAATAGATTTTTGACTCGAATGTAACTCAATTTTCATGTTTTTAATGTACAAAATGAAGCGGTGGAAGGTCCACTCGTAGACGGAGTTACGAGGAGTGTGCCGATGACACATGGTGGTCAAAGGAGGCGCTTGGAGAAGCCGCTAACCCTAGGTTGACCGTCTGATCTTCTCATTGGCTTGAGAAGATCGTAGTAGGGTCATGAACTCATCAAAAATTAATTAATTAGTATATATATATATATATATATATATATATATATATATACATATATATATATATATATATATATATATATATATATATATATATATATATATATATATATATATATATATATATATATATATATATATATATATATATATATATATATATATATATATATATATATATATATATTTGTTTTTTCTTGTATGTATGTGATGCATGCTAGTATAGGTTAATTAATGCCTTAATGCGTATATAATACACATTCACATTTAGATTAGATCTTAATCAAGTCAACTCGAAATGCCTACCAAGTTTTGATACCCATAACTACCTTGATCATTTGTTGTTGTTGAATATGCTAAAGCAGAGCAATGCATATTATCTTGGTAGGGTGCGAAGGGACAATCTTGGTCCCGCCTATCAAAGCTTGGGTGAGAATAAGCTCAATTAGATTGAGTGAAACTAGTTAACTCAATTGGATCAGGTAAAACTATAGGCATATTCCAATGGTTGGAAAGATAGGATAAGATCACATTTACACTAAATCTTAGGCGATTTAGCCAAAGCTAACTCAAGTTTTTTGTAAATGTGGATCTTGATCCTATAAACAAGAGTTGCATAGAGATGTAATTGGTAATTTGTTACCTACCATTCATACTAAGTCTTGGGCAATTTAGCCAAAGCTAACTCAAGCCGTAGTATGATGTGGATCTTATCCCGCGAGAATTATAACTAGTTGGTATGAATCTAGTAGTGTGGTTTGACCACATTCATGACTCGATTCTACAAAAGTCCTATAATTCAATAGGAGAATCATTTAATTAAAGGCATAATTAAATGAAAAATGGAATATGATATTTACTTTCTGTATTATTTATGTTGTAGATTGTCATGTCGTCAAACACGAACACTCTCTCCCTGCATTCTGTCCTTGAGAAGGACAAGCTCAATAGAGCTAATTTCCTGGACTGGTACAGGAATCTAAGAATTATTCTCAAACAAGAAAGAAAACTGTACATCCTGGAGCAGCCCATTCCAGAAGCACCTCACCGCCCTTTGTCACGCATGGCCAAAGATGATGCATTAGATGTGTCATGCCTCATGCTCGTGACCATGAACTCTGAGCTTTAGAAGCAACACGAGTTGATGGATGCTTTTGATATGGTTGAACATCTTCATCAACTGTATCAAGGATAAGCAAGGCATGAAAGATTCGAGATCTCTAAGGCACTGTTTCAGTGCAAGATGCAAGATGGGACTCCCGTAGGTCCATATGTACTCAAGATGATTGGGTACATAGAGAACCTACAGAGGTTGGGATCCCCACTTGGCCAAGAACTGGCCACTGACTTGATCTTGCAATCCTTGCCAGAAAGTTACAATCAATTTGTCATGAATTACAACATGAATGAAATTGATAAGTCACTACCTGAGATGCTTAGCATGTTGAGAACTGCTGAGCTCAACCTTAAGAAGGCAAAGCCCAACTCCATTTTGATAGTGCAAAAGAATAAAGGCAAGGGCAAGCCTAAAAGTAAGGGAAAGCCCTAAGCCAAGGGCAAAGGCAAGGCAATGAAACCTAAAGGAGGGGTTGCCAAGGATGTTGAATGCTACCACTGCGGTCAGACCGGTCACTGGAAGCGAAACTGCAAAGGATACCTGGAAGATCTTAAGAAGAAGAGAAGTGAGACTTCTACTTCAGGTATATATGTTATAGAAGTCAATCTATCTATTTCTTCATTGTGGATATTTGATACTGGATGTGCTTCTCACATTTGTACTAATGTACAGACGCTGAGAAATAGCAGGGCATTGACGAAGGGCGAGGTAGACCTACGAGTAGGCAATGGAGCAAGGGTTGTTGTTGCTGTAGGAACTTATTTTCTATCTCTGCCCTCTGGGCTTGTACTAGAATTAGATGAATGTTGTTATGTGTCTGCTCTCACAAAGAACATCATTTCAGTTTCTTGTTTAGACAAGAAAGACTTTTCATTTATAATAAAGAACAAATGTTGTTCCGTTTATTTAAATGATATGTTCTATTGTAGTGCACCTATGATGAACTGACTCTACATTCTAGACTTAGAGAACCCCATCTATAACATAAGTACCAAAAGGTTCAAGTCAAATGAGTTGAACCAAACCTATCTCTGGCTTTGTCGCTTAGGTCACATAAATGAGAGTCGCTTATCCCAGCTTCATAAGGATGGGTTGCTGGACTCATTTGATTTTGAATCATATGAGACATGCGAGTCTTGCCTTCTAGGTAAGATGACCAAGACTCCCTTTAGTGGATACAGCGAAAGAGCAACAGACTTGTTATGACTTATACACAGTGATGTGTGTGGCCCTTTCAATGTCGCTACTAGAGATGGTTATAGGTACTTCATTATATTTATTGATGACTTCAGTAGATATGGTTATGTGTATCTGATGACACATAAGTTAGAATCCTTTGAAAAGTTCAAAGAATTCAAGAATGAAGTACAAAACTAACTTGGCAAGAGTATTAAGATACTTCGATCAGATCGAGGTGGTGAATACCTTAGCCATGAGTTTTGTGACTATCTAGCTGAGTGTGGGATTCTATCCCAACTCACTCCTCCTGGAACACCATAGTGGAATGGTGTATCCTAAAAGAGGAATTGTACCCTATTAGATATGGTACTATCTATGATGAGTCACACAGATCTTCCTATATCCTTTTGGGGATATGCTCTAGACACAGCAGCCTTTACACTTAACTGTATTCCATCCAAAGCTGTGATAAAGATATCATATATGATATGGACAGGGAAAAATCCACAGATGTCTTTCATGAGGATTTGGGGTTGTGAGGCTTACGTTCGATGTCAAGTCTTAGACAAACTGGGACCCAAATCTGAAAGTGCTATTTTGTTGGATATCCCAAGGAAATGAAGGGATATTACTTCTACATTCCCAGTCAGCACAAAGTGTTTGTGGCAAAAACTGGGGTATTTCTAGAAAGGGACTTTGTTTCTAGAAAAACTAGTGGGAGTACGTTCGATCTTGAAGAAATTCAAGATATGGACCATAGCACTGAGGCTTTGATGGAGGTTGAACAGGAACCACAAAGTGTTGTGGATGATGAGATTGTTGCATAAAGAGTTGTGGAATAACAACCTGTTCAAGTAGACCTACCTCTTCGCAGGTCTGATAGGGTACGTCGTCAGCCTAAGAGATACTCATTTCTCTTGTCTGACCATAATAATGTTATGCTCGTTGAGAATGAGCCTACCTCCTATCAGGAAGCTGTGATGAGCCCAGATTCTGAGAAATGGCTAGAGGTCATGAGATCCGAGATGGAATCCATGTACACTAACCAAGTATGGACTTTGGTTGATTCACTTGAAGGCATCAAACCCATTGGGTGTAAGTGGGTCTTTAAGAGAAAGACTGACATGGATGGACTTATGCATACCTATAAGGGTCGATTGGTAGCTAAAGGTTTCAAGCAAATTCATGGTATTGACTATGATGAAACCTTTTCTCCAGATGCGATGTTTAAGTCCATTCGGATCATGCTTGCTATTGCAACGTACCACGATTATGAGATCTAGCAGATGGATGTCAAATTCGTGTTTCTGAATGGAAACCTGATCAAGGATGTGTACATGACACAACCTGAGGGTTTTGTAGATCCACAGCATACTGGCAAAGTATACAAGCTGCAAAGGTCCATTTATGGGCTAAAACAAGTTTCTCGAAGCAGGAATCTTTGATTCGATGATGCGATCAAATAGCTTGGTTTCATCAAGAATGAAGATCAACCCTATGTCTACAAGAGGGTTAATGGGAACACAGTTGTCTTCCTTGTATTGTATGTGGATGACATACTACTCATTGGGAATGACATCCCTTTGCTACAGTCTGTGAAGACTTGGCTGGGGAATTGTTTATCAATGAAGGACTTAGGTGAAGCAGCCTATTTCTAGGCATCAAGATCTATAGAGATAGATCTAAGAGATTGCTTGGCCTAAGTCAGATTACATATATTGACAAGGTATTACTATGGTTTGCCATGCAGAATCCCAAGAAGGGATTTCTGTCGATGTCACATGGTGTGAGTCTTTCGAAGACTCAAAGTCCCTCTTCTAGAGAGAAAATAGACCACATGGATAAGATTCCTTATGCATCTGCCATATGATATATCATGTACGCCATGCTATGTACTCATCCTGATGTCTCGTATGCTTTGAGCATGACGAGCAGATACCAGTCAGATCCAGGTGAGCGTCACTAGATAGCAGTCAAGAATACTCTTAAGTACTTAAGAAGGACTAAAGAATATTTTTTGATATTTGGAGGCGATAGGGAACTAGCTATAAAGGGTTACAGTGATGTCAGCTTCCAAACTGACCAGGATGATTATAGATCACAGTCAAGGTTTGTGTTTTGCTTGAATGGTGGCGATGTGAGCTGGAAGAGTTCGAAGCAGGACACAGTTGCTGATTCTACAACAGAGGCCGAGTATATTGCTGCATCAAAGGCAGCAAAGGAGGCAGTTTGGATTCGCAAGTTCATTACTGAGCTTGGGGTGGTTCCTAGCATAGTAGATCCTATAGAGCTCTATTGTGACAACAATGAAGCGATTGCACAGGCTAAGGAACCTCGCTCACACCAGCGGACCAAACACATACTATGGCGCTTCTATCTCATTCGAAAGATTATCGATAGTGGAGAAGTGAAGATTTGTAGAGTACCCACAGAGGCTAATGTCACAGATTCCTTGACCAAGGCTTTGGCATAGAAAAAGCATGATGGTCACACTAGGTCATTGGGTATTAGATACTACAGTGATTGACACTAGTGCTAGTGGGAGATTGTTAGTGAAAGCCCTAGAGTCGATCATGTGATGATTGTTGTATGGACTTGTTGTATCATATTCCTATATATATTTATAAAGGAATTTCTTTATGGTTATTATACTTACTTGTATTGGTGCCAAATAACTAAGTATAATAGCGTCCTTGAGTAGAAGGTTCTTGTCTATATCAATCGATTGGTTGAATCGATAACTAGATGATATAGAAAATACTACTCTTAATCATTCCTAGTCAAGTATTAATATTCAGGGACAATGTTAATGCGAAGAGACTAGCATGTAGGTCAACTCGATGACTTGATCTCTCAAGTCATGGATATGAGATATCAAGTTGACACATGGGTATGCATTGGAGAATGTATACTGAATGACCTGCCATGAGAAAGTATCATAGATCATTATATGAGTGTCATATACTTTCTCATGTGACTATTAGTCCTTGGACCTAAAGTCACCATGGTTTCCTACATAAGGAGTTGCATACTTTGGCTTCGTCAAACGTCACCCGTAAATGGGTGGACTATAAAGGCGATTACTAGGTATGTAAAAAATTATACAGAACGATGTGAGTGATGTATATGGGATCTATCCCTCTTATATGACGGGAGTGATATCATGATTCTTGATAGAGTGAGACCACTAAGTGCATGGCCATGCCCGAATGAGTCAATATGAGATATTGAGCTCATTTGATTAGATTGAGTCTACTTGGAGTTCAAGACATAGATTGTATAGAGGATGACACGGTATATGCCTCAATTGATCAATCTAGATGTCAAGGATAGAGGGACATTGTCACATATTGTGAGAGTCATAATGGTGATGTTGGATCTCAACATTCTTGTAACTTGGGTAGCAATGATGTGTTGCTAGATATCGCTCATTGCTTATGTTTCTAAATCAGTTTAGGAGCATTGCCAACGTTACAAGAACCTATAGGGTCACACACAAAAGGCTGTTAGATGGAGATTAGGTCCATATGATGTACCAAGAGGATTAGGTTCATGTGATGAACCAAATTGGATTAAGAGTAATCCAAATTAGACTAATTGAGTTTGACTCAATTTGATTCAAGTGTTGAATGAGTCTAATTTAGATTTGATTCATTGAGTCAATTTAAACTAATGAATAGAGATTCATTAAATTGACTTGACTTAAATCAAAGGTTAGATTTGATCAACCATGGGAGATAAGAGGTCAAGTTTGACTTGACTTGAGAGGGAAGATGAAGGGTCAAGTTTGACTTGACCAAATGCTACTTCATGGTGACTTGGCATAGGGTCGGCCAATGATGATGTTCCACATCATCATGGACACATCATGGTGTGCCACCTCATGAGGAAGACCAAGAGCCATGGCTCTTGGTGTTACATGGATATTTTTAACCCTCCTTAAGTGGCTTGCCAAAACATTAGTCAGGCTAATTGAATTCTTCTTCTTCCTTCTCTTTTCTTCTTCTCTCCCTCTCCTCCATTGCCGAGGCCTCCCAAGAGTGCTAGCACACTCTAAGTGGGTCTTTCCACCTTTTGTCCGTGACGATACATGTAGAGAAGTGTACACTTGACACTCTACGAGATTCGGCAACCTTTTGGATGAGCAGGATAAGCGAAGGGCTTCACTACAAGGGTAACATTCTTCCCATATAAATCTAAGGTAGATCTAGTGTAAATAAACATGTACATGACTATTATTTATCTTCTCACAGATCCGTGGCTAGCTTCCGAGGTTTCCGTAATGCAAAAAGCGATTTTTGCAGCTCGGAGAGTCTAACAGTTTTATACATGGAATCCAGTCGACTGAAAATAATTCAGTCGACTGAATTTGAGTCGACTGGACTCAGTCCAGTTGACTATGATAAATTTACCATTTACTGCGTTTGCTACCCAATCAACTGTATTGTCTTGAGTCAACTGGATTAGTCTTAACTCTTATCTATCGGTGTATTCCAGTTGACTAAATTATTTTCAGTTGACTGGAGTCGCATTTTTACATTTCTGTGGTTTGGAGGCAACTGGACATGATCCTGTCAACTCTTTTTTATAGTCGACTGGAATCGATAAATTTTTACTTTTGATTAATTTTTACAGTTAATTAAGTAGGTTTAGTTGATTAAGTTAATTGTGTTGATTACGTTGATTAAATTAAGTTTATTGATTAAGTTAATTGAGTTGATTAAGTTGATTTGATTGATTTGATTAAATTGAGTTGATTAAGTTGATTGATTTAATTAGATTAAGTTGATTAAATTGACTTGATTAAGTTGATTTGAGTAAATTGATTTGATTAAGCTGATTAAATCAAGTTGAAAAATGGTTAAGTTGAAAATTTTGATTAAGATGGTTAATTTCTAATTCATCTCGTCCGATCTAAGTTTTCAATAAACATTAATCCTATGGGTTTTGTGAGATGAGGATTTATTTTACTATTAATTTATTTTAATGAGAAATTTCAAAGTTTTTAAACTTGTGTTAGATTCAAGTTTAGCTTGAGCTAATCAAGAAGATTTTTCCAGCATTGACTTCCAGGTCATGGCGAGGCACATGACCTGCTTGGCTATCAGATGGACCACTTCCTAGACAAAATCAATGAAGGAATCAAGTACTTGACTCACTTTGGACTAAGCTTTGGTCTAACTAGTTAAAGACTTAGTGAGTTAGCTTCGGTCAATTTCACTCAACTTAGTGCACCAGGTCGTGGCGAGGTATATGACCTTCTTGGATATCAAATGGACCACTTCCTAGACATGCACCTTGAAGAGCTTCCCTAATTTCCTATCAGTTCACTTCGTCTTAGTACTAGGTTGTTCAAGTTTAAACTACATTGTTTCCTATCTAATCCATTCTAAATTAAGCAAGTAAAGTAAACTAAGACATGCAAGAGTTTAACTAAATAAAGAAACAAGCAAAGTGTTTGCTCCCCTTAAGTGATAACTTGGTTGAGTTTTGTTCACTAAGTGAACTTGACTCTTGGGAACCCAAAATTGGTTTGGTCCAACTTCGTTGACTAAGCTAGTCTTAGGAACCAATGCTTGGACTCTATTCTTAGTGTTTCGACTAAGTAGTGACATATATGATTTATATGAGGTTTTAGTTTTGTGTTCGAGCTCAAACTTATTGTACACAGCTTGCTGAGATCCAAGCATCATGTTGAGATACTTGGAGCCCGAAGTGAACCTTTCCAATGATCTGGTGAGATCTTCTACTTGCCTTTTTAGGACCAAGTTCTCTTCCTAAAACTTGGCAACTTGAGTTGAGTCTCTATCCTCAACTTGGCAAGTTGAAGTCTTCGAGTTTACTTGCTCCTTAAGTGCTTGAAATTCCATAAGGAGTGAGTCTACTCGGTTCTCAAACTTAGCTAATTTCCTACCTAAGCATGCAATTATGTTGTATAGTTTATCTTCTAAAGGAGAAGTTACCTCGTCTAGTCCATCAGAAATGGATGCGGATCCATGGCTTCTCTCGGACTCAGACTCGGACTCGAAACTCGATTCAGCTTCGGAGCTCAATTCGACCATGAATGTTACGAAGCTTCTCGTTATCTTTTCTGCGTCCGACTCTTCCGAAGACGATTCATCCCAAGTCACCTTGAGTGCTTTCTTCTTCTTTTCCTTTTTAGGTTTTTCTTCCTTCTTTAGATTTGCACATTCTGACTTATAGTGACCTTTTCTGTTGCACTCATAACATGTTACTTCCGATCTAGGTCTTGACTTGTTGTCGATGACCTTTTTAGCATCTTTCTTCATAAATATTTTTCTCCAGTTAAACATCTTTCAGACCATATTTATGATTTCTTCCTCTCCATTTAGGTCTGACTCCAACTCGTCTTCAGACTCATTCTTAGTTTTCCTTTACTTTTTAATCGAACCTGCCACTAAAGCAATACCATTCTCGATTTGACCCAGTTAGCTTGTTCTTGTATTTTGAGTTCGCTAAATAGTTCATCTAGTCTAATTAAGGAAAGGTTCCTGGAGACCTTATAGGCATCAACGATGGATGTCCATAAAGCGTTCCTCGGGAATGCCTTAAGTGTATACCTAATTACATCCCTATTTTCTTTTTGATGACCTATTAGATGAAGTCCATTTAATATGTCCTTAATTCTAGTGTGGAGTTGACTAGCATTTTCATTTTCAAGCATTTTAGAGTTAAATAATTTATTAAGTAACATATCTCGTTTAATTATTCTAGTATCATTAGTACTTCATGCAGTTCAATTAACTTATCCCAATGTTCCTTAGAATTTTCGAAGGGACCGACTCTATTGAGCTCTTCTTTGATAAGTCCACATTGCAAGGTGTTAAGGGCTTTGTAATCAACTTGAGCTTGTTTCCTTATGTTTGTAGTCCATTTCTCTGATCTAACAACTCTTCTGAGTTGTCTACCAGAGAAATAAAACCTTTCCTAATTGAAAACCATACCTTGAGGTCGGTTTTCAGGTAGCACTCCATTCGCCTATTCCAATAGGAAAAATCCACTCTGTTAAAGAGAGGAGGGTGAACGGTGTTGTACCCTTCTAAGTGTGATATAACTAATAAAAATATATTTTATTATTAAATTTTTATTTAATTAATATTCAAAAATATTCCTAGAGTTACTCAAATTAAGTAATATTATATTATTGCAAAAAAATGACATTATACTAAAGAAACTATTAAAAAAACTCTATTCTAGTGAAAAAGAAAAAAACTAATGCAAAAATTATTCTAAGACAAAAAAATACTAAAATTAAAGAAAATTCTAGTGCTCTTGTTGGTGGTTGCACCGAGTTCGGAGCACCCCACTCTAATACCAATTGTAGGATTGAAGTTATCCGAGAGAGGGGGGTGAATCTCAGACTATAAAATTTTCTTTTAAAATTTAATTTTATCTTTTAAGAATTAAGAGTTATTGTAGCAAAAAATAAATAGACAAGTCTTTTACTTTGTTCACAACCCGAGTTGGGTTGCCACTCCAAGGCACATAGCTCTCTGAGAGCTACCTCGATGGGCAATTCACTAAAAGGGGCGTCCGACTCGAGAACACTCGACTTCGGAGGGGTTCATTTTTTACAAAAGATAATGAGAGAGGTAACAAGCTACCTTCTCTTAAATTAAAGTACAAAAGCGAAAGTAAAGCAAAATACAAAGTATACCGACACTTGTATCTTTTGAAATGGAGCTCGAAGTGTTGGAGTTGTGGCATTGCAGCGTGATGAAGCTCTTGCTGATGAGAAACACATGAGAAAAAACTTGAACATAGTAGAATTATCTTTTTCGAAGCTGGTTGTGCACTTATTTTGTAAGCTCTCTCCAATTGACTGGAATGCCCTCCAGTCGACTCCACATCAGTCCGTCGATATGGTACTTTGGCCTTTCTAGTCGACTGGACCTGTTCCAGTCGACTCCAGGTCACCTGACTTAGCATCGAGAAATTTGTCTTTCCAATCGACTGGATCTCCCTAGTAGACTGAAACTCTTTCCATCTGGGTTTCTAGATCTTCGATTGATCACCAACTAATCTTGCTAACTAGGTATCTAGACTACTGGACTACAGTCTACTAGTTCCTTGCAAAATGAGATTAGAAAAAACATACAGTATAAAATACAATAGCAGTAATAATACTACTCGATCTCAATGTCTTAGTCTCACATGGATTATCCGTTGGATCAATGCCTAACTTTGTCCCCTACAAAGGACTCGGCCTCACCTCTTCACTCGAGGCTTACCTGTTGACTGCTCTACCAGACTTACCATCCTTGACATTCGATCTGACCCATCAGGACTTCTGCCAGCTGTCTAGTCTCTCTAGCCTAGTTGGTCTTCATGTCGATTGTCCGATCTCCTGACCCAATCAGTGTTCATGTCAGATGTCTGGTCTTCTGACCCATCTGGTCTTCTTGCCTAATATTTGGTTCTCCTGATCTGTCAAGACTTCTGCTTAGTATCTGGTCAACGTAACCTACTAGGACATTCAATACTCATTGCCTAGTATATGGTTTGCCTGACCTACTAGGGGTTTCCTATTAGCCTTCACACTTAACACATTCATTAAACCATAAGTAATTTCTAATCTTTTACTATGGTTCATACATCAAAACTAAGGAGTGGTGCTCTTTGCACCAACATATGTGATGGCGTACAGAAGACAAGAGGATTCACATGAGATAAATCTCGTATCTGTCAACAATAAGATCGATCATGTATGTTAAGTTATGTACTAAGCTTGATGTATCATATGCTTCAAGTGTTATGAGCATATACTAGTCGGATCTTGGTATGGACCATTAGGTGACTATCAAGGCAATCCTTAAGTACTTAAGAAGAACTAAGGATTTGCTCTTGGTATATGGAAGAGATGTTATGGTAGTACATGGGTAAATTGATGTCATCTTTCAAATGGATAAGGATGATTCCAAATCCCAGTCAGGATACATATTCACCCTGAATGGAGGTACGATTAGTTGAAAATGTTCCAAACAAGAGATCGTTGTTGATTCTACCATATAGGAAGAGTATATTGCAGCTTTGGAAATGACAATGGAAGTGACTTGGATCAAGAAGTTCATTCTGAACTTGGAGTGGTTCTGAGCATTATTGAAGCATTACTATTGTACTACAATGACAATGTTGTCATTACACAGGCGAAGGAATTACGGTCTCATCAACGATCCAAACATGCACTTCATCACTATCACTTGATCAGAGAGATCAAAAGTAGAAGAGATATAAAATTAGAGAAAATTTCCACTGATAAGAATCTAGCAAGTCCCTTGACTAAGCCTCTCCCCAAGAGAAATTTAAGAGGCATGTCAAAGCTTATTATATTAAATACCAAGGCTATTGGCTTTATGCCAAGTGGGAGTATGTTGTAATAGATAGATGTCTTAAGGCAATCACCTTAGATGTTATTAATATAATTCATTATTTGAGTGTACATTATATATGTATTTGATTAGATCTTAAAATAATTTACTAAAGTCCATAATACGATACATAGCATAAGAGAAATTGTGATTGAATCACAATTAGTGAGTATCTCATCATGCATAATTATGTAAGTATTGAAACTATCCCTAGTCGATGAATTGATGAGATTGGACATCAACAATTCTGTGAGACTAGAACATGTTATGCTCCTTGATTTATCCAAACATTTGGTATTCACTGAATGGAAGCATAGGAATGCTGAGAGTGAACATGTGGATGCTAGTTAGGATAACTAGTTCATTGGAGTGACCTTCTATGAGACTTCATATGGTTATTCATGTTGATGAAGATCTCATTGCAGCTCGAGTGTGAACTTTCTTAGACTTGAGGTATTCAAGTCATCTTGATTATGATGACTTATGCTTTGACTTCTTCACAACCATCTCCATAGGAGGTATCACTCCAGGTTGATTGGGTATAAGTCAAAGTGATCGAAGATGTTTGAATAACTAACAAAGGACTTATCACTCTTGTAAAGGAGATGTATACTCTAGGCCTCTTGTCAGGATTGTTACTCAGAAGTCTTTGGCCAAAGCACACATGTCAAGAAGAATGGTCTTCTTGGACACATGTAGGGAGGAACTTCAAAAGAACAAGGAAACTATACTTGAGCTAGGTGTGACATAGTCAGCCTAGTGGGGGTGAGCACATAAACCATGTTCTGAATGAAGTTGGTATAGGATGAGTAAAAGGAATAAGGCACAAACAATTGTAGCTGCTAAAGGTTCAGAATTGTTCTGAAGTCAACATCGACTTTCCGATCAATTGGGGCTCATGATGTCTAAGAATAATGGTTGATATTAGGTGTCACTCATGATATATTCATAATCAATGGTTGATTATAAATGACCAACATAGTTAGGAATAATGGTGTCTCAAGAGATGTGAAACAAGTTAGAGAATAAGATTCTCAAAGAGAGAGAGGATGTTGATTGGACCAGACATAAAATGGTATGAAACAAACCTTACAAAACCTAACATGGATGTGTCGGAGCTTAGCATGGTCATGCCACATGTAAACAAGATGAAACAGATCATATAGGGTCCAATACGGTCGTGTTGGTGTTGGCACGGTCATGCTAGACTCTACCCCAATCGACACAGGCATGCCTGGCCAATATAGCCAAGCACTGGTCATGGCAGAGAGCTCCATGGCCTAGTCATGGAGCTCTCCATGACCATGGCTTAGCTCCATGATCGTGGATCGGATTGTTGTTTTGGGTGTTTTTTGAGTTAGGTTATTTTGTTGGGTTTATGTGATAAACTTGTTAAGTATTAATGGTCCAAAGATACCCTAAATGATAGATGTATAAATACATCTCATCATCGAACCCTAGGGGTGCTTTTTGATGGCTTTGGTGGCTTTTGGATGTTTGAAGCTCCAAGGGTCATTTTATGTCGTCTCCTCCTCATCTCTCCTCTTCCTCTCCATGCTCGGCTAGCACTAATCAGAGAGGAAGGCTTGTAGCCTTTGGAAGGTTGTCTTGCGAAGATCCAGCATGGATACCAGTAGAGGTAAACCCCGTTGGTCTTGCTCATGGTTCTATAGATTTGAAAAGAATCTCGAAGTATAAACACTAACTATATTATGAATACTTCTCATATTTTCTTTATCAAAACATGAGATCCTAACCCCCAGAGATGTCTAGGATTGAATAAAAAATTTATTTTATCGCTCTTCCATTGCACTTGTATCCTAGAATTCCCAACAGATTTTTGCCTTGTCATGACATCATGCATCATTTAGGAATATTAGATTTTCTTTTGCAAATTATTCAATCAATATATGTCATATCATATTCATGCATTTACTCAACTGAAATTAAGGAAAATTGGCATTATTTGATATCTTAGGTAGGATAATCAAATTATAATACTAGATAGAAATGCATGATCCCTTAGTTTAGGGAAGAATCAATTTACAACACACAAAGATTATAGGATGACATGTGTATGGATTAAAATACTCTAGACACATGTGAGATTGTAGGAAAATGAGTTAAGTTCAAGATACTTATATGTTGCATCAAAATGAACTCAAATTCATCGAATAATATAGAGTAAGCATGGGGAAAGCTAATGTACAAGTCATGTACACTTGGCCCCTAGATCATGATTGAAAATAGGTTTTGAAAACACTTTTTAAATAATTTTAGAAAACCTTGGTGAAGTCTATCTTTTGATAGGAATCACCATTTATGATATTCTAACAAAGTTTCTTAAAACATTGAAGTTTTTAATAGTTTTTAACTTTGTATCATTCTTTGAAAATAATGGGTATTTAAATAGGAAACTATTTTTCACCTATAGTATTTGAAATATCATGTCTACATGAAATTTCAATATTTTTTGAAAATCGTAGAATTACTTATGCATTTCTAAATTTTGACTAAAAAACTCTGATTTAAAAAAAAATCAGAGACTAGTCGACTGCTTAAGGAATCATCCCACTGGTGCTAGGATCAGTCGACTGGTTACTGAAAACAAATGACTAAAGAGCTAGTTTTTGGTTGATTAGGTTCAAATTGGCCATTTAACTATAACTCTAGGTTGTTTAACTACTCTGAACCCTCCAATATGCTTAGACAAGCATTTAAAGGGTAATATTTTCAATGAAAATGGGTAAAAGAGTTAAATAGGGAAAGAATCAAACTTTAGAGGGATGTTAAAGTTCAAGGTTGAACTTTTGCCCATATTTTTGAAGTTTAGATTTCCTATAGGCTGAGGATCTCTCCAAAGACATTTTTGGTGCAATGATTTAAGTAAACCTTTAGGGGGAGATTGTCCATCAAGGTATGATGGATGAATTTTGAAAGAGCCTTATAAGAAGAATGAGGCATGGAGGAAGAGTAAGACACTTTGATTTGAAGAAAGGGGAGAATGAAGGATTTAATTGGAGAATGAGATATGGAAATTTTTGAGTGACTTTTTAATGTATGTCAAAGGGGGTAGAATAAAAGGTTTAAATTAGGAAACCTTTATTATGCATTGGCATAGGAAGAAGCAAGTTAGGCCTATGGGTTAGCCTAACTTAAAGATATTATCAAACATCAAAAAGGGAGAGATTGTTAGGAATAAATTATTGATGCAATCAACCTCAGTTCAAGGTTGACCAAGCTAGAGTGAGACTCGAGTTGGAGTTAAGTTTCGATGTTTGACAATATGACAATATGGTTGATAATATAATTATAGGATGGTATGGGACATCCAAGGTCATATGAGAGAGAGCATTGATATAATCATCATTGGGCCAGGATGATCATGATGGATGAGAATGTTGGTCTGATGAGAAGTCAAGTAGATCAGGTTGATCAGAGACTTGATGAGTGAAGTCCAACTGGGAGTTAGCGAGCGAGAAATCTATGTCGATCAAGGAAGACTGGACATTTGGTGGTTGGAAGTCCAACTAGGAGTTGGTGAGTGAGAAATCCAAATCGGTCAAGGAAGATTGGACACTTGGTGGTTGGAAGTCCAACTGGGAGTTAGCGAGTGAGAAATTCAAGTCGATCAAGGAAGACTGGAAACTTGGTGGTTGGAAGTCCAACTGGGAGTTAGAGAGTGGGAAATCCAAATGGGTCATTATTGGTCGGATACTTGTGGTTGGAAGTCCAATAGGATGTTGGCAAGGTAGAAATCTAAGTGGGTCATGGAGAACTAGACACTTGGTGATGGAAAGTCAAACTGGGAGTTGGTAAGTGTGAAGTTCAGGTAGGTCAAGGTTGATCAGATACTTGGCACAGAGAGGAAAGTCCAAGAAGGTCAAGTATGATCGAATGCTTGGTGTCAGAAAAGCCCTTACAGGTATAGATACTGGATGCAAGGTAAGGAAAGTCCAAATAGGTCAAGAAGGATAGGATGTTTGGCGATGTGAAGTCTTGGTAGGTTAAGGTAATCAGATGACTAGGCAAGTTAAGTCCTAGCAGGTCAAGGTGACTAAATGACTAGGCAAGTGAAGTCCTGGCAAGTCAAGGTGACTGGATAACTAGGCAAGTGAAGTCTTGGTAGGTCATGGTGACCGAATAACTAGGAAAGTGAATTCATGGTAGGTTAGGATGATCATTATTGGCAGGTAAAGTCCTGGCAGATTAGGGTGACCGTGCTTGGCAAGTGAAGACCTGAGCGGTCAAGGTGACCATTCTTTGCAAGATAAGTCCTAGTAGGTCACGGTTAACTGGATGCTAAGCAAGGGAGGTTCAGACAGATCAAGAGTGATTGGATGTTGGACAAAAAAGTCCTAGTAGGTTGAGGTCAACTGGATATTAGGCGAAGCGAGAGTTAGCTTAGGATAAGGTAAGACTAAAGTATCAATCGACTAGTGGGAGTTCACCAATCGACTGGGCACTCGGGAGTCAACATTCATGAGTTACATACTCAGGAAGCTCAGATGAGTACTCGGGCAGTCAACTAGTGGTCTTGACCAGTCAACTGGTTTGGTGCTCAGGCGACGGGAAGTCAGTGCTCGGGCGCTAAGAAACTCGACGCATGGGAAGGTGCTCGGGAAATGAGAAAGCGGTTCTCGGGCGATTGTTGGGATGTATATTGAAAAGTCTATCTTTTGTATGAACATCTTTATTTTGAAATAAGAATCACATGATCATTGTTTGCATATTTATGGTTATGCATTTTGTCTAATACATTACATTGTAGATAACACGGTGTGTAGTGTCACACGAGAGGTCATGTTATAAGTTCCTTGTAAAGTATAAGTAAAGGCTCACAACCGAGATGGTTTTGGACAAACCATTGGCATGGTTGTAGTGTGATTTGGTATTAGTTTATCTTGACCATAGAATTACACTAGTACACTTTGTGTATATTGAGCAGGACCGACTTAGAGGTGATTCGATTTATTGCTGACTACATAATCGAATCGGACCTTAGATATTATGTTGTACATGCTCTTAATCCCGATATAATAATGGGCACATATACTTAGTATTCATTTCTTTGATTTACCAATGGGCAAGATTTATAGAGTAAATTGATAGGCTCGATAAGTTGGGAAATGATATTATTTATATGGTGTGTCATTGATTATAGGAGGAAACTGTGTCCTATATAGTAGGATGATGATGTCCCCTTGAGGAGCTCATAAGGTTCATCATGTAAACCCTACAAGTGGACTTGGTCCGGCATGATGATAAGGTTGAGTGGTACTACTCATGGAGTTAGATGTTGATTAATTAATTGACGGACATTCGAGATCTTAAACACGAGGAGATAAATGTACAAATAATATATGGAGCTCATATTAACTTATGGGGGTTGGTGAGGTAGATTAATGATAATCCTTTAGTTGAATGGATTATCATTAATGGATCGGACTTTATGTGGGCTTGATCCATTAGGTGGCCAAGATCCAACTCCTCCTCATGGTCCCTATTGTAGCCTATTAAAACCTCATGGAGCCTAGATCCGATGATGGAAAATAAAACTCTAGATCCGACAGTGGAGATTAAATCTCTAGATCTGACGGTTGAGATTAAATCTCTAGATCCGACGGCTGAGATTAAATCCCTAGATCTGACGGTGGAGACTAAAAGGAGGCTTAAGCCTAACTCTATAAAAGGAGGCCAAGGCTTGGGCATGGATGACACTAAGGGAGATTAGGGTTTTGGAGATTGGCTTGAGAAGAGAGGTGGGCGGCGGCAACCCTAGGCTTCCTTCTTGAACGGCGACTAGGGTTTGGCCTTCTTCTTGGCCGGTGGCTTCTCAACCACCTCTCTCTCTAGACCGACGACAACTCCTCTCTCTCTCTCTTTCTCTCTCTAGGTTGGCCGGTGGCAACCTCTACCTTTCTTTGGGCCGGCAGCAAGCTTCAAGTTTGGAGCTTGTTGGTTGGTCCTAGATAAAGTAGAGTTTTCTTTTATAATCTTCCTTTGTTCGGGGTGAACAAAGAAAGGAAGATTGGTGATCTAGGAGGCTTCGACTTTTGGAAGATCGTCGCCCACACGACGTCCAAAAGAAGGAAGGACATACAATAGAAGATCGAGAGGTATAATGCTTGTTTATATTCTTTTGTATTATGTCTATAATTGTTTTCAATTATATGCATGTTGTATGTTTTGTTATGTGGCTAACTTACTTGGACCCCGAATACAAACGTAAAAACCAGCGATCCGTACATCGTCTATTCCTCGGCTATTCAAAGAATAGAGGTAGGTTGCTTGAACAACAAGTTTGTTCAAGTGACCACTCTAATCGAATAGCACGACAATGAAACGGTTGCTTGGGTAATCCCTTTTTGTCTAGGATTAATTTTTTTTTATCCTGGGATGTAGACAGGATCGCCATGAACAAGCGACCAAGTTGAAGTGGGAAGCGAAGTTTCCTACCTTCAAGTGGTATCAGAGCCAGGGTTTTTAATTTTGTATGTTTTAGGATTCGGTTACTTTTATGCACTTTTCATATATTATATGTGTCAGATAATAGTAGGATGTGCATAGGTTAACTTTTTGGTTGCATGCATAGGATCCAACTATTATGGCCATATGTGTGTATGTGATTGTATGTGTGTAATTGTATATTTTTTGAATCCTCGGGGTTGACGAGACTAGTATTTAATTTTTTTTAAGTACGTCATTGTTTATCCACTCATTTATTTTAGTTTACTTTCGATCTAGATTTCATGTACACTCCTTCGAAGAGTTTAGGATCGATGGATGTTAATTAAAATAGTTAGTCTTGGCTCGGATCTCCGGATGGCTCGTAAATGACGTAGGGAGGAGCAGACGAGATGGTGATACAACAGGAGGCATATTGGAGACAAAAACCATAATAGTTGGAAAAAAATTCTTTTTCATATTTATTGCTTATTGTTTGATATGCATGTCGTAGGCTAGAAAATTCCTCAATTTTAAATTACTAAGTGGGAGAGGGATATTTTTATAAATTCCCACGGCCTCCATTATGATTTGACATGTGATGCAAACAAACTTGCGCGTCGACTCTGAGTTCCTTCCTCCACATCGGATGAGTTTGTTTGCGGATCACAAGGTCAAATATGGTTATAGAAAATTATTAAGGAAGAGTGTGTACTTCCGCATCAGAAGGTACATAACCCGAGATAATTATCCTGGTACCGAGTAATGGTGAACACTTAGATACAAATATAAGTATCCTCCCCATCGAAGTCACTGCTTTTATTTGTAGGGCCGAAGAGGAACCAACTATTAATTTTATTTGTCAAAAAGTTAGGTTGACAAGATAGTAAAATTAATAGGTAAAAGCTTCTCTTACAAATGTAGAATTTGTATACGTCCTCACTATCGTGGCATACGATATTCTCGGTGTTTTGAGGTGTTGGTTGATTTTAAAATTTTATTGTTTGAGGAATCAATAATTTTTTGAAATCTAATATTTTGATCTATGTGATTCTTAGGTTTTTTCAAAATGACTTTCAACCTGCTTACTATGATACTGAAAGAAAATAAACTTACTGGACTCAATTATGTTGATTGGAAGAGGAATCTTGACATTGTCTTGACTGCTGAGGAATACAAATATGTACTCCTTGAAGAGTGCCCTCCTAAGCCTGTGGATGATTCTGGGGAAAAGGAGAAGGAGAGTTATAAGAAGTGGATTAAGGCTGATGAGATGGTGCGATGTTACATTTTGGCATCTATGTTAAATGTACTGCAACATCAGCATCAAGCCATGCCCACTTCTTATGACATGATGCTCAATCTCAAAGAGCTTTTCGAACACAAGAATCGGGCTGCTAGGCAGGAAGCCATGAGGAACTTAATGACGACCACCATGATCGAGGGAACACCTGTGAGGGATCATGTTCTCAAGATGATGACTCATTTGAATGAGCTGGAAGTCCTCGGAGCTGAGATCGATAGGGAAACCCAGGTCGATATCATTCTCCAGTCTCTACTTAGGAGTTTTGAGCAGTTTCACCTGAACTACAACATGAACAAAAGGTTGTATTCGTTGGCGAAGCTTCTAACATAACTCCAGGCGACAGAGGGGCTTTTTCGTCAGAGTGCTCAAGCACAGGCCATGGTTGCCCAAAATATTTCTACTTCTAAGCCGAAAGGCAAGAAGAAGAAGAAACAAGCTGGGGCAAAGTGGCAGGAGGAACTCAGGGAGAAGTGAAGAAGCTGAAAGGCAAGTGCTTCACTTGCAAGCAGACTGGACACTAGAAGAAGGACTGCCCCCAACCGGAAGCAGAACAAAGGTATATCTTTTGGTCTAGTCGTTGAAACATGTTTAACGGTGTTATCTACCAGCACCTGGTGTGTAGATACAGGAGCCACTGATCATGTCTGCAATACTTTGCAGGGGTTCCAAGAAACTAGACGACTGCCTGAGGGGGAGATTACCGTATACTTGGGCGATGCCACGAAGGTGGCGGTTGTTGCAGTGGGAGATGTTTATTTGTCTTTTGAGAGGAATAAAGTTTTGGTTCTTAAAAATTGCCTTTATGTACCTTTATTTAGAAAGAATTTGATTTCGGTTTCTAAATTATTTATGGATGGATATTCTATTTCTTTTAATGACAGAGTTGTTATAAAAAGGAATAGGGAGATTATCTGTTCTGGTGCATTGATAGGAAATTTATATACGCTTGAACCAAAATCTCCCACAATGCAAATAGAAGTAAATAACTCATCCTCTAATTCCAACAAGAGAAAAAAACCTTCGAAGATGAACCAAACATATCTTTGGCATCTAAGGATAGGTCATATTAACCTAAGTAGAATTTAAACGTTGATAGCTGATGGACCTCTGGGTTCATTAGTGGTGGAAGATTTCCCAACCTGCGAATTTTGCTTGGAGGGTAAAATGACCAAAAGGCCTTTTAAGGCCAAGGGGTATAGAGCCAAAGATGTATTGGAGTTGGTTCATTCTAATTTGTGTGGTCCTATGTCTATCCAGGCAAGAGGTGATTTTGAGTATTTCGTCTCTTTCATAGACGATTATTCAAGATATGAATACATTTACTTGATGTGTCGCAAGTCTGAATGTTTTGACAAGTTCAAAGAATTCAAGGCTGGTGTGGAGAAACGTCAAGGTAAAAGTATCAAGACACTATGATCTGATCATGGTGGTGAGTACCTCTTGGGAGAATTTAGGAATTACTTGTCAGAGGCTGGGATTCAATCCCAATTGTCTGCACCTGGCACACCCCAGCAAAATGGTGTAGCAGAGCGAAGAAATAGGACTCTTATGGAGATGGTTAGATCGATGATGAGTTATTCTGAGTTTCCAGATTCGTTCTGGGGATATGCTCTAGATACGACAATGTATATTTTGAACTTGGTATCATCTAAATCAGTGCCTTCTACTCCCATAGAATTGTGGACTGGGCGAAAGCCTAGTCTAAGACATATTCG
Organism: Wurfbainia villosa; assembly: GCA_025175895.1. NCBI lineage: Eukaryota > Viridiplantae > Streptophyta > Magnoliopsida > Zingiberales > Zingiberaceae > Wurfbainia > Wurfbainia villosa. The sequence continues at coordinate 129,347,699 of CM045986.1, read as the reverse complement.
AATTTGGGGGAGTCTAGCACATGTGCTGAAGGCAGATGTTGGTAAGTTGGAACCTCGTACATAAGTGTGCATGTTCGTTGGCTATCCTAGAGGAACGAAAGGTGGTTTTTTTTATAGTCCTAGAGATCAGAGGGTGATCATTAGCACAAATGCCAGATTTATAGAGGAAGACTATGTGATGAACCACAAGCCCATGAGTAAGATTGTTCTGGAGGAATTAAAAGGGGAAGTCACTACTTCAGTACCACCGGTACAAGAGGATATACCACAAGTCACTGCACCGCGTGTCACAGAGGATACACAGGTGATACCTCATCGTAGTGGGAGGGTTGTGAGACAGCCTGATAGATTCATGTTCTTGAGAGAATCTTCTGATTTGGTCCCTGGCGAGCATGAACTTGATCCCTGGACATATGACGAGGCAATCCAAGATAAAGATGCGGTATCTTGGCAAAGTGCAATGAATGCTAAGATTGAATCTATGGATTCAAATCAGGTTTGGGAGCTAGTAGAACCACCCAATGGTGTAAAAACCATTGGATGCAAGTGGATCTACAAAAGAAAGAGAGGAATAGACAGGAAGGTTGAGACCTTCAAAGCAAGGCTTGTAGCGAAGGGGTATACTCAGAAAGAGAGTATCGATTATGAGGAGACCTTTTCGCCGATAGCCATGCTTAAGTCTATCCGAATTCTCTTATGTATTGCTGCTCATATGGATTATGAGGTATGGCAGATGGATGTCAAGACAGCTCTCCTTAATGGAAGTCTTGAGGAAAATATCTATATGAAGCAACCAGAGGGATTCATTGAAAAGGGCAAAGAGCATCTTGTGTGCAAGCTTAATCGATCCATTTATGGATTGAAGCAAGCTTCGAGATCTTGGAACATCTTCTTTGATGAGGTAATCCAGTCTTATGGATTTATTCAAAGTCCGAATGAGTCTTGCGTATACAAGAGATGTGATAGAAACGTAGTGGTATTTCTTGTACTATACATAGATGATATTTTGTTAATTGGCAACAATGTCAAGGTGTTATCGAACGTAAGGGTATGGTTGTCCAAATAGTTTGATATGAAGGACTTGGGAGAAGTGGGACACATCCTTGGGATCAAGGTCATAAGGGATCGTAGGAAAAGGATGTTGTGCTTATCTCAAGCTTCATACATAGACACCATTATGGATCATTTTAGCATGCAGAACTCCAAGAAAGGTTTTCTACCTTTCAGACATGAAATTCCTTTATCTAAGGAGATGTGTCCTAGAACATCTGAGGAGATAGAGGAGATGAAGGTCGTTCCTTATGCTTCGGTAGTAGGAAGCCTCATGTATGCTATGCTATGTACGAGACCGGATATCTGCTTTGCTGTTGACATGGTTAGCAGATATCAGAGTAATCCAGGACATGGACATTGGACAGTGGTAAAGAATATATTGAAGTACCTGAGAAGGACTAGGGATTATATGCTAGTTTACCAGGTAGACCAATTACTCCCTGTGGGTTACACAGATTCTGACTTCCAATCAGATAGGGATAACAGTAAGTCTACCTCAGGTTTTGTGTTTACTTTGGGAGGTGGAGCCATTGTATGGAGAAGTGTCAAGCAGAAATGCGTGGCGGACTCCACCATGGAAGCTGAGTATGTGGCGGCCTCTGAGGCGGCCAAAGAAGTTGTGTGGCTCAGGAACTTCTTGATGGACTTGGATGTGATTCCTAGTTTGCCCAGAACTATCACAATTTATTGTGATAATAGTGGTGCAGTTGCAAACTCGAAGGAACCACGAGCCCATAAGGCAAGTAAACACATAGAGCGCAAGTACCACCTGATACGAGAAATCGTAAAGAGAGGAGAAGTTGTTGTGGCCAAGATTGCATCGGAGGATAACCTGACAGATCCTTTCACTAAGGCCCTTCCAGCGAGAGCTTTTGATAGGCATGTGGAGGGAATGGTAATCATATGTATGACAGTTTGAGGACAGCATAGTCTTTTTGTATAAGTGGGAGATTGTTGGGATGTATACTGAAAAGTCTATCTTTTGTATGAACGTCTTTTTTTTTAAATAAGAATCACATGATCATTGTTTGCATATTTATGGTTATGCATTTTGTCTAATACATTACATTGTAGATAACATGGTGTGTAGTGTCACACGGGAGATCTTGTTATCAGTTTCTTGTAAAGTATAAGTAAAGGCTCACAACCGAGATGGTTTTGGACAAACCATTGGCATGGTTGTAGTGTGATTTGGTATTGGTTTGTCTTGACCATAGAATTACACTAGTACACTTTGTGTGTATTGAGCAGGACCGACTTAGAGGTGATTCGATTTATTGCTGACTACATAATCGAATCGAACCTCAGATATTATGTTGTACATGCTCTTAATCCCGATATAATAATGGGCACATGTACTTAGTATTCATTTCTTTGTTTTACCAATGGACGAGATTTATAGAGTAAATCGATAGGCTCGGTAAGTTGGAAAATGATATTATTTATATGGTGTGTCGTTGATTATCGAAGGAAACCGTGTCCTATATATTAGGATGATGATGTCCCCTTGAGGAGCTCATAAGGTTCATCATGGAAACCTGTAGGTGGACTTGGTCCGACATGATGATAAGGTTGAGTGGTACTACTCATGGAGTTAGATGTTGATTAATTAATTGTCGATAAATTAATTAATTGACAGACATTCGAGATCTTAAACACGGGTAGATAAATGTACAAATAATATATGGAGCCCATATTAACTTATGGGGGTTGGTGAGGTAGATCAATGATAATCTTCTAGTGGAATGGATTATCATTAATGGATCGGACTTTATGTGGGCTTGATCCATTGGGTGGCCAAGATCTAACTCCTCCTCATGGTCCCTATTATAGCCTATTAAAACCTCATGGAGCCTAGATCCGATAATGGAAAATAAAACTCTAGATCCGACGGTGGAGACTAAATCTCTAGATCCGACGGTTGAGATTAAATCCCTAGATCCGACGGTGGAGATTAAAAGGAGGCTTAAGCCTAACTCTATAAAAGGAGGCCAAGGCTTGGGCTCGGATGACACTAAGGGAGATTAGGGTTTTGGAGATTGGCTTGAGAAGAGAGGTGGGCGGCGACAACCCTAGGCTTCCTTCTTTGGCGGCGGCTAGGGTTTGGCCCTCTTCTTGGCCGGCGGCTTCTCAACCACCTCTCTATCTCTAGACCGGCGGCAGATCCTCTCTCTCTCTTTCTCTCTCTAGGTTGGCCGACGGCAACCTTCCTTCAAGGTTGGCCAGCACTCCTCCACCTCTCTTTGGGTTGGCGGTAAGCTTCAAGTTTGGAGCTTGTTGGTTGGTCCTAGATAGAGTAGATAGTTGGATCGATGCGGTTCACTAGAGGGGGGGGTGAATAGCGAAAAACCTTTTCTTTTTCTTTCGTTCGTTAAAACTCGAGAGATAATAAATTAATTGCAGCGGAAATGTAAATATAAAATAAAAGAGACACTCGACACAAGGGTTTTACTTGGTTCGTAGCCGAAGGCTACTACTCCAAGGCCCTAGTGGTCCTTGACCACGTACGGAGGGCAAATTACTAAACAAACTCCTTCTCGTTGGAGGTAGGAGTTAATCGATACAAAAAGAACTTGAGGTAGAGGGACACTCCCCCTCTCCTCGTTACGATAAAAAAGCTTCGAAGAATGTAAATGAGCAACGACACTAAAATTAAAGCCGACGTACAAAAATAAAGGAAATGAAACCTAGACGTCGGAGAAGAAGAAGCACGTTGTTGTCGGTAGCTTTGCGGAGACTTTTTGGAAGCTTAGAATTGTTGTCAAAACCCTAGGTTTGGCCCTCCTTTTATAGCTTTTGAGCCCCTTTTCGAGTGGGTCTTCAACCAATCACAAATGGACACCAAACCGCTTTGAGGTGGAGTGATAAGCCTTGACTCCTCGAATCTGATCATTGACCATCAGTCGACTGATGGCCATCATCAGTCGACTGATGGCGATCGCGATTAGCGACCTTCTTGGCGATCGTATTTTGGCCAATCGAGTCCTCCGTCGGCGTTAGCACAACAAAAACATAATTTCGATGGTCGTCGACCATCCGATCTCGACCTAGACCATCAATAAGATGTCTTTGGTCGGATCTACGCTTAAGATCATCCCCGTAAAGAGGATACGACCTTACTTACTCTCGCACACTCGAGCTTACCTCGATGCTTACGTGTTGCTTTTGCTTCCGGCCTTCCACTCGATTCCTTCGGCTCCCTCCAAAATCACTCGAGTGTCGCTCGACCACCGCGGCTTTCTCCGGGTGTCGCTAGCCTTCAGCTCCAGCTATATCAATCTTCTGCACACTCGATTCAGCTCGTGAGAAAACAAAATAGACTTAACTTTGTGTCTTTGCTATAATCAAAACACAGGTTCGATTTCGGTGCCTCACTGCACCAACAATCTCCCCCTTTTTGATATATGGCAAAAACACACAAAGTTAAGGAAATTAAGTGCATGAAACAGTAAAGACAAGAAGCAAAAGTAGGAGTAGTAAAAATATTTCTCAAGTTCTCCCCTTAGAGGAACCCTCCCCCTTGACCGAGGGTGAGTACTTGAAAAAGACTTTTAGCTCTCCAAACACAAAAGATAATGAGTTAAGTAAATGACATTACTTAACTTAGGCTTCTTAGAGTCAAAAATAAGTGCAAGTTAAGTAATCAAAAGTTAAGTCAAAAGGTTAATTATTGGGCCTTTAAAGTTTTCAATTCCGAAGAGTTGAAACCTAAACCTTACTCCCCCTTAACTTAGGCCAGAATCAAAGTTTTAAGTTAAGTTATCAATTTCAAAAATTTGAAATTGAACTTTGGCCTTTTCTTGAACCTTAACTTTGGCCTTTTCTCCCCCTTTTGACATAAATCAAGGAAAAAGTGGGGGGGTTTTAAGAAAACCCTAAGTCCAGGCATGATGATTTTAAAAATAGTATGTGAAAATAATTCATCTAAATGTTCAACTCTAGTTTGACTTGATTGAAATGATATTATCAACAAGTCCTGATTAGAGTTGGTTAATATTAGTTGCATATTTATACTCTGAGGTTCATATTGACGCACTTGATCTACATCTTGGAACTAGGTAGGGTCCTAACATCTCACGCCCATCTCGTGGCTAAGTACACAAACACATTAGTCCTATGTGTTGTGAGATGTACTGGCTCCTTAAATCTATAGGTGCATGATATCTAAGGTATGTCCTATGCTAGTTCCATCAAAATGAAAAATAAGAAATAGTAGTAAAAAAAATAGAGTTTGCAAGTTCTTATTCTATTACGCACATGCCCAATTGTCGTCTTAATAGACTAAATTCGGCTTCGGGTAGGGGTTTAGTAAATAGGTCTGCTAGGTTAGATTTCGATTCGACGTACTGGAGTTGTATGGCTCCGTTGGCCACATGTTCTCGAATGAAATGGTGTTTGACTTCTATATGTTTGGTCCTAGAGTGACATATTGGATTCTTGGTAAGATTAATTGAACTAATGTTATCTACGTGAAGTTTAGTATTCGTAAAGTCTAACTTAAAGTCGCGGAGAGTGTGCTTCATCCAAAGAAGTTGAGTGACACACTCACCCATCGCGATGTATTCGGCTTCGGTGGTAGATAAGGCAACACAATGTTGCTTCCTCTGCACCAACTCACTAGACTCAGTAGAGTAGTTGACAACAACCACTCGTGCTCTTTCTATCGAAGTTTACTACGGCATAATCCGAATCGGAGTAGCCGATTAGTTCGAACTAGATCTAGGATACCAAATACCGACATTAAGTGTACCCTTTAGATATCTAAGGATACGCTTAACTAGGGTTAGGTGAGACTCCTTAGCACGGTTTGAAACTGGCGCACATACTTCTCGAATAGGATGTCGGGTCGACTCGACGATTAAGTATAGAAGACTTCCTATATTACGCTCTATAGTACTTTAAGTCAATGGACTTACTTTCTAGGTCTTCTCCTATGTTAACATTTATCACCATTGGGGTATTTATTACCTTAGCGTCTTGCATTCCAAATCTTTTAATTAACTCCTTAGTGTATTTTTGTTGATATAGGTATATACCATCCTTAGTTTGTTTAATTTGTAGACCTAAAAAGAAACTTAACTCGCCTACCAAGTTCATTTCGAACTCACTTTCCATGAGCGAAAGCGAACTCGTTTAGTAAGGTGAGTTAGAGGTTCCAAAAATTATATCATCTCGTAAATTTGAGCTATGAATATTTCTTTACCTAAGGTTTTTACGAAGAGAGTTGTGTCAACTAAGCCTTGGTTAAACCCTTTTGACTTAAGATGGATTGAAAGTCTCTCGTACCAAGCTCGAGGAGCTTGTTTAAGTCCATAGAGAGCTTTCTTAAGTTTTAGAACATGGTCGGGTTTATCTAGATTTTCGAATCCGGGGGTTGGCTAACATAAACTTCTTCTTTAATGTATCCATTTAGGAATGCCGACTTAACATCCATTTGAAACAGCTTAAATCCTCGATGTGCGGCATAAGCTAGCAACATTCGAATGGATTCGAGTCTAGCTACTTGGGCATAGGTTTCGTCGTAATCTAAGCCTTCGACTTGGCTAAAACCTTTGGCGACTAACCTAGCCTTGTTTCTAACTACTTCACCTTTATCATCAAGCTTATTTCGAAACACCCACCTTGTTCCAATTATCGTTTTGTCTTTAGGTGGTGGTACTAATTCCCACACCTCGTTCCTAGTAAATTGAGCTAGCTCTTCTTGCATTGCAATAATCCAATCGGGATCAAGAAGAGCTTGTTCAATTGATTTGGGTTCTATCTTTGAAATTAAGGAAATTTGACTAAGGTTCCTATAGGATGCTCTAGTTCGAACTCCTAGATTAGGATCTCCTATCACTTGATCGATAGGGTGGTTAGTCTGAATCCTAGATTGGGTTGGGTTTGTGTCACCTAATGCTTGATCAATGTGGTGACTTGGTTGAACACTAGTTTGGTGTGAGTCATCTATCACTTGATCAATAGAGTGACTAGGTTGACCTAGGTTAGGATTAACACTAGACCTGATCTCCGGATCAGAGTTAGGTCTAGTATGAATCGGCTCGCTAATTGGGGTTGCCGGGGGTTTTGTAGGTTCATGTTCTTCATCAAATACTACATTGATAGTCTCCTCGACTCTAAGGGTGTCGTGGTTATATACTCTATAAGCTCTACTTGTAGTCGAGTATCCTAGAAAGATTCGATTAGTGGTTTTGGATGTAAATTTCCCTAGGTAATCCTTAGTGTTTAGGATATGTACCTTACACCCAAATACCCTAAAGTACTTGATGTTAGGTATTTTATCGTGATAAATCTCGTACGAGGTCTTAAGGTGCCTCTTTACCATAAGGATCCTATTTTGGACATAGCAAGCCGTGCTAGCGCTAAAACCTATCCCGGGTAGGTCATATTCGTTCAACATGGTCCTAGCGGCTTCTTGTAGAGTTCGGTTTTTCCGCTCCACTAGGCCATTTTGTTGAGGGGTCCTAGGGCAAGAGAATTCATGGTGGTATCCGTTTAGGTTACAGAAGTCAGTGAACCTTTGATTTTCGAATTCACCACCATGATCGCTTCTAAGTCTTTTAACCTTAAGGTCTTTTTGATTCTCGATTAATTTGAATAGATTAATTAATTGATCTAGGGTATCATTTTTATGTTTGATGAACCTAACCCAGGTAAACCTGGAGTAGTCGTCAATTATGACTAAGCAATATTGACTTCTATTGAGAGACTTGGCTCCATGTGAATCGAATAGATCCATATGCAGGAGCTCAAGTACACTTGAGGTTCGTTCTTGGTTAGTTAACTTGTGTTGTGTCCTAGGTTGTTTTCCTTGTTGACAAGCATTACAGATTTTATTAACCAAGTTGTTGAGGTTGGGTAAGCCTCTAACTAAGCCACTCTGACTCATCTTGTGGACGAGTCTTGGGTGCGAGTGACCGAGTCGTCGGTGCCACAACCATGATTCCTCTTGCCATGTCATAAGACACTTAGTTGAGGAGTTGGTTAAGTTGATCATATAAATGTTTTTATTTCTAGTTCCTTTAAGAATTGTTTTAGCGGTTTCGTTGGTATTAATTACGCATTCATTTTCTAGAAATATAACCTTATAGTTATTATCACACAATTGGCTTACACTAAGTAAGTTATATTCAAAATTCTCTACAAGTAATACATTTTTAATAATAAAATTCGTGTTAAGCTCGATATCACCTGATCCGATGATTTTGAGCTTGCCGTTATTCCCAAAGGCTACCGATCCTTGTTGTTTGAATCGAAGCTTTGTGAATTTGAGTTGATCCCCGATCATGTGTCGGGAGCAACTGCTGTCCAACATCCATTGATCCTACACACAAGGTGGTTGGATTGGATGTTAGATTTTTTGTTAAGAAAATTGGTTGTAAGTTGTTAACCCTAGGTCATCTCGCCGGAGTCTATATGATCAAGCATGTTATACTTATGTGTTTTTTGAGATGACTTTCAATTAAGTTGATTGAGTGGATTTAGGTTCAAGTAATTTTATGTTAGATTTGGATTTAACCCTAGGCTTGTCAAGTTTACCTTTTCAAGATCATGGCTTCCGGGTCGTGGCGAGGCACAGGGGCCTTCTTTTATCGGATCATCGACCACTTCCTTAGACAAAACCATTTTCAAGAAAATGATGACTTGACTCACCTAAAATTATTTCCTCGTCTAACTAGTTATTTTTGAAAAGAGGCTCCCCGAGGCTCAATCTTTTCGAAGAATTTTAGTTGGTTATGTTTTTGAAAAGAGGCTCCCCGAGGCTCAATCTTTTCGAAAAATTTTAGTTGGTTATGTTTTTGTTCTAAGTGAGTTCACAAGTTTTAAAGTACAAACTTTCTAAGTTAAAGCATGCAATTTCTAAGTTAAAGCATAAACATTCTAAGTTAAAACATGCAATTTCTAAGTTAAAGTACAAACATGTTTTGTACTGGCTCCCCCTAGACCGTTGAATCGGTTCGGTCTATCCACATAGTGGATTTGGTCCTTGGGAACCCAGTACGGGTTGGATCCTAGAGTTGAAATCAAAAAGTTCTTAGGGACCCATGCTTGGACATGTTTCTTATGTCGACTTACAATCGACATATACGACCTATTAGTCGTGTTTGAGTTAAACCCGAGTCCAGCCTTGTTGTACACGGCCCTTTGAGATCCAAGTAGGAGGTCAAGTCCTTTGGATCCCGAAGTGAACCTTTCCAACGTGTTCCTAAGATCTTCGACTTGACTTTTCAAGAGAGAGTTCTCAACTTCGAGCTTTTCAACTCGAGTTGAGTCTGTTGGGTTTCCGGCACCGCGGCGTGTGTGTTCGATCATGTTTCATAAACATGAGCACAGCGGAAGCAATTAAAATAATAAATCTATATTTATTACAACACACACAACACACGCATGCATATTACAACAAGTGTAGACATAACCGTAAATTAAAATTTGCAATAAAAGAAATTATCTACGTTATACCTTTCGTATGACGTGTAGCGGGAACGGCATCAACCGGAACGATCCTCGTAAGAATCGTCTCTATCCGTATCCACGCCGAGCTCCTCGAGATGACTTCGCTAAGTCACGAGCTTCGTCTTCGTATGGGTTACTAGCCTCGTGTTGAAGACGACGTGATCGAGAGATGATCACGATCCGAATCCAAATTCGGATCCTAAAACGAGTTCTCAAAACTCGCTTCTCCGGAGAGGTATTCGTCAACCAATTGACGAATCCTTCGTCTTCCACCTCAGAGGATTACCGGAGATCAAATCCCCGGTAACTTAGCCGCTGTCGGAGCACTAACCGTCGTCCAAACGACGCTCTGACAACAAAGAAACAAGCTGTCCAGAAAAACTGGACAGCTTTTGGTGGAGGAATAGAGGCCAGCCAAGGAGAGATGGAAGCTCACCTTATCACCGAACCTAGAGGAGATCACCGGAGGGTCGCCGGAGGTTCACCGGCTGAAGCTTGGTCACCGGCAACAAGTTGGACGGCTGCACAAAAGCTGGGCGGCGGCACCTTAGGGTTGGGCGCCGAAAACTCCAAGGAGGTGGGCGGCAACTAGGTTGGGCGGCCAAAACTTGATTAGTTTTAGGGTTAGGGTTTAAGCCCTATTTTATAGAGAACTAATTCTCTTAATGGTTAATGGATCATATCCATAAAGCCCGTTAACCCGCTCCATTAGGATAAGTTAAAATAAACCAAACCATGATGGTTTATTTTAAGTTAAAACGAACCGAACCAACTTTTGGTTCATTCGTTTAAAATAAACCAAACCCTTTGGTTTATTCTCATCCATTGATTAGAACCAAACCATTTTGGTCCATCCATTATGTCTTCATAAGACACGGCCCATCCACGCTTCCATTGCGACTGAAACAATTTCATGCTCGCTTTATGTTTGGTCCAACCAAACATAGTTTCTCTCGGTCTGAGAATCCCATTCTCAAGCTCGTTTTAAATCCTTTGGATTACGTTCGTTGTGCGTGTGATCAAATAGGTTCTCGGTTTATGTTGGCCGTCTATAATTAACCATTAATTAAAGAACGATCATGAGTGGCACCTAGTAGTACATCATGATCCCCAATTAACCGAAAAGATCAACGGTTGATCCAGAACTATTTCTGAAACCCTTCAGTAGCTCGAATGAATCGTGCCCCATTCCCTTCACTCATCTTATACCCACTTGGTTCAGGACATGGTCTATTGTGTCAGTCCCCACTAGGCTGACTACGTCACACCTAGCCCAAGTATCATTTCCTCGTCCTACAGATTCTAGTTACTCCACATGTATCGAAGAGTACTTTACTCTAAACATGTAATGCTTTGGCCAAAGACTTTAGTAACAATACGACGAGAGGCCATGGGTATACATCTCCTCGCAAGGAGTGGTGAATCCTTTATAGGCTATTCAAACACCTTCGATCACTTCGACTTATACCCAATCATCTCGGGTCCACATCTCCTCAGAGATGTTTGCTTAAGATGTCAAAGCATAAGTCTCCATGATCAAGATGACTTGAATACCGCAAGTCAAAGGAACATCGCACTTAAGCCACAGTAAGAACTTCATTGACATATCTATATATGCAGAGAACCATATGAAGTCTTACGGCTGGTCACTCCAATGAACTAGTTACCATAACTAGCATCCACGATTAACTCCGGACATCACAATGTCTCCAGCCAGTGAGAATCAGCTGCTTGGATACACTAAGGAGTATACCTCGTGCTAGTCTCGACAGAATTGATGGTGTCCAAATCCATCAATTCATCGACATGGGATAATTCCGATACATCACAATTACACATGTAGAGATACTCACTAGTTGTGATCCAATCACAAATTCTCTCATGCTGTGAATCGTATCGTGGACATCCAGTAAATGAGTTTAAGATCCAATCAAATACATGAAACATGTATACTCAAATAGTGAATCTTCATTTATCATATAAATGGTTCATACATAAGGCGATTGCCTTAGGACATCTCTCATATATTACTAACAGACTCCCACTTGGCCTAATGCCAATCGCTACGATATCCAAAACCATAAGCTCTAACATGACCCTCAAACTTACTTTGAGGTAATTCTTTAGTCAAAGGATCCGCTAAGTTCCTTTCAGTGGGAATTTTCTCGATTTGTATTTCGTTCCTACTGATGATCTCTCTGATAAGATGATAGCGGTGAAGCACATGTTTGGATCATTGATGAGACCACATCAAGTTCAGAGATGAACTTCTTGATCCAAACCGCTTCCTTTGCTGCTTCCAAAGCTGCAATGCATTCTGCCTTAGTGGCAGAATCCGCTATAGTGTCAAGCTTGGAACCTTTCCAACTTATTGCGCCTCCATTCCAGATGAATACATACCCAGACAAAGACATGGAATCATCCTTGTCTGTCTGGATCTGGCATCCGTATACCCACGTATCACCATGTACCCTTCTCCATATATTAGGAACACATCCTTAGTTCTTCTTAAGTACTTAAGGATCGTCTTAACAGTCACCCAATGATCCATTCCTGGATCAGACTGGTATCTGCTCGTGACATTCAGAGCATACGATACATCGGGCCTCGTACATAACATAGCATACATGATAGATCCTATTGCGGATGCATAGGGAATCTTACTCATGTAAATCCTCTCGTCTTCTGTGCGCGGACACATAGACTTCGAAAGGTGTACCCCATGCCTGATGGGTAAGAAACCTTTCTTGGATTCCGACATGCTAAACCTCTTTAGCACTTGGTCTATATATGTAGACTGCGAAAGACCAAGCAACCGTTTCGATCTATCTCTATAGATCATAATCCCGAGGATGTAGGTTGCTTCTCTCAGGTCTTTCATGGAGAATGTCTTGGATAACCAAACCTTCACTGACTGTAAGATTGAAACATCGTTTCCTATAAGTAGTATGTCATCGACATACAATACTAGGAATACGACTGCACTCCCACTAACCTTCTTGTACACACAAGGTTCGTCTGGATTTTGTGAGAAATCAAACTTTTTGATTGTCTCATCAAAACGGATATTCCAGCTCCTGGATGCTTGCTTCAATCCATAAATGGACCGTCGCAATTTGCATACCTTGGTTTTATCAACCGATGTGAAACCCTCAGGCTGTATCATATACACGTCCTCGAGCAAGTTTCCATTAAGGAAAGCTGTTTTCACATCCATCTGCCATATCTCATAATCATAATGAGCCGCTATGGCCAGGAGCATCCGAATGGATTTAAGCATAGCTACAAAGTAATAGGTTTCGTCATAATCAACACCTTGTTTTTGACGATATCCTTTCGCCACCAATCTAGCCTTATAGGTAATCACATTACCATCCATGTCGGTTTTCTTCTTGAAAACCCACTTGCACTCTATAGGCTTTATCCCTTCAGGTGGGTCAACCAAGTTCCAAACTTGGTTTTCATACATGGAATCCATTTCCGACTTCATGGCACCAAGCCACTTATCCCTTTCTGAACTTGTCAGCACTTCTTCATAATCGTAGGCTCTCATCATCAATGAGTAACACGCCGCTCGATTCACTTACTGAGAAATCCATATCTCTCGTGAATATTATGGTTCTACCAGTGATCTACGAAGATGTGGTGTTACAATAGGTCCAAATGATTGCTCATCACTATGAGTTTACCGCTGTGCTTCACCGTATCTCATCAATGTCTATTTGAGTCTCTCGAGCCTCCTCAAGCTCGACGACACTCCCACGCTTTCTTGCAAGAGAAACTCTTTCTGAATGAGCCGAAATATAGTCCTTGAGCCGAAAGTAATACGTAACTGGATAGAATTGGTAACCCCTTGTTTCCTTAGGGTATCCAATAAATAGACATTTATCAGACTTAGCATCCAATTTTTCTGATACTGTCCGCTTCACATAAGCAGGACAACCACATATCTTCAAGTAAGATACATGAGGTTTCTTACTATTCCATATCTCATATGGAGTAGTTGAGACTACCTTAGTAGGCATTCTGTTTAACAAGTAAACAGCTGTCTGAAGTGCATAACCCCAAAAGGACTTGGGATGAGTCGCATGATTCATCATTGACCTGACCATGTCCAACAAGGTCCGGTTACGCCTCTCAGATACACCATTATGCTGTGGTGTATAGGGCGGAGTCCATTGAGACAATATACCATTGTCTCTTAGGTAATCAAGAAACTCCTGACTCAAGTATTCACCACCTCGATCCGATCGAAGTATTTTAATACTCTTGTCATGTTGTTTCTCTACTTCATTTCTGAATTTTTTGAACCTTTCAAAGGCTTCAGACTTGTGTTTCATCAAGAACACATACCCAAAGCATGAGTGATCATCGGTGAAGGTAATGAAGTAGCTATAGCCTCCTAAAGATTGAGTTGACATAGGTCCATATACATCACTATGTATTAGGCCTAACAACTCTCCCACTCGTTCACCTTTTCCCGTAAAAGGTAACTTAGTCATCTTGCCTTTTAAGCATGATTCGCATGTATCGTATGAATCCAATTCAAACGATTCCAGAATTCCACATCGATGTAATTCGGACATGCGTTTCTTGCTTACATGGCCAAGACGACAATGCCACATGTAGGAGTCTATTTGATTATCCTTTCGAGCACTCTTGTTGCTCGCTTCGATATTGCAAATGTCACTGGATACGTCCAACGTATAAACACCATTGCTTAAAGTTCCAGTCCCATAAAGAACCCCATTCAAAGTTATGTAACAACAATTGTTACTAAACGTCAAATGGAAACCATTTCTATTTAAACAAGAAATAGAAATGATGTTCTTTATCAACAAAGGAATATAAAAGCAATTGTCCAGTTCTAAGACAAGTCCTGCAGGGAGTTTCAACAAATACGTTCCGATGGCGAGTGCAGCAACCTTTGCTTCATTCCCAACACGTAAATTTGACTCTCCCTTGACGAGTCTTCTTCTATTCCTTAGCCCATGTATGTCATTACATATATGTGAGCCACACCCAGTATCCAATACCCAAGTGTCTAAGGAAATAGAATGACAATCAATAAAGAAGATTTCTGAAGAAGATGGGGCATCCGATGCCTTATCCTTCTTCACGGACTCTTGATAAACCTTGCAATTTCTTCATGATGACCCTCCTTGCCATAATGATGGCAAGTGCCCTTTGAGCCTAGTTACGCCTTTTAGCCTTTTTCTTCTTACCCTTACATTTGTTCCTTTGACTCCCTCTTAGAACCTTTCTTGAGGAATCAACTAACAACACATCCCTACTCATTCTTCTCGAAGGCTCCACAGTCTTGACATGTTTGAGCAGCAAGACCTCCTCGCATCTCAGAGGTGAAGAGGAGCTTGGAGACTTCGAACCTTTCGAATCTCACTTGCTCATCAACCAACTCACAGAGATGCAGGACTACGATATGAGCATCCATATGCTCATGCTGCTTTCGTAGCTTGGGTTCCATCGCAGCTAGCATGATGCAACTCATTTGTTCAGAATCACTCACATGTTTCTGATAGGCCAACAATTGGTCCAGAGTTGCATTGTCACTAGGACGGGCGGGAAGAGGCGCTTCGAGGACATTTGCAAGCTTTTCAACCTTGAGAACAATTCTCAAGTTTCTAAGCCAGTCCAAGAAGTTCGGCCCAGTCAATTTATTCGAATCCAAAATGGAACGCAAATTCAAAGACATCAGGATCAATCTTAGAAATACAAAACGAGCATATATGAGAAAATGATTTTAAAATGCATCATTATACATTTATAAATCCCATTCATTTTTCAAATTTCAAAAAACCCCAAAATCACTTCGGGAGATTGTAGGTCCATCTCCGAATGGGCTGATATCCATCATAGTTATGAACAACCTTGGAGAGAGTCCAACAAGCCATTCATAACTACGACGGTAGGTATCATCTATACCGATTGCATATCCCGTATATGCAACTATCACAATGTGCTATCAACTAATTGAATGTTCACACATACATCGGGTTGTTAACACATTAACAAGTATGTATCATATGCATAGCACCCAACTTCACCTCCCTTTACATCGACCTTGGAGAGAGTCCAACAAGCCGATGCTCCAGGTTAAAGCCAACCCATTAATCGGGACATAGTTTTAATATGGTTAGAGCGCATTCAACCAATTAGCCTAGCTTGGAGAGAGTCCAACAACCAAAGCTAACGATTGACCTCTGACTCTTACCATATTAGTATTAAACTATTCCATGGTTTGAACATATTCAGGTTCGAGCTGGGCTTGGAGAGAGTCCAACAACCCAAACAAGAAACAGAACTCTGGTTCTAACCATATTAATGGAAGGTGTATGCTTTAATATTGATTAAGGGTTTTTATGTCTCATCCTCTTTGCATGCAAATAACTATTATCTACATGGCATGGCATACATGACATACATCTACATGTCACGACACACATGGCATAATGTTATGCATCTAATGCAATTACATGGCATACAATTATGTCATGTATATAATTTCCTTATATGTCACAACTATTTATGGAAATAAAATGTGTTTAAGATTTGATTCTCCAAATCAAATCATAATTAAATTAGGAAACAAATTTCCAAATCTAATCACATATTTTATTCATGGAATTATTTGATTAAGGAAAATCTATTTAGGAAACCAATTTCCTAAATCATTGAAACTACTTATGGAAATAAAATATTTTAAGATTTAATTTCCCAAATCAAATCATGATTAAATTAGGAAACAAATTTCTAGAATCTAATCAAATATTTTATTTATGGAAAATATCAATTTCCATAAATACTTCCAACTTTCCAAAAGTGGAAGATTTCCATAAATACTTCTAAACTTTCCAAAATTGAAAAATTTCCATAAATACTTCTAAATTTCCAAAATTTAGAAAATTTCCAGAAATACATTATGACTATCGCAAAACCAATTTTACGATTATGTCGAAACACAACCTGGGCTCTGATACCACTGTTGGGTTTCCGGCACCGCGGCGTGTGTGTTCGATCTTGATTCGTAAACATGAGCACAGCGGAAGCAATTAAAATAATAAATCTATATTTATTACAACACACGCATGCATATTACAACAAGTGTAGACATAACCGTAAATTAAAATTTGCAATAAAAGAAATTATCTACGTTATACCTTTCGTATGACGTGTAGCGGGAACGGCATCAACCGGAACGATCCTCGTAAGAATCGTCTCTATCCGTATCCACGCCGAGCTCCTCGGGATGACTTCGCTAAGTCACGAGCTTCGTCTTCGTACGGGTTACTAGCCTCGTGTTGAAGACGACGTGATCGAGAGATGATCACGATCCGAATCCGAATTCGGATCCTAAAACGAGTTCTCAAAACTCGCTTCTCCGGAGAGGTATTCGTCAACCAATTGACGAATCCTTCGTTCTCCACCTCAGAGGATTACCGGAGATCAAATCCCCGGTAAGTTAGCCACTGTCGGAGCACTAACCGTCGTCCAAACGACGCTCCGACAACAAAGAAACAAGCTGTCCAGAAAAACTGGACAGCTTTTGGTGGAGGAATAGAGGCCGGCCAAGGAGAGATGGAAGCTCACCTTATCACCGAACCTAGAGGAGATCACCGGAGGGTCGCCGGAGGTTCACCGACTGAAGCTTGGTCGCCGGCAACAAGTTGGACGGCTGCACAAAAGCTGGGCGGCGGCACCTTAGGGTTGGGCGCCGAAAACTCCAAGGAGGTGGGCGGCAACTAGGTTGGGCGGCCAAAACTTGATTAGTTTTAGGGTTAGGGTTTAAGCCCTATTTTATAGAGAACTAATTCTCTTAATGGTTAATGGATCATATCCATAAAGCCCGTTAACCCGCTCCATTAGGATAAGTTAAAATAAACCAAACCATGATGGTTTATTTTAAGTTGAAACGAATCGAACCAACTTTTGGTTCATTCGTTTAAAATAAACCAAACCCTTTGGTTTATTCTCATCCATTGGATTAGAACTAAACCATTTTGGTCCATCCATTATGTCTTCATAAGACACGGCCCATCCACGCTTCCATTGCGACTGAAACAATTTCATGCTCGCTTTATGTTTGGTCCAACCAAACATAGTTTCTCTCGGTCTGAGAATCCCATTCTCAAGCTCGTTTTAAATCCTTTGGATTACGTTAGAGCGCGTGTGATCAAATAGGTTCTCGGTTTATGTTGGTCTATAATTAACCATTAATTAAGAACGATCATGAGTGGCACCTAGTAGTACATCATGATCCCCCAATTAACCAAAAGATCAGCGGTTGATCCGAACTATTTCGAAACCCTTGATGGCTCGAATGAATCGTGCCCCATTCCCTTCACTCATCTTATACCCACTTGGTTCAGGACATGGTCTATTGTGTCGGTCCCACTAAGGTGACTACGTCACACCTAGCCCAAGTATCATTTCCTCGTCCTACGGATTCTAGTTACTCCACATGTATCGAAGAGTACTTTACTCTAAACATGTAATGCTTTGGCCAAAGACTTTAGTAACAATACGACGAGAGGCCATGGGTATACATCTCCTCGCAAGGAGTGGTGAATCCTTTATAGGCTATTCAAACACCTTCGATCACTTCGACTTATACCCAATCATCCCGGGTCCACATCTCCTTAGAGATGTTTGCTTAAGATGTCAAAGCATAAGTCTCCATGATCAAGATGACTTGAATACCGCAAGTCAAAGGAACATCGCACTTAAGCCCACAGAAGAACTTCATTGACATATCTATATATGCAGAGAACCATATGAAGTCTTACTGGTCACTCCAATGAACTAGTTACCATAACTAGCATCCACGATTAACTCGGACATCACAATGTCTCCAGCCAGTGAGAATCAGCTGCTTGGATACACCAAGGAGTATACCTCGTGCTAGTCTCGACAGAATTGATGGTGTCCAAATCCATCAATTCATCGACTAGGGATAATTCCGATACATCACAATTACACACGTAGAGATACTCACTAGTTGTGATCATATCACAAATTCTCTCATGCTGTGAATCGTATCGTGGACATCCAGTAAATGAGTTTAAGATCCAATCAAATACATGAAACATGTATACTCAAATAGTGAATCTTCATTTATCATATAAATGGTTCATACATAAGGCGATTGCCTTAGGACATCTCTCATATATTACTAACAGAGTCCTTCTCTTGAACTCGACTAGTCGAAGAGGTTAGGGAGACCTCGTGTTTGAGGAGTTTAACCTCCTCAACAAGGGTCTCGACCTTGGACTCGGACTTAGCTAACTTCCTAGACAAAAACCTAACCGTATTATGTAAAGTATTAAATAAAGCTCGACTCACCTTAAGGGTATCTTTTGAACCGGATGCGTATCCGTGGCTTGACTTGAAGGTAGCTTCGTAGTCCGAGTCATCCTCAGGTTCTGACTCAAGTTCGGTCTCCGTGTCTGACTCAATTGATTTCGCCATGAAGACGTGATCTTCGTCTTCTTCGGATGACGCTTCTTCCCATGTCGCGTTGAGGGCCTTCTTATGCTTAAGTGCTTGGTGGTTGAGCTTGGGGCACTCGGACTTGATATGTCCAAACCTGTTGCACTCATAACACCTAATGTTAGAACTTTTAGGCTTACCTTGGTTGGGTCGAGTTGTGGTTCGCTTTCGTCCCTTGGCTATCCTTCGAGCTAGGTTCATTAGTTCGGCAGTCAATTCCGGGTCAACTTCTTCTTCGGACTCATCTTCCTCCTCGGGTGGTGGTGGCTTGCTTGCGATTTTCTTCTTCTTTGAACCTGCAAACAAGGCTATACCCCTCTCGGGTTCCGAGTTGGATTGTTCATGTAATTCGAAATCCGAAAAGAGTTCGTCTAACCTAATTTTAGAAAGGTCCTTGGAGACCTTATAGGCATCAACCATGGATGCCCATAAGGTAGTCCTCGGAAAAGAGTTTAGGACATACCTAATAAGGTCGTGGTTTTTGACCTTTTGCCCGATTGCGTGTAGGTTGTTGACTATGTCTTGGACACGGGCGTGGAGTTGCGTCGCGGACTCGTGTTCCTGCATTTTTAGTGTGTACAATTTATTGAATAACAAATCACGTTTGCAAACCTTAGCTTGATCCGATCCTTCATGTAACTCGATTAGTTTTGTCCAAAGATCCTTTGCGCTTATGAAGGGGCCGACGCGATTTAGCTCTTCCTTGGATAGGCCGCATTGAAGGATTTGTGTTGCCTTGGCGTCGGCTTCGACTTGTCGTTTTGTTGCAACGGTCCATTGATCATAATCCAAGGAGTCACCCACTTCATTAGTCGGAAGTGTGAAACCCGTTTGGATTATGATCCACATCTCGATTTGGGTTTTGAGAAAGCATTCCATCCGACCTTTCCAATAGCGGAAATCATCTCCGTTGTAAAACGGAGGTCGGACGGTGCTAAAACCCTCGAGATGGGCCATTAGAACAAAAAACAAGGAGACTAAAAAGAAGACCTAGCAAAAAAACACGAAAGTACCAAGACTTGCGTCTTGGATTAGTAGTGTGGGAAATAAAAAGAAACAAACGAAAAATAGAAAGTTAAGCAAAGAAATGAGAAACTAAATAAAAAGTAAGTACTCACAACCTTCGATGTCCCCGAAAAGCTACTAAACGTCGATTTTTGAGGATAAAAACAACTTGTTACGGGGGTAAACCCCCATAAGAAGTGTAGATCTCTGCGAGGGCTTCGATTTGGTAGGTAGACCGTGTCGTGGGTCAACTTGTACAAAAAGTTATGCCCGTTTGACCGTCGGCTACTCCAAAAGCGAATACTTGCAAAACAAAATCAAACGAAGAGTACCAAGACTTCGTCTTGGATTAGTAGTGTGGGAGAAAAAATTTAAACGAACGAAAAACAAATCTGTAAAAAAAATGTTAGATTGGTGGTTTCACCAAATCTAAGCGCCCCCGGCTCTGATACTAATTGTTGGATCGATGCGGTTCGCTAGAGGGGGGGTGAATAGCGAAAAACCTTTTCTTTTTCTTTCGTTCGTTAAAACTCGAGAGATAATAAATTAATTGCAGCGGAAATGTAAATATAAAATAAAAGAGACACTCGACACAAGGGTTTTACTTGGTTCGTAGCCGAAGGCTACTACTCCAAGGCCCTAGTGGTCCTTAACCACGTACGGAGGGCAAATTACAAAACAAACTCCTTCTCATTAGAGGTAGGAGTTAATCGATACAAAAAGAACTTGAGGTAGAGGGACACTCCCCCTCTCCTCGTTACGATAAAAAAGCTTCGAAGAATGTAAATGAGCAACGACACTAAAATTAAAGCCGACGTACAAAAATAAAGGAAATGAAACCTAGACGTCGGAGAAGAAGAAGCACGTTGTTGTCGGTAGCTTTGCAGAGACTTTTTGGAAGCTTAGAATTGTTGTCAAAACCCTAGGTTTGGCCCTCCTTTTATAGCTTTTGAGCCCCTTTTCGAGTGGGTCTTCAACCAATCACAAATGGACACCAAACCGCTTTGAGGTAGAGTGATAAGCCTTGACTCCTCGAATCTGATCATTGACCATCAGTCGACTGATGGCCATCATCAATCGATTGATGGCGAGATCGATTCGATTGTCGACCTTCAGCGATCGGTTTTGATGGCAATGAGTCAAAGTTAGCACAACAAAAACATAATTTCGATGGTCGTCGACCATCCGATCTCGACCTAGACCATCAATAAGATGTCTTTGGTCGGATCTACGCTTAAGATCATCCCCATAAAGAGGATACGACCTTACTTACTCTCGCACACTCGAGCTTACCTCGATGCTTACGTGTTGCTTTTGCTTCCGGCCTTCCACTCGATTCCTTCGGCTCCCTCCGAAATCACTCGAGTGTCGCTCGACCACCGCGGCTTTCTCCGGGTGTCGCTAGCCTTCAGCTCCAGCTATATCAATCTTCTGCACACTCGATTCAGCTCGTGAGAAAACAAAATAGACTTAACTTTGTGTCTTTGCTATAATCAAAACACAGGTTCGATTTCGGTGCCTCACTGCACCAACATAGAGTTTTGTTTTATAATCTTCCTTTGTTCGGAGTGAACAAAGAAAGGAAGATTGGTCATCTAGGAGGCTTCGACTTTTGGAAGATCGTCTCTCACACAATGTCCAAAAGGAGGAAGGACATACAATAGAAGATCGAGGGGTATAATGCTTGTTTATATTCTTTTGTATTATGTCTATAATTGTTTTCAATTATATGCATGTTGTATGTTTTGTTATGTGGCTAATTTACTTGGACCCTGAATACAAACGCAAAAACCGGTGATCCGTACATCGTCTATTCCGTGACTATTCAAAGAATAGAGGTAGGTTGCTTGAACGACCAAGTTGAAGTGGGAAACGAAGTTTCCTACCTTCGGCGATGAGGAAGAGTCACTCAGGCACTCGAGTTGGTGCTAAGAACAGGCGCACGGAAGTGCTCAAGCACTCGAATCAGGTGCTTGGGCAGTCATTGCTAGGGCAAGCAGAGAGTGGGTACTTGAGACTCAGTGTTAAATATGACAAAATTAAAATACCAAAATAAATGGCCAAAAATTAAGAGAAATATTCCTGGAAATTTTTCAAGATTTTTAGGGAATTTTAGGAATTTTTCTAGAATTTTTCTTGATTTAAACGGAGCTCGTATGAGATATTTATGGGGATAAAATAAACAGGCTTTGGTGGAGTCTATTTAAGGGGGTTAATAGATGGTATTAACCTAAACTGAAAACCTAGATGTTTCTCCTTTTCTTTCCCGTTGCGCCTAACTCCCTCTTCACGTGATTTTCTTCGGCAGATCGGTTTCTTTCTCCCGACCTCGCGCAACCGCCGCCGTTCCCAAACTTTTTCCCGAGCCCCTTCTTCCTCGCGTCGCCACCCACAGCACCGGCCGCGCCCCGCCCTTCCCTGTGTCTGCTGCCACCGCTTCTTCCTCCCTCGCGCAGCAGCTAGCAGCCATGATTCAGGTCGTCGTTGCTTGTCGTCCGACCTCGAGGTCGCGCCGCCATCGCTGCTCTCGTGAACACCCTCTGTGCGCTCGCCGTCCACAGCCGCACACGCTGGCCTCCTATGCCCTAGACGATGAGCTCCAGCCTCCTCTGCCCTAGATGATGAGTGTCGACCTCCTCTGCCACAGACAATGCGTGCTCTCCTCTGCCAGCGCCGACTGTTCTCCGGCCAGTCTCCGCCCGCACCGAAGAGATACCGCCGAGGGGAGTTTCCAAATTTTCGGTAATATCTTGTTTTTCTTTTTCTTTCGTCTGTTCAAGTGGGTTGTTGCTGTGGATTCTGTTTGGGTGAGTGTGATACGTGGTGTGGTGGATTTTTCCCTTCGGTGAAGAGGAACGACTGTGAATTTGAGGGGGGTTACCAGCTGAGAGGGTTGTGAGGGTCTATTTGGGGGCGTCGTGCGGTTAGGGTTGGAGGTGGTCGTGCAAGAACGACTGTAAATGGGCTGATTTTGGAGTTGTTGGCCGGTTGTGAAGGAGGAGGTGATTATGGAAGGTTTTTTGGGTTGTTCATGGGTTGTGAAGCTTGTTCACAGGTTGTGAACGGCTGTGAATAAAGTTGTAATTGGGTTGATGTCGGTTGTACGATCATAAGTGGTATGTTAAGTGAGCGATAAATGGTTCCGAATGTGTTTTGATCTGTGAGGTAGCTATTTGGGTTTTGGTTTCGTCCGTGGATGGTGAATTTGAGTGAAGAGGTGTTGTACGAGTGTGATCAAATGAAAATCCGGCAGCATCTCCCCTGTACGGGTGACAATGTCAATCTTGCATACAGCATAACTATTGTTAAGCACAAAAATGTAATCCACCGACAAATCGAATACTTAATCGGTTTTTTACATAACCAATTAACCCAAAGGCTTAATACAATCTCGATCACCTTCCACCTAATATAATCATCTTTTCGTCCAATCACACTCGTACAACACCTCTTCACTCAAATTCACCATCCATGGACGGAACCAAAACCCAAATAGCTACCTCAATGATCAGAGTTAGTCGCTGAGAACAGGTCATGCATGATGCAATTTGTTCAGGGACTTGATGGGCATCTTCAGGTAAAGATGGCAGGATTTGGAAGTTCTTCCTATCGAGAGGCATTAGATAGAGCTTTGTTGATCGAGTCGGCTCAACAGAGAGCTAATACTGACAGGAAGAGGAAACAAACAGAGTGAACAGGCGGGACCAGACCGGTGACCACGGACTCGGGCCGGGCAAAGTGGCGCGATCGGATGGGTCAGAATCATTCTGGGGCATCTAGCCGGCCTCAGAAGTCAGGACGATCTTTAGCTGGACCCTCCCGATCTTCTCATCAGAGCCGAAGGTCGCCAACTAGTGACACCTATTGTACTCGTTGTGGATCGAGAGAGCATACCGTCTCCGCCTGCTCCTTGGGACAGTCAGTTTGCTATTATTGCAAACTGCCTGGACATCTGAGTCGAGATTGTTCATTGAAGGCTCAGCATGTTGCTTCCGGGTTTTCTATCCAAGGAGGGCAGTTGCATTAGTCTGGGACTCAGAGAGGGGGGCAAACAGTCAGAACTTCGTAATGCCAGCAGAGGACAGCTCCCCCTACAGGAGTTGCATATGGCATGCATGGACAGGAGTACTCTAGTGTACGTACGATGTCACAGGGTTTTGTTTCAAGACCTCGATGTCAGTGCGACCCGATGTACAGAACCATTCGCCGACCTCGGCCATTGATTGATGCTCGATTCGGCCCCGCCACTAGTCTGAGACCAACCGCGATTATCGTCTGATACCCGTAGCCATCATATCAGCCTTTGTATCATCCATCATATCAGCCTTCGTATCAGCCATCGTATCAGCCTTCGTATCAGTCTCAGGCCCAGGCACAGCCACCTCAGGCAGTGCTACCACCTCCACCGGAGACTGGGCAGATTCATGCGATTACTAGAGAGGATGCACAACGAGCCAGCGAATCCATTTTTCGCGGTACAGTTTCACTTTATGCATTTTCGGCTATTATGCTAATTGATACTGGTAGTTCACATTCCTTTATTTCTCGGGCATTTATGAGGGAGATTGGTAGACTACCTACTATTAGATCACAGCGATTAACCGTCTCCCTACCATCCGGTGATACGTTGGATGTTACCCAGGAGGTCCGAGGTTGTCCCTTAGATTTTGATAACATCATTCTTACTGTAGATTTATTGGTACTGAACATGGTCGAGTTCGACATTATCCTTGGCATGGATTAGCTGTCAGCATATCATGCCACAGTTGATTGCCAGACGAGGGTGGTCACATTCCAACCTCCAAACCAACCCTCGTGGGATTTCACTGGCATCCGGGATGACGACATATCGACCATTTCTGCGATTCAGGCTCAGAAGCTTTTATTGCATGGTTGTCAGGGTTTTCTATTATCTATGATCAATGTAGAAGACAGTGGTGACTCTCTGATCGCGGACATTTCTATTGTCCGAGAATATCCGGATGTCTTTCCAGAGGAGTTACCGGGCCTGCCTCCCAAAAGGCAAGTGGAGTTCACGATTGAGTTAATTCCTGGGACGTCGCCGGCATCGAAAGATCCTTATCGTATGGCCCCGAGAGAGTTGGACGAGTTAAAGGTTCAGCTCCAGGAACTTTTGGACAGAGGTTTTATTCGCCCTAGTGTATCACCCTGGGTTCTCCGGTTCTTTTTGTGAAGAAGAAAGATGGTTTGATGAGACTGTGCATCGACTACAGGCAGTTGAACGCCGTCACTATCAAGAATAAATACCCCCTGCCATGTATTGAGGACTTTTTTGATCAGCTCAGAGGTACATCAATATATTCTAAGATTAATCTACGGTCCGTATATCATCAGTCAAGGGTTAGAGACTCAGACATTCAGAAGACAGCGTTCCGTACCAGATATGGACACTGAGTTTTTGGTAATGCCATTTGTGTAGGGGGTCGAATGGCCGGCTAGAGGGGGGTGAATAGCCCTGTTACGATGGATGTCGGAATTCTCTCGTTCGTTTGCTCGTCTACACAATCGTTAGCGCAAGCGGAAGCATAAACAATAAAGACAAAGCAATAAATGAAAACACAAATGCTAATAAGAAGATGTAACGTGGTTCACGGCTACGCCGCTAATCCACAGTCCCGATTCGTCCAAGGTGAATCACTCCTCCAAAGCCAATCACTATTGGTCTCTCCTTTGCACCAAGCTAGGTGGAGGTAACCTTTACAATCAAGATCACTCTTCTTACAATAAGAATGGAGTAAAAACAAGTAAGAAGAGTTTAGAGCTTGTGGGGCACTAGGAAGATCACTTAGAGCATAAGCATTAGCCTCTCAAAGGCTCACACCCTCTCTTTTTATAGAGAGGGCTGATTTCTTCCCGTTGGCCGCCACCAGTCGACTACTGCCCTTGGCAGTCGACTGCCATCACTACAATGGCCTCCGAACACGTCGGATCCCGACTATTGTAGTCCAACGGAATTCAGGCAGTCGACTGATGGACCTCACCAATCGATCGCCTCGTGTCATTGCCC
Organism: Wurfbainia villosa; assembly: GCA_025175895.1. NCBI lineage: Eukaryota > Viridiplantae > Streptophyta > Magnoliopsida > Zingiberales > Zingiberaceae > Wurfbainia > Wurfbainia villosa. The sequence goes on along the minus strand of CM045986.1, from coordinate 129,321,652 downwards.
GATCGGCCACGGCGGTTCTCGTTCGCGATATCCTCTAGCGATCGACTTCCATTCCATGGCGATCGGGCATAAACCCCCATCATTTGGATAGGTCAGAACCCACTGACTGGAGCGATCGGGGTGTCGTGTGAAACTCAACCTTAACATAAGTTTGAGCTTCCGGCGGTCGGGTAACCCTTAACCCTTGCGGTCAAGTCTCCGACACTCAGCCATTCGGCCAAGTTCACCTAATGAGCTACTTACATTTCACTCATTCTCTCATCTCACTCGAAGTCCCTCGTCGAAGCTCTCTTCGTTCGCGGCCACGTCCCTCGGCAGCAGCAGGCGCACGACTCTGCAATGCTCCTTCACGTCTCTTGCCTCCGAAGTCTGCTTCCTTGGCTTCACTTCAAGTCATCTCGTCCGGCGATCCCTCGGATGCTCCAAGCGCACGGCTTCCGCAAAGTCATCCTTCACCGACTCAAGGACCGAGGTTGTGAGGGTGAACCTGCCAAGGCTCCATGTGCGAATTACTAAGTCCTGCAAGACTCCAACGCACATATCAAATAACAATACCAACCTAACTTAAACCCTTTGCCACACACATCAAAACCTAATCATGGCAAGAGATTGCCCTAACAATCTCCCCCTTTTTGATGTGTGGCAATCCGTTTAAGTTAGGTAAACATTTGATAAAAATTTAAAGGTAAGAAAGCATGTAAACATAAACATTTGATCGCAACATGCTGTTGGGTTTCCGGCACCGCGGCGTGTGTGTGTTCGATCATGTTTCGTAAACATGAACACAGCGGAAGCAATACAAATAATAAATCTATATTTATTACAACACACGCATGCTATTACAACAAGTGTAGACATAACCGTAAATTAAAATTTGCAATAAAAGGAAATTAAACTACGTTATACCTTCCGTATGACGTGTAGCGGGAACGGCATCAACCGGAACGATCCTTGTAAGAATCGTCTCTATCCGTATCCACGCCGAGCTCCTCGGGATGACTTCGCTAAGTCACGAGCTTCGTCTTCGTACGGGTTACTAGCCTCGTGTTGAAGACGACGTGATCGAGAGATGATCACGATCCGAATCCAAATTCGGATCCTAAAACGAGTTCTCAAAACTCGCTTCTCCGGAGAGGTATTCGTCAACCGTTTGACGAATCCTTCGTCCTCCACCTCAGAGGATTACCGGAGATCAAATCCCCGGTAAGTTATCCGCTGTCGGAGTACTAACCGTCGTCCAAACGACGCTCCGACGAGAGGAGGAGAAGCTGTCCAGAAAACTGGACAGCTTGGTGGAGGATATAGGCGCCGGCCAACCAAGGAAAGAAAAGCCTCACCTTGATGCCAAACCTATAGGAGATCACCGGAGGGTCGCCGGAGGTTCACCGGCTGAAGGTTGGTCACCGGCAACAAGTTGGAAGGCTGCACCACAAGCTGGGCGGCAACAAGATGTTGGGCGCCGAATAGGAGAGGGAGGGGGTTTGGGCGGCCAAGGTTGATTAGCCTTAGGGTTAGGGTTTAAGCCCTATTTTATAGAGAACTAATTCTCTTAATGGTTAATGGATCATATCCATAAAGCCCGTTAACCCGCTCCATTAAGATAAGTTAAAATAAACCAAACCATGATGGTTTATTTTAAGTTAAAACGAACCGAACCACCCTTTGGTTCATTCGTTTAATATAAACCAAACCCTTTGGTTTATTCTCATCCATTGGATTAGAACCAAACCATTTTGGTCCATCCATTATGTCTTCATAAGACACTGCCCATCCACGCTTCCATTGCGACTGAAATAATTTCATGCTCGCTTTATGTTTGGTCCAACCAAACATAGTTTCTCTCGGTCTGAGAATCTCATTCTCAAGCTCGTTTTAAATCCTTTGGATTACACTCGTTGTGCGTGTGACCAAATAGGTTCTCGGTTTATGTTGGCCATCTATAATTAACCATTAATTATAGAACGATCATGAGTGGCACCTAGTAGTACATCATGATCCCCAATTAACCGAAAAGATCAACGGTTGATCCAGAACTATTTCTGAAACCCTTCAGTAGCTCGAATGAATCGTGCCCCATTCCCTTCACTCATCTTATACCCACTTGGTTCAGACATGGTCTATTGTGTCAGCCCCACTAGGTCGACTTTCACGCCACACCTAGCCCAAGTATCATTTCCTCGTCCTACGGATTCTAGTTACTCCACATGTATCGAAGAGTACTTTACTCTAAACATGTAATACTTTGGCCAAAGACTTTAGTAACAATCCGACGAGAGGCCATGGGTATACATCTCCTCGCAAGGAGTGGTGAATCCTTTATAGGCTATTCAAACACCTTCGATCACTTCGACTTATACCCAATCATCCCGGGTCCACATCTCCTCGGAGATGTTTGCTTAAGATGTCAAAGCATAAGTCTCCATGATCAAGATGACTTGAATACCGCAAGTCAAAGGAACATCGCACTTAAGCCATAGTAAGAACTTCATTGACATATCTATATATGCAGAGAACCATATGAAGTCTTACGGCTGGTCACTCCAATGAACTAGTTACCATAACTAGCATCCACGATTAACTCCGGACATCACAATGTCTCCAGCCAGTGAGAATCAGCTGCTTGGATACACCAAGGAGTATACCTCGTGCAAGTCTCGACAGAATTGATGGTGTCCAAATCCATCAATTCATCGACTAGGGATAATTCCGATACATCACAATTACACATGTAGAGATAATCACTAGTTGTGATCCAATCACAAATTCTCTCATGCTGTGAATCGTATCGTGGACATTCAGTAAATGAGTTTAAGATCCAATCAAATACATTAAACATGTATACTCAAATAGTGAATCTTCATTTATCATATAAATGGTTCATACATAAGGCAATTGCCTTAGGACATCTCTCATATATTACTAACAGACTCCCACTTGGCCTAATGCCAATCGCTACGGTATCCAATACCATAAGCTCTAACATGACCCTCAAACTTACTTTGAGGTAATGCTTTAGTCAAAGGATCCGCTAAGTTCCTTTCAGTGGGAATTTTCTCGATTTGTATTTCGTTCCTACTTATGATCTCTCTGATAAGATGATAGCGGTGAAGCACATGTTTGGATCGTTGATGAGACCTTGGCTCTTTCGCCTGTGCAATTGCTCCATTGTTGTCGCAGTAGACCGGTATTGCTTCAACAATGGCCGGAATCACACCAAGTTCATGAATGAACTTCTTGATCCAAACCGCTTCCTTTGCACGCCCAAGCCGCAATATATTCTCGCCTCGTGGTAGAATCCGCTACGATCCTCTTGTTTGGAACTTTTCCAACTCATCGCGCCTCTATTCATTGGTGAACACGATCCGCATCGAGACCTAGAATCATCCTTGTGTCGAAGCCGCATCCGTATACCCACGTATCACCATGTCCCTTCTCCATATATTAGGAACACATCCTTAGTTCTTCTCAAGTACTTAAGGATCGCCTTAATAGCCACCCAATGATCCATTCTCGATCGGATTGGTATCCGCCCGTGACACTCGTGAGCATACGATACATCGGGCCTCGACATAACATAGCATACATGATAGATCCTATTGCGGATGCATAGGAATCTTACTCATGCAAATCCTTCTCGTGCGCGGACACATAGACTTGAAAGGTGTTCCCATGCCCGATGGGTAGATAACCTTTCTTGATTCCGACATGCTAAACCTCTTTAGCACTTTTCGGCCTATATATGTAGATGCGAAAGACCAAGCAAACTGCTTCGATCTATCTCTATAGATCTTAATCCCAAGGATGTAGGTTGCTTCTCCTGTGTCTTTCATGGAGAATGTCTTGGATAACCAAACCTTAATCGATCAGAAGATTGACACATCGCTTCCTATAAGTAATATGTCATCGACATACAATACTAGGAACACGATCGCACTCCCACTAACCTTCTTGTACACACAAGGTTCGCTCGATTTTGTGAGAAATCAAACTTTTGATTGTCTCATCAAACGGATATTCCAGCTCTGGATGCTTGCTTCAATCCATAAATGGATCGCCGCAATTTGCATACCTTGGTTTTATCAACCGATGTGAAACCTCAGTGTATCATATACACGCCTCCTCGAGCAGTTTCCATTAAGGAAAGCTGTTTTCACATCCATCCGCCATATCTCATAATCATAATGAGCCGCTATGGCCGGGAGCATCCGAATGGATTTAAGATAGCTACAAAGTAATAGGTTTCGTCATAATCAACACCTTGTTTTTGACGATATCCTTCGCCACCAATCTAGCCTTATAGGTAATCACATTACCATCCATGTCGGTTTTCTTCTTGAAAACCCACTTGCACCCTATAGGCTTTATCCTTCGTGGGTCAACCAAGTTCCAAACTTGGTTTTCATACATGGAATCCATTTCCGACTTCATGGCACCAAGCCACTTATCCCTTTCGAACTTGTCAAGACTTCTTCATAACTGGTAGGCTCCTCATCATCAATGAGTAACACGTCGTTCGATTCGCTTACGAGAAATCCATATCTCTCAGGAATATTGCGTGTTCTACCAGATCTACGAAGATGTGGTGTTACAATAGGTCCAGCCGATTGCTCATCATTATGAGTTGTCGGCTGTTGTGCTTCACCAGGTATCTCTTTAATGTCTATTTGAGTCTCTCGAGCCTCCTCAAGCTCGACGACACTCCCACTGTTTTCTTGCAAGAGAAACTCTTTCTCTAGAAACACAGCATGCCTTGAAACAAACACCTTTTGTTCCACAGGATGATAGAATTGGTAACCCCTTGTTACCTTAGGGTATCCAATAAATAGACATTTATCAGACTTAGCATCCAATTTGTCTGATACAGTCCGCTTCACATAAGCTGGACAACCTCATATCTTCAAGTAAGATACATGAGGTTTCTTACTATTCCATATCTCATATGGAGTAGTTGAGACTACCTTGGTAGGCATTCTGTTTAACAAGTAAACAGCTGTCTGAAGTGCATAGCCCCAAAAGGACTTGGGAAGAGTTGCATGATTCATCATTGACCTGACCATGTCCAACAAGGTCCGGTTACGCCTCTCAGATACACCATTATGCTGTGGTGTATAGGGCGGAGTCCATTGAGACAATATGCCATTGTCTCTTAGATAATCAAGAAACTCTTGACTTAAGTATTCACCACCTCGATCCGATCGAAGTATTTTAATACTCTTGTCATGTTGTATCTCTACTTCATTTCTGAATTCTTTGAACCTTTCAAAGGCTTCAGACTTGTGTTTCATCAAGAACACATACCCAAACCGTGAGTGATCATCGGTGAAGGTAATGAAGTAGCTATAGCCTCCTAATGCTTGAGTTGACATAGGTCCACATACATCTATGTATTAGACCTAGTAACTCTCCCACTGCTCACCTTTCCGTAAAGGTAACTTAGTCATCTTGCCTTTTAAGCATGATTCGCATGTATCGTATGAATCCAATTCAAACGATTCCAGAATTCCACATCGGTGTAATTCGGACATGCATTTCTTGCTTATATGGCCAAGACGACAATGCCACATATAGGAGTCTATTTGATTATCCTTTCGAGCATGCGTGTTGCTCGCTTCGATATTGAAAATGTCACTGGATACGTCCAACGTATAAACACCATTGCTTAAAGTTCCAGTCCCATAAGAAACTCCATTCAAAGTTATGTAACAACAATTGTTACTAAAAGTCAAATGGTACCCATTTCTATTTAAACACGAAATAGAAATGATGTTCTTTATCAACGAAGAAACATAAAAGCAATTGTCCAGTTCTAAGACAAGTCCTACAGGGAGTTCCAACAAATACGTTCCGATGGCGAGTGCAGCAACCGTTGCTCCATTCCCAACACGTAAATTTGACTCTCCCCTTGACGAGTCTTCTTCTATTCCTTAGCCCATGTATGTCATTGCATATATGTGAGCCACACCCAGTATCAAATACCCAAGTGTCTGAGGAAATAGAATGACAATCAATAAAGAAGATTTCTGAAGAAGATGGGGCATCCGATGCCTTATCCTTCTTCACGGACTCAAGATAAATCTTGCACTTTCTTCGCAAATGGCTCTCCTTGCCATAATGATGGCAAGTTTCCTTTTGTGCTAGTTCTACCTTCTTAGCCCTTCTCTTCTTTCCCTTCTGTTGTTCCTTTGACTTCCTCTTAGAACCTTTCTTCGAGGAATCAACTAACAGCACCGTCCCCTACTCATGCTTCTCAGAAGACTCCACAGTCTTCAGCATATTGAGCAGTACCACAGATGAACCTCCTAGCATCTCAGAGGTGAAGAGGAGCTTTGAGACTTTGAACCTTTCGAATCTCACTTGCTCATCAACCAACTCACAAAGATGAAGGACTACGATATGAGCATCCATATGCTCATGCTGCTTTCGTAGCTTGGGTTCCATCGTGGCTAGCATGATGCAACTCATTTGTTCAAAATCACTCACATGTTTCTGATAGGCCAACAATTGGTCCAGAGTTGCATCGTCACTAGGACGGGCGGGAAGAGGCGCTTCGAGGACATTTGCAAGCTTTTCAACCTTGAGAACAATTCTCAAGCTTCTAAGCCAGTCCATGAAGCTTCGCCTACCAATTTATTCGAATCCAAAATGGAACGCAAATTCAAACACATCATGATCAATATATTAACTTAGAAATACAAAACGAGCATATATGAGAAAGATGATTTTAAAATGCATCAATATACATTTATAAATCCCATTCATTTTTCGAATTTCAAAAAACCCTTAAAATCACTTCGGGAGATCGTAGGTCCATCTCCGAATGGGCTGATATCCATCATAGATAAGAACAACCTTGGAGTGAGTCCAACAAGCCATTCTTAGCTATGATGGTGGGTATCAAGTATACCGATTACATATCATTTATATGTAACTATCACAATGTGCTATCAACTAATTGAATGTTTACACATACATTGGGTTGTTAACACATTAACAAGTATGCATCATATGCATAGCACCCAACTTCACCTCTCTTCACATCGACCTTGGAGTGAGTCCAACAAATCGATGCTTCAAGTTAAATCCAACCCATTAATCGCGAAATAGTTTTAATATGGTTAGAGCGCATTCAACCAATTAGCCAGGCTTGGAGTGAGTCCAACAACCCAAACTAACGATTGACCTTTGACTCTTACCATATTAGAGTTAAACTATTCCAATGATTTGTTCGAGTCGGGCTTGAGAGAGTCCAACAACCCAAACAAGAAATGTAACTCTGGTTCTAACCATATTAATGGAAGGTGTAGGCTTTAATATTGAGTTAGGGTTTTTATGTCTCATCCTCTTTGCATGCAAATAACTATTATCTACATGGCATGGCATACATGGCATACATCTACATGTCACGACATGCATGGCATAATGTTATGCATCTAATGCAATTACATGGCATACAATTATGTCATGTATATATTTCCTTATATGTCATAACTATTTATGGAAATAAAATATGTTTAAGATTTGATTCTCCAAATCAAATCATAATTAAATTAGGAAACAAATTTCCAAATCTAATCACATATTTTATTCATGGAATTATTTGATTAAGGAAAATCTATTTAGGAAACCAATTTCCTAAATCATTAAAACTACTTATGGAAATAAAATATTTTAAGATTTGATTTCCCAAATCAAATCATGATTAAATTAGGAAACAAATTTCCAGAATCTAATCAAATATTTTATTTATGGAAAATATCAATTTCCATAAAAACTTCCAACTTTCCAAAAGTGGAAGATTTCCATAAATACTTCTAGACTTTCCAAAATTGAAAAATTTCCATAAATACTTCTAAATTTACAAAATTAGAAAATTTCCAGAAATACATTATGACTATCGCAAAACCATTTTACGATTATGTCGAAACACAACGGCTCGATACCACTTTTCCGGTTAAGATCACAAGGCAGGTGTGTTCGATCATGTTTCGTAAACATGAACACAGCGGAAGCAATACAAATAATAAATCTATATTTATTACAACACACACAACACACGCATGCTATTACAACAAGTGTAGACATAACCGTAAATTAAAATTTGCAATAAAAGGAAATTAAACTACGTTATACCTTCCGTATGACGTGTAGCGGAACGGCATCAACCGAACGATCCTCGTAAGAATCGCCTCTATCCGTGATCCACGCCGAGCTCCTCGATGACTTCGCTAAGTCACGAGCTTCGCCTTCGTGACGGGTTACTAGCCTCGTGTTGAAGACGACGTGATCGAGAGATGATCACGATCCGAATCCAAATTCGGATCCTAAAACGAGTTCTCAAAACTCGCTTCTCCGAGAGGTATTCACAACCGCTTGAGTAATCCTTCGCCCTCCACCTCAGAGGATTACCGGAGATCAAATCCCCGTAAGTTATCCGCTGTCGAGCACTAACCGCCGCCCAAACGACGCTCCGAAGAGGAGAAGCTGTCCAGAAAACTGGACAGCTTGGTGGAGGATATAGGCGCCGCCAACCAAGGAAAGAAAAGCCTCACCTTGATGCCAAACCTATAGGAGATCAGAGGGTCGCCGGAGGTTCACCGCTGAAGGTTGGTCGCCGCAACAAGTTGGAAGGCTGCACCACAAGCTGGGCGGCAACAAGATGTTGGGCGCCAATAGGAGAGGGAGGGGTTTGGGCGGCCAAGGTTGGTTAGCCTTAGGGTTAGGTTTAAGCCCTATTTTATAGAGAACTAATTCTCTTAATGGTTAATGGATCATATCCATAAAGCCCGTTAACCCGCTCCATTAAGATAAGTTAAAATAAACCAAACCATGATGGTTTATTTTAAGTTAAAACGAACCGAACCAACCTTTGGTTCATTCGCTTAATATAAACCAAACCCTTTGGTTTATTCTCATCCATTGGATTAGAACCAAACCATTTTGGTCCATCCATTATGTCTTCATAAGACACGGCCCATCCACGCTTCCATTGCGACCGAAACAATTTCATGCTCGCTTTATGTTTGGTCCAACCAAACATAGTTTCTCTCGGTCTGAGAATCCCATTCTCAAGCTCGTTTTAAATCCTTTGGATTACACTCGTTGTGCATGTGACCAAATAGGTTCTCGGTTTATGTTGGCCGTCTATAATTAACCATTAATTATAGAACGATCATGAGTGGCACCTAGTAGTACATCATGATCCCCAATTAACCGAAAAGATCAACGGTTGATCCAGAACTATTTCTGAAACCCTTCAGTAGCTCGAATGAATCGTGCCTCATTCCCTTCACTCATCTTATACCCACTTGGTTCAGGACATGGTCTATTGTGTCAGTCCCCACTAGGCTGACTACGTCACACCTAGCCCAAGTATCATTTCCTCGTCCTACGGATTCTAGTTACTCCACATGTATCGAAGAGTATTTTACTCTAAACATGTAATGCTTTGGCCAAAGACTTTAGTAACAATCCGACGAGAGGCCATGGGTATACATCTCCTCGCAAGGAGTGGTGAATCCTTTATAGGCTATTCAAACACCTTCGATCACTTCGACTTATACCCAATCATCCCGGGTCCACATCTCCTGAGAGATGTTTGCTTAAGATGTCAAAGCATAAGTCTCCATGATCAAGATGACTTGAATACCGCAAGTCAAAGGAACATCGCACTTAAGCCACAGTAAGAACTTCATTGACATATCTATATATGCAGAGAACCATATGAAGTCTTACGGCTGGTCACTCCAATGAACTAGTTACCATAACTAGCATCCACAATTAACTCCGGACATCACAATGTCTCCAGCCAGTGAGAATCAGCTGCTTGGATACACCAAGGAGTATACCTCGTGCTAGTCTCGACAGAATTGATGGTGTCCAAATCCATCAATTCATCGACTAGGGATAATTCCGATACATCACAATTACACATGTAGAGATAATCACTAGTTGTGATCCAATCACAAATTCTCTCATGCTGTGAATCGTATCGTGGACATTCAGTAAATGAGTTTAAGATCCAATCAAATACATTAAACATGTATACTCAAATAGTGAATCTTCATTTATCATATAAATGGTTCATACATAAGGCGATTGCCTTAGGACATCTCTCATATATTACTAACACATGCAACTCCCCCTTAATCCATGAAATTCTCTACACAAATTTTCTCCCCCCATCATATATTTCTCCCCCTAAAATAATTAACTTAAACATAATTATTTCTCCCCCTTTGACACCATCAAAAAGATTAACACTAAGTTATAAACTCATGGCATCAAGTATAATAGAAGGAAAAATACCAAAAATTGAATAAACACTGAAGTCAGAAAATATTGGGCTGTTTTTCAGGTGAGCAATGATCGCTATCGATGGCAATGACCGCACAATGGATTCCAAATTACGATTTTAAGTGATTTCATAAATGCATTAAAAATTCCAAAAAATTCGAAAAATCATGAAATTTGAGGAATACATTTCTTTTAAGTATATCTATCAGTGAAAAATAGGTTTTCATGAAAAATCATTATATTTCCACGTATTTACCAAAAATCCATAAGCTTTAAAAACTACTAGGTTTTTGATCATAAGAGTATCCATTTTAACACCTAGTCTTGCTTTGAATTGTTTCAAAACATGAATACATAGATTTTAGATTAAGAAATTGTTTTGAAAACATATGAAATATCCAACCATGATCTTTGGGCAATATGTCTATGAATTAAACATAAGCCTTCCCCATGATTGGTCTATTATTGCTATGTTGATACTTTAAATGACCATCTAAATGCCATAGGCATTAGTGGGTATTTGTATCATCCTAACATCTCACCCATGCTAAGTTTGCAATCAAGTTAGCCTATAGTGAGTGTGAGATGCATCCTAGGGGGTATTTGTATATACTTAACCCTTGTATTCATGCAATTTTATCATGGTTAAGTATCAACCTAACAATCATCATGATCATAATGACATATATGAATTAATTTCACATTATGATCATGAAATACATGTTTTCATCAAATTATAATCATGCATTAGGTATTATATGATGATAATAAACAAAGTTTCACTTAAAGCATGATTCAACCCTATTTCTTATGATGATGTGCCAAATATCAAAATCATAAATCATGATTGCAAACAACATAGCAATTACATTAATCATCATGATTTAAGCATTATTATCTATTTATGGGCACGTTATCATCACCCAACACTATTCTAAAAATGTTGTCCCGTCATCCTAAGTCAACCAAAATATGATATAGGTTAGGTCCATGTGGTTGACTACCCTAGGGTTATTCTAACCCTTAAGGATGGATTTTGGAACCCAAAATAAGTTCTTTCCTATTGGGTTCACTAAGTATTCCTTGGGGATCCATTTTCTAGCTATTACTTTCTTCTTATCTTGTCCCCTAGCTATTAGGCATTTGTAGGCCTTGTCATTTTTCTTTTCCTTGTAGCCTAGGCCCTTTTTGTTGAAGCTAGCTCTTTGGCTCCCTAAGATCATGTTCAATGTGTTGGAGCCAATTGTGAATTTTTCTAGGGCTTTTGTTAAATAATCTACCTTTTCCCTTAAGGCCCTATTTTCATTTATACATGCATCACTAACATCTAATGGCACATAAAGGTCATGTGAGCATGCATCATTTAAGCTAGAAGAAATATTATCATTTAAGCATGCATTTTCTAGCTTATTTTCTAATTCCTTAATTTGATTAAGCATGCTTTTATTTTTCTTTTTCATTTCAAATAAGTCCTTAGTTAAACTAGAAATTATGGAAACTATTTTCTTAGGAGAGGCTTTCGTTACCATAGTTTCCATATCCTCTTCTTCTTCTTCGGATGAGGAGGATGTAGAAGCTCCCCCTTCACTTGAGCTCTCTCCTCTTGAGCTTGATCCTTCATTTTCGGATGAAGAGCAATCCAAGTCATCAAAGGCCATCAAGGCCAAATTGGTGACAAAGGCATTCTCCTCATCCGATGATGATGAGGAGGATGAGGATGGGGCATCCCAAGTCCTTGCCTTTAGAGCTTTGGTCTTCCCCTTTTCTTTTGTCTTCTTCTCCTCTTCCTTCTTTTTCTTGCTCCACTTTTTCTTCTTCTTTTCTTCTTTCTTTTTCCTCTCTTCCTTGCTCTTGTTTAGGAGAGGACAATTGTCCCTTATGTGCCCCTCTCCTTGGCAATTGTAGCATATGACCTTCCCCCTTGGTCTCCTATTCCTATCATTTGATTTATGAAAATGAAAACCTTTTAAATCACGTCTTACCCTCCTTACCATATAGGCTTCTTCGGTGCTATCCATGGAGGAGGAGGAAGACGCTTCGTCATCGGAGGAGGAGGAGATATCTATCTTCTTCTTCCCCTTATTTGCCAACAATGCTACTCCCCTTGAAGGTTGTATTTTTGGCTCTTCTTGTATTCCTTCAAGCCTAGATTCATGTAATTCCATAGTGGAGAAAAATTCATCTAGAGTACTTACCTCTAGATTCTTTGAAATGTAAAATGAGTCCACCATTGAACTCCACTTGGATGATCGGAAAGCATCTATGGCCTTCATTATCATATCGATTGGAGAGCCTTTCTCCTACACTTGTTAGTCCATTTAAAATTCCTTTGAATCTAGAATGCAAAGAAGTTACCTTTTCTCCCTTTTCTAATTTAATGTTGGATAGTTGGGAGCGGAGGAGATCTCTCCTTGCTAGCTTCGCCTCGGATGTGCCTTCATGAAGCTCAATTAGCTTCTCCCACATCTCCTTGGCGCTTAGGCATTCTCCTATTCGGTTGATTTCTTGTTGGGGAAGCACATTGAAGAGATGATGCTTGGCTTTTGAATTTGCAAGGTGCTCTTCCCTTTGCCTTTTGGTCCACCTAGATTTCTCTATTGGCTTCCCCTCTTCATCCCTAGGCAAAACGAAACCGGATTCCATTGTAATCATAATATCAAAATCCGTTTCGAAAAATACCTCCATTCGCTTCTTCCACCAAGCGAATTCTCCTTCAAACTTTGGAGGATGGATGTTGGAGACGACCAATTTGAAAACTGCTTGTTGTGGCGGTTAGTCCTCGACAAGCTTTCCTTGGCTCTGATACCACTTGTAGGGGGTCGAATGGTCGGCTAGAGGGGGGTGAATAGCCCTCTTACGATGGATGTCGGAATTCTCTCGTTCGTTTGCTCGTCTACACAATCGTTAGCTCAAGCGGAAGAATAAACAATAAAGACAAAGCAATAAATGAAAACACAAACGCTAACAAGAAGATGTAACGTGGTTCACGGCTACGCCGCTAATCCACGGTCCCGATTCGTCCAAGGTGAATCACTCCTCCAAAGCCAATCACTATTGGTCTCTCCTTTGCACCAAGCTAGGTGGAGGTAACCTTTACAATCAAGATCACTCTTCTTACAATAAGAATGGAGTAAAAACAAGTAAGAAGAGTTTAGAGCTTGTGGGGCACTTGGAAGATCACTTAGAGCATAAGCATTAGCCTCTCAAAGGCTCACACCCTCTCTTTTTATAGAGAGGGTTGATTTCTTCCTCAGCGCCACTACGATCGGCGCTTGGCGATCATCGTCATTACTACAATGGCCTCCGAACACGCCGGATCCCGACCGCTGTAGTCCAACGGAACTCTTGGCGATCGATGGACCTCGCCACGATCCGCCTCCGTAGTCGATCGCCTTGATTGGCTACGAGCGTTCTGCGTTCGCGATATCCTCTAGCGATCGCCATTCCATGGCGGCTTGATCAGGGCATAAACCCATCAGTTGGATACCAGTCGAACCCACTCGACTCAGAGCAGTCGACTGCCGTGACATGGCAGTCGACTGGTGCCATGTGAAACTCAACCTTAACATAAGTTTGAGCTTCCGGTGGTCGGGTAACCCTTAACCCTTGCGGTCAAGTCTCCGACACTCATCCATTCGGCCAAGTTCACCTAATGAGCTACTTACATTTCACTCATTCTCTCATCTCACTCGAAGTCCCTCGCCGAAGCCTTCGCGCCACGCCCCTAAGACATCAGACGGCTCTGCAATGCTCCTTCACGCCTCTTGCCTCCGTCCGCCTTGGCTTCACTTCAAGTCATCTCGTCCGGCGGTCCCTCGGATGCTCCAAGCACACGGCTTCCGCAAAGTCATCCTTCACCGACTCAAGGACCGAGGTTGTGAGGGTGAACCTGCCAAGGCTCCATGTGCGAATTACTAAGTCCTGCAAGACTCCAACGCACATATCAAATAACAATACCAACCTAACTTAAACCCTTTGCCACACACATCAAAACCTAATCATGGCAAGAGATTGCCCTAACAATCTCCCCCTTTTTGATGTGTGGCAATCCGTTTAAGTTAGGTAAACATTTGATAAAAATTTAAAGGTAAGAAAGCATGTAAACATAAACATTTGATCGCAACATGCAACTCCCCCTTAATCCATGAAATTCTCTACACAAATTTTCTCCCCCCATCATATATTTCTCCCCCTAAAATAATTAACTTAAACATAATTATTTCTCCCCCTTTGACACCATCAAAAAGATTAACACTAAGTTATAAACTCATGTTTGTTATCAATGGGTGTTATGACATGACGCAAAGTTATGTTCCATAGCCAACATCATCAGAGTTGCCAGTGCATAGCAATACGTAACTGAAACGAAGTAGATCGCACAATGGATTCAGAAATGCATTAAAAATTCCAAAAAATTCGAAAAATCATGAAATTTGAGGAATACATTTCTTTTAAGTATATCTATCAGTGAAAAATAGGTTTTCATGAAAAATCATTATATTTCCACGTATTTACCAAAAATCCATAAGCTTTAAAAACTACTAGGTTTTTGATCATAAGAGTATCCATTTTAACACCTAGTCTTGCTTTGAATTGTTTCAAAACATGAATACATAGATTTTAGATTAAGAAATTGTTTTGAAAACATATGAAATATCCAACCATGATCTTTGGGCAATATGTCTATGAATTAAACATAAGTCTTCCCCATGATTGGTCTATTATTGCTATGTTGATACTTTAAATGACCATCTAAATGCCATAGGCATTAGTGGGCATTTGTATCATCCTAACATCTCACCCATGCTAAGTTTGCAATCAAGTTAGCCTATAGTGAGTGTGAGATGCATCCTAGGGGGTATTTGTATATACTTAACCCTTGTATTCATGCAATTTTATGATGGTTAAGTATCAACCTAACAATCATCATGATCATAATGACATATATGAATTAATTTCACATTATTATCATGAAATACATGTTTTCATCAAATTATAATCATGCATTAGGTATTATATGATGATAATGAACAAAGTATCACTTAAAGCATGATTCAACCCTATTTCTTATGATGATGTGCCAAATATCAAAATCATAAATCATGATTGCAAACATACATAGCAATTACATTAATCATCATGATTTAAGCATTATTATCTATTTATGGGCACGTTATCATCACCCAACACTATTCTAAAAATGTTGTCCCGCCATCCTAAGTCAACCAAAATATGATATAGGTTAGGTCCATGTGGTTGACTACCCTAGGGTTATTCTAACCCTTAAGGATGGATTTTGGAACCCAAAATAAGTTCTTTCCTATTGGGTTCACTAAGTATTCCTTGGGGATCCATTTCCTAGCTATTACTTTCTTCTTATCTTGTCCCCTAGCTATTAGGCATTTGTAGGTCTTGTCATTTTTCTTTTCCTTGTAGCCTAGGCCCTTTTTGTGGAAGCTAGCTCTTTGGCTCCCTAAGATCATGTTCAATGTGTTGGAGCCAATTGTGAATTTTTCTAAGGCTTTTGTTAAATAATCTACCTTTTCCCTTAAGGCCCTATTTTCATTTATACATGCATCACTAACATCTAATGGCACATAAAGGTCATGTGAGCATGCATCATTTAAGCTAGAAGAAATATTATCATTTAAGCATGCATTTTCTAGCTTATTTTCTAATGCCTTAATTTGATTAAGTATGCTTTTATTTTTCTTTTTCATTCCAAATAAGTCCTTAGTTAAACTAGAAATTATGGAAACTATTTTCTTAGGAGAGGCTTTCGTTACCATAGTTTCCATATCCTCTTCTTCTTCTTCGGATGAGGAGGATGTAGAAGCTCCCCCTTCACTTGAGCTCTCTCCTCTTGAGCTTGATCCTTCATTTTCGGATGAAGAGCAATCCAAGTCATCAAAGGCCATCAAGGCCAAATTGGTGACAAAGGCATTCTCCTCATCCGATGATGATGAGGAGGATGAGGATGGGTCATCCCAAGTCCTTGCCTTTAGAGCTTTGGTCTTCCCCTTTTCTTTTGTCTTCTTCTCCTCTTCCTTCTTTTTCTTGCTCCCCTTTTTCTTCTTCTTTTCTTCTTTCTTTTTCCTCTCTTCCTTGCTCTTGTTTAGGAGAGGACAATTGTCCCTTATGTGCCCCTCTCCTTGGCAATTGTAGCATATGACCTTCCCCCTTGGTCTCCTATTCCTATCATTTGATTTATGAAAATGAAAACCTTTTAAAGCACGTCTTACCCTCCTTACCATATAGGCTTCTTCGGTGCTATCCATGGAGGAGGAGGAAGGCAGTCATCATCGGAGGAGGAGATCTCTATCTTCTTCTTCCCTTATTTGCCAACAATGCTACTCCTCTTGAAGGTTGTATTTTTGGCTCTTCTTATATTCCTTCAAGCCTAGATTCATGTAATTCCTAGTGGAGAAAATTCATCTAGAGTACTTACCTCTAGATTCTTTGAAATGTAAAATGAGTCCACCATTGAACTCCACTTGGATGATCGGGGGAAAGCATCTATGGCCTTCATTATCATATCGCGATTGGAGAGCCTTTCTCCTACACTTGTTAGTCCATTTAAAATTTCTTTGAATCTAGAATGCAAAGAAGTTACCTTTTCTCCCTTTTCTAATTTAATGTTGGATAGTTGGGAGCGGAGGAGATCTCTCCTTGCTAGCTTCGCCTCGGATGTGCCTTCATGAAGCTCAATTAGCTTCTCCCACATCTCCTTGGCGCTTAGGCATTCTCCTATTCGGTTGATTTCTTGTTGGGGAAGCACATTGAAGAGATGATGCTTGGCTTTTGAATTTGCAAGGTGCTCTTCCCTTTGCCTTTTGGTCCACCTAGATTTCTCTATTGGCTTCCCCTCTTCATCCCTAGGCAAAACGAAACCGGATTCCATTGTAATCATAATATCAAAATCCGTTTCAAAAAATACATCCATTCGCTTCTTCCACCAAGCGAATTCTCCTGCGCCAAGACGTGGTGCGGGGCGGCCACGCCAGAATAGGTATGATGATTCATTTTATATGTTTTTACTTGTAGTAACATCTGTTAAAATTTTAACAGATATGAGACGAGGTAGGCGTGCTCCTGCGCCAAGACGTGGTGCAGGGCGGCCACGCCAGAGGACATTGAGATATCGGGAGATTGAGTTGCCATAGAGATCTACTGAGGGTGAGCATGTTGATCAGGGTTAGATTCCACAGGGTACTGCAGGAGTTGTGGATCCTCAATCCTCGGTAGTTCCTTCTCCAGAGATATCCACTTCAAGAGTATCTGATGTATCAGCGGGAGATTCTGCTGCTACACACCAGCCACCCCCGCCAGTAGGGCCTGCTACAGTAGACCCGACAGGCCCATCAGTGGAGTCGGTCGG
Organism: Wurfbainia villosa; assembly: GCA_025175895.1. NCBI lineage: Eukaryota > Viridiplantae > Streptophyta > Magnoliopsida > Zingiberales > Zingiberaceae > Wurfbainia > Wurfbainia villosa. The sequence goes on along the minus strand of CM045986.1, from coordinate 129,303,981 downwards.
CCCTCACTCGGTATCTTCCCCTGCGTATGCAGCGGCACCATCTACAGTAGTTTCACCAGCTCCTGTGATGGCCCCTACTCATCCTACTGATGTGGCTGCGGCACGAGCTCGGATTACCGGTTTAGCAAAGTCGATGAAAAGTCGGTTCACCTTATTCAGCGAAGAGACTGATCCGAGCGTGGCTCAGTCTTGGATCGAGACTATGGAGCATACTTTCTACTATATGGTCTGCTCCGAGTGGGAGAAGGCAGAGTTGGTAGCCTTCCATTTACGAGGTGAGGCTGAGGGTTGGTGGGACACGCAGCGCTCGATCATCGGTGAGCAGTAGATTACCTGGGCGAGATTCAGAGATGCCTTTGAGAGGCAGTACTTCCCACTATCATATTAGATGATGCGTCGTCAAGAGTTTCTGAGTCTACGACAGAATAATCGCTCAGTGATGAAGTATAATACAGAATTTAATCGATTAGTCAGGTTTTGTCCAGAGTCCAGTTGCCATATACCCCCCCCCCCTCATCGTGATAGTTTATTTGCTATTTTGAATTAGGGTTTTGGATTTGGACTAGAAGATATGTTTTAGGTCTGGAGTTTGAGTTATGTACTCGTGGATATTTGGTGTCCTTATGGACCTTTATTTGGATTTTATTTCGATTGGTTTTGGTTGGGTATTCCTGCCCAGATGACAGAAGGGGTAAGTCTAGTTATTGTAGACTGTTTACTATTTACCTTGATTGTTGGCCTGAGGCCTTATGACCTGTGTGTGTTGTTTGGATTTCAGTCGTGTTGACCGATGTATAGTAGTCGTGTAGGCCTTGTATGTAATTTTGGTATTGTCACCCGTACAGGGGAGATGCTGTCGGATTTTCGTTTGGCGGGGACTCCCCCGGGGCGTGACACTCAGGTGCTCAGGGATGAGAAATTGGGTTTGGGAGTAATCGTGATGCAACAGTCGATGATTCTGGTAAAGCAATCGATTGGTTGCAATATCACACAAATACAAGCACTTTGATTCGACTGCCTAGTCGACTGGTGGTGGATCAATTGATTTGTGGTTGATTAGTCGATTGGTGGTTGATCAGTCGACTGAGTTCGGGCACTCGAGTTGGGGACTCAAGTGCTCAGGCAGTCGCGGAGCTCGGGATGAGAAATCCAATGCTCAATAAGGTCGCAATGAAGTAGTCGATTGCTATGGTGAAGGAGTCGACAGATCAACTGAAATTCGACATAGATCAAACCATTGTGAGTAAATGATTGAGTGACCAGTCGACTAGGGATAAGACCAGTTGATTGGTAGAAAAATATCAATCAATATCGATCTTATAAAAGGAGGGCTTCATGAAGAGTTCAAGTGTCAATTTCTTGGTAACTTAGAAGGGGAAGAGCTTCTACTTTTCAGACCTTCCAAGCTATTCCAAAGCAACCAAACAAAGAGATCAAGCTTACAAGCAATCGTGTAAAGTGTTTTCTTTTGTGTTTTGCTTTATATTTGTATTTGGTTGTTTCCATTATAAAAGCTCAATTTGTAAGAGGTTTCTCCACCTCTGTAAGTTTTTGAGAAGGAGAAAGATAGTGGGACTATCGTAGAGCTAGGTCGTGGAGTCGAAATCGGGGATTCCAAACCACATAAAATCCAAGTGTAGTGCTTGTGTATTTGTATCTATTTATACTTCATTTTCATTGTGTATTACCTTTTGTAGATAAGCATGAACACGAGAACGAAATCAACAATCGAATTCAAGTCGCTATTTACCCCTCTAGCGCAACACCGATCCTAACATATTGCACTAACAATCTCTCTATTTGTGATGCTTGACAATATTTTAAGTTAGTATAGCTCATTAGCCCAATTTATCGCTCCTTATGTTAAAGTATAATGAAGATTTCCTAACTTAAACCCTTCATTCTCCCTCTTTTATATATATCAAAAAGATTTTGCATTCTTCAATATCATTCTCAATTCAACAACATTTGAAATTTTTCATTCTTCTCCTTTCTACCATTCATATGGCTGAAATACATGTACCCTTCTTTCTACCCCAATGATAAATTGATCTTTTAACATTCTTTGAAGAAGAACCTCTCCCCAAAGGCATGCTACCCTTTAACCATTGCACCAACAATCCTTTTAGAGTTCCAAAACCATTAGAAAGTTTCAAAATCTAAATCATGAGGTCAAAAGTTTAAACTTGAATCCTAACCTCTCTCTAAAAATTTGATTCTTCCTTTTTCTTAATCCTCCTTTTCAATTTCACCAAAGAATTTTTTCCTTTGAATACTTTTCCAAGTATATCATAGGGTTAGGAGTAGTTAAAATATTTAGGGTTGAGCTTAAATGGTTAAAACAGTCTTATTTAGCCATAGTCAATAGTAATAGCCGATTAATATAGTCTATCAATGGACTGACACTAGCTGCAGTCAACTGTATTTCTAAAATAGTTGACTAATATCTGATAATCTAGGAAATCAATTTTTTAGTATAAGTTCAAAAATGCATAAGTAATTTCTTAGTTTTCAAAAAATCTAATTTTATATAGACATTATTTATGTCAAATACTATGGGAGAAAATAGTGTTCTATGAAAATACTTATTAAAATGATACAAAGTTAAAAACTATTGAAAACTTCAATGTTTCATCCTAACTTTATATCAATACTATTAATGGTGATTTCTATTAACAAATAGAGTTCACCAAGGTTTTCAAAAATAATTTTAAAAATGTTTTCAAAATAAATTTCTAATCATAATCTATAGGTCAAGTGTACATGACTTGTACATTAACTTTATCCATGATTGATCCATATGAAATCCATATCATTTGATGAAGCTTAGTTAATTTGATACACCAAGTAACACCTTGAACTTAACTCATCATCCTAACATCTCACTTGTCTCTAATGTGTCTTAATACACACACAATTCATCCTATGATCTTTGTGAGATTAAATTGGTTCTTCCCAGGATTAAGGGATCATACATTTCTATATAAACACTATTAATTTTTTTCATCCTAACTAGGATATTAAATATTGTCATTTGTCCTTAATTGCAAGTAAATAAATCAATGCATGAAAATGACTATAACATAAATTTTATGCATACCTTTCAAAAGAAAGTCTATCATACTTAAATGATGCATGTGTGGCAAATTCAAAAATCGCATGTCAAAATAATAAGTGTTATACAATCATATATGACATGATATCATGACATAAATTATGGCCTGCAAAATGTGACATTAAAATGATATAACAAAAATACCTAAACCTTCAATCTAAGCAACATTTTCTAAAATTATGTCAAATCTATATTTTGACATAAAAACATACCAACTTCCTCGAGTGTGTTAAACTCCAAACTTAGCACGCTATTGACTAAATCCTAATGTGTCAATCTTGATTGACTTAAACCTTATATTTTATTGTAACATTCTAAAATATTTTAGGATAAAATTCTAATTTCATTTTCAAATTATCAGTATACTTTGAAAGTGCCCTAAAGTATCAACTTTACTATACTTAGATTAACTACCCTTTCACTTTATGTTGACACCTTATGGCCATTGAGCATGTGGGGATCACATTAGGAATCCAATACCTATTGGAACTCCTTATGTTTACTAAGCATTCATTAGGGATAACTTCCCAAAATACTTTTTTAATGACTCTCCTAGGCTTCTTAGAAGTCTTAGTCATTGTAGTCTCATCAAGGTCAACTTTGGATATGACCTCCCTTGTAACCTTGACTTTACTCCTAGACCTAGGGTTAATTCCCTAGTTATATGAAACTCTATGGTATGGCAGTATGTTTTACTTAGACTTAGGTTTGTGTCTCAAAACTTTTTTGTCCTTATATGGCTCTTGTCTACCTAAACCTAGAGTTTGTTCCTTTAACCTTTTAAATACATTTTCCATCATTTTAAGGGGGTTTTCAATTTGTTTATTCTTTACCTCAAGACTTTATTTTCAAACTCTAAATCTATAATTCTTGATTTTTCATGTTTTCCTTGTTCATTTTTCTTCCTAGACATATAACTAATCTTGTTAGCATTCTTGCCTAGATTCTTCCTAACCTTTCTATCCTTAGGTGGATTAGGTCTACCATGAAATATTCTAAAGTTTTCCTTAGGTTTATCAAATCCCCTATCTTCATAATAATGAGCATCAAGATGATAAAATTTACTTCTATCATTCTTCTTATTATGAAATAAAGAGATTCCATTAAATAATGGTACCTCGGATCTTGTCTTAGAGATCCCCCTAGACTTGAACTCCCTCCCATGTCCTTAATTTGGTACCTCTCCCTTGGATATTGATTTTGATAGTGTCCATGTTGATTACACGAAAATCATACCATGTGCTCTTTGCCATTCTGTACTAAGGTTCCGACTTCCTTTGGCTTCTTCTTTGCCTTTGATGTTACTTGAATATTTTTCTTTTTTAACTTTCGGAACCTACTCTTATAAAGACCTTTGTCTCTACACTAAAAGTATATTATATGATCTTTATTTTTATGAATTAAAATTTGGTTACCTTCCATGGTGTTAGGGGAAGCATGAGCTTCATCTTCATTAGATCCAAATGCTGAGGGTATATCTAGTTTTGATATTGATGGTTTATCTAGTTTTTGTGGTCGACACTCCAAGAACTCTTGCAGGATTGATGCACACGAACGCGTCCTCAAATATCACAATGGTAACCATCGAGGACTCGAAGCGCACTCTCATACTCAATACCCGCAAGTGCACAGATGTCGTCAAGTAATAATAAAGATTATCGATCCCATAGAGACTGAGATTCGAGTATCGATTGTTCAGTGGACATTATTGTTCAGAGTTTAATGTTAAGGGTTGTGCTCATGAGGTTTGTCGGTGGTCCTAACTCTAGTACGGTGTCACATGGAGGAAGAGAAGGGTTGCTACGAGTCTTCTAAAAGAATTCTAGGATTTCAGTTTCGCTTGTGTGTCGCAGAACACACTATCAATTGGGTATTATCTAGACGTCTAACTATGGTTTTGTGGAAGGGGCATCGTACACTTCCCCGATGAGCCTTCATATCTATCGGGAACTACCTCTGCCATACCAGGTCGATCCCTGACTTTAAGATGGGGTAGGCGCTATGAGGATACCGGATCAATCCCTATGACGAGTCAGAATGTGTCCCATTTCTGACTCTATCACACCCTTCTATCCACGGTTACTGGAGATGAGGCCAACCCCTAGGTTCCTCCTTAATTCTCCTAAATCTTTGATATGAGGGCTATCACCCCTTGTATCGGCTACACACAGTAAATAGAAGACCAAAACAAATAGCTATCAGTCTAGACAATCACCAATTGCAAATATGAAATCAAGAATAGACATATATTTGAAATAGCATGTTCTACGCACACAAACTACTCCCTAATCCTAGAATTGGAGAATCTACTCCATAGATACGAGAAGAGAAACACAAAGCATAATTGAATTCATAAATACAATGCAAATTATGTAAGGAAAGCGAATTATAATGCACTTTGGTTCTTCTCTCCGGCGTTGAAGCGCAGAATTTGGTCCTCGAGCGACCTCCTTCCTCCCTATTGCGAGTTCCCGAAGCTTTTTAGGGCATCGGTGTGCCATCCCGGTCGTCGTGCCTCCTCCCTAGGGTTTGGGCATAGCTTTTCTTATATAGACATGAGGCTGGATCTTCCCGAAACTCAGGAAAAACCTAATCTCATTGAAATCGTCCCAGTGCCACATGGTCATGTGGATTCACAAGGTCAAGTCGTGTGTGGCACTGGTGTGTGCTCCAGGGCTGGCCGTGTGGATTCACAGGGCCAAGTTATGTGTCCTTCTATTCCAGTTGCCAAATGCCTTCATTTTGCTCCAAAAGTATGCCATTTTCTTCGTAGAATGTTGTCCTGCACACAAAAGTACAAAGAGCAGATCTCCGAACTAGAAAATAGGAAATATATGCACAAAAAAGTATGATATGCATGAAACAAGTATAAAATGCAGCGAGATGTAGCGAAAACTACTCCTAAAATCCTATATATTTTGCTCACATCAATTCCCCCAGACTTAAGTCTTTGCTTGTCCTCAAGCAAACCTCAGTGCCTTAAAATTTTAAAAAGGTATTTCTCTATACTTAGCATATTAACTAGATTTATCAAGTGGTATTTTCAATCAAATCAAATAGATATGCTCTAAAAATTCACTAAGTTAGCTTCTCATGCATGTGCTAAGCGAATCTCCTTAAGGGATACTCATTCCAAAGTAAGTTAAGTCGTCATCTTATAGCTTTCCTAAGGTCTCTAGCTTTTAGGTACTGGTCTGCCCTAAGCAAGGGTCATTCCCTAGATCTAGCACAAAGTCTCAAAGGGGTGTCGATATTGAGAGAAATTGGTAGGTGTTTTCCCAGTAACCTAACTCGGTCTCAAAGGGGCACCTAACCATTTCCACCCATAACAACTTTTTTTTTGCAAGAACATAAATATATTTTTGTTCTTCTCCTACTCACAGGGATTCTAATTTTTTCGAATGGGCTTACACAATCTGAGCATCTCCAGTAACTAAAGTGCTAAACCTAGAGTCACCTATGGATTCCAAAGTACTAGACTACTGGGATGAATCATAACTACGTATGTACTAGATTCTTCCTTTTAGAATATTCATCACGTGTAAGTGTAGAAATAAAATCTAACCAGTGCAAATTTAGAACATTTATTAGAGCATATAAAATAAAATACCACGAGGTAAATGAAGTTAAGCTACCCATGGAAACAACTCATGAAGAAAACTTTTAAAAATACTACTGAGGCAGCTTATAGATAGCAAGAACTAAGTGTTGAAAGAAACTAAATAACCTATGCATGAACAAATGAATGCTAACTAAAATGCAAATATCAGGAAAGAAACTACTGCTAGAAATAAAATAAATCAAAACTTGAGCCCCCCCCCCCAGACTTAAATGAAATCATACCTCTAATATGGTGGTCGAGGCGGGAAGTTTGGTAGCCTCGTCATGTCTGGTTCCTAGGAGAACCTGGTGCTCAGCCATTGATGCCACATGTACATGTGGTCGATCTGAGAGCTGGTGGATGCAGCGGCTGCTCGGTGTTCCTCCTCCCTAGCCTACTGTGCCTACTGCTCGGCGTGAATGTCATCGAGGTGCAATCGGAACTCAGATAAATCATAGGCTGATGTACCTGCATCCTGCTCAAAGGTAGAAAAAGAAGGTGGTGCAGGTGCAGGCTCTCATCATGGTCTAGGTGGGCTCAAAACTATTTTTGCTTCTACCTAGCAAGTTCTTTCTAATCCTAAACTATTTTCAAAAAAAACATAAATGACCATAAATCAAAGTCTAAATTATACACATGAATGCAATAAAATCAAAAACATATATAAAACTACACTTGGGTTGCCTCCCAAGAAGCACTTTATTTAAGGTCTTTTAGCTCAATCACAGTCCATTATCTCAACTTGGCTCAGGAGGCTCTGTAAACCTCCATTCATCCATCTCGAATTCTTTGTCCTCAGGTGAAGCAGTCACTACCCTGCACGAGGTATACCCGTCTGCAAAGGGATGTCTACCCTCCGATTGGTTAAATATGATGATCTCGTCATCTACTTCCAAGGAGATCTTGTGCGCCTTCACGTCTATGCATACACCCGCAGTCGCCAGAAACGGTCTTCCAAAAATGATGGGATTCTGGGGGTTTGGTCCTGTGTCCAGTACAATAAAATCTATGGGTATGACAAAATTCTCAACCACCATAGGTACATGTTCCAGCATTCCAATGAGTTCCTTAATCGTGTCGTCCTCCATGTGAATCCCTATAACCATTGGTTGTATATTACCCAGTCCCATCTCCAAGTAGAATGGGTAGGGAATCACGCTAACCGATGACCCTAGATCGCACAGTGCTTCATTCATGCTCTCACCATAAATCTGGAAGGGTATAATAAATTCACTAGGGTCCTCTAGCTTGGGTGGGATTTTATCTTCAATTTCAGCCTGATTTGGTAATGTTGATATCATGGTTGCACACCCCTTGGTGAATATGTTCTTCTGACCTACTCTCTCGCCGCATATTCCCTTTTCCTTGACCTGACTTGGCTCAGGTAATGACATAGAGCTTTCCATGGTTTGTGATACAATTTGTGTTATTTGGGCCACTTGAGTTTCCAACATCTTCGTGTGACTTGCAAGGCCGTCAACAGTAGCCTTCAAATCCCTAAGTGACTCTTCTGATTTCTAATGTTGGTGTCAAAATTATGTGTTGGCCTTAGTTTAGGTAGCATTGAAGTCTTCCATCATTGCCCTGTTGTTGCCCATATCCTTCTGATGGTTGGAAATTCCCTGAGTTATTCCAATAGGAAATATTTGGGTGGTTCTTCCATCCAGGATGGTAAGTACTGGAGTATGGGTTGTTGGGCCTTTGATTGTGTCCCTAACTGCATCGACATGCTCGATCTGCTCTTCTAAGCTACCCTGTCCTCCATAATAGTCCTCTTTATATGCTTCTGCCCCCTCTCCAAAGGTATCTGTCGCACATGCAGAAATAGGATTTAGAGATTCGAACCATCTGCTAAGTGCGTCCATCCTCGCCGCTAGGTGGTATACGGAGTTGACAGCATATCGATCCACTGCAAGGGCTGGGTGACTACGCTCGGAAGCCCATTGATGGTGGTTTTGGGCCACCTCTTCGATCAGCTCCTCTGCGTTCACCACGGACGCGTCTTGGTCCTCCATCCTCTTCTGTTCAGCTCTCTTGCGATGGTAGGTTCGTTCGATTTCTAGATCTATCGGAATTAGGTCTTCCGGTCCTAAATGTATATGCATACGAAGAACCAAGCCACAAAATTAGAAGTATATCTTATTACTTAAGAACAGGATTTAAAAAAAATTAAAGATGCGAAGTCAGATGAAGAATAAACTAAAACAAAAAAGAAAATGCAAGAAGCCAATTAAACTTAATCTAAACTAAATCTAGATATATGTAAAAAAAATCTAAAATTGAAGGAAATAAAATAAGAATGATAAAAAATAAAGCAAGTAAATGAATCTAACCTAAGTCCGATCCAACTATCCACCTCTTCATTCGATATCGAATCAATCAGTCCCCGACAACGGCGCCAAAAACTTGATGCACACGAATGCATCCTCAAATCTCGTGACGGGAACAGTCGAGGACTCGAAGCACGCGCTCGCGCTCAATGCCCGCAAGTGCACAGATGTCGTCAAGTAATAAAAAAGATTATCGATCTCACAGGGACTGAGATTCGAGTACCAATTGTTCAGTGGATGTTATTGTTCGGAGTTTAATGTTAAGGGTTGTGCTTCTGAGGTTTGTCGGCAGTCCTAACTCTAGTACGGTATCACACGGAGGAAGAAAAGGGTTGCTACGAGTCTTCTGAAGGAATTCTAGGATTTTGGTTTCACTTGTGTGTCGCATAACACGCTATCAATTGGGTATTATCTAGACATCTAACTATGGTTTTATGGAAGGGGCATCATAAACTTCCCCGATGAGCCTTCACATCTATCGGGAACTACCTCTGCCATACCAGGTCGACCCTTGGCTTTAGGATGGGGTAGGCGATACGAGGATGTCAGATCAATCCCTGTGACAAGTTGGAACGTGTTTCATTTCTGACTCTATCACACCCTTCTATCCACGATTACTGGAGATGAGGCCAACCCCTAGGTTCCTCTTTAATTCTCCTAAATCTTTGATACGAAGGATGTCACCTCTCGTATCTGTTGGGATGTATACTGAAAAGTCTATCTTTTGTATGAACATCTTTATTTTGAAATAAGAATCACATGATCATTGTTTGCATATTTTATGGCTATGCATATTGTCTAATACATTACATTATAGATAACATGGTGTGTGGTGTCACACGGGAGATCATGTTATCGGTTTCTTGTAAAGTATAAGTAAAGGCTCACAACCAAGATGGCTTTGGACAAACCATTGGAATGGTTGTAGTGTGATTTGGGATTGATTTGTCTTGATCAAAGAATCACACTAGTGCACTTTGTGTGTATTGAGCAGGACCGACTTAGAGGTTATTCAATTTATTACTAGCTACATAATCGAATCGGACCTCAGATATTATATTGTACATGCTCTTAATCCCGATATAATAACGGGCACATATACTTAGTATTCATCTCTTTGATTTACCAATGGGCGAGATTTATAGATTAAATCGATAGACTCGGTAACTTGGGAGATGATATTATCTATATGGTGTGTCATTGATTATAGGAGGAAACCGTGTCCTATATATTAGGATGATGATGTCCCCTTGAGGAGCTCATAAGGTTCATCATGTAAATCCTGCAGGTAGACTTGGTCTGGCATGATGAAAAGGTTGAGTGGTACTACTCATGGAGTTAGATGTTGATTAATTAATGGTCAGTAAATTAATTAATCGACGGACATTCGAGATCTTAAACACGGGGAGAAAATGTACATATAATATATGGAGCTCATATTAACTTATGGGGGTTGGTGAGGTAGATCAATGATAATCCTTTAGTGGATTGGATTATCATTAATGGATCGGACTTTATGTGGGCTTGATCCATGGGTGGCCAAGATCCAACTCCTCCTCATGGTCCCTATTGTAGCCTATTAACACCTCATGAAGCTTAGATCCAATGGATAGAAACAAATCTCTAGATCCAAAGGTAGAGATTAAATCTCTAGATCCGACGGTTGAGATTAAATCTCTAGATCCGACGGTTGAGATTAAATATCTAGAACCAATGGTGGAGATTAAAATAAGACTTATCCCTAAATTCTATAAAAGGAGGCTTAGGGTTGGCCTGGAGGACAATCAAGAGAAGCAAGGGTTTTGGAGCTTGGCGGCAAGAAGCAAGGGCTAGGGTTTTGGAGCTTGGCGACACCAAATAAGGAAATAGTTTCCTTATCTCCTTCTTCTTCAATCTTGCCGGCGCCCAAACAGCTCCTTCCTCACCTTGGTCGGTGGCCAAAGCTTCCCTTTTCCTTCTCCTTGGCCGGTGGAAACAAGATTTAGGGCTTTCCCTTGGTGTCTTGGCCGGTTTCCACCCTAATCTCCTCTTCCCTCTTGGCCGGCGGCAAGCTCCAACCTTGGAGGTTGGTGGTTGGTTGAAAGAAGGAAAAGAGGCTTGTTTCTATCCTTCCTCTTGCTCGGAATGAGCATGGAAGGAAGATTGGCGATCTAGGAGCTTTAACTTTTGGTAGATCGTCGCCCACACGATGTCCAAAAGGAGGAAGGTCATACAATAGAAGATCGAGAGGTATATCGATTCTCTATTTTCTCTTGCATCATGTTTATATTTGTTTTTCAATTATGTGCATGATATATTCTGTTTTGTGGCTAAATAATACTTGGATCCCGAACATGAACACAAAAGTAGGCGATCCGTACATCGTCTATTCCGCGGCTACTCATAGAATAGAGGTAGGTCGCTTGAACAACAAGTTTGTTCAAGTGACCACTCTAAACGAATAGTACGACGATGACAAGGTTGCTTGGGTGTTCCCTTTTATCTAGGATTAAATTTTTAATCCGGGGACATTGATGGGATCGCCATGAACAAACGAACGAGTTGAAGTGGGAAACGAAGTTTCCACTCACGGATCAATGAAACCAACCCAACAATTGGTATCAGAGCCAAGGTTTCTGATTTTGTGTGTTTAGGATTCGGTTAATTTTTATGCACTTTTCATATATTATATGTGCTGGATAATAGTAGGATATGCGTAGGTTAACTCTTTGGTTGCAAGCATAAGATCCGACTATTATGGTCATATGTGTGTATGTGATTGTATGTGTGTAAATGTTTATTTTGTTGAATCCTCGGGGTTGACGAGGCTAGTATTTATTTTTTTGTAAATTAGATACGGCATTGTTTAGCCACTCCTTTTATTTTAGTTTACTTTCGATCTAGATTTCATGTACACTCCCTCGTGGAGTATAGGATCGATGGATGTAAATTAAAATAGATTTTAGTCTCGGCTCAGATCTCCGGATGGCTCGTACATGGCGTAGGAGGAGCGGACGAGAAGGCGATGAGATGGGAGACATATTGAAGACAAAAGCCATAATAGTTGGAAAATAATTTATTTTTCATATTTATTTCTTATTGTTTGATATGTATGTCGTAGGCTAGAAAATTCCTCGTTTTCAAATTACTAAGTGGGAGAGGGATATTTTTATAAATTCTCACGGCCTCCATTACGATTTGACAAGTGATGCAAACAAACTTGCGCATCGGCTCTGAGTGTCTTTCTCCCCATCGGATGAGTTTGTTTGCGGATCACAAGGTCAAATATGGTTATAGGAAATTATTAAAGAGTGTGTGTACTTCCCCATCGGAAGGCACATAACCCGAGATAATTACCTTGGTACCGAGTAGTGGTGAACACTTAGATACAAATATAAGTATCCTCCCCATCGGAGTCATTGCTTTTATTTGTAGGGCCAAAGAGGAACCAACTATTAATTTTACTTGTCTAAAAGTTAGGTTGACAAGATAGTAAAATTAATGAGTAAAACCTCCTCTTACAAATGTAGAATTCGTATACGTCCACACTATCGTGGCATACGATATTCTCGGTGTTTTGAGGTGTTGGTTGATTTTAAAATTTTATTGTTTGAGGAATCAATAATTTTTTGAAATCTAATGTTTTGATCTATGTGATTCTTAGGTTTTCTTTTAAAATGACTTTCAACCCACTTGCTGTGATACTGAAAGAGAATAAACTTACTGGACCCAACTATGTTGATTGGAAGAGGATTTTAGACATTATCTTGACTGTTGAGGAATACAAATATGTACTCCTCGAAGAGTGCCCTCCTAAGCCTGTAGATGATTCTGGAGAAAAGGAGAAAGAGAGTTATAAGAAGTGGATCAAGGTCGATGAGAAGGCGCGGTGTTACATTTTGGCATCTATGTCAAATGTACTGCAACATCAGCATCAAGTCATGCCCACTGCTTATGACATGATGCTCAATATCAAAGAACTTTTCGGACACCAGAATCGGGCTGCTAGGTAAGAAGCCATGAGAAACTTGATGACGACCACCATGATCGAGGGAACACCCATAAGAGATCATGTTCTCAAGATGATGGCTCATTTGAATGAACTGGAGGTCCTTGGAGCTGAGATCGATGGGGAAACCCAGGTCGATATCATTCTCCAGTCTCTACCTAGGAGTTTTGAGCAGTTTCGCCTAAACTACAACATGAACAAGAGGTTGTATTCATTGGCGGAACTTCTGACAGAACTCCAGGCGGCAGAGGGGCTATTTCGTCAGAGTGCTCAGGCACATGCCATGGTGACCCAAAAGGTTTCTACTTCTAAGCCGAAAGGCAAGAAGAAGAAGAAACAAACTGGGGCGAAGGCGGTGGGAGGTACTCAGGGAGGAGTGAAGAAGCCGGAAGGCAAGTGCTTCACTTGTAAGCAGACTGGACACTGGAAGAAGGACTACCCCAACCGCAAGCAAAACAAAGGTATATCTTTTGGTCTAGTCGTTGGAACATGTTTAGCGGTGTTATCTACCAGCACCTGGTGTGTAGATACGGGAGCCACTGATCATGTCTGCAATACTTTGCAGGAGTTCCAGGAAACCAGACGATTGGCTGAGGGGGAGATTACCGTGTACTTGGGTGATGCCATGAAGGTGGCGGCTGTTGTAGTGGGAGACGTTCATTTATCTTTTGAGAAAAATAAACTTTTGGTTCTTAAGAATTTCCTTTATGTACCTTTATTTAGAAAGAATTTAATTTCAGTTTCTAAATTGTTTATGGATGGATATTCTATTTCTTTTAATGACAGAGTTGTTATAAAAAGGAATAGGGACATTATCTGTTCAGGTGCATTGATAGAAAATTTATACACACTTGAACCAAAACCTCCCACGATGCAAATTAAAGTTAATAACTCATCTTCTAATTCAAATAAGAGAAAAGAACCTTCGAAGATAAACCAAACATATCTTTGGCATCTTAGGCTTGGTCATATTAACCTAAGCAGAATTCAAAGGTTCATAGCTAATGGACCTTTGGGTTCATTAGTGGTGGAGGATTTCCCAACCTGTGAATCTTGCTTGGAGGGTAAAATGACCAAGAGGCCTTTTAAGACCAAGGGGTATAGAGCCAAAGATGTGTTAGAATTGGTTCATTCTGATTTGTGTGGTCCTATGACTATCCAGGCTAGAGGTGATTTTGAGTATTTCGTCTCTTTTATAGACGATTACTCAAGATATGGATACATTTACCTGATGCGCCGCAAGTCTGAATGCTTTGACAAGTTCAAAGAATTCAAGGATGATGTGGAGAAATGTTAAGGTAAAAGTATCAAGACACTACGATCTGATCGTGGTGGCGAGTACCTCTTAGGAGAGTTTAGGAATTACTTATCAGAGGCTGAGATTCAATCCCAATTGTCTGCACCTGGCACACCCCAGCAGAATGGTGTAGCAGAGCGAAGAAATAGGACTCTTATAGAGATGGTTAGATCGATGACGAGTTATTCTGAGTTGCCAGATTCGTTCTGGGGATATGCTCTAGGTGCGGCGGTGTACATTCTGAACTTGGTTCCATCTAAATCAGTGCCTTCTACTCCCACAGAATTGTGGACTGGGCCAAAGCCTAGTCTAAGACATATTCGGATATGGGGGAGTCCAGCACATGTTCTGAAGGCAGATGCTGGTAAGTTGGAACCTCGTACATAAGTACTTATGTTCGTTGGCTATCCAAGAGGAATGAAGGGTGGTTTGTTTTATAGTCCTAGAGATCAGAGGGTGATCGTTAGCACGAACGTCAGATTTCTAGAGGAAGACTATTTGATGAGCCACAAGTCCAAGAGTAAAATTGTTCTGGAGGAATTAAAAGGGGAAGTCACTTCTTCAGTACCACCGGTACAAGAGGATATATCATAAGTCACTACACCGCGTGTCACAGAGGATACACAGGAGATACCTCGTCGTAGTGGGAGGGTTGTGAGACAGCCTGATAGATTCATGTTCTTGGGAGAATCTTCTGATTTGGTCCTTGGCGAACATGAACCTAATCCCTTATGACGAGGCAATCCAAGATAAAGATGCAGCATCTTGGCAATATGCGATGAATACTGAGATTGAATCTATGGATTCAAATCAGGTCTGGGAGCTAGTAGAACCACCCGATGGTGTAAAAACCATTGGATGCAAGTGGATCTACAAAAGAAAGAGAGGAATAGATTGGAAGGTTGAGACCTTCAAAGCGAGGCTTATTGCGAAGGGGTATACTCAGAAAGAGGGTATCGATTATGAGGAGACATTTTCGCCGGTAGCCATGCTTAAGTCTATCCGGATTCTTTTATGCATAGTAGATCATATGGATTATGAGGTGTGGCAGATGGATGTCAAGGCAGCTTTCCTTAATGGAAGTCTTGAGGAAAACATCTATATGAAGCAACCAGAGGGATTCATTGCGAAGGGCAAAGAGCATCTTGTATGTAAGCTTAATCGGTCCATTTATGGATTGAAGCAAGCTTCGAGGTCTTGGAACATCCGCTTTGATGAGGTAATCCAGTCTTATGGATTTATTCAATGTCCGGATGAGTCTTGTGTATACAAGAGATGTGACGGAAACGTAGTGGTATTTCTTGTACTATACGTAGATGACATTTTGTTGATTGGCAACAATATCAAGGTGTTATCGGATGTAAGGGTATGGTTGTCCAAACAGTTTGATATGAAGGACTTGGGAGAGGTGGGATACATCCTTGGGATCAAGGTTATAAGGGATCGCAGGAAAAGGATGTTGTGCTTATCCCAAGCTTCATACATAGACACGATTATGGATCGTTTTAGCATGCAAAACTCCAAGAAGGGTTTTCTACCTTTCAGGCATGGAGTTCCTTTTGTTAGTAATATATGAGAGATGTCCTAAGGCTATCGCCTTATGTATGAACCATTTATATGATAAATGAAGATTCACTATTTGAGTATACATGTTTTATGTATTTGATTGGATCTTAAACTCATTTACTGAATGTCCACGATACGATTCACAGCATGAGAGAATTTGTGATTTGATCACAACTAGTGAGTATCTCTACATGTATAATTGTGATGTATCGGAATTATCCCTAGTCGATGAATTGATGGTTTTGGACACCATCAATTCTGTTGAGACTAGCACGAGGTATACTCCTTGGTGTATCCAAGCAGCTGATTCTCACTGGCTAGAGACATAGTGATGTCCGGAGTTAATCGTGGATGCTAGTTATGGTAACTAGTTCATTGGAGTGACCAGCCGTAAGACTTCATATGGTTCTCTGCATATATAGATATGTCAATGAAGTTCTTATCGCGGGCTTAAGTGCGATGTTCCTTTGACTTGCGGTATTCAAGTCATCTTGATCATAGAGACTTATGCTTTGACATCTTAAGCAAGCATCTCTAAGGAGATGTGGACCCGGGATGATTGGGTATAAGTCGAAGTGATCGAAGGTGTTTGAATAGCCTATAAAGGATTCACCACTCCTTGCGAGGAGATGTATACCCATGGCCTCTCATCGGATTGTTACTAAAGTCTTTGGCCAAAGCATTACATGTTTAGAGTAAGGTACTCTTCGATACATGTGGAGTAACTAGAATCCGTAGGACGAGGAAATGATACTTGGGCTAGGTGTGACGTAGTCAGCCTAGTGGGGACTGGCAATAGACCATGTCCCAACCAAGTGGGTATAAGATGAGTGAAGGGAATGGGGCACATCATTCGAGCCCCAAGGGTTTCAGAAATAGTTCTAGATCAACCGTTGATCTTTTCGGTTAATTGGGGATCATGATGTACTACTAGGTGCCACTCATGATCGTTCTATAATTAATGGTTAATTATAGACGGCCAACATAAACCGAGAACCTATTTGGTCACACGCACAACGAGCGCAATCCAAAGGATTTAAAACGAGCTTGAGAATGGGATTCTCAGACCGAGAGAAACTAGGTTTGGTTGGACCAAACATAAAGCGAGCATGAAATCGTTTCAGGCGCAATGGAAGCGTGGATGAGTCGTGTCTTATGAAGACATAATGGATGGACAAAAATGGTTTGGTTCTAATCCAATGGAGGAGAATAAACCAAAGGGTTTGGTTTATTTTAAACGAATGAACCAAAAGTTGGTTCGGTTCGTTTTAACTTAAAATAAACCATCATGGTTTGGTTTATTTTAACTTATCTTAATGGAGAGGGTTAACGGGCTTTATGGATATGATCCATTAACCATTAAGAGAATTAGTTCTCTATAAAATAGGGCTTAAGGGATTGTTAAGCCCTAACTAATCCAAGCTAGAACCTCATTGTCACGCCTGCTTGTCGCCTCCAACCGCGCCGTAAGGTTTCTTCCTTTCCCGCCGGCCGAGCTGCTGCCGTTGGTGCTCCGTGATCTCCTCTTCAAGTTTGGCATCAAGGTGAGCTCTATCTCCCTTGGTTGGCCGGGCGCTCACTCTTCCACCAAAGCTGTCCAGTTTTCTGACAGCTTCTTCTCCTTCGCCGGAGTGTCGCTTGACGACGGTTAGAGCCCGACAGGGTTAACTTACCGGGATTCGATCTCCGTAATCCTCTGAGGTGGAGGATGAAGGATTCGCCAATTGGTGACGAATACCACTCCGGAGAAGCGAAGTTTTGAGAACTCGTATTAGGATCCGAATTTGGATTCGGATCGTGATCATCTCTCGATCACGTCGTCTTCAACACGAGGCTAGTAACCCGTACGAAGACGAAGCTCGTGGCTTAGCGAAGTCATCCCGAGGAACTCGGCATGGATACGGATAGAGACGATTCTAGCGAGGATCGTTCCGGTTGATGCCGTTCCCGCTACACGTCATACGAAAGGTATAATGTAGTTAAATTTCCTTTTATTGCAAATTTAAATTTACGGTTATGTCTACACTTGTTGTAATATGCATGCGTGTGTTGTGTGTGTTGTAATAAATAGAAGTATTTATTATTTTATTTCTTCCGCTGTGTTCATGTTTACGAAACATGATCGAACACACACACGCCGCGGTGCCGGAAACCCAACAGTGGTATCAGAGCCCAGGTTGTGTTTCGACATAATCGTAAAAATGGTTTTGCGATAGTCATAATGTATTTCTGGAAATTTTCTAATTTTGGAAATTTAGAAGTATTTATGGAAATTTTTCAATTTTGGAAAGTCTAGAAGTATTTATAGAAATCTTCCACTTTTAGAAAGTTGGAAGTATTTATGGAAATTGATATTTTCCATAAATAAAATATTTGATTAGATTCTGGAAATTTGTTTCCTAATTTAATCATGATTTGATTTGGGAAATCAAATTTTTAAATATTTAATTTCCATAAGTAGTTTTAATGATTTTGGAAATTGGTTTCCTAAATAGATTTTCCTTAATCAAATAATTCCATGAATAAAATATGTGATTAGATTTGGAAATTTGTTTCCTAATTTAATTATGATTTGATTTGAAGAATCAAATCTTAAACATATTTTATTTCCATAAATAGTTATGACATATAAGGAAATATATACATGACATAATTGTATGCCATGTAATTGCATTAGATGCATAACATTATGACATGCGTGTCGTGACATGTAGATGTATGTCATGTATGTCATGTCATGTAGATAATAGTTATTTGCATGCAAAGAGGATGAGACATAAAAACCCTTAAACAATATTAAAGTCTACACCTTCCATTAATATGGTTAGAACCAGAGTTCCGTTTCTTGTTCGGGTTTTTGGACTCTCTCCAAGCCCGGCTCGAAACCGAACATGTTCAAACCATGGAATAGTTTAATACTAATATGGTAAGAGTCAGAGGTCAATCGTTAGCTTTGGTTGTTGGACTCTCTCCAAGCTGGGCTAATTGGTTGAATGCGCTCTAACCATATTAAAACTATTTCTCGATTAATGGGTTGGCTTTAACCTGGAGCATCGGCTTGTTGGACTCTCTCCAAGGTCGATGGAAAGGGAGGTGAAGTTGGGTGCTATGCATATGATGCATACTTGTTAATGTGTTAACAACCCGATGTATGTGTGAACATTCAATTAGTTGATAGCACATTGTGATAGTTGCATATACGTGATATGCAATCGGTATAGTTGATACCTACACGTCGTAGTTATGAATGGCTTGTTGGACTCTCCAAGGTTGTTCATAACTATGATGGATATCAGCCCATTCGGAGATGGACCTACGATCTCCCGAAGTGATTTTGGGGTTTTTGAAATTCGAAAAATGAATGGGATTTATAAATGTATATTGATGCATTTTAAAATCATTTTCTCATATGCTCGTTTTGTATTTTTAGATCAATAAATTGATCATGACGTCTTTGAATTTGTGCACTATTTTGGATTCGAACAAACTGACTGGGCCTAACTTCCTAGACTGGCTTAGAAACCTGAGAATTGTTCTCAAGGCGGAAAAGCTTGCATATGTCCTTGAAGAGCCTCTTCCTGACCGTCCTAAGGACGATGCAACTCCAGACCAAATGTTGGTCTATCAGAAGCATGTGGCAGATTCTGAGCTGGCGAGTTGCATCATGCTAGCGGCGATGGTACCTGAGCCGAAAAGCAAAGATGAGCATATGGATGCTAATACTATGGTCTTCCATCTTCGCGAGTTGTTCGATGAGCAAGCGAGATCCGAAAGGTTCGAGGTCTCTAGGCTCCTCTTCACCACGAAGATGCAAGAAGGTTCGTCTGTAGTGCAGTTTGTGCTAAAGATGAACGGGTACATCGAGCGGCTAGCTACCCTCGGTTTTGTGATGGATCATGAGTTAAGTATTGACTTAATTCTGCATTGTTTGCCCAAGAGTTTCTCGCAATTTGTGATGAACTATCGGATGAACAAATTGGAATCCACCATTCCCGAGCTCCTCAATATGCTGAAGACTGTGGAGCCTTCTGTGAAGCATGAGGAGAAGGCGGTTTTGTTAGTTGATTCCTCAAAGAAAGGTTCTAAGAGGAAGGTAAAAGAACAGAAGAAAGGAAAGAACAAAAAGGCAAAGAAGGCGGAACTAGCGCAAAAGGGCACTTGCCATCACTGTGGCAAGGAAGGCCACTGGCAAAGAAACTGCAAGATTTATCTTGAGTCCATGAAGAAGAAGAAGGCATCCGATGCCCCATCCTCTTCAGGTATCTTCGTTATTGATTGTCATTCTATTTCCTTAGACACTTGGGTATTGGATACTGGGTGTGGCTCACATATATGTAATGACATACTGGGCTAAGGAATAGAAGAGGGGGAGTCAAATTCATGAGTTGGCAATGGAGCAAAGGTTGCCGCGGCCGCCATCGAACTTATTTGTCAAGCTCCTAGTGGACTAGTCTTGAATCGACAATTGCTATTATGTTCCTTCTCTAATAAAGAACATTGTTTCTATTTCGCTTAAATAGAAATGGTTTCCATTTGACGCTTAGTAACAATTGTTGTTATATAACTTTGAATGGCGACTTTATGGAACCGAACTTTGAGTAATGGCATTTATACGCTGGACGATATCCAAAGGACATTTTCAATATCGAAGCGAGCAACACGCGTGCTCGAAAGGATAATCAAATAGACTCCTATATGTGGCATTGTCGTCTTGGCCATATAAGCAAGAAACGCATGTCCGAATTACACCGATGTGGAATTCTGGAATCGTTTGAATTGGATTCATACGATACATGCGAATCATGCTTAAAAGGCAAGATGACTAAGTTACCTTTTACTGGAAAAGGTGAATGAGTGGGAGAGTTACTAGGTCTAATACATACTGATGTATGTGGACCTATGTCAACTCAAGCATTAGGAGGCTATAGCTACTTCATTACCTTCACCGATGATCACTCACGATTTGGGTATGTGTTCTTGATGAAACACAAGTCTGAAGTCTTTGAAAGGTTCAAAGAATTCAGAAATAAAGTAGAGAAACAACATGACAAGAGCATTAAAATACTTCGATCGGATCGAGGTGGTGAATACTTAAGTCAAGAGTTTCTTGATTATCTAAGAGACAATGGCATATTGTCTCAATGGACTCCGCCCTATACACCACAGCATAATGGTGTATCTGAGAGGCGAATCGACTTGTTGGACATGGTCAGGTCAATGATGAATCATGCAACTCTTCCCAAGTCCTTTTGGGGCTATGTACTTCAGACAGCTGTTTACTTGTTAAACAGAATGCCTACCAAGGTAGTCTCAACTACTCCATATGAGATATGGAATTGTAAGAAACCTCATGTATCTTACTTGAAGATATGGGGTTGTCCTGCTTATGTGAAGCGGACTGTATCAGACAAATTGGATGCTAAGTCTGATAAATGTCTATTTATTGGATACCCTAAGGAAACAAGGGGTTACTAATTCTATCATCCTGTGAACAAAAGGTGTTTGTTTCAAGGCATGTGTTTCTAGAGAAAGAGTTTCTCTTGCAAGAAAACAAAGGGGAGTGTCGCCGAGCTGAGGAGGCTCGAGAGACTCAAATAGACATTGATGAGATACTGGTGAAGCACAACACCGACAACTCATAGTGATGAGCAATCGGTCGACTTATTGTAACACCACATCTTCAGAGATCCGTAGAACACGCAATATTCCCGAGAGATATGGATTTCTCGTAAGCGAATCGAACGACGTGTTACTCATTGATGATGAGGAGCCTACCAGTTATGAAGAAGTGCTGACAAGTTCAGAAAGGGATAAGTGGCTTGGTGCCATGAAGTCGAAAATGGATTCCATGTATGAAAACCAAGTTTGGAACTTGGTTGACCCACCAAGGCATAAAGCCTATAGGGTGCAAGTGGTTTTCAAGAAGAAAACGACATGGATGGTAATGTGATTACCTATAAGGTAGATTGGTGGCGAAAGGATATCGCCAAAAGCAAGGTGTTGATTATGACGAAACCTATTCACCGTAGCTATGCTTAAATCCATTCGATGCTCCCGCCATAGCGGCTCATTATGATTATGAGATATGGCGATGGATGTGAAAACAATTTTCCTTAATGGAAACTCGCCGAGGACGGTATATGATACACCCGAGGGTTTCACATCGATTGATAAAACCAAGGTATGCAAATTGCGACGATCCATTTATGGATTGAAGCAAGCATCCAGAGTCGAATATCCGCTTTGATGAGACTATCAAAAGTTTGATTTCTCACAAAATCCGTCGAACCTTGTGTGTACAAGAAGGTTAGTGGGAGTGCGATCGTGTCTAGTATTGTATGTCGATGACATACTACTTATAGGAAGCGATGTTTCAATCTTCTGATCGGTGAAGGTTTGGTTATCCAAGACATTCTCCATGAAAGACACAGGAGAAGCAACCTACATCCTTGGGATTAAGATCTATAGAGATAGATCGAAGCGGTTGCTTGGTCTTTCGCAGTCTCATATATATAGCCGAGTGCTAAAGAGGTTTAGCATGTCGGAATCCAAGAAAGGTTTCTTACCCATCAGGCATGGGGTACACCTTTCGAAGTCTATGTGTCCGCGCACAGAAGACGAGAGGATTTGCATGAGTAAGATTCCCTATGCATCCGCAATAGGATCTATCATGTATGCTATGTTATGTACGAGGCCCGATGTATCGTATGCTCTGAGTGTCACGAGCAAATACCAGTCCGATCCAGGAATGGATCATTGGGCAGCTGTTAAGATGATCCTTAAGTACTTGAGAAGAACTAAGGATGTGTTCCTAATATATGGAGAAGGGTACATGGTGATACGTGGGTATACGGATGCGGCTTCGAGACGACAAGGATGATTCGAGTCTCGATGCGGATACGTGTTCACCTTGAATAGAAGCGCGATGAGTTGGAAAAGTTCCAAACAAGAGGCAGCGGATTCTACCGAGGCGAGAATATATTGCAGCGGCGAGCAAAGAGCGGTTTGGATCGAAGTTCGTTCATGAACTTGGTGTGATTCCGGTCATTGTTGAAGCAATCTGCGGTCTCTGCGACAACAATGGAGCAATTGCACGCGAAAGAGCCAAGGTCTCATCAACGATCCAAACATGTGCTTCGCCGCTATCATCTTATCAGAGAGATCATCAGTAGGAACGAAATACAAATCGAGAAAATTCCCACTGAAAGGAACTTAGCGGATCCCTTGACTAAGGCATTACCTCAAAATAAGTTTGAGGGTCATGTTCAAGCTTATGGTATTGGATACCATAGCGATTGGCATTAGGCCAAGTGGGAGTCTGTTAGTAATATATGAGAGATGTCCTAAGGCAATCGCCTTATGTATGAACCATTTATATGATAAATGAAGATTCACTATTTGAGTATACATGTTTTATGTATTTGATTGGATCTTAAACTCATTTACTGAATGTCCACGATACGATTCACAGCATGAGAGAATTTGTGATTTGATCACAACTAGTGAGTATCTCTACATGTGTAATTTTGATGTATCGGAATTATCCCTAGTCGATGAATTGATGGTTTTGGACACCATCAATTCTGTTGAGACTAGCACGAGGTATACTCCTTGGTGTATCCAAGCAGCTGATTCTCACTGGCTGGAGACATAGTGATGTCCGGAGTTAATCGTGGATGCTAGTTATGGTAACTAGTTCATTAGAGTGACCAGCCGTAAGACTTCATATGGTTCTCTGCATATATAGATATGTCAATGAAGTTCTTACTGTGACTTAAGTGCGATGTTCCTTTGACTTGCGGTATTCAAGTCATCTTGATCATAGAGACTTATGCTTTGACATCTTAAGCAAGCATCTCTAAGGAGATGTGGACCCGGGATGATTGGGTATAAGTCGAAGTGATCGAAGGTGTTTGAATAGCCTATAAAGGATTCACCACTCCTTGCGAGGAGATGTATACCCATGGCCTCTCATCGGATTGTTACTAAAGTCTTTGGCCAAAGCATTACATGTTTAGAGTAAGGTACTCTTCGATACATGTGGAGTAACTAGAATCCATAGGACGAGGAAATGATACTTGGGCTAGGTGTGACGTAGTCAGCCTAGTGGGGACTGACACAATAGACCATGTCCTGAACCAAGTGGGTATAAGATGAGTGAAGGGAATGGGGCACGAATCATTCGAGCTGCTGAAGGGTTTGAAATAGTTCTAGATCAGCGTTGATCTTTTGGTTAATTGGGGATCATGATGTACTACTAGGTGCCACTCATGATCATTCTATAATTAATGGTTAATTATAGGCGGCCAGCATAAGCGAGAACCTATTTGGTCACACGCCTGAAGGCGTAATCAAAGGATTTAAAGCGAGCTTGAGAATGGGATTCTCGGAGAGAAACTAGGTTTGGTTGGACCAAACATAAGCGAGCATGAAATCGTTTGATCGCAATGGGCGTGGATGAGGCGTGTCTTATGAAGACATAATGGATGAACCAAAATGGTTTGGTTCTAATCCAATGGAGGAGAATAAACCAAAGGGTTTGGTTTATTTTAAACGAATGAACCAAAAGTTGGTTCGGTTCGTTTTAACTTAAAATAAACCATCATGGTTTGGTTTATTTTAACTTATCTTAATAGAGCGGGTTAACGGGCTTTATGGATATGATCCATTAACCATTAAGAGAATTAGTTCTCTATAAAAGATGGCTTAATGGATAATTAAGCCCTAATCCACAACCCTAAGTTGCCTCCCACCTCTCCTTGTAGAAATTCGGAGCCAACTCTCCTCCTCCTTGCCGCCGCCCACCTTGAGGCTCCAACCGGCGTCGAGAAGGCTGCTTCCTTCCCCTCGCCTCGGTGATCTCCTTCAAGTTTGGCATCAAGGTGAGCTCTATCTCCCTTGGTTGGCCGGCGCCTCTCACCTCCACCAAAGCTGTCTAGTTTTTCTGGACAGCTTCTTCTCCTCTCGTCGGAGTGTCGTTTGGATGACGGTTAGAGCTCCGACAGCGGTTAACTTACCGGGGATTCGATCTCCGGTAATTCTCTGAGGTGAAGGACGAAGGATTCGTCAATTGGTTGACGAATACCACTCCGGAGAAGCGAGTTTTGAGAACTCGTATTAGGATCCGAATTTGGATTCGGATCGTGATCATCTCTCGATCACGTCGTCTTCAACACGAGGCTAGTAACCCGTACGAAGACAAAGCTCGTGGCTTAGCAAAGTCATCCCGAGGAACTCGGCGTGGATACGGATAGAGACGATTCTAGCGAGGATCGTTCCGGTTGATGCCGTTCCCGCTACACGTCATACGAAAGGTATAACGTAGTTAAATTTCCTTTTATTGCAAATTTAAATTTACGGTTATGTCTACACTTGTTGTAATATGCATGCGTGTGTTGTGTGTGTTGTAATAAATAGAAGTATTTATTATTTTATTGCTTCCGCTGTGTTCATGTTTATGAAACATGATCGAACACACACACGCCACGGTGCCGGAAACCCAACACCTTTATCTAAGGAGATGTGTCTTAGAACATCTGAGGAGATAGAGGAGATGAAGGAGGTTCCTTATGCTTCGGCGGTAGGAAGCCTCATGTATGCGATACTATGTACGAGACCAAATATCTGCTATGTCATG